>CM042074.1:9185889-9818324 GCA_023509865.1 Trypoxylus dichotomus | reverse complement strand
ATACCATCTCGCACGAATCTTGCCATATCCGTAAAACGTATATGTATATTTCTTTCAAACCATTGGCAAAATGTCACTTTAAAGTCAAGTTCCAATGTCTGTTCGTCTAAAGTCCTTGAAGTCTTTGATGTGTGAAACACTCCACTCTATCATACTTGACATATTTAAATCATTTACATTAATCCTGGTGCTAACTACTTACTTCTACATGTATGCATATATCTTCTTCGAAGTTCTTCGAGTTCTGACAGGCCTATCCCTACCACCATTGTTGTTCCACATACTGCTTACTCGCTGATAACAGTTAATAAATGTCTACTTATTGGCAAGCGTACGCTCTGGATGCACCTATCCTGATAAACTCATAGAGATAACAGCATACAACATTTTTTGAAACCTAGAGATGCAAGTGTAAATTGCCAGTGATCGGGAAAAAGAAAATCTGTACTTCATTTTCCATATAACTTCAAATTTTAAAGTGACAACATTTTGAACTTCTCTAACTCGGAGCGGATGCATTTTGGGACACATGTTTATTATAAAAAATGTCTTATTTTGATGTCTATAAGACGTCTGCATATTTTAGATACAGCCTGCATTCATAAAACAATTAGAAGTGAACATAACCTTAATAGAATGCTTCAAGCTGTTTTTAGACCTTTCTAGATCAAGTTTTATGAGGATTATTTTTCGATAAGAACTGTACTGTCATCTAAGGTGCAAACGAACTATAGTACAAAATTATTTCCTGATAGTTTTAACAATCGAAATTGCTCAGACTGGAAATATGCGTATGCGAAACACGGGGCTTTTCTTTTCATTGTTTCCCTTAGTTTGTATTTGTAATAGGTTTATACAGGGTGTCATAAACATTGAGTGGGGATAGCCCAAAATATATAGGAAAGTCTTTATGAACACGAGTCCGCAAAAGGGCAGCTTCGAAGATACGACATTTTACGTTTACACCATTTTTTTTTGTTATATACAAAGAAATAAGCGATCTAATTTGTAAACAAACAACGAAGGTAAGAAGTCAAATGAGATGTTTAAAATGCCTTCCTTCCATGTTGAACTTTTTCGAAAACCTCTACAGTGGTTCCGATCCGGTCGCATCGTTGATCTGCTGCTCGTGGAAGATTCTCCAAACAAGAGGAGCACTAATTCCTATCTTGGCTGATATTTTCCTCAATTTTGCCTCCGGATTCTTCTCTATCCGTCCTGAAATTGTCTCTTCTGTCTGAAGAGCGGAAACTTAATTGATCTTGGTCTCCCGACATTACGGGATCGCTTCCCAAATAAACTGATATTATGTAGCCTTACAAAGTGAAAGGATTTGGCAATTAGGATCAACATCAGTACAAAATATATCGCTTTTCCAGCATTCTGATTAACATGACCATACGCGAAATCCATGTCGGCCAATTGTGCACTAACTCTAAACTGTATGTTTGGCAGAACGTCTGTTGACTACTTTAAGGAAATGACAGTTTCTGTGATTGAAAAAAGATATAAGCGAAAAAATACCCAAATGGTATAAAAAGGAAGCAGCTCATGTGTATTAAAATTTTTCCAGATATTTTGGGTTATACTATTTCCTTTCAAAGTTTGTGACACATTTTTTAATAGCCTGTGTACGCACATTAGATGTGGCTATATCACCTCGACAGACTTGGTAGCAAAAAAGGCACATTGTTCTTGATAATTAGTTTCTATAATAAAAAGTCAAGTTTCTTGTTCCTTCTAAAATGTATAGGTCGCAGTTCTTTTATTTTCTTCTTGAAGGTAAAGTACTAGAAAACGTTTAAAAGTATAATCCTTAGATTACTCCAACACCAACTCCTTACTCATTTCAATAACAAATGTATTTCTTTTTGCATGTTTTGTTGTTAAACAAAGTATATTCATAAAAGTTAGTCATTGTACCAATTCTGTTGTACACCGCATAGATTTTAGGGTGTTAAAACGAAGATTGAATAATAGGGAACAGGGGAAATTAAAAAATAATCGTTCCTAAAATTTAGGTATTGCGTAAGGCCTTTTAAGCTGCAAACAAATATTTTACTATTAGCAACTCACATGTTACTATCCGTAATACGCAGGTAAATTTTGTATTTCCGCTGGCAAGTTATTATCTGTTCGCTTTCGTTGTATGTCGTGTGTCACAATTGCCAAATAAAACATTCATTTTCGAAACATATAGATAGTATGGCAACAGTCTAAGAAGTCTCCATAAGAACTGTACTATTTTCTAAGTTATAAACGCGCTATATACAAAGGTTAGTTAGAAATATGGGTCAATAATATGTATTTCCTATAAAAATGTTAATATACCACAAAATTTTTATATTTAAATATTTGGAGAAAATGGAAAAATAAAGGAGGACGAAGGAGAAGACATGAAAGAGAGAGAACAAACAGAAAAAGAAGAAGAAAGAGGAAAGGTAAATGGCAAGAGAAAAAGATGAAACGATGAGGAAAAGAAGGAAAATAAGTAGAAGAAAAAGAAAGGATGGATAGAACTAGTAGGAGAAGCAGAAGTAAGAAAGAGGATAACGAAAGAGAAGAAATTGAAGTAATAAAAAGAGAGGAAAGAGAAAGAAAAAAATGTGATAGGATGTTATTAATAACCAATTGGAAACGAATGGTTTCAGATCATGTATCGCGACGCCTATTTCATATGAGTTTATCCGATATTTCTGGTTAACCTTGTATTCATAAACAAATGTAAATAAAAATTTTACAAACGATTACTCAATATTAATCTAGAGATGAAAAGCAAACCATATTTCGTACTGTTGAGGTTTCCATGAATGACAAAAATTGTCTCCATTAAATTGAACAGATTCCTTGTTACATTCGAGATCTCTACATAATACAGGCTGACTTTAAACATCATTATTAAGCGGTTTTTATACTTCTGTAAAAATACACAAAATTTTTTTTTCAAAAAAGGGGTACCGGACACAATACGACCAAACGCATGATAATGTAATTATAAAATTAAGTTGTAAATTGTTACAACACTGTCTGCATCTCTGTAAGATATAACAATATTGTCTCTTTCTTTTCTCTACTCGATATCGTTATAGTTCGTTATTTTATTGCATGTAAATGTTAAACATTTTTAATAACGAACGATTGTCTAAGTAAAAGTCAGTCTCGTGTACGTCTAGCAGTACCTTTTTAAAATTACTGAGTACGTCTGGAGCTGTATCATGACGTTAACATTAACTTTAAATAAAATACTTTTCGTCTCTATTGTAAATTTTATAGTGTTCTAAAATTTCAGAATGTTTATGATTTAATCAATTTTATGTGATTCGCACTTACAATTTGTAAATTTACAAATCAGACTTGCTGTACGCAAATATATTTTTATTGTTTTGTTTAACGGTTGTTTCATTTTGCCATCGCGTGCTGCTTCGAACCAATTTGTGTCCCTTGAATATTTAGGGAAATTTTTACAAATCGTGTAAAAGGTAAACGTACGATCTGATACAAATTGAACTTTTCATGCCGTGTACTAGATTATAATATAGGTAATGCGAATGAGAAATTCTCTATCTAATTTGTTAGGCCTAATAAAATAGACTTCATATTAAATAACTTTATAGATGACAATTGGTGAGATTTAAATCTAGAAATAAGTTGGCTTTTAAATAAGGTGTATTCACGTTTTCTAAAAACTTGAAAAATATGATGTATTGATGTTGTAATAATAACATAATGGAAACAGTTCATAAAAGTATTTAAAATTAATTACAAAATTAAATTAAATTATTAACGGCTCGCTGGCCCAGTGGTAAGGGGGCTAGCACTTGAATTTGCCAACTCAGGTGCCGTGCATTCAAAAGCAGCATCTGACAAGGACAGTGGCGGTAGTTTTCGGGCGGGTTCAGTATCCTCCCGATCTGTATGTTGTGCTTGTTATAGAGTCTCGTGTCTGATGTCCAATTACTGGTGTATTACGGTTAAATCTGTACATATTTAGATTATCGTTGTCTCCTTGACAGATTTGTTGATGTGTATATTTAATAACCTTTA
Organism: Trypoxylus dichotomus; assembly: GCA_023509865.1. Taxonomy (NCBI): domain Eukaryota; kingdom Metazoa; phylum Arthropoda; class Insecta; order Coleoptera; family Scarabaeidae; genus Trypoxylus; species Trypoxylus dichotomus. The sequence continues at coordinate 9,814,280 of CM042074.1, read as the reverse complement.
ATAGAAATTCTTGACAACAACTTTCCCTATGATGTTTTTATTTGAAGGTTTTGATTACGGAGATTATCCACTAGATATGTAGTATAATTTTTATTATTCAATGAAATAAGTGTAACAAATATTTATTCTATCGGCAAACCTGATCAAATTGTTTGCAATTCTAGTGAAGCTCAACATGCCCAACTTTATATAATTCCTCTTTTTTGGTGGTAGGGGATTAATAGTTGTTCTGTGAAGAACATTTCTTAATCCCAAAAACTGTGGGGTTGTATTGGTCACAGATATTATAATAAACTTCACACTACATAAATTAATTGTCTATTCGAAACAGTATTGCCAGTGATCGACCAGTGTTGCCAATGACCCTCCAAGAAATTATGTCACAACGGTGTCAAAATCGCATTTCCTAAAAAAAATCCCAATACTTTTTCTAATAAAAACATCTGGAATATTTACGAATTGTGTAATTTATAAAAAATTAAGAGGTCAAGAATATTATTATTAAAATAAATAAAATAAAACAATTAATAATATGTAAATTCGAATATATTGTACATTTTGTAAAGAGCTCTTAAAATAAAAAAAAAACGGGTAATTATTTACATAGTATATAATAAAATATTTTAAAAATGCAATTTTCACTGCGGTGCTATAGACACGGGAAAAACCTCTAGGGCATATGTGGGCAACAACCGGCCCGCTGTAAGATTTGATCCCGCCCGCGAGATATTTTGAAAAACCCAATTAAAAAAATAGTTCCAAAATTTCACGATTTAATTCTAATGTTGTACCTATTTTTTTCATTTCATTTTCTTATTTTAATAAATTGGATTATAATAACATTGCCGTCTTATTTCATGTCTGATATCTATCTCTAAATGTTATGAACACTACTTTAAAATGCTTTTAAAGGGGCCCGCGAACGTATTTGCAAATTAAGGTTTGGCCTACAACATGTCAAAGGTTGCCCGTACTTGCTCGAGGAAGTTCGTATTTTTGAAAGAACATATCTGAAAACACATCGATTGTTGCAGTAACTTTTGAGTTTGAAATTAGATGGCGATCTCAACAAAATTACATAGAAAAAGGTTTCTGTAAACAAAAAAGGAAAATTATATTAAAATTTTAATTTTTATCAGAAATCAAAATGTTAGTTTGAGAATTACACAACAATAAGCAACACTGGAAGTTTCAGACAATGTTTAACGTCATTTAATAATTTTAATATTTAATTGATAATTTACTTCTACTTGAAAGCTAAGTTGTTACTTCATTAAACACCTAAACTTTCTTAAAGAATTTTATTTTTTAATCAAATTAAAACATGTCAAAGGTTGCCCGTACTTGCTCGAGGAAGTTCGTATTTTTGAAAGAACATATCTGAAAACACATCGATTGTTGCAGTAACTTTTGAGTTTGAAATTAGATGGCGATCTTAACAAAATTACATAGAAAAAGGTTTCTGTAAACAAAAAAAGGAAAATTATATTAAAATTTTAATTTTTATCAAAAATTAAAATGTTAATTTGAGAATTACACAACAATAAGCAACACTGGAAGTTTCAGACAATGTTTAACGTCATTTAATAATTTTAATATTTAATTGATAATTTACTTCTACTTGAAAGCTAAGTTGTTACTTCATTAAACACCAAAACTTTCTTAAAGAATTTTATTTTTTAATCAAATTAAAACAAAACTATATCTTATATAAAAATATAACATTGTAATTACTAAAATATAAACAGATATGAATTTTGAGGTAGCGTAACATTTTTTTTATAAAAATACTGTAAATAATTAAAGCTTAGATCCTAGACTAATCCTTTTCATCAACTTCTTCCTCCTTCTTTATATCTCTTTTGCTTACAAACTCGTTTCCATGAAGATAAAATCTGTAGGGTTTCTGGGCCCACTCCAACCCAGCCGCGGCTATTCCAATTCTGCCAGTATGAATAACTTTGCCAACAATGAATTCGGGATCATCTTCAATCCATAAGGAATCACTAGTTTTCAAATCCATCGTATTACAATCTTTCTTCGTTATTTGAAAACTGGTACACAGTTTAGATGGACCGTTGCATAAATCTTTAACTTTAATGTCTTTCTTCGATTTTGTATTTTCTAATTCAATTTTTCTTTTGTAGTATTACATAAAAAAGTACACGTTTTAAGCATTTTTACCTATTCTCCAATTCTTCATGTGTTCTATTCCTTCTATTGGCTCTATTGCACGGATTAAAACGCCACCACCAGGTTCTGAAGATGATATATTTATGCAGTAATACATACCATATGTCATGTAAACAAAGGCTGTGCCAGCATCCATGTAAAGAGCTTCAGTTGCCGGGGTTCTCCTATGTAGATATTTCTAACCATTATAAATAATCATAAAATGTATTTAAAAGACTCACTTTCCATTAAACGTACAAGATGCTTTATCTTCACCCCCTGGATAACATTCAGTTTCCACAATTCTTCCTTTACAAATAATTTTGCCCACTTTTCTGACCAATACCTTACCAAGTAACCTTTGTGCTAGAGTATAGCTGGTGCCATATAAGTTAGGTATTCTCTTCGGTATCATAGTCCCTATTTTAACTTTTTTAGGGGGAATAGTGTTTATTACTTCCACTTCTTTTTTATTTGCATTTTTACGTCGAGCAGATTTTCTCACTTGTGTTGCCATATTGTGGAATTTTCGAAATAAATGGATTTCTGAAAATATTGTGGAGGATGGTGGAAGAAGAATATAGAGATAAAAGATAAGATTCACATAAGATTACATTTTCAATTCTTGTGTGCAAATTGATCAATAGTTAGTTTCACTCCGATGTATTGGCATCATATTTACATACTATAGTATAATAAACCGTATTTGGGATTAAACAACGAGATCAATCGGTTATATTTTAAGTAACAGAAGTTTTTCTAGATTAATAAGAATAGTGGAAAAGAAAAATTAGAATATAATTACAATTATTTTCTCGATGATAGTATTTTCTTTCATTTAGTACTTTCTGTAATACTCGTATGATGACCTTGATTTCTAGTTATTTTTTTGCGTATTTTCGCGCCATGGTTCTTCACTTATTTTTGATAATGTTTTGGTTATGTAGTTTGTATTAGCTTGTATAAGAATTATATGATTTGCAGTTAATACGTTATAATTAATAATAATTTAATTAATTTGGAGATATAGCAATGGGAAAGAAACATTTACGAAACACAATGACATTTTTAACACCACAATCAAGAAAAATTCATTCGCCTGGTACTAGGCTGTCCCTTTCTTCCAATAATAAAATCCCAGAACAATTATTAGGAAGTCTATTAAATGATCCAGTAAAACGTGTCTTGTTAATGGAAGTTTTATCACAAGACAAATCAAAAGAGAACGTCAAAGGCAAGAAGTTATGGAAAAAACCGACGCAGCAAAAATTTAAGTTTGAAAGTCCTACAGCACTATGTAGGCGTCGTGCTTTGGAGAAAATGCGCCGAAATAGCGATTCTTCAGATAGTATTGATACTAACCATGGACGCTTGATTAAGAAAATTCCATTTGAGCAGTTATTAAAAGGTGTCGTTGCCTATGTTGAGATTATGAGCAATAATATAGATAGATCTGCAGGTGCTAAATCTCTTATGCGCGCTATGGGGGCTGATATTAGGAGCACAATTACTAGGGATGTAACACATGTTGTATTTAAGGTAAGATATTTATTTTGTTGCAAATGGAAGTTTAACAGCATGCATTTTTAGGATGGAACATTTAGAACATATCAGAAAGCTAAATTGTTGAAGGTGCATGTTGTATCAGTGTTATGGATTGAAGCAGTGCGTAAAAATATGTATCGTGTACCTGAACGGAATTATCCAGCTTTAGGCGTTGATGCTGCAGATTTAAATACTTCACTTATATGCCAAGTGAGTTGAATTGGTGATATTAGTGTTTTATTTAATTTGCACATTGATTTTCCAGCAATTCCAGCGTGAGTATGCTGATGTGTTAGAAGATGAATTAAATCGAACAAAGAATTTGAATGTCTTGCCAAACTCTCATGTTCGTGAAAATTATACTGCAGATATAATTGATACTAGTCAGAATACCAACGTAAATTCGATAACGTCTACTAGAAATAATTTAAGAAGCAAAGAGACAACACCAGCTAGCTTATATTTAGATAGTACACCAGAATTAACATCTGATTCCGAAGCAGAGTATCAATCAAAAAAAAGGGTGTCAAGGAAATTGTTTAAACATAAACGGTTATCGAAATGTAACATCAACAAAGAAAATACTGAAGGTGATATTAAAAAAGATGTTACGAATCAAGCACTGGCCAACAATCACAGTAACATTGATAGAAATAAGTGCGACAATGAAACTTGTATCCAATCCATGGATTTGTCTTCTTTACAGATATCTATGGAGTCAAACGAAGTTAAGAAGAACCTTACACCACCGCAACAAAAAATATTGAACTATGATAATGTTACCGAAAGGAAGAGGAGACCTGGGAAGAATAAGAGGATTAGTATATTAGAGAATATCATTGTTGGCTCGCCTAAGATGGATGAAGGCAAGGCTGTTGGGAAAACCAGATTATTTGAGGATGTATTAATAAAAAAAGTTTATTCCGATGATATGGAAGATGAATTTTCCTCATCACCTATTAAGAAGAAAACAGTAAGGAAATTGTACAATGTGGATGACTCCGTCCCATCGGATCACGAACCTTACAGTGTTCCAAAAGGTGACAATAAAAATGAGAAAAAGATCATCAGAACTAATACAAATGAGAATAAGGGTGTGAAAGATAAGCCTCCTGTGCAAATTTCAGCTGCTCCAAGCCGAAGGAGCATGAGAGTAAAGGAAAATGAAGGTGACGAATCGCCTTCGAAAAAAGCCAGAAGTAAAAGCGATGTTGAAGGTATCTCTAGTGACGAATGCGATAATTTAATAAAGAACAAAGGTAGTGTTTCTAAAAAAAAAACGAAAAAAACTGAAGAAGTAAGTGATTCCAGCGAAGATTTCGAGAATTCACCAAAACGAACACCACAGAAAAAATCCCCATCTAAGATAGATTTACCGCCAAAGTCTAGTTCTAAAAATCTCAAATCAGCGAAAAACACAAGCGCATCAGTATCTCCTATTAATAATGCAGTATCATCAACGATGAAGTTCAAAAAAATTATTTCAAACCCAGTTACTGATTCTTGCGATGAATTTGTTCAACCGGATGTATCAGCGGTGAAAAAAAACAATTCCGTTGCGGCTACAGAAAACGAATCTATTTCGTCTAGTACCCAAAAGACACCAGCGCGAAGATCCATGCGATTATTGTCGGCAAGGAGTATCCAAGACGACAATATACCACCTTCGCAAAGGCGCAGTACGCAGGATTTCGTTCCGAAGACGCCATTTTCCCAAACGAAGTCGAAAAATAACCCGAACATGACAAGAACGAAATCAAACGTGAAGAATAAAAACGCCAAAAGGTCTAGCATCGTATGTACCAGGTTCCACAACGCGGAAGTGCAGGTTTTTCAGCAAATCGTCAAGAAGTTGGGCGTGTTTTTCGTCGAGGATGAGGTTAGCGAAAAGACGACGCACTTGGTGGCTGCGGAGCCTAGGAGGACGGTGAATTTGTTGCGTGCGATAGCAAGGGGGTGCTGGGTGGTTAGGAGCGAATGGGTAACGCTCTACTTTGGTTATGACTTTGATTGCGAAGTTAACTATCGATTGTTGCAGTTGTACCGATCGCTGGAAGCGCGTGATTGGTTACCGGAAGAGCATTACGAGTTAACAGAATTTTCAATCGCTGTGCAGGTAAGTTAATATTGAGAGTAATGGGATTAGCGACTGGAAAGATGGTACAATTTCAAAAATATCACTTTGAATTTTGTTTGTGGGAAATTTACATATTCAATACAAGCAAAAAGTCAATTTATATCATCGAGCGGTAAGTGGATATAGAAGTACAGTAGAGGCACGATAACTTCCAATGCACGTCATCAATACATCGTGACGTCAGGTTTTATGCCGTTGCCGAATACACAGACATAAACTCGCCTTCAAACCTAACCTAAAATACTAATGTAACCTAACTTCTATTGCCTTACTTATTATGGTATACAGTAAATACTCGCTCATGTAAATACCCGGTAGTGGAAACGTCGCGGTCAAGTAAACAGAAAATTGTTACTATAGGATCAAATGGAATGCCCTGTAATGTAAACAAGCTTGCACCACGTACAATTCGATAATATAAACAGTTTAGGGTACCGGTTATTTCCCGATTTACGTGCGTAACTGAATCGATCAAAAGAATGTTTACGTAAAAGTTTTCAGCTTCGGCACCGGTTGTTCCCCGATTTATGTATAAGCGTTGGCTCTCTTGCCACTCGTAAAATAAAGTAGTGCGCGGCTAAAATCACGCCGGAACAGACATGGCATCCACGTCCAATAAAAGATTTTTAAAATGAAGTGACAAAATGAAAATCATCGACGAGATTAGAAGAGGTGCGAGGGTGATCGCATAACTTTAAAAAATGCCCAAGCACCTAGAATGAAAAATCGTCTGTATAAATGGTTTTTAAAACAAAGGAGTAATCATCATCCAATTAGCGGTGAATTAATTAAATAGACAGCAAAATTATTTAACGAAAACCTAAAAGAGAGATGAAAATTTTGTAGCCAGTGATACAGTTATTAATAACATACCCATCTCTTCCTATGTGACGATTGTAGTATGTTTTTCTAATTCTCCATATATTTTCAATGGGGTTGAATATACAGTGGTATGGAGGTAATCTTAGTACTATGTGGCCATGTGCACGTTCTAGTTCATCTATGACATATTCCTTCGGCGGTCTATATTTAAAACGCACTTTACTTACTTGCTTCAACTTACTTTAACAAATACTCACAATACAACTAGATGTAGTAACTGATGTTTTAACATACTAGGACCATATGCAATGTTGTTATTTTCCAACCACTCTTGTATACGGACACGTTGACGGAATTTCAATGTGTTGAGCAAAAAATCGCTTGAAATCACGCTGATAACGCCAGGTAGGTAGAAACATGCCCTTGTGTAGTGTATTTTGTCTCCTCACATTGTCTTTCTCGTGAATGATTTCACTAATACCATGAATAGCTGTATTTAGCAGCATTATGCTAGTAGGTGTGTTTCTGATACGTTCTGAGAAATCATTCACATGTGCAGTTACCCTATGCAATCCACGTGTTGCTCGGAAGAAGGGTTGGGAAACTACCCGATTGTTTTCGCTCTGTTTGAACCGGCAGATGAGTGTTTTATACTTTTGGCAGTAATTAGCGCCAAGAAAACTCACTTGAGCTGTAAGTTTAGATATGGTGATTGTATTAGAGAGGGAATTGCAATGTATTGAGAAAAAGAACGCCCGAAACCACGCTGATGGCGCAATACAGACATAAACATGTCCGTGTGTTAGCGTTTTTTATATCCTCACATTTTCGTTCTCTTGAATGATATCACCAATACCATGAGCATTTATGTATTTAGCAGCATTATTTGTTAAGTATGATGCTACACCTATTTATCAGTAGCGATATTGACAAAGTAATAGGTCCCTTATTTCGTTATGTCGAAAAATGCAATTCTCAACTTTTGTGATGGCTGTTTATTGGGTAATTGCTGCTTGACTTTACATGCTTACATCTATATCGATAAAATTTTCTAAACACATAATATTTTACGAAAATCGAAATGTTTGCTCACAGAAAGCAAGACAAGAACGACAAACCTTCGGACCTCGTTTCTCTATGGACATCTTCGAAAATTGCGGTAAAATCTACATTTCGAGGGGAACGAATCCCAGATGTTCCGATCTGCAAGAATTAGTGACTTTATGCAAAGGTTCTGTAACTTCTACAACCCGAAACGCCGACATCGTCGTTGGAGAATACGTAGAAGATAAATCCTGTGTGATAGTTAATTGGATTATGGACTCGATAACGTTTTATAAGCGAAAATCACTGAGGAACTATATTATTCCACGTCCCGACAGTGACACCGCCTAAGACTTGGTAAGTTTATTGGCTATATTTTAGATTTTAAATATATGATATGTACTTTTTATGATAAATATTTAATTTATTTTTATAATCACATTGAACTGTTGTAAATGTAGATTCAGTTGATTATATTTAATACATAATTTGTGCCTTATTGTCGCCATAATTGTAGTAAACGATGTACAAAATAATAAAATTTACTTTGATAGCATCCTTTTAAATCAAGTATATGTTTATTTCTATATTGTTACTTTTTTAGGATATGCGTTGTTAATGTCTATATACATACATTAGAATAAGTATTTCATTTATAATCTTATGGATATGATTTGAAATTAAAGCAATTATATTTTATACTCATATTTACTAACTCCTTAAATTTATCTATAGTCCGTTCGCACCTCAAAATTAAGTTTGGGTGTTATTCCCTTTTTGTATTGACATCTCCCCCACTATAATATCCGCCACTTGCAACGTCATTGCGCCATTTTCAGGTGAATTCCAGGCACGCAAAAATGGTTGATACAGTTGATTCTACTGCCAAGTGCGTTTATTGTCATACTTTATAGCGATGGCGTAGTACAAAAAACATAAAAACAAAAGAAGAGACATTCCAACTTCTGGAGTTCTTTTCATTCATTACAACACCCGCCCTTACACTGCTACTGTAACTCGACTTCTTGAACAATTTCGATGGGAAGTTTTTAAACATCCGCCGTATAGCCCCGCCTTAGCGTCAAGTAACTTCCATCAATCTTCTTCGCATTAATACTTGGAGCAAGGTCAATTATCTCCCTCTGAACATCAACAAGTGTACTGTGGTTTCCTACAATAACACTCACACTACTTTATACTATAACTACCAAATTAATGATGCAGCCATACCACGCAATATCAAAACTTTGGATCTTGGTGTTTTGTTTGATGATAGACTGTCATTTACGGAACATATTTCGTCCATGTGTTCATCTGCTTCCAAAACTCTCGGTTTTGTCATGCGTTCTTGCAGGCATTTCTCAGACTTAGGTGTAATGAAACGTTTATATTATGCCTATGTTCGTTCTAAGCTTGAATACGCCTCCATTGTTTGGTATCCCCGTTATTTACACCAAGAGCTTATGATCGAACGCGTTCAAAAGAAATTTCTAAAATATCTCTCCTTTCGAATGGACAACGTGTATCCTGCAAGAGGAATCGAGTATTATAGCTTACTTGTTGAGCATGGTTTTCTATCTCTTGCTGATCGCCGCGAGCGTAACAGTGTGAAGTTTCTTTGCAGGATCCTGAAAAATACTGTCGACTCGCCAGCCCTTCTAGCGCAAATAAACTTTACCGTACCTACTCATCATACTCGCTACTATAATACATTTCAAGTACCTAGAGCTAATACCAACATTTTGCTTAAGGCACCTCTCAGTCACATGGTGAGGAACGCAAACAAACGGGATCTGGAGCCATTTTTGTGAGTCTTTCTTTTTTTTTTGTTTCATTATTATATACATTTTCAGCATGTTATTATTGTAGGCAACACGATTTTAATTATTTTATTTTAAATAAGAATTGTATTGTAATTTGTTCTGTAATTGGCCCTTGGGCTGTTGGGCAATAAAGGATTATTATTATTATTATTATTATCGCTTTCATGAACTGAAAAAGTGGCTAGGAGGACGTAGCTTCCAGAGTATAGAGAAATTTCAAAACAACATCACGGACCATCACGACTCACTTGTGGCAACATTCTGTGCAGAGTTGATTGGGAGGCTCGTCCACAAATGCATCAATCTTCACGGTGAATGAAAGTAATGTTTCTACATAACTTTTTCGACGTTTCCGTTCTCATTTGCAAATAAAAGATTACTAAAATTTACCGGCGAAGCAATTGTGGTGGTAGTGTTGGATACGCTATAATAATTTAAACTTTTATTGCTTATGAGTAACAGTTCGTTTACTACTCGATAGAAAGCATAATCGCGTCTGGTAATACAAGGTGTAGCATGTAACGAAGAAAAAGAATCTAGTGCGCATTTTTAAACTGATTCTTTATTATTAAAACATTTATTTAGTGAAATGGAAGTTACAACGTGTTGTATACAAGCAGTTTTTATTATCTTTCTTTTACAGTACATTCAAACTTACATTTTACATATTTTATGTCAATTTCTATATATCTTAGCTTTATCATTTCATATAGCACATACTATCCTTAACTGTTAATCTATACAATCGGAAACTTAACTGTTTTCGATCCTTTAACACTTTGTTGTTTTCTTATTCTCATTTTGTTTCTTACTTTTTCGCGAGCTTTCATTCTACTTCTTCTGTTTTTTTTTCTAAGTTTTCACAACGTGAACATTGCGAATTAATTAGATATATGGATTTATGAATGAGACAAGTATATTCGTTTCCGGACCTGTTCAGCTAACAAAACAGCAGCGGAGTTCGTATTATAAATGACAACAAAATAATTATGAATGTATTATATGTTTTTTTTTACCCTAATAAATATTTAATAATAATTATATAATTATGACGTAATGATAGTTCCAAGAGAGAGAGAGAGAGATAGATAAATCGTTTATATAATAATGATAATAATAATATAACTTGAGATTATAATTATTAAATATTTTTATGTGCACGAAACAGAACAAAAATAAAATAAAAAAAAAAAAATTAATCTCTTGTGTCTAGCGCGGCGTTTTTACAATTCAGCTGTTCGGGTGTCTTGTACCAAGTAGACCTGGGATCCGGGAACTGTGCTGGTGGTGACGAAAGTGCGATGTTTGGCGCGGATGAGTGATAGATTACTTTCGGCTGTGTCGGCGCGGTCCTCGGCGGCTTCCAGTTCGCGTTGGAAACGGCGGACACGGGTTACGCTCTGTTGGGATACGCCCTCCTGGGCAAAACATAAAGCAGAATGTTAAGAAATAGGAATGGAATAAACGGAAATACGTAATTTATAGGAAGAGTGTAGTACACTGTCTTGAAAAGAAATCGTACCTCTCGAAAAAACATTTAAATTAATTTTTAGACTTCCTAACATTAACTATTAGGAAAGGTAGGTGCTGGATGTATTAGCGAAAGTTATGTAGTTTATATACAGAGTGAGTTAACTTTTTTGGCAAAGTATTAATAGTGATATTTTTACGTTTGTAGAACAATTATTGCTATAAAATAGTGCAACAAGTTTGAACGGAACACTCTGTATATTATACATTTTACATAGTGTTTTCATTTTTTTTTATTACAGATATCTTATAAGTAGGGTTGCCCAAATCTTCGGCGGGCTATACAATCCATAAAACAGACAAGTAAAAATAGTTTTTCAGACATTCACGGCCGTTTGTCATAGTAGTAACGTAAGTTTTCTGTCTCTTTAAAAATGTGAACTGCGAAATGGCAGGGATAGAAAACTTAGTGACACGGCGGCACCCGACAACCGTTACGACTAAAACTAGACCTTGTGGACGTTAAAATAAGATTTTTTCTTTGTATAAACATGTGTCTAAAGATTCGCCACTTTCGAGGACTTTGAGTAGTTCAAGAAAACCACACATTTTTTACTAGTTTTTATTTTTAGTTTTAGCTATAAAAAAATGTTTCGAAACGTGAACCACTTGAATCAATACATGCTTTCACTATTCGCCTCATTCATTGTCGCAGCCTTCTACAATTTCTGGGCGTGTTACGGTTGATTGTGAAAGTGTTTTTAATGTATTGATGTTCAATATCGATATTTGGGATTCGTATAGAGTAAGATAGGCTTTTAAAGTAATCTCACAAATGGAAATCGAGTACTCTACACGAAATGCAGAAAAATAGCATATAAGAGCTTCTAAAAATGCCATTTTAAATTGACAGTGATCGGAAAACAAAAATTTCCATTGAATTTTTTCCCTACTCCTTTGATATCTATTCAATTTAAAATTTAGAGTGACAATATTTTGAAGTGCTGTAATTTGAATGAGATGCTTTTTCGGATATATGCTTATTATAAAAAGGAATCTTATTTTGACGTCCACAAGACAGTTTGACCATATGTTTTAAATACAGCCTATATAATGTGGTATATGACTAAATTTTGGATTTTTGTGTGTAGTATCCCAGTGCTGATGAAAGATCTTTGACTTTGATCTATGAACAGAGTAATACTTGCATACATAAGATAGGAAATGTGTGTCAGAATGAATGGACTAAGATAGAAATGTATGGAAGCAGTAGTTTGGGGGAGATAAACACGTTTGATTCTAAAGAGACATGAACGTGCGTAGCTTCACGCTAAACCGCTAATTCTCGACTAGTTTGTTACTGCCAATTTCTAACCCAAAATCAAGCAATTTCAGCAGTTAATATATTTCAATGCAAACTTACTTGTTAATCATAGAAGTAATGAACTAGAAATTAGCTTCCATTTTGATTTTGGTTCAAATTTTTCCATTATTATTTGTTGTGGTGTGTTGAATTGGTTTGAAAATTTAAAATTCAGGTGTTTGAAATTTATTTATTTTTTTTTAATCCTATGTCCTTTGTACCTTGCGGTGTCGGACTATTTATTTTCTTATTTTTTTTCTTCCACAGGTTCCTGTTCTGAGCCAGTTGTTTGGCTTTAATCCATCCCATACTTCTCTTTTCCAATATTCTATACACCTGCTCCTTCCAGGTGTTTCGGGGTCTACCTATTCTGTTTTTGCCCTCTGTTTTGGCTTCAAATATCCTCTTTGTGATTCGATCTTCTTCCATTCTATGTAGATGTCCAAGCCATCCCAGTTGTCTCTCTTCTATGACTACTTCTACTGGTTTGATACCCAGACTATTAGTGATTGTCGTGTTTCTGAATCTGTCTCTTCTAGTTACTCCTTCTATTCTTCTTAGGAATCTCATTTCCATGGGCGTAACTCTGCTCTTGATTCTATTTGTGGTTATCCATGACTCACTACCATATGTTAATGTTGATCTGACCACTCTTTTATACACCTCTGTCTTTATTTTTTTTTGGTATTTCTTTTTTATCCAGAAACGAATTTCTCAATATGTTATATATTTTTGCGGATTTCTCTATCCTCTCATTTACCTCTTTCTCTATTCTCTCATTGGCTTCAATGATTGTTCCTAAGTAGTTGTAACTTTTAACTTGTTCCAATGCTTTTTCCCCGATTTTGATGCTATGTTTTCTTTCTTCTGCTGCTATTATCATTGTGTTTGTTTTCCTTGTGTTTATCTCCATGTTTGTCTTTGTTAGTTCTTCTTGGTATATCTTCAAGTTTTGCTGTAGTGTCTCTTCCGAGTGTGCTATCAGTACCATATCATTTGCAAACATTAGTTCCTGTACGTTAATTGCATTCAATTTCCAGTTTCCTACTTTCATATTTTTTCCTTTTTGTTTAGCTTTTTTAACAGCGTCGTCTATTAATATAGAGAATAACAATGGGCTCAATACGCATCCCTTATTTATTATATATTTATTCTTATTGCTTTTATACAATGCCTTAATCATCTCTATCATTCCTTTCTCTAAACCTCTCCTTTCCAAGCTCTGCCATACATCTTCTCTTCTTACCTTATCAAAAGCTTTTTTAAGATCTATAAAACATATATGTATTTCCTTTCCTTTCCCTATTAGTTTTTCTCCTAATTGTCTGATTACAAATATTAAGTCCTGGGTGCGTCTTCCTTTCCTAACTCCATGTTGAGTATCTTCTAGTGTTGTTTCCAGTTTCTCTCTGTCTTTTTTCTAGTATTTTTGTCAATACCTTTCCTGGGATGCTAGTTAATGTTATTCCTCTATAGTTTGAGCATTCCTTAGAGTCACTCTTTTTCTATATGGGCATAATTATTCCCATATTCCATTCCTTAGGTATTTCTTTTTTTATTACAATGTTGTTTAAGAAGTCAAGTAGTTCTTCGTTACCTTTGTCTCCCATATATTTTATCATTTCAGCTGTGATTCCATCCTCCCCGGCCGCCTTTCCTAGTTTTAGTTTGCTAACTGCTTCTCTGACTTCGTCGCTTATTGGTGTGATACGTTCATCCTCGTTTTTTGTTTTATGCTCTTTTTCTCTTATGTATCCGTCCTGTTTTATTTTTGTGAGTTCTTCAAAGTATTGTTTCCATCTTTCCATTATCTCTTTTTCCTCCGTTAGTATATTTCCTTTGTCATCCTCTATATTTTTCAATATCGGCGCCTTCTTCTGTCTCAATTGTTTTTGTTCCGTTTTTTTGGTTTTCTCTATAGTTATCTCTCAGTTTTATTCCGAACTCTCTCCAAGAATTTTCTTTGGCCTTCTTGATACTCTCTTTAGCTTCTTTTCTTGCCATTTTGTACATATTGTAATCCTCCTCTTTCCTGGTATGCATATATCTGATCCATTTATTTTTCTTATCTTTCACTTTGAGTTGTATTTCTGCTGTCCACCATTTGCTTCTTGAAATTTATTTGGGAGGTAAAATTTAGATTTAATTGAATTTGATTTTGATTACTTGCCGTGGTGTGGTGAATTGCTTCGAAAATTTGAAATTCAGGTAAGTTTAAAGTTTATTTAGGGGTGAGATTTAGATTTACTTGAATTGGATGTTGATTATTTGTTGTGGTGTGGTAAATTGGTTTGAACATTTTTATACTCAGCCAATTCTTTGTCTAATAAATTCATTCCATACGTAGTATGTATAGTCAAAGGACAAAGGTTTTTTTACAGCGTAATGTTAGGCTAATGACCAGTTGCACCGGCACGGATTAAAATTTAATCTATATAGGCTTAAATTAAAATGAGAAGTAGATTGTCGCAATTGTCACCACTTAAACTAAAAGAACTGTTATATTCTACATTACGGGCCATTTACATTTTAATTTGTGTCGGTGCAATTGATCACTACAATAATTTGAAATAAATTAATAATTCATAACCAAGAGAAATAGCTCCATTGTCACTAAATCCCATAAATAAAATATTTTAGTGTGTGGTATTCTTCATTACATCGACTTCGTTCTCAGACAATGTTCAAACTATCATCTACCAAATGCTTAATGATTTTCGAAGACATTCTATAATTGAATCGCTATATTTACGCACCTGTTCTTGTAGTTGCCTCTTGAATAGGCCGACCTTTTGGTTGGACTTCTCTAACGCCTCCTGAAGGATGGTGATGTTCTTCTGGTCTTCTTCGCATTGAATCATCAGCTCCTTGACGCTGCGTTCCTTCTTGCGCAGGATCTTGATGGTTTCCGCGTGACGCCTCTTCTCCTCGTCCAATTCCAGTTCGCAGTCGTGGATGCGTGCCTCCAGCTTGCTGATGATGCGTTTGCCACCTACGATAGCGTTCGCCTCGACCTCCTCCAATCGTACGGATAGATTCTTAACTTCGATCTCGAGCGATTTCCTGATTGCCTCGATCTTGACAACGCGTTCTTGTTCTTCGTGGAGGAGCTCGGTGGTGTGTTTGATTTCGGCCTTGAGAAAAATGAAGAGAAAGATATAAAATCGATGATATTTTATTTATATTAACGAAAAATGTTGGTGGATGCGCCGATGTTTTTCAATAATAAAATTAATATAGCAATTTAAAATTATTTGGATAGTAACGTTACATTGGATGCTTTTAACCCTACATCTACCGATCGAGTCCAACGGACCCGAAACAATTTTCAGGAGTTATTTTTTTAACTTACTGTAGAGCTAATGTATTCGTCTTTACAGACTTTTCAGGTAGGAGGTATAGCTTTATAATTTTTGCAAAAATTTGCGTATTCTGGTCGATTAAATTTAGAATTGCATGTGGAAAAGGATATCAGAAAAGCAAAATACCAACAAAATAGCGACAACTAACAAGGAGAGGTTCGCGGGTGTCAAATTCAGATCCTGAACATTTTAATTAGCATTATTATTAATCATCGTTTTTCTTAATAGAAGACATATGTATGCAATATATAGATGATTTTGGTGTAAGTAGCATAAGGTATGACTTGCTCTATACCTCTGGAACACCCTGTGTATTTGAAAATGCTTTAAAATCAAAGGATGTGAAAGATTAACATTTTCCATATTACTATGATCAGACGAACATAAGTGAGTGTGGCGCTTAAATGCAACACCCTGTATATACAACATCTGAAAGATCTTCCGATAAGGTACGACTTTTGTATTTATATTTTTGTTCTATCTATTTACGTTTAAGAATTAAATCAAGAAAACTGAAAATCTGTGATGTTTCACCCCCTCAGAGTGAATTTCAGCACAAAGATCTGAATTTGATACCCAGCAACCTTTCCTTGTAAGATAACTAAAATATGTAAAGTTCCATCATAATAGTTTCCCAACTTATTGCTTTCAATATGTATGTTGAAAGCAATGTTGTAGCTATTAATTTTTTTAATCCTTATGGACGGTAACAAATGTCAGAGACCGCAGAGAACTAAACGTTCTTGATTCCCAGTATATTTACCTGCACACGTTGGTAGCGTTCGTCAGAGATGCGAAGTTCCTTAGTGACCTCATCATAATCTGCGGCGATGGCAGATAATTCCTGCTCGATTTTGGCTTTGATCGACGTAAGGTTGACATTGATGGTTGTTAATTCGTTGATACGTACCACGGATTCTTCAAATTGTTGTTCAACGGCTCTCTTACTGCGAAGGGCCTACAAAAAAAAAGTAACACGACGATTAGAAGATTCCCAGTACGTTGTTGGTCTTCAACATCTCGACTTACAGATTCGTAATTGCCTCTGATCTCTTCGACCTCGGCGGTGAGCGCTTGCACTCGTCGTTGCGAGATGCTGAGCTGATCGAGAGTGACGGAGAGTTGGCGTTGTACCTCGTCGTAGTGGGCTTGGAGTTCTGTAAGCGTCAGCGATTGTTTCTTGATGGTCTTCTGGAGATCGATGTTGGTCTTGTTGGCGGCATCCAACGACATTTCCAATTCGGTGATCTGGATCTGCAACTTCTTCTTGATGCGGGCTACCTCGCTCTTCAGTTTGGTCTCGGCTTCGACCACGCGAGCGTTCAACAGTTCGATTTCAATACTAGTTTGCTTGCTGAAAATTAAAGAGGACGGTTTATAACAGTAACCGAAACGAAAACATATTATAGTTTGCAGTTCCTAAAATGTAGAATCATCAATTTTTATAAAAAGCATGCTTTTTTTAATACACTTCGCCAAAAAGTATCGCATTGGAAAAGGCGTTTATAAACTGAGATATTTTGTATACGTCTACAATATGTTTGCCATATGTGCGCTGACTACAAGTATAAAAAGAAAAGTGCATATACACATACACATGGTTTATTTACTTGTTTACTGAAAGTGTTTCTACATGGACACATTTGAAAGTGCGCTGTTAGAGTACTTTACTAATGTTATTAGAAGCAAAATGAGTGATTTAACTCCATAACAAATGGCTGGAATAATTACTTTAGTCGAAGATGGGCGATGTCAAATATAGGTGTCTAATTTGATGAATATTACTCAGTTAAGTGGGATAGTAGCCAGGTATAGAAAAACAGGAGATTACATACGAAGACTGGTGCTAGGTCGTCCAAGCTGCACTACTCCTCAAGATAAGCATTACGTCGGAGGCATGTAACTGCAAGGCAATTACAGATCGACTTGGCTAGAGTCAGAAATACTCGAATAAGCACCCAAACCGTTAATGAGTTAAAGTGGAATAAGAGCCAGTGTATAGTTAATTCTACTATTTTCAACTTCGCGCCATGCGCCACCTAGGAAGAACAGAGAACAAAGAGCGAGGTGGACGGATAGGGGAAGTAACCGTTATTACCATGGCATGTAACGGGAAAGCACCACGTGTTTGTACAGTAAGGAATAAAATTGAGAAAAACCAAGTGGTTTTATTTTAAAACATAACAAAGAGTCATTATTTTATTCAACAGCCAGAGTAGCCGTTACAGCTCCTCGTCTTAGTAGGAATCACCGAGTGGCGCATTTAAGGTTTGCTAGGGAACATGTCAATTGGGAAATCAATGACTGGGCCAACATACTCTTCACAGATATGTTAAGATTTAGTCTTTGCATCTCAGATAAACGTGTACCAGTGTACAGACGAGATGGTGAGCGTTATTACCAGTAAAGTATCAGATCTACACCTAATTTTGGTGGTGGCTCCATCATGGTTTTATTTACGACTACTTGCACATGTGTACACACGAAAAATCCTCTTTTTTCTACCAATTTCCTCAGTGTATCTTGAGGAATATTCTTCTATTTCCTTTGCAATACCGTCCAGAGATCAGTTTTGGACGATGGACATTGTCTTCTAATTCGTCTGTCCAGTATTACAGAAGCTGTATCGGATTAAGATCTCCGCATTCTGGGGAGGCCAAGTCATTATTTTTAATACTCCTTCATTCTCTGCATCGGCGAGATAGGTTCTGCGTAATAACAACGTGTGCTTCGGATCGTTATCACGCATCAACTTAAAATTGTTGCCTATTAAGCGCATTCCAGATAGGATAGTATTTTCTTCTTATATCTCACGTTAATTCTCCTTCCTCATTATTCCATCAATTTTTACAAGGTTCCTTGTTCCACTTGGAATGAAAAACAACTCTATACAAGAGTGGAACCACCACCTTTCTTTATTGTTGATGTAATACACTCAGGAAGCATTTTCTCGTCTCAGCGCTTGACAAATGTTCTGCGGTTTTGACCAAACACTTCATATTTGAACTCATCAATCCGTAGTATGTTTCCCCATTGTTCTATTGTCCAGTCTCTGTGAGTGTTAGCCCACTCGAGACGTATTTGTTTATTCCCACAACGTAGCAACGGGTTTCGTGTAGCAGTACGGCCGTGGAGATTTGCTGCTTTCAAACGAGGTTTCACTGAGCTGACGGATATCTTCTTGTTTCTAGCCCGATTCGCTTTCGTTGTAATTTCAGGAGCCATTAATCGTCTATATCTCTTACTAAGCAATTGTATGCGTTTACCGTCGCCTATGGGATGTTGCTCGAGGACGTCCTGGACGATTTTTGCTAGTGTACTAGTTTGTTCGAAGCGGCTGTGGATTTTTTCATAGGAGTTAAATTATTTACTCACACGAAGAAATAACAATATGGAACTGCACGTAACGGTATCTAATGATAGATACAACTCACTGCTAATACAATTTATGCATACTTTATGGTAAATACCATCTACAGGAATTCGGTCAATTTTTAGAATTCAGGTTTAATTTTTGTCATAAAATTTCTATCTATATATTACTTATTATATCTATTCTTGGCATTATTTGTATTGTATCTAATTACTTCACGATTTTGAAAAGTAATATTCCACTTTCGTATTTATCAATTTAGTTCTTTAATTAGTAAATTATGTATATGCTTATAGAATTATTTCGTGAATAAAAGTACTTCTTTTTAAAATATTTTGGTGTCTATTCTATTACGAGCGGTGGTATATATATCTACACACAGTCGTTGTCCATTTTATTGGGACTACCTTATAAATTTAAGCTTTTGTGAGTTAATAATTTACAAATACAAGTATAAAAGTCATCAATAGGGTTTGCAATACCTATCTAAATACGTTCCCTAAATGTCTTTCTAAGAAATTAATGACCTCTTGCCTATTATTATTATCCCTCTTATGAACCATTCTGTATTGTGTAGAAGAGGGATAGAAACAAGATAGAAAGACACAGCAATTCGTAGAATATTATTTGGATCGGTTACTATTATAGAAAGAATATTTATCTGTTTATGTAACAACGTTTTTTTCCGTGTTTACGTGTAAGTATTGCTTGTATACGCATTATATTTTTTCGTTGTGGGTAAAAAAAGAACATTTCAAATGAGAAAAAGAACTGCGTATTAAGGCATTGTTGGGTACAGGAGTGTATTCGCATAATAAAAGATTATTATTATAGCTGAAACGACACTAAAAAAGAAATATTTTATATAGATTTTTCTTTGCAAGAAACAATAAGCAAAGTTTAACCTAACTCTAAAAACAACGGTATAATCGTTAGCTGTTACTTGAAAAGGTCAAGAGAATGATAAAAAGTAGATAAAAATATAAAATCTACTGTTCAGTTTTGTTGTATTGGTAGTAAAACGTCGTTCTAGACCAGAATCAGTACAAACAATGTTATAATAAACTATAAGGCTTTTGACGATTGCAAAAGTCGGTAACACGGTTGACAATGGGAACCCACGTGCTCTCGAAACGCTGCGTTCCGCATAATTAATTAATTTGTGTGAGTGGAGTTTACTGCTATACCTGTGAATTATAAGGCTTTTAATATTTCATTGTCGAAATAACACTTCTTCGTTCAACGTTTACACATAACCCATACGGTTGTGTAAGTACATGTATATAACGTATTGCGCTTCTTTCAGTTTTCTCAAACACCACGAAGTCGGGTAATTGTAATTTATTACCACGTCCCGGTCACGGCCAACACTCTTGAGTAATACTTTCAATTGTGTTCTCGGTCCTTTCTCAATAGGACGCTCGGCAATACCGGGCACAGGAGACGTAATTCATCGAAAGTTGAGAAAAAACCGTTAATTTTGACTGCACATACATACGAGGGCAGTTCATTTTTCGTTGTACTTGAATCAAGTAAGATTAAGGCTGGAAATGAGGTTCTGGGAAAGTGTGCAATACTTGCAGTACCCTAATTAGTTTCAGAAATAGGTCGAATATATAGGTGTCGATAGAAGCAAAGAAAAAGGACAAAAGACGGATTGACAAAACGGTAAAATTTGCAAATTGGAATGTAAGAGGAATGGCATTGAAAGAAATAGATAGATTGAACAAAATATTAGAATGTACAGAAACAAAAGAAGGCAAAATATAAAACAAGCCGTGGAAGGAACGGCATCTGAAGTCTTCGGTAAAAGGAAGAAACTCAGAAAGAGGAAAGGATTAAAAATATCGCCAGATGAGATGAAAGAAGACGTGAAAGAAAAACAAAAAACCTACATGCCATATATTAACAACTTCACCGAAGTTAATAATGACATTTACAAGCATAGTAGAAATGTTGCGAAAGAAATATCCAGAAAGATCAACGAAGATTCCTGGGATAGATTTATGAGTAATATAAAAATGACATCCATGGACACAATTACACGCACAATTACAAAGAAAGAAGAAGTATCCAGACAAAGAATGCAGTGCATCACCGCTTTAATGAAAGAAAGGATACTCACTGCAAGTACCGAGCATTTTACTGCAACAAAAGAGTCACTACTAATCGGGATGATCGAGGTATCCTGCAACTAGCAATTGAAAACTGAAGTTAATCCACCAAAGAAATATAAAATGTAATATCTCAACAAGAAGTGCAAATATCCACGCGTGCAGTACGTAGATAATTGTACGAAGCTGGATTAAAATGCAGAGGCTCCCAAGATTAATACTGATGTCGAAGCGACCACGTTATGAATGGGTAAAACGTCATCAACATTACAAAATTGAAGATTGGCGAAAGGTAAGACAAGTAAATTAAGCAATTTTTTTTTGTTTGAACAATATCTTCGTTAAAGATTGTATTCAGCTATGAGTCAAAACTAGAAGCCATGACCGAAAGAGCTCAATTTATTAGACGACGTTCATCTGAACGGTTTGGTGAAGTTAGTGTACTAAAAACGGTGAAACATCTTCCGTCAGTTATGATATGGTCCTGTATATCAGTCGAAGGTCTTGGACCACTATATTTTTGCCAAGGCACCATGAATCAACGCCAATATAAGTGTGTATTGGAGGATGTCGTGATACCATATGTCAATGATTTAGATCCGAATCAAGCCCCTTATACATTCACGCTCGATAAGGCACCATGTCACATGGTCAAATTCATCCAAGCTTTTTTGGAAACTCACGCTCTGCCAGTGTTTTCTTGGCCGGAAATTCCCCCGACCTCAATGCACATTGAAAACGAGTAAGAGCAATTAGTAATAAATATTGAGGATGTGTAGCAAAATGGCGCTACAATTAGATATACTATTAACGCTTGCATAGACAGCATGCCGAAAAGCATAAGAGTAATTATAAAAGCCAAAGGAGGCATTGCAAAATATTTGTTATATAGTTGTGACGATGTCCATAAACGGTTGTGAATAAACTTATGCTGGTACAATACGTTTTTCATTATATATTTTAACAAAATGCTTATTTTATCAAGTGGTCCTAATAAATTGGAGAGCAGCTGTATATCGATCAAAGAAGGTGATAGGAAAAACTGGTTAAGCGGAAAATATTTACATAGATACATTGAGTAATTGCACAATTACACAATATTCGCCTCTGCGAAAATGTGTTTGTTTCGCAGATTAAGTAAATTGTTAAATTCATGTAGGTAACGAATGCTGGTTATTAAAGCAAAGGGCGGATAGTTTATTAAACGACTATAAAAAAGTATTTTTATATTTGACCCAGTCGTTTCCATATTTACATCGGGTATTGTACATACCTACTTACCAATCTAAGATCTATTACGTAAAAGTCTTAGAATGAAAGCTTTACATCTATTCCAAATTGTATGAATTATCACGCTAAATCGAACCTAGTGCACTTAACGTCGAATTACGTAAATTTTGCGTCACAGTCGACAATAAACTAGACTAATTGAAAACCTATCCGGCGCTCTGGCAATTCATCGAAAGCGCATAGCGTTTATATTTAGAGAATTAAATATCACCGTCTGCGTGCGGTACAAATAGAACAAGAACGACAAGGAAGAAGAGCAGGCAGATTAAGAATTATTTATAAAACTAAGCTACTCACGTGTGGCGATTAGTACGGTACATAGAGAAGTTTTAACACCACATCAATTTAAAATTTCTAAATACGCTTAATTTCACCTTTTGTCGAAAAAGTATTGCGACGTTTTTTTATCGAATCCTTTCAATTCCACGCTAAGTTCGTCCAAAGGTCGCGTAAAACTCTCATCGAGTTGCTTCTGCATTCTTTCGCACATCATCCTGGAGTGGACTTTGGTATCGTAGGTGTTGATGAAAGCGTTTCTTTGATACTTCTTGATATCGATTTCGCCGACTATCCCCTCGGCGATGTGTTTCCTTGCTTCGGCGAGTAATTGGCCTTCGATGGCCTTCGCCGATTTTGCCTGCAGATACTTCTGAGCCGATTTCAATCCTTCTTCGACCAATTGTTTCCTGTCGGGTGGGTGAACGATATCTTCGTCGGCCATCTTGTGTTTGATCTTGTCGATCTGCTTGATGATTTTCTTCGTTTTCTTTTCTTCGGTACGAACTTTCCGGGTTATCGACGCCGCGGAAACGGACGATTCCAGCTGGAATTTCGACTTCGTCGTCGCTTTGAAGTCCTTCAACTTGGTCTTTATGCGTGCTTCGGTTTGCCGCGAAATTCTCGTTAAATCGTCGGCCGAATAGCATCGGACTATTTTCCGCGGGCTGTACGCGTCCAGGCCTCTTTCGTTCGTCCACGGTAGGTGGGGATATTTTGCACGGCCTCCTCTTTCTTTCGTTTCGATGTAATCGATCATCGGCTGGTAGAAATTCATGCCGTAACCGTAGTTATTTTCGTAAATAAGCGCTTGGGGATTTTGCCAGTTGATTTTTCTCGGCATTTTCGATTGTAAGTTCTTTTCCTTTTGTTCGATTCTGCTTCCGTCACTCGTTAATTTAACTATTTTTACCGCGGACGTCAAAAACTGATGTATTTAGGTCGAACGGACGCAGGCTTTTATACTGGGTCCATTGTTGCCAATTTCTTTGGCCAATAAGTGACTTGGGTTAAAATAGGAATTGAAATGCTTTGCCAAGCAGTTCGATGTTTCAAGGCTGTGTTACGAGTATAGAAAAAATTCGTAGTGTTGTTGTCGTGTGCTTTTATTGAATGGTACAATTTATAACTTGTTGATTGCACATCCGTTAACTATTCTCTATGTATGCCTCTTCAGGTGTTTGGGTTTTTCCTATTATTAAGCACCTTTTCTAGAGACGATTTCTTGATTGGATCTATAACTTACGCAGTGTATATCCGAGTGGGGTAGTCCTAGGAGGAATACCAACAAGAACAGAAAACTTAATACAAGGGTCGTCTTTCAAGTTTTATACATATAGCCGGAATAAAACAGTAAATAACTTCCAAAGACGTTATTGTTTTTCGAAGTATTCTCCAGGATGATTACATGCACCAAATCTGGAAACAATTAATTTACTCGTTTGTTGGTACAGTCAAAATTACGTCTTTGGACATCGACTGCTCCTTCTGACGACTGGAACCTTTGACCACGCAGTCTGTTCTTGATGTTCAGGTAGGTAAAGAAATCGTTAGGACTTAGGTACGGACTCTGTAGAGGATGATTTAACAATTCGACGTTTTGCTGCGTTAAAAATTCAAATATCTCGCATGCTGTGTGCGAACTTGTATTGCCTTGGTGCAAGATGATTCGTCGTGTTGGTTTTTCGAAGCTCAACGATGACTTGCGATAAACAAATGTTTGTATACCAGTCGGTGGTAACACCTCTTTGATCTTGTAGAGGAATTGTTGCTACATGATTTGTTTTCGAGACAAATGCCGTGACCATATTTTTGGAGCACCACTTAGGATGTTGTACACGTTTTTAGAGATTGCGGCGTTGAAACAGTCTAGTGTCTTTTGATACCAATTCACCCTTGTTGCTTTCTGTTCTTCGGTCAACAGAAGTGGCATTCGACGGGAAACTAAATATACTACAATTCTTCATGCAATCTTTTGAATTGAGATCTTTGAAATCCCCAACTACGACGTTTTCCTGAGTGACTGCCGTTTTTATGTACCTACTCTTGGATCGCCGCTAAGACTAATCTGTCTGCGTTTGAATCCTGCATACCAATGAGAAATTGTTGACAGCTTCATTGACGAAAACAGAAACCAACTCGGCAAGGCATTCTTGTTGAAATAATTGTCTTCAAAAATAATAAAAAAATATTGTGCGAAACTGTTCTCGGTTTAATTCCATTTTTCAACTAACTTGGCAACTTTGACATTTCGTCGTAATATGTTATAACAGTACACGCGTTGAATCTTTGGATTTAGATTAACTAAAGATGGAGGTTAATTTTTGGTACTGTACCATTCCAAGTTCGGATCTAGGTGAAGAAATGTTCCCATTCCCCCAGTGACGGAACCCAAATCACACTTATTAAGAAGAAGAAGAATTTTTAGTACTGATATTTGATTACGGACATCCTCTATATTCTAGTATATAAAACTTAAAAGGCATCCTTCATATAGCGAGATCAACTGAATCTCTCAGGGAAAATTAACAATAGGCACCATTCATTATTAAACAAAATGAAGGAAAAGCGCACGAATATGGGATTGAAATAGAAATGCAGTTTATATATTATACTAGCAGAGCTTTGGCTCTGAGTAGGAAACACTTGTAAGAACAATAAGGAGAATTAACATACCAGCAAAACTTAGAAGATTTACCATTTTAACGACGAAATCAACAAAAATATCTCCTAAAAAATAGCAAAAGGAGAAACAAAAGAATTTGAGGTGACTATCTCTTCACAACGTTATCCAACATATAGCATTCGAATACATATACAGGGTGGCGCAAGAGAACGGGAAATTTTGAACGTTACAGTTGTCAGCACTGTAGAGCCGGCAATTGTTCGCAACGTTGCACAATTGTTGTGAACGCATTGCCATGACGAAGCTTACAAAGAATACTGCACAAATTACATTTCCATCCCTATAAGTTGCAGATTGTGCAACAATTACATGAACGAGACCCAGCGTCACGTATGGAGTTTAGTAGGCAGATATTGGCTAAAATTAACGAGGACGCGAATTTCGTTGGTAACATATGGATATCAGACGAAGCCCATTTCCACCTGTACGGTTTCGTAATCAAACAGAATTTTCGTTATTGGGCCCAGGACAATCCTTGTGAGTTACACCAGCGACCACTACATAGCGACAAGGTCACAATATGGTGTGCTGTATCATGTCATGGTGTTATCGGCCCTTATTTTTTTTGCACGTGAGGATGGTAGTGCAGCGACAGTAACATCCGCTCGATATGTTGAAATGCTTCAAACATTCTTTACACCGAGACTGTACGAGCTTAATCTTAACATGGAAAACATGTGGTTTCAGCAGGACGGAGCCACGTCACACACTGCTCGACATTCGATGGCAGCAGTTCGTCAATTGTTTGGAAGACGCATTATTTCACGTAATGGTGACATTGAATGGCCTGCGACCACCCTGCCACCCTGTATAACAAAAAAGTAAGTAAGGGTATATTAAAAACAGAAAGAAGCCAAATAATGGTAGACTCATGATCAAAACAATAACAATAATAATCTATGCTCTCACATCCTCCAATAACTTTTGTCAACTACAGGGAATATCGGCCGGTCAAGAGACCGTAAGCCTTGTGGTTCGAACCTGGGAATCCGAGACTGCAAGGCGCTATGCCACTAGCTCCATAATGTTTGGAGAAATCGTGGCAGAAGCAAAGAAGTTAAATGTAAAACTAAGAGTCAGAAAAATCAAAAAACAGGAATAAATATATCGTCAGGTAAGTAATTCATTGTGTTTACATTTAAGTTGGTGCTATTGCTAACTTTGTTATTATTAAGATTGCAAAGGTGGAGCTTTTTTCTTGATGTTAAGTATTATGGAAAGGCAGTTAAACGTTAAGCTATTGATGTATTTAAAAATAAATACATTTTATTAATGGAACACACAGTATATCTTTTCATGTATCAATTTCTAAACAAGAAGTATTTAACACACAATTAAAGTATGTCACGTAAAGTTGTACTAGTAAAAGACGTTGTCTCATCTTGATCATAAATGCACCGGAAGTCAAATAGATGCTGGGACAGTATACCATGTGACTTCTAAAATAGCTATTGTTAAGTAGGGTAGATAGCATTCGAGAATGTTAGAAGATAGATGCATACAGCGTCTTCAGCGAGCTTTCCATTCCTAGTAACAATTCTGGAAGTCTTATTCCGTTAGGCTGTTTAGAACCCGCGTCGTGACTCTTTGGATGTTGTTCATTGTTTCATAATGGGAATCTTTTAAATTCCGCTTAAGTGTTGGCAAAAGAAAATAATCACATAGCGCTAGATCTGGACTATACAGCGAGCATGGGAGTATTGGAATATTTTTCTCTGCTAAAAATTCTTTAATCGACAATGAGCTAGCTGTAACTGGGAGCAATACCATGATCAAGATCTCTTTTTTGATGTTCGTGGGACTGTCCACAAAGAATTCGTACCGCAAGGCCAGACAATGGGTCAAATCTTTTATCGCGAGGTCCTTGAACGTTTGCGGAAAAGAATGTTGCGTCTAACATTGCCAGTTCGTGGATTATCTTCTTGGATTATTCAGCAACGTAAACTCACGTCAAATTGTCTTCAGAACATTACCAATTATTTGTTCACTTGGTCGATGATATACATCACAGAACGCTCGTGATCCACGCCAAGTTTTCTTTTTCTGATAATAATTTCGCAACATTGCGGCGTTAAATGTTTCATGTTGTTTTGTAATAACCTAACCTACAAAACTGACAACTATAGGATAGTAGTCGCTCTACAGTTTTATCAATATTTCACCTTACAGACCTAACACATTAATTGGATCGCCATTTACTTTGTATATTTTTTCATTGGCGGCTATAAACGATTGATATAAACTTTCATTTATATTTTGAATATGCTTCTTTCTTTTTATGTGCTGCCGTGGGTTTTGCTTGTTTATATTTCTATTTTGATAAACCAAATTGGGCACAATTTTTATAAAAAACTTACTCGTCCTTACGGAGGTAAAGGAATAAAGTCCTCCTATAAACTGTTCCTTGCACATAGAAAGTGGAACAAAAAAATAATGGCAATTACAAATTGTCGAAATTGAAGATACGATAACAGAAATCAAATCTAAATTGCTTGACCGGACTTGATAACGATCCAATAGTAAGTGTCTAAGAACTTATCTAATGATCTACTACTATCACTTACCGGATTGCTTCAATCTCTTCGTCCTTCTCCTGCAAGCGTTTCTCAGCTTCGTGTCTGAATTGAGCGAACTCGGATGATAAACGTTGAGCGCGTTGCTCTTCAGCTTTGCGGCCCTAGGAAGAAAGAAAGAATGATTCAAAATTCTACGATAGACCTAGGATAAATCTTAAGGCACTTAGCCGACTTACAGCTTCGGCTTCCTTGTATGCGGCGGTCAGTTCTTCGCGTTCATTCTCGAGACGGCGAAGTTCAATCTCCAATTCATGAAGGCGGCGTGTGAGTTCAGTAAGTGAGTTGCGAGCATCGTGTAGGTCATCTGCAAGAAATTGGTCTCTTAGTTTATTATTTTGGGTACATGGCTTTATTTATTTGGTCTTGACGTGCAAAATTATTAGTTATGTCTTGGCTTTTTATTGAGATATTGGATACCGTATGGGAACAAAGAAAAGATTTAAGAGTGGCAATTGATGAATTTTTCTATCGTCCATAAGTTTACGGCCAGCTATCGAGAGGTAGCATCATGGCACAGAAAGACGTAAATGTACCATTGGCTAATATGCAAATAAACCTTTTCTTTTGTTTTAACGTAAACATATACATTCTTAGAGTATGGAAATTATACTGTAGAAGCATATTTTAAACGATTTCTAGCTAATGAATTGCATAATGTTTTTATTGCAGCAGTATTTTGGAAGTCATGACAACATCGAATTACAAATCCAGATACTTTCGAACCAAAAAAGCATATTACATTTATATGTTCAGCAAGTGATAGATGGCTATCAACCAGTGTACCAAGATCCTTTACTGATGAATAACCTTATCTTCAGCTACATGCATAATCGTCGTGAATAGGATTGTTGGATTTGATGTACGTTACAAACTGACACTTTTTAGTATTTTTGCAACCTATTGGGTGATCTTAAATACATCTGCATTTCATTGAAAAGAAAAAAAGAAACGAATTCCTATCTTGCAATAGGTTCAAAAGGCCGTTGTAGTTTTTACAATTCAGTCGACTAATTGATTGCACCGTAAAAGTTGTAACGATATGGTTTCGAAACGTTGCATTCTAATTTGTATGGTGTGGTGTTGTCTGTAATAACAAACGAACTGTTTCCGGAATTAGACCGTGTCATGATAAAATATATAAAAAGAAAAATAAATAATAGTAAGAGTAAGAAAAGAGTCCCTCTTCTTTCCTCTATTTATTTATTTTTCTTTTTTCTTCTTTCCTGTCCCCTTCATGTACTTTCTATTTCCATGTTTTCTCTTGCTATTATTTATTTTTCCTTTAATATACTTCATCATGACACAGTCCAATTCCGGAAACAGTTTATTGGCTGGCCGTGGAAACCTACGTATTCATTTGTCTGTGTATACAACTCCACAGTCCAGTCGTCGCACTCATCGTTACCAACAATAAACAACGTAGACTACATAGATGAGGAGGACTGGTTAAAATATTATGAACAATTCTGGTACAAGGAAAATATTGACGAAATAACAATACAAGAAGTAGACGTAAAAGGTTTGGATTATAGAGATCTAACAAAACTGACAGAAGCCTTGAAATTTATTAGCCGATCATCAAAAAAACATGGAGAAGGGATATAGTTTCCCGTGTCGTATATGCTGTTGCACCATAGTGCTGGAAGTAATCATTTTTAAGTTCGCCGTCGTGAAGTTGTTGAACAAATTCAGTCAAAATGTTATTCTGTACCTCTCCGCATTGATGGTGAAATTAAAAAGAATCGGCCCAATTATTCTTCTGCTAAACACTAATTTTCTGAGCATTTTTTTGTGGAATCCCCAATATTCCACAAAAAATGCAACTGTGTTCCACATGCACATATTTCGAGAATTGACGTACCACGAAAGAAGAAATCATGCCTCATCAGTTTAGTAGGTCATTAAATTATTGAGGAACCTTTAGCAGTACGCATGACGTCTGACGTGGTCTGTTGGTAAAAGGCCTTAAGATGATTGCATTTTATATGGATTCATATTGAAGATCTTCTTTACAACGGTTCGGCATGTTCCATAATAAACTCCAATTTCTTGGCTTAGGCGCCTCAAAGGTTTTGTAGGGTTCTGTTCCATACGATTAGGAATGTCGGTAATCAACTCTTCTGTACGAATAGCTGGCCTACCAGCTCCTTTCTTATGTGTTACAGATCCATTTTCGCGAAATGTACCAACAATATGTGCAACACACAAAAATCATCTTCTATTATTGGGAAGTCTGGGAAGTGCTCATGAAAATTTTCCAAACATAAACGCTACCAAATTCCATTAAGTACCACATCTGTTCTAAAATGGGCTTTAATCTCGTTTTTCAAGTTTTGTGCGCTGTGGTGAAAACCATAATTGAAAAATTACAGAAAATTCCAGAGACAAAATATATGACAAATACTAATGAGTGTGTGATACTTAACCTGTCAGAATTATATCAAAAAACTGAAATAAGCTACGACATACATTTTCAAACCCCATGGCATACCTTTATCAATATAATTTTTGCTCTCTTGGTATTTCGTTGACCTCTACATGAAAAAGTGACATTATATGAGATATACAACAGCACAAGACATAGATCTAATTTACTTCCAAAAAGAACTTTCCTTTGTTCATTGACCAAATGCGAAAATGTTTTTTTAAGAAAAAAGAAGGTAACTCCATGAGAAACTTACCGGCCAATTTCTTATTTTCACGTGCAAGAGCATCCTTTTGCTCGCGGGTCTTGTCCAATTCGTTGTTGAGGCGTTGGATTTCGGTAACCTTGAGACGGAGATCGCGTTGGCTAACCTCGTACAATTGAAGCGTCTCCTCCAAGCGGGTCTTAATATCGATATTGATCCTCTCCAGTTGTTCAACGCGTTTCTGCAGATCCCTAGCCGTATTGTTGGCCTTCTCCAGGTCGATGATGAGGACCTCGACTTCGGATTGGAGACGCGACTTCTGCTTCTCGAGATTGTTGATCTTCACCAGCAAGCTTTCGATGTGCTCTTCTTGCTCGGTAATCCTGGCGGTGTATTTGCGGCGCAATTCCTCGACTTCTTCGGCGCGAGCGGCGCATTCCGCTTCGTATTTGGACTTGAATAGTAAAACTTCGCCTTGGGATTTGACGAGTTGGCGTTCGAGGTCGAGACGGGCTTCGCTCTCTTCTTCGAGTTGGACGCGGACCGATTCTAATTCGACCTCGACTTGGTGAAGGTTAGCTTCGAGAAGGGCGCGCCTTCTTTCGTCATCTTCGGCGCGACGGCGGGCATCCTCGAGTTGGCCAGCCAATTGGGATTTTAAGTAGTTAGAATTTTCAAGTGTTACCTACAAGAAAGTCCAAAAGGAAAAGAATTAATGATAAAAACTTTGGCTTTGGAAGCATTAGTGGATGGTAAACATAATGGATGTCACAGATAAAAAGCTTTTATTCGCGCTGCACTAAAATATGAAATTCACAGGTCATTCTGAGGATCTCGTTGATTATTAGATATGGAGTACATGTTTAAATTTCCAAAAAGAAACGGAAAATTTGTGATTGCAAGAATAGCTTACACGAGGGCGGATCTCCTTGCCCCACCCCTCACCTACAAGTAATTAACTGACATTTCTAGATCATATGTGCATAATATCAACTTTGTATCTCAAAGTGTTGTTGTGCTGTGGCTAATACATGAATTGTGTGTCGTGATTGTTTATAAAAATGGATCCTGTAGAACAATAAATGCGGAAGAACATCATGTGAAAACCAACATGCTGGTGGTCCTCCCATAGCGATAACAACAGACGAAAACATTAAAAAGGTACACGATATCGTACGTGGGGAAAAAATTTCCAATAATTATGAAGTGATACGAGTTGTGGAGAGGTGGTTTGCAGAGGTCAGACAATTTTTTTTCCAGGAGGCTGTTGAGATATTGGAGCACCGATGGACCAAGTGCCAGGCCATACTCAAGTTCATTCTTTTAAATTGGTGTTTCTCTTGTTCTCGCGTACATTTTCACCTGTTTACAATGATATAACATAGTTAAGTTATTAAAGGGACAATTAGAAATTTATTTGGGAAAGAGAGATAGTTATGATTGTAAAGTGTTTAGCATCGACGTTTTTCGTATTAGAAAGAATGTTCCAGGCTGATTTCTTAAAAACTGAAAGGTGGTTAAACGAAGTCTTTAAACACATAATGCTATAACAGTTTAACTTTAGAATTTTAATGTATAAACGAAATAGGTTTCTGAGCACCCCAGAGATCACTTAACAACTCAATATTTCTCCTAGAACACCAATATCATGCACAACAATTAAACGGTGACTTTCCACAGCAGGGCTAAGGGGGAGAATGGTCGTTAAAAAAACTATTGTTGAAACAACAAAATAAGAAAACAAGATTGGATTGAGCCATTCAACATAAGGATTAGACCCTTGAGAAATTGTATAAAATATTATGGACAGATGAATCCAAATTCTAAACCTTTGGTTCAACACGTTGCTCATTTGTGAGGCGACATGCGGGGGAAAGGGCGAGTGACCAACTGCTTTCTAGTTGTAAAACATGATGGAGATATTGTAATAGTTTGGGATTGTTTTTGGTGGTAAAGCTGTAGGAAATTTGATAAAAATGGATGGAGTCTTGCATAAGGAGAGTTAGAGAATCTTACACGTACGGTAATGGTTCTCCACGTGAAGAAAGATTATGTGGCCGAAACTTTATCTTCCAATAAGATAACGATCCCAAATATTCATCTCGTTTATGAAAAACGAGGGTTTGGCCACTCCAATATCCAGATTTGTCGCCAATAGTCTTTGGCGGAAGCTCCAGGTAACACGGACTAAAATTACTTATCTGGAATCTCTGATTAGAAGAATACCAAAAATTTGTGCCGCTCTAATCCACCCTCGAAGTAGCATGTTAACAAGAAATCACTTTATATTCAAATTTCTGTTTCATTTTCGTTGTTAAACATTCTTTTCGCGATGTCAAATATCTCTTTGTAAATATTATTACAAACCAATTCCATATTTCGATTCAAATCAAACAAAACGTTAATTTTGTAGTCGTCCCTATATATATGGACAACAGTGTACATGGATTTGTCAAATTTACATTATAATAACGTTGATGCTATGAAGGAGTAATGACTCATCAACAATTAAAATTAAAATCAGAAGATTCGCTGGCAAATACACAAATTTT
The DNA here is from genome assembly GCA_023509865.1 of Trypoxylus dichotomus. NCBI lineage: Eukaryota > Metazoa > Arthropoda > Insecta > Coleoptera > Scarabaeidae > Trypoxylus > Trypoxylus dichotomus. The sequence goes on along the minus strand of CM042074.1, from coordinate 9,781,045 downwards.
CTTGGCAAAAAGATGTTGATGATTACTAATACCTATCGATGATACATATTTCTGACTCGTAAATTTGAAGTTTACTACAGCATATATTATGCCACAAGAAAATTATCCTAAAATAAATTTGAGATGTAACATTCGTCAGTTTATAATTTTGAAGCGGCATTGCTTCTTTGAATTTATTCCTTCTCAGGTATAGCAGTAAACTCCACTTACACAAATTAATTAATTATGCGGAACGCAGCGTTTCGAGAGCACGTGGGCTCCCATTGTCAACCGTGTTACCGACAGTCGGTTTACTGCTATACCTGTGAATTGTACATCCACACAGTCCTTGCAATCGTCATTATTCCTTCTGGTAAAGCTGAATCAACATGTATAACGAAGTTATTTTGGTTGTATACCACAATTCTAAAATTGCAAAATTTTCAATCAATGAACGAAACTAAGTTTTGAATGAACATAGGTACACCGCCAAAATTCAGGTTAGAATGAAACTTTTATTTTTCCATATTTTAGAAATGGAAATATTAAAAGCTACCAGATTACAAAGATAAAAGTTCGTAAAATCGAAAAATTGTACTAGAAGATTTTATTTAGACATGTAGATATACCTAGATAGTCATAAAAGTATGGGAAAACTTAAGGAAACACTCTTAGTTGATATCAATCGTGTGTAGATTATTTCATGGTTGTTATAATCATTTGAGATACTTTATTTACCTTAAGATCTTGTACTTCTTTGACCAATTCAATATTCTCCTGCGAGAGGCGAGTCTTGTGCGATGTAATGTCGACGATTGTGCGATTAAGTTCTTCGATCTTGATGTTAAGTTCAGTGATGGTGACCTCCAATCTTTCTGCATGTTTGACCGAGATTAGGCGTTCTTTGTTGACGGATTCCACTTGCGCGAGCAGCTCATATACTTCGGCTTGGAATTTGGATTTTTCCTTCTCTGCCCTGTAATTCGAAAGTAAAATGATTATTTACTAGACTAGTACTTGTCGAAATTCTTCTTTGTGTTGTATAAATACGTAGATACAATTTATTTTATTCTAATCTTTGAAACACAAAAAAATCATGGAATGGCGTAACGTACTCCTTTCACAACCTTTACTTGTCAACATTTTGTGTTTATTTTGAGGACTTTAATATGTTTTGTTAAATTTTATATTTACTTGACTATGAATAGCGTTTAAAGTCAGTTCACATCGTCTAGCTGTCAGAACCAAATCAAGAAGACAATTCAAACGTGCATTCTACGACAAATAGTACTGTCAAACTCCTTCAATCTAGTTCGTATTTATCAAATTCTACTGTCATTACATACTTTTATATTACAATAATTGCGTGCTATATGGTTGTATAATTCACAGGTATCGTAGTTACCGACTGTTACTATAGGAGCAAATGGAACACTCGGTAATGTAAACAAGCTTGCACCATGTACAATTCGATAATGTAAACAGTTTAGGGTACCGGTTATTTCCCGATTTACGTGCGTAATTGAATCGATCAAGAGAATGTTTACGTTAACGTTTTCAGCGCCGGTACCCGTTGTTCCTCAATTTATGCATGGGATTTCTGTAAGCGTTGGCTCTTTTGCCTCTCGTGAAATAAAGTAGTATGCAGCTAAAATCACGCCAGAACAGACGTAGTATCAACGTCCAATAAAAGAACATTTTTAAAATTAAAGGGCAAAGTGAAAATCATTGACGAGATTAAAAAAGGTACGGGGGCTACTCAATTGGCAAAGAAATATGGAATATCTAAAGCCACAATCTGTAAAATTACGCGATTCAAGTCACAAATTTTATAGCGTGTGTCAGATACATGCGGAAGCCCGGGAAATCGCAGAAGTTCAAAAAATGCCCAAGCACCAAGAATGGAAAATCGTCTGTGTAAATGGTTTTTAAAACAAAGGGATAATTATGTTCCAATTAGCGGTAAATTAATTAAAGAGTGAGTAAAATTATTGAAGAATACCTAAAAGAGACCGAAAATTTTGTAGCCAGTGATGGCTGGCAAAAAAGATTTAAAAGGAGGTATGGAATTCGACTGCTGTTGATATCTGTTGAAAAATCCTCGGCACCATCACAACTAGTGCAACCGTTTAAGGAAAAGTTAATGAAGAAAATCAAAGAGCTACATTTAAATGAGAAGCAAATATACAATGCAGATGAAACCAGTCTTTATTGGAAATTATTACCTACGAAAACCTATGTTGCATTACATGAAAAATCTGCTCCGGATAGAAGACAACGCATAACTTTTCTAGCGTGCACTAATGCTAGTGGTACACACAAAATAAGGCCACTAGTAATAGGAATGGCAAAAATCCACGTTAATTTAGAAATGTTAAGAGTCCCGTTGATTATAACTGTTCAAAATCTGCTTGGATGACGAAAGGCATATTTCTGGAATGGTTCCAGAAGCCCTTTGTCCCTTAGGTATAGCACTAAAACTGTAATAATAAGTAATGTAATTTAATGACACATATTCAATTTGTAGGTGAAAAATTTCTTACGATTTCGTCTGCGTTATCAAAAAAATCCTAAAAACATTTCTGAATCCTTAAAGCAAGTAACTTTACGTGAAGCAATTTTAAATTTAGATATGGCGTGGAATGCCCTTAACCAGCAAACAATCAAAAAGTGTTGGAAAAATTTGCTTTACTCCGGTGATGATTATAACGTTGAAGACAATGTACCGCTAACCATCATTAGAAAACAGTTATTATCTGATGGTGAAGTTATTGACAGTGCATCATCGGACGTTCTCAAATTATTAAAAGCAATAAATCCCGATATTGTTTGCACAATTACCGATGTTAGTTTATGGAATGACGATAAAGAGATGGATGATGCACATGAAGAGGAAGATGAAGCGAGTGAAGATGACGATTCTTCGATTGAAATAAAAAAATACAGTGAGTGACGCGTAAGCTGTAGGAATTTTTAATCAAGCGTTAAATTGGGTTGAAGAAAAAGACATATTATATTCCGATATTTTAGTGGTCCCTAAACTACGGGCAATGGCATTAGAAAATACCAAACATAAATTTACGGAAACAAAAATAGGACATTATTTTTCAAAATAATGTAAAATTTATTTTTTATTTATTTAATATTATCTGTATTATGTTATTAATTATTTATAACTTATTTTTTAATGAACATATATATTTTCTTTTATGCAATTTCTTTATAAATAAAATAAGGGTCGCTAATGTAAAGTTTCAGTAATGTAAAGAGTGCTTGGCTGATATCGTTCACATAATCGAGCATCTACTGTATTTGTTTGGAGGTTGTTGGATATTTGGCGTAAATTTAAAACTGTTTATAAGCCTCTATAAGTAATTGGAAAATTCTTAAGCGCCTATGCGGGTTTACGAGCGTCCTTTTTTTTTCATTTTGACATTTCGCATTTGTGTGTAAGCATGCAACACAGCGAATATCCTCCAATCTAAAAATACGATAATATGTACGTATATGAAGGCATATACGAACATTGGTTCGGACATGAGAACGGTTGAAATATTTGTGTACGAATTCTTTCGGGAGACCGATTCGAAATTTTCACCGGATTTAATTTTAGACGTAGAGGCGGTTTTAAGTAGGACACGTGTATATAATGCAGCAGTAGGATCGACACATAGCAACCGTTCGAGGAGAATTCTTCGTCGAAAGATCGATAGTTAAAATCGATGTAGTTCATTTCGGCCATTGATGTCCTCGCTTTCGAGTATCGATTCTCGTCAGATTCTCTCTTTTGGACGGAAAAATCTGGCGCGATGAGAATGAGCATAGCGCGAATTAACGTGAAACAACCTATGAACAGACCGGATCCCGGCCGCTGGACTAATATGGCTAGGCAAAAGTACGGCTATTTATAAATCGTAGTACAACACCGTTCTCACAGATACGCGGCTGGCCTGTTCTCTCGGGCCGAATTGGTCGTTTTAACCTGCGTGAAACGACGCGAAGATATAGAGATATCTTTAAATCTTTTGATATTTCTAGGGATTTTTTCTTTATGGAAATATGCATAACTATTGATAACAAACTCAAGGGTATTGAAATTGTCCATCTCATGCGACAATTCGAAAAATTGTTACAAAATTTGTGGATATTAGTATGATAATGGATGAAAAAAGCAAAGTACAGTATTGTGGTAGAAGAAAATATTGCAGCTATGAATGTTTCGTCAAACTTTTTGTATGGATTAAAACGTAAGGATGTTGGGAACATGTACTTTCAATAGAAGGGTTACAGTCATAAAAACAATGAACATTTTTTTTTGTATTTTGGAGACATTTAAAGTAAAAAGTATACGCTGACAATCCAGAAACAATTGATGATCCTAAGGAGAAAGTTATTGGTACTACTTGTGAAATTGAGTTGCAGATAACTGCAGCTCCATTGACATAAGGCAAAATATTGCTAAAAATTTTGGTAAGGGTATGACGGTTTGCCATACAGTAGCAGGAGGCCACTTATAACATATTTGTAAAAACAAACGGTTTAGTAAAAGATAAAGAAGAAATAAGATTATTCAATTTTAGATAATTTGTTTTATAAATTGGCAGGCCTGTCTGTAAAACTATATTTCGCAGATGGACATTTGACATATCCGTAAGGAATGATGCGATGTTAATTGACAATGATAAATTTGTTGTCTATAATACATTCCAAAAAGGGAGAGACAAATTTCTTAGGCGAAATCACATCTTACAACATTCCCTTTTTGCTATAAATTTTTAAAGATTTTGACATCCTTAACATTGTTTATATCGTATTTGCGTTTGGTAGTTTTGTTCATAATTATTATAATACCTTAGTTGTTCTCAGAGCTTTGATTTGAAAACTAATAGGTTATGTAAATAACATGTCAATGCAGAGAACTTTAGTTGGACTGAAATTACAATTCAGTAGCCATTGATTTTAATTATGGATGCAGAACCTAGCACCAGTACACCTAAAGGTACAGGTGTGTATTCTCGTTCAAAGAAACGAGAGAAAGCAAATCACTTGAGTAACGCTGAAAAGCAGATAATTTTGAATGATTACAAGAAAATTAAGATATTGTGATTGTAAGGATTTCAAAACCGATAATGTATCAGGTTATCAACGGATATAAAAAAAAGAGAGAAAACTTCAGAGCCATAAAAGATAATTTGGTAGACCATCTGTACTGAAATCTTTTGATGTGGCAGTCAAAACTGCTCTTCGTCTAATAGTTTACAACATGTTTGATCAAACTGAACTGCTAACATTAGATAAAGTGTTGGCTCAAATAAACAATAGTATAAATATAATTCTGCTTTATATTGCAGATACCTTAAACATGACAGAAACAGTGTTCTTGCAGTGAGATGATAAAGTGGAGGCGACAATATCTGAAAGACATATCGTTACATAGATCTCAGAATAGACCAATTTTCTATTTAGACGAAATCTGGTTGAATGAAGGCCACACAATGCAGAAGATATCCATAGAAGTAACTACAACAGTTTATCGGAAGTGCATAAATCACGTTGTCACAAAAGAAGCAAGTATCAAGGATCTTGATGAAATTATCGATGAAGTTATAGAACCGTTTATAATTTCTGTTGGAAATGTTAGTGATGGTGATAACTCGATTTCATTACAAACGTCAGACTAAATTCAAAAATGTTCAAATTGTTTGAACTTTTTTCAACAAATAAATGAAATATTTCTAGACAAATTTATTTACTTTTATGTGTTGTAACTACTACATTTACCATTCTGTTGTTTTAGTTGTAGAATTATCTCCATATACAATGTTATTTTGTATAGATTTTATATTTCAGATTTACAACAAATATAAGTGTATCGCGTAACATTGATTGCACAAATTTATAGGTTATAATTTCAGCTGGGGGTTTGTTAAGAATTCCGTCACTCTCCTTTTGGAATAGACTATAGAGTATAGTTATTACACTAATCAGACTATTGCATCACGAAATGTAAATAACATTTTTATACAGTAGCAACCTAAAGCGTCAACGTCAAATAAATGTCAATTTGACAGTTTACGTCATAAAATCATTGTTACCACCTGAAATTTTTAGATAGCATATAATTCGATTTCTGTTAGTAAAAACCATTCGAATAAATTTTACCTCTAATAGTTCACTCGAATACAAAATTTTTATCGTAACTTGTATTATTTTCAGTTGCATTAGTTGTCGATTTGATAGAATATTCGTTCAGATGACATTTGTCACTCAAATTGCTTGTACCAAGCAAAATTTGTATTGAGAGTTTGTTATAAGCTAAGACATAATTATAATTTCAAAGACTACATCCAGGTAAAATGTATTTCAACGCATGTTATTTGTGTATAATAATATACTGTGTGAGTAAAAAATGGTTGATATATTTGCAGTTCTAGCTCTGATGAAATTATATCGAAAGTGTATCCAATACACCAAAATTTGATTGTTTTCTTCATCAAAAGGGGTTAAATATCAATTTCTATTGCTTAAAATTTTCTTCCATTGTCGTACCTGTTTCTATTTATTTTATTTAAATTTTAGATAACTAGATATAAATACAAGTCATCTTATGTCGTACTTCTTTCGAAGACCATAATAATCAATGTTTTGGAAGCTTATTTCTATAGTGGTGAAAGAAACAGTTCTTTCATATATTGATTCAATCGATCTGAAGATGTCTTTCTAGATTAAAAAATTCAATCAAATACTTTTCATAGTACGCGTCTTGTATTATGGATCATTTTTATTAATTATAGATGTGCGCTAATAAATTTAGTAATGATCAGCATAATGATTGTGCGGTAATGAGCTCGTTAATAAGTAGTGGCATATATTTATCATTTTTGTTCCGTCTCTCTGTCTATGCAGTTAATTTCTATAAAGCGCTCAAATAAATTTTACCTGTAGTAATCCATTCCAATAAAAAGCTTTGTCGTAACTTGTATTATTTTCAGTTGCATTAGCTGTCAATTAGAGTATTCGTTTGACCATATGATCCTATAGCACATTTTATTGTCTATTAAAAGAAGATGTAAGAAATGTATCGAACAAGGTGGAGACCACTTTCAACTATTTCGTCATTCAAATAGGTAATTCGTATTAAGAGCTTCAGTAACAAGCTAAAACATAATTATAATTTCAAAAGCTATTTTGAGATAAAATTTATTTGAACGCATGTTATAAGAATTTGTATAAGGATAACAACTTATCATCCTCCCCTAAACTTTACATTCTCGCGAGAAGGTAACATGGCATATAATGGTGGTAAAGTATGGAAGTAACTTCATAGTGACATATCATCTATTACAATTCTTATAATATCCTAAAAGACAAGGTTTATTGAAGCTCTCACTGTGTCAATTTTACGGTATGTTTACATATTTATAGCGTTAAAAAAGTGGGGGGAGAGGAGGGTAAACCAAGAGAGAAGAACTAAAATTAAATTAAACAGAAACATAAGCAGCAACAGGTGATTATAAACAGATAACAGCTATAAGAATGTAATGGCAATGGTTGGCATTAATATTGATAAAATAAAGTAGGACTATTTTACATTATATTATCAATGATTTCAAAACTTTTGATAAATTATGCAACATGATATAGTACGTTGAGAGGTTGTTGTAGGCAGTCAAAATATTCCAACCTTCAAAGTCCTTAGGAATTTTAGACAGGCAAAGTAGTTGAAGATCAAGATTAAATAGATGTTCATTGAAGAGAATTGCATGGTATACCCTTGGGTGCTGGTATTCGATTTCGCAGAATAAAAAGTTACATAATAAAGAAACATCATTGCCCATTCTAATTTGGAATTCAAAAAAAACTGCAAAAACGAGTAACTTCTTCAGGGTTAAAGTAATTTTTCACCATAAAAAATCAAGCGATCTCACTAAACGTGGGAGCTCGGTTGCTACACGGTAGTAAGCGATTTTGGCATGTATTTTATGATGTATTACGGTAGAAAAGCAAACGCTTCCATGTGGCTATAGAAGAACGTTTGAGCAATATTTGTGCACAAATGCGCTTATATCGCTAAAGAGCTTAAACGTTAAAGAGAAACACGCTGTATGTACATATGTGAACGATTTGAATAAAGTATTCTTCAATTTGTTGCTTCTCGAATGAAACATTCCGAAAATTTCTTTTGGACGCTGATGATGGCGGACTTTTAAACCTTTTAAATACCAGACTGTATGATATATCTATATTGCAAATCCTCAAACTTGAAAATCAATAGGCTCCATGATGTTGATTCAGTGTGAGTTCATCGTAATTAATTGTAAATAAGATTCTAGATAAATTCTAGTCTAGTGAATTGTCATAATACTACTGGTGTAATCAGTACAAGTCATAACAGTCGTGGTGTCAAAGTATAATAGAAGGACAAATCTTTCCTCAATTACTGCTCTGTAATAGAAATATTGAAAACGTTAAGGATAGTCGTTAATATTTTGTAATGAAAAAAGTAATCGAAATATTAACATGTATTATTTTCAGTAATGAAATCAAAGTTTTTCTGGACATAATCCTTCTTTTTATCACAACGTAATTCCTTTAATGTTTTTTCTAATGTTTTTATTAACTGATAATTGTCATATTCGGTGTTGTTTTTAATATTGCAATTAATTTCTACAAATAAGGTTTCACTTAGTTAAGGGACACTCAAGATTAAAAAACAAAAAAAAATAAATAAGCTTACATTCCAAAATTATGGAATGAATTCATTAAATTTTAAGCTATTTGTTTTTCGAGGAAAAGCTCAATTTTATTTTTTAATATACATTTTTGCATCAATACGTTTTCCATAGACCATTTAATTGACTAAAAGTGAACCAAAATTTTAATACAATTCAATTCGTGTTTAATGCATTTAGAAGAGACAAACATTCTATTTCTGTAATGATAGCATTTATATTTGCTTTTTATTATTACTAAAACTTACATTTTCCACGATATTTATTCGAAAATGTCAGGCATTAACAGTTTGATGGTGCCATTTAAATATTAAATAACACTGGCCAACAAATAATTCCTTTTTCTGCTGATTAAGATATCACACTTGTTTGTAACTAATATAGGTTCGCTAATCCCAAATAAGAAACCTATTTTTCGCTATCACGTTATTTTTTTTTCTCTATGGTATTTCTTGTTTGCCGAAATTGGATATTATGAAGAAATATGTTAAAGCTCTGGATTTGTAATAGGACTGTTTCAAGTACATATGTCAAAAGTTTCCATGACTAAGTTACGAAGAAATTAAAGCTGAGGAATTTCCAAATTGGAACTTTGACAGATCCAAATTTCATCAACTCTATGAATGAAACTGGAAAAGAAGCCTGGACTTCATTCACTATGGCCGTGAACAATTTGGAAACAAAAAAGCCTCCAGTTACAAAGAGCTTAGTCATATCAATCCTTCAAAAATTTCACCGCGTAGGTTGTAACATAAGCATAAAGCTCCATTTCTTTCATAGTCATCTTGACAGGTTTCCCGAAAATTTAATGATTATTAAAATAAATACTTGTGACTAATATTGTATTTAAATTAATAAATAAATTACTAAAATTTGATGTTTTATTTAGATCTCATCGGTTCATAAGTAACAACTTGGCCGCATTAGTGATTCATCAAGGAGCATAGTACGGCATAGAATTAAATTTTGACGTGATACGCAAAGACCAGTACGATTTTGGAATTCAGCACACCCAAATTAGTAAAAAAATAAGTCTCATATAGAAGACAGTAAAAATTGTGTTTGGAAAGCTAAAATTGATGCAGAAATGTATATTAAAAAATCAATTGCTTCATTTTTTTGTAAATTTATTCCATAATTTTGTTGCGCAGAGTAATAATAGAGAAACCAGACAAGATACTTAGATAAATTCATTGGGTAATTGTTATCTAGCGCAAGCTTGAATCGATAAATTTACCGGATTTTTGGCCTTTCAACTTCAAGTCTGAAGAAATAATTGGATAAATGGAAGATACTTTTACTAAATTTTTGTAACTTTTTCGCGCTATTAGAAACTAGGTTTAGATAAATGAAAGCTTTGAAATTGAAATATGAGTATAGGTATAAGTCAAGAGATACAAGATACATGTGGAAGTTAACACACTTCTGTCGATATTGTTTGGGTAAATGGATTTAAAAAGATTTCAAATAACGAATACCAGTTTCAAGTTTCGAAACCGATACTCAAGAGAAACATACCATTTTAAAATTTAGGAATTTTTGGCAAACTCTGTGGAAAACATGTTAACACATTTTACTTGTCTTTAGCGTGGTTGGAATAGCCAGAAAATAGATAAAACAGTCTTACGTAATATTAAAAAAAACACTTCACGCTTGCCAAGATTTGTTAACCAATGCTCTGATAGGTAATCACTCGTTTGAAAGTGTTTCTCCATCTGTAACGGTTAATGGGAGCAATTACCTCTAGATACTTACTTTATTCAGTCGATACATAGTTGGTCTATTTTAAGAAGGACTATGAAAATAATCACATGCACATTTATTTAAAGAAGATGAGCAGAATATTTTTGTAAATTGAATATGTGTTACTTGAAGATGACATATTTTTTTTTGATGGAAAGATTAAAATATGAACGCAAACAATTCTATTTTAGTAAATTTTCTTCTTGTTGAAATGAATCATTTCAGCTTTAAAGTAAATAAAATCGACTTGAGATCCTAAAGTAATTAAATGTACGAGTTTAACAAAATTGCCCATCGTAAATTTTAACGGTCACCAATTTCGGAAAACCGATTTGGACACCAGCCACGTATTCTGGATTTTATTATTATGTAAAACAAGAGAAAACTATTCTCAACGCTGAAGTTATTCGTGGAATCTGATTTCGAAATTGAAATGGAATTATTGAAGTTAATATTGTAAATTTTGATCTCGACAAATTGGTTTGAAAAGTCGAATTTGAAAGACTTTGTTATAAAATGGTGAAAGTGGATGTTTGTGGAAGATTTCTGGAAAGGGAGAATCTTAATAAATTACCTTTAAAAGAATACCAAGTAACAAAGTCTATAGAAAGTGTGGACCATTTTATACCACATTAGTTAGTTCTTCAGTAGTTACCTTAGGATATGTTGAGATAGTAGAAAGTGCTACTCAAGGGCTTGAAAAAAGATAAGCTTACATTTAATTCACGTTTTACGCATTTAATTTACAATTGAGAATTAGATGACTTAAACCTTGAAACTCCATAGGGCAAGTCTTATTTGATATCTTCTCTAATTTTTTTACAAAATCTTTCATGTAGAATCGGATTTCATTTGGCTGACGTTTTCATTGTTATTGTTAGTTACCTTAACTCTAGATCTTTAAATACCATAAAAGAATGATCTCAAACAAAGTCAAAAACTCACCTAGATTTTGCTTTCGAGAGCTGATCAATCTGTTCTTGAAAATCAACGACGATTTCTTGGTGTTTCCTCTTCAAAATGGCGGCTGTCTCTTCCGACTCAATGTGGACATCCTCGAGCAGCTTACGGAGTTTTAACAGTTCGGTGTCGCGTTTCTTGTTGATCTCGAACTGGTAGCGGAAAAATGAAACGAATGAAACGGAACAGTACTAGTTTGTTTGAGAATTTTTTTTTACCTGAGTTTCGGCACCACCTTCGGCTTCTTCAAGACGCTCGCTGAGTTGGATAACTTGCACGCTTAAATCTGCCTTTTCTCTTTCGATCTGGTCGGAGAAAAAAGAAGAGAAGAAATGGTGGTTGGTTGGATTAGAAGAAAACTTAGATTTATTTGTTTGGTTATCGAGTATTTACTTAACATGCTGGCGTTATGCTTTTAATTTTAATGGAGAGAGCAAATTTCAATGCGTAACAGTAAATTGCAAAGATGTTCTTCGTTGAATATGTTTGGTCTGGTGGAATGTTTTTTGGAAACATTTTGAAAACATATAGGTTATCAAAAGGAATTTGATAAAAGAAATAACAAAGGTCTTTTTGATGGGTAAAAATATCTCTCATCCTTCACGATGAGTTATGATAAGGCCTACTAATTACATTAATTAAATTAAATTGGGGTAGAGTCTGCCGTAGGCAAAACCTTCGTTTTAAAAGAAATGCCAAAGTTATTTTGAAGAATATTTGTTACTTAAATAAATGCCTGTCCTTTCAGACTTAGAATTTGGATGATTATAAATAATTTAAGTAACACCTGAATATTTTTTAAACAAAAGTAAGTTCTTTTTTGTTTTAAACAAACTGTCATCATGTAATTATGAAAAGTGCATTTCAAGTGGAACATTCTACATATTTGAATACTTTTTTGGAGCTTTTCGATTACTTCTAAAAAGTTTTGGTGTAATTTTTGTTTTAACCAATCTGACAATGGCGTGCCAAGAAAATAGAAACACAATTTTACAAGTATTTCCAATATATTTAAAGCAACGTAATATATGACATATTTAGCTATCGCTGTAGCTTCACCAGATATTCTCTTACTTCAGAATAACACGTTATTTATACTAAAACCCGAAATTCCACTCTTACAATAATTAAGGATAATGTGTGTTAATACTGTAATTATTTAATGGTCTCATTGGTCTCCTAAATTCAGGTACTAGCATTTCACAAATTCAACAGTGGTGAATTATTATTTAGTAATACATCTGCATATTTAAATTTATTTATCTTTAGAGACTCGAATAAGTTTAATTTTAAACCTTCAGTGTCGGGGTGTAAAATTTCGAAGTTACCGTTGAAGGTATGATTATTTTTCAGTAAATGAAGTTCATAATTGGAATCTTTATTCCCATGTACATAGCTCATGAAATGCTCGTGTATTCTTTTATTAAAGCTCCTACAAGTTTGGCCGATATATGTTTTTGGGCCACATTACCAGTTAAACTTCTGATTTTTCCTTTGTTTATCTTTGGTTTATTGTTCTTAATGAATTATTGGTTTTGCAGGCTACCTTTGAATTTGATTGAGTTAATACTTTGTAGCTATACATTTTCTCCTTTATATTTGGATAAACTTTCAATTGCTTTTTTATAATTCTTTTTCTTTAACATTTGATCTATTAATTTGGCATTATATCCACTATTTACTGCTATTTGTTTAATAATATCAATTTTTTGAAGAAAGTTTTCTTTATTTAGTGGTAATGAAGTTAATCTGTGGATCATGCAATGAGATGAAGCCACTTTTCGTTTAACTGGGTGACTCGAACTATTATGAGGAATTACGTTACATACATAAATTTCTTTGGGAATCTTAACTAAATTTTTCAAACAGTATGGGCCCTATTGGAATATACTTCTGATTTAAGGAGTTCCCAAGGAAAATAAATCAAGTATATATAAACACGAAGATTTTGGTCTCTATGCTCTCCTTTGCAAAAGGTTGTATGCGTTACATAGTTGAAGATTTTGTGGATATATTATTTCATTTTGTAGTAGAGTTAGATGTTACTACATCAAAGCTTTACTTCTTGAGAACATTAAGTATGAACCTCCGTAGCTCAAAGTGGACTATCAATTGAATTTACTAATCAAACAATAATATTTTGCTAATTTCTCTGCACTTTGGCCGTTATTTAATATAGTTTTTCCAAAGCTATTGAAATGTATTGGTCGATTACAATACTCATTGATAATCAAATATCAATGCTATAATTTAGTTTAAAGTATGTAATGTAACATTTTTATATTTTAGGGAATTTAGACTAATTTTGAATAATTGCTTGTAACTCAAGTATAAGAAGCAATCAAAAGTTTTTCCAAACTTTTCTTAGAATTAATACAAAAATTCAAAAATCTAAAAACTGTACAGGATGTTTCGTTTGAAGAAAATGGTTTACGTAGCAACAATAACAGTATTATTATATGTTCTGATAGTATTTTTTCAAAACTAAAAGGAATTGGTTGATTTTCTATAAAAAAAAAATATTCCGTCATTGCTCGTTAACAAACCCACCCACTCATATATTATCAGTTGACTCATTTAAAATAGGTAATTTAGATTCCAATGTGAATGCAACGTTTTCATATTTTTCCTGGTTTAATTTTAAAGTTAGAATTTAGATTAAGTTTTAACAATTGTTTGTAACTCAAATATAAAAAGCAAGCAAAGGTTCTATCAAAGAATGGTAGGGTGTTCCGTTCGGAAAATGTAGCTTTCATAGTAGCATGAACAATGTTATTAAAAATATGTTACGATGACAATTACCTCAAAACCAAAAGGAATTAATTGATTTTGTTTTGAAATTTTCTACGGTTTAAAAGTATTTAGGTATTCGGGAATAATTAAATAATTCTATATGTTGATTTTAAAAAGTCCTCCATAAAATGGAAGAATTAAAAAAGTAACATTTCAATAGGAACTATAACCCATAATTTCAAAAGTGTTTTATTAGATTTAGAATATTGTTTCCGAAGGAACATGAGGTAAAATCTAAACAAGTAGAGAATTGTCTACCAATTCATGCTTCATTGTACAGCAAGATTTTGAATTTAAATTAATTTGGATCAAGGTAATCGACGAAGAAAATGAAAATGAGAAATACCATCCAAGCGAAGAAAATATTGTAATCTAGTGTTACGTCAAAGCCAAAATATGCAACAAAATTTTATATACAGTCAAAAAGCTTCATTGAATTCAACGAATAGAGAAACAAAAGCTATACATATACACTGCTGACATCTAGCGATACTTTCTATTATTAACAAAACGCGCCAAATTTTTGAACTCATTTTTTTTCTATTAATTTTACAAAGCTGAAAAGCGTTTTTTTTCTGGTATCGCACAATACTTTACGTGCACTTAGTTTAGGCGAATACCGTTTTACAAGCGATCGCTATTTTAAACTGTATTACGCATACCAGAAAGGAGGTTACTTGCCAAAATGAAAATAGCCAGATTAGTGACACGTTTCAACCTAATTTAAATCTGTCTAAGCCTACGCGATGTGCATAGCGGTGTCGGAACGGCCGGCGGACTAAGCGGTCTCCCTAAGATCATCGCGCGTAAAATTAAATAGCAACTCTACAGGTTTTAAGAAGCCGAACCGTTCTCGTCAGCGTTGCAGGATTGTTGTTGCGATTCTTACCCTAGAACGAAGTTCTCTCTCCACTTCAAGATCATCTTGCAAAAGACGTATCTTGTCCTGAAACAACACACAGGTCGGGTTGGATTTTTTTGGTCTAGTTGTACCATGGGTGGGTGATCATATTCTTTTTCAATAAATACTTTTTGGTTAATGATAATATATAAGCGTTTTGAAGATTAGAAAAGATATAACAAGAATATTTATCAAATTTAAGCGAAATATTAGAATAATAAAGATGGGGAGATATGAAATTTTGAAAGAAGGTCCCGACTAAGATTGTGTTACTGCATGGCGTTCCAAATTATTTCACTATAAAAAAACAATTTTGTCTTTAAAAATGCAAAGTTTCTCAAGTAGCACAACAAATTAGAAAGATTTAAAAAATACTTTATCATCTTTTTAAGCCAATTAATCCGTTAATTCGAATTTAAACATTGAAACTTTTTATTTTCAACAATTAAATTAGGTATTCCAAGTAAGACTAAAAAACCTAATTGGGTTAGGAAAAGTTAAAATATTTTAACCAGTTTTTATTGACAAGTGATGCCTCTGAATAGGTATATATCTTTTAGGTATATCTTCTTGATCAAGTATCCTTGGCATCTGAAATTTCTTATCGAATTCAATATTTTTAAAAATTCAAACGTTTTAAATAGGAATTTTCCAAAAATTATTATGCAATTTACTCTCTAGTTAGATTACACCACATTTTACTTGGATTTGTCCAAAAAGTTAAAAGTTAATTGAATTGGAACTTTTGTCTAAAATGTATTCTTTTGGAATTGGCCGCGTTAATTTTGAAAAGATTTAAATTAACTAAACTATTTGTGGTGTAGTTTTTAGAGTTTCCTTTAGGATAGTTTCAGGGGAAATAGAATTAAAATGGAAAACAATAACAATATCTAAGTGGTAGAAAGTGTTAGCTACATCTACAATTAGAGAAACTGTTGGAGCTAACATAGTTTAAGAGGTTTCACAAACGATTAGGTAGGATCCTTTCATGACAGGTGCAGAGAAAAAAACCACTTTAGGTTGTCAAGCTACGTATTGAATTCGGGAATCTAGATTTAAGCAAGCAGGGATGACGTAGTAGGCTGGGAGGGGTTAACGGTTAGCAAGGTATCAGATGTTGGAGGAGGTATTAAACGTCCCTATGTTTGGAAATTAAACTGCAGGAGTACAAAAAAGGGCTGCCATCTTAAATGAATATATGTGTTGATCAGGGGATCTTAAAATGACGCCATTTTAGGTCAAATTGACGTAGTATGATTTTAGAAACGGATTTCATGGAAAAAATGGCGTTAATGCTAAAATAAAAGGAGAAAATTAGAGTGAAATTTTAAGTATATATCACAATAGACATTGTAAATAAATAATCGGTTAGTAAGGTGATTTAATAAGTTCTTTTCTCGGGGTAAATAGAGAAGAAGGCATCAAAATTTATATATCGCTCCAGTAAATTCCTTCAGCATGGTTTAAAGCTTAGATTTAAGATACGCAAGTTATATTTAACTTAAATTTAAGCTTTGTTTGGATGCTGGCGTAAGACCCCCGTTATTCCACGAAGCAAAAAAAAATCACTTGTAACGTTGAGGGTCTCGTTGCGGTTTCGAAAAATGGAAAAAAAAGTTTGCACCGAAAAAAATCACTGCACAAAAATCACATTTCCATCATCATCGAGTCACACTATATCTTGTCTATATCTTTAGCGTTTAGCCGAAGAAAAGTCCATTCTTTTTTTTTTTTAGATGCTTGAAATTCATCCCGTACGGTGACATAATCTTGCCGAGGTATCGCAGAAGGCTGTGCGAGAGACGCTCTGGGATTGGTCGTAAAAATAAATTACCTCAAGTCTGGTCAAGGCGCTCAGGTCCGCACTGTACTCGATGCTGACGTCTGCAATGTTTCCAGCAGCCGCCCCGCTGGAACGGTAGGAATACTTGGAAGTCCTCGCGACAGAGGAAGACATCTTGGGCTTTTCTAATTTGTTATATTCTTGCTAATCGCGAATTTTTTGGCACGAAAGGAGATCCTCCACTCTTCAGAAAATATTTGACGGGAAAAAAAAACTGAGTGTCGTTTCTTTTTTGTGTGCACTGACCGTCGTTAATTTTGAGACTAACCCGCGTGCTTCGATGCGCCGCCTAACAGTGGTGGCTCTGTTCGTTCGTATGAGCGTCGCGACGGCTTAAGCAGGAATAAAATTTCGTGCGCGACCGGGACGCATGCGCCCCGACGCGTCGTGACTCAGATTTCCCGTTTTCTGCGATGGACATCGCGCTTTTCTCTTCCAACCAATTCCTTTCGCCATCATCTCTCCATCTCCGGCGTCTAGCGTCTTTAAGGATTTATTTTCGAGCAAGCACTCATTCTACGATCGAATCTAAATGTTTATGCGATTATTGTCCATTTTTAGAAGTATTACGCAGACATGCCGATTTATCGAGGAGAGAATGTTCTCAACGGCCATTTCTCCGGATTTATAAATAGCTTCGAGATGAATAAGGTTACCGAATGAAGGAGTATTCTTCGATGCCTCATATTATTCTCGTTCGAATTAGTTAGTCCGTAAATAGTTGGGCAATGACGAGATGTTTGTCGGGCGAAATGAAACCTTAAATAGCTTAAACTATGGCGAGATGTTTCTTTTTGGATTAAGTTCGTTCGTAAATAGCTAAAGAGTGACAGAACGTTTTCCAAAAATATTCATGGTGGTATCGGTAAAGCATCGCATGTTTACTAACATTTTATTTTAAGAAATCTTCGTGCGAGCGATCGTTATTCACAGCAGAAGCATCGAGAATCGAATTCTCTATTAATGCATCATCTATTTGATAAATATCCAATCTTTGTCTTTACGTAGGAAAAGGATATCTATATATTTAAAAAGCTGATGGTAATAATAAGTTACCACCTCTATATACATAATAGTTCAAAACAAAAGCTTTATAACAGCGACACTCAGTAATTACAAACAGAAGCAATATTTTTAGGACATAGTATAAAGTCGAAGGAATCATAGAATGATACAAAAGAATAACAAATATGTGGCTTCATCAAGAAGAAAATAAAAGAAAAATGAACGTGTAAGGTGCCATATATCACTATAAAGAAAGCAGATAAGTTTTAACAGTTACAGGTCGCCTAAAATACATGTGCCGAGGAAATGCGCAAACGGAAAAGCGATATGTTGCAGTGTGCGAGTGGTATATAACATTCCGTGTGCTAAAGTCGTACACTTAGTTTATAATTTAATAATAATTACAGTAAATAGTATACGAAGTATGAAAATGAAATCTGATCATAAAATGACCAAATCTGGAATTAATGGGTATCCAAATCACAATGAAAGTTTAAGTAAATTAAGTCTGAAAAGATAGATAATACTTAATATGTATTTAACTAGTATTGGCAGTGAAATAACGAAAAATAAATTGAAAATATATTTATGATCTTAATCATTCTGTTAGAAATAATTTGATAATTTTTCTGTAATTAAGATTGCATATTAAATTATACGTAATTTAACTAGGAGTAAAATTATAAATATTTTGTTTGGCAGCACAGTACGAAGTTGTTATATGCATCCGATTGAAAGAAAAAGGGAGTTATTTTTTCATAATATTTTTTTCTAATTAAATTATGTAAATAACTCCGAATTTTCAGTGGAATAATCACTTGAATCATTGCTATCAGAATGCTCGCCAACATATATTATTAATTCCTCTATTGTTTTTTGTAATGCTGGTTCTTTGCTTCTATATTGTTCTTCCCCTTTTTTTTGCTGTACTTACTAGTCTCCTGTTGAAAACGTGTTAAAATGTCCGTCACACAATTTCTCGACTTCGCCTGGTTTAAAAGTCACGTTTCGCCCTGCGACATACTGCTTCACACTTGCCCACACCATTTCAATTGGTCCTTCCCCACAGCGTGAACAATAATTAAATGATCCCCTTTAGATGTTAGTTTAAGCAAAGCTTCATTAGAATCATCGTTCCAACTGTTATTATGGGTATGTGATGAGTGTTTGTATATTTCATCCATGCATACAATAGGACGCTTTTTCTCTCTGTACTAGTGGATGTTTTTTAAAAAACTGCTTCTTAAATTGCACATGTCGTGACGCTCAATCAATAGTTTTCTATTTGTCTTCATTTTCCGCCAACGGAATCTTCCTCATAACTTTTCTCAAACTTTCAGGACATCCTTGATACTCTGTATCATCCACAAACTTTTTATAGATGCATTTTAAAGTGGGAACTTCCTTTTCGCTGGCATGAAAATTATGTATTGTTCTTTTTAAAATGCCTTCATCATAGTCATCCAAGTCATTTTTGGTTCCTTTTTCGTGTCTGTTTCTTATATGGTGTCTCGAAGCTTTTAATAAATCCACGTTCTATTTGTTCTCCCTCGTTTATATTTTTTTCTGACTGTTGAGATACCAACACCATGGATGACACACGTTCTTGTATCTAAACAACAAAATAAAGGAACATCTATGGATATTTATAACTTCACGTTTCGCTTATTCATTGTGTAATATATTAAGAAGAAAGATAAAGTATTTCTACTTTACCTTTCTTAAAGGAAGGGCCAATGCATCGTCGTTCCCTCCTTTGCATATAAATTTAAATACACAATATATTACTTCTGTAGTCTGCGCCTCTAGAGCCCGGAAAGGATTCCATTATAGCACATGGGCTGAAAAGTCCCGGGCCTAACACATTGAAGACGCTAGTTCTATTGCAGTCACCTTTCTCTCAGTTAGTACTAATCTTCAAAAGAGAGCTGTTAAAATTTCATGATATTCTATTCATTAGTTTGTGAGTTATTGTGTCACGTTACTTTTGTTATTTTCAAAACAATGGATCAAAAACAATTTCGTGTTTTAATTTTACACTGCATCTTGATGGGAAAAAATACCGTTCAAGCGAAGCAATGGCTTGAAAAGTGTTATAGGGACTCCGCTCCATCAGAAACAACAATAAAACGTTGCTTTGCTGACTTCAAACGTGGTCGTAGAGACACCGAACATGCAGAACGCAGTGGACGTCCAAATGAGGCGGTAACACCAGAAAACATCAAAAAAATCCACAAAATCGTTATGAATGATCGAAAAGTGAAGTTGCGTGAGTTAGCTGACATCGTAAAGATATCAAAAGAACGTATTGCTTTATATTGCATGAGCATTTGACTATGAGAACGCTCTGTTCAAAGTGGGTGCCGCGTTTGCTCACTGTTGACCAAAAACAAGAACGTGTTGATGATGTTTAAACGTAACAAACCGGAATTTTTGCGTCGATATGTGACAATGGATGAAACATGGATCCATCACTTCACTCCGGAATCAAAACGATCGTCATCTGAGTGGACAGCAACTGGTGAACCTCGTCCAAAGCGCCCGAAAGCACAACAATCGACTGGAAAGATTATGGCCTCGGTATTTTGGGATGTGCGTGGTGTAATATTCATCAACTATCTTGAGAAAGGAAATACCATCAACTGTGAATATTATATAGCGTTATTGGAGCGTTTGAAGGCCGAAATTGCAAAGAAACGACCGCATATGGCAAAGAAAAAAATGTTGTTTCATCAAGACAACGCACCGTGTCACAAGTCAATCAAAACAATGGCAAAACTACATGAATTGAACTTCGAATTGCTCCCACATCCACCGTATTCGCTAGATTTGGCTCCCAGCGACTACTGGCTGGTCGCAGACCTCAAGAAAGTGCTCGCCGGTAAGAAATTTCGCACGAATGAAGAGGTTATCGCTGAAACTGAGGCCTATTTTGAGGCAAAAGATAAATCGTTCTATAAAAGTGGTATTGAAATGTTAGAGCGGCGCTGGAATGATTGCGTTGCTCTTGATGGAGATTACGTTGATGAATAAAGCTAATTTTGAACCAAAAAAACCGTGTTTTCGTTGTTAGGCCCGGGACTTTTCAGCCCATGTGTTAATTACACCATACTAGGCAATAGATTATAAGTTATAGCAGTGTTGTTACCAAATGATCTTTTGAATATCTATGTCTAGTAGTTAGAACATAAATAAAATAGTAATTTGCAATAGGCTATAACACACAATTACAGGCAATTACTAAGGTACATGACAGAGTAATCAAGAATTCATATATATATATATATATATATATGAATTGTTGTTTATATGCTATCGTCTTTCCCAGCATATTTCTCTGTGATAGAGAAAAGCGTAATGGTAGCATTTGATGCATCATTAAATGTAGGTAAATGGTTACTCTGAGATCACATGCATCACATCCACTATATCGGCAGGTGTAGAACATTCTACTCCATTGAATCTTATTCGCGCAGGGATTCTCGTGCACCCTCGCTTACTCTGCACGTAAGACTAAAACCATTTGGGATCCTCGCAAAGATTATTTTGTACGGTGTAAATATATTGCCAACGAGGTAAGTCTTTTAGTTAGGTCATAGAAATAATGGATCCTGTACTTTCTTTGGACAACATTGTTGATTTGATCTTCAATAATCCAATAATATCGTCGTCGTACCATGGCAGATAATGTTGATGTCGGTTTGTACGAGATTTATATATATATCGCTCATGGTTTCCAGAGCAGACCAGTTAGTCGAAGACAAAGAGCTGTACAGTAGCGGAAAGTTAGCTTTTCTAAAATCGAATGCATCAGAAGTATAGGTTGACTAAGAGCTACACACAATTCTAATTGGTAAATAAGTGCAGGATGATAAGAGTCACCATCCAATAAAAGATTTGGATCATGAGACATATTGCAAAAAAAAATTGTGAATACTAGATGCAGTAGTCGCTCGTTATCATTATTAGTGGTATTAAGTTGCTGCATTTTACTAAATTCTCTAAAATTATTAAGAACATTAGAATATGCATCAGATATATTAAAGGGACATTAAAATTACCAAAGATCAGTGTACGGTTGAGGGTACTTAATGTTTCTAAAAAACACTGAAACTCATTCACGGGCACATTCGGGGGAATATAAATCACTGTAACAGCAACACCGTTGGAACAAAAGATCTACACTCCAACCAAGTCAATGATAATCACAACCTCGGATAGGGCAAGAAAATCCAGTTACTGGGACTGAATACAAGTTCAAACACCCAATCTCGACGTACCAAGTGATGTGGAATCAGAAAACCTTTCATAGATATTGGCAAAGAGGGTTGTAGGATCAAGCGCTGAATAAACCTAGCTAATGCAACTAGTTTTGCAACATACGACGATTTTCCATATTCAGCCACTCCAAGTTCTTAATGCACTCGAAAACATGATCGTCCTTCCGAAGGTTACAAGCTAACCTGCAACAAGAGTTTTGAAGCTTTTGTATTCTGCGTTTTCACGAAATAGCATACATGGCCCATAAATGAAATCGCAAGAATTAAATACTGATAGAAACAAATCATACCTGGATATTTGAATAAAATATACTTTTAATGTTTATTCCGAAACGTACAACATAAAACGCCCACTGTTTCTATTTGTTTAAGTATGTAATAACCTTCATTAGATTTTGCGAAATTATTTTTTCTACGACTCAGACTCAAATAGCCAAAGTCGATGTTGCAATACGCGTAACCTTATTCTAACGTTCTGTTATTGGTTTATACAAAAGTCAAAAGTGTTTATCTTGGTAAAATCGTAATTTTGGAATTTTATGTTTTGACGTTTCTGGGAAAAATTACAATTGCCTAATCTAAATATACATCATCTTATTTAATGTGTTCACGTTCTTCTTTTAAGGTTAACATATATATGTCTAATAAATATTCTAAAAATAGAATTCATCGGTAAGCGGATCATTTTGAAAGAAGATTAGGAACACTAACCTTAATATTGTACACGGAAGTATTTCGGGATTTTTTTTCTAGAATAAATAAGAACACTCTCAATATTTTAACTGTGTTTATATATTACTACTATATATTTGGGGCGCTAGTCATGCGATATGTAATGGATTAACATCAAGCACATTTTAACCTATGGGAAGTGCTATGTTGTTCATTTCGTTGGGTTTTTCCTAGTCTTAAATACCGCTGGGTAGTAACAGCATCATTCTAAATAAAATGTCTTTCTCAGATCTCGACTTGCAAGTGCAATTTAACAGAAAGCCACACTCGAAAAGAAGCGAATGGTTGGATACTAAGTTTTTTCTTTTCGAATATCCTCCATTCATTTTAACGCACTTGGGCCAACGATACTGAAATTCTTCAGTAAGGAAAATTTATCCAATTTGATTGATGCATGAAGACACAATGAGCCATTTTAGGTCGTTTTTCGAAACTGCATTCTTTAATTTGTCTAGTAAAGCTGTATAAAATTAGTGTATCGCATTGGATTTACTTCCTAGCCTATGACCTCTTATTTGTCGGAGGGTATTAAATACGTATTTTATAATGGTTAGCGGTCGCAATAATTTGCATCTACCTCTGGCGTGCCGCAGAGCTCTAAGTTATGGCCACTATTGTTTCTATTGTTTATGAACTGTTGGTTTTGAACCAAGAAGACATTGCGCCCCTTCGGTTGACTTAATAACCGCTTGGTACATGACCAATAGCTTAAAGCTGAATTAATAAATGCCCGAATATCATCTTTACGTATGAAACGAATCCTTTAAATTCGTACTATACAATGAAAGGGGAGGTTGTACCTACGGTTGAACCATTTAAAGATCTTGGAGCTATTTTTGAACCGCTTAAACTTTGTTCAGGACATTGAAGAACTCTTCACTTCGTGATGTGAAGCACCCTGCAATTTTGTGATATGAATATGTTAGTGTTTTTGTATTTTGTCTTTGTAGTGAGTTGTTTTGGATATGTGTCCATTATTTGGTCCACTTATTATAATTAATAGGAAACTTCATCACCATCTATCGAAACCAATAGTATAACGATCAGGACAAAACCTTAACTTTCGTAGAATTTTTGTTTCCAGTATGATGTACTATTTACCTTATATAATAATTTGAGTATACGAGGGCTGAAATCTTTCCGGAATCGGCAAGAGATGACGTATGAAGGTTGAAGTGGATTCATTGGACGGCAAGAGCAACCTTTTTTTAAGGCAACTGTCAAAATTTCAGACCTCTATTGTCAACAGTTGTTGTTTAAGTGTTTTATGTAGCAAGCCAGGCGGTTTCGTAAAAATGGATAAAATCTAATTTCGTGCAGTGATAAAACACTTCTGGATGGTTGGGAAAACGGTCACGGAAATTCGAAATATTTTGCTAGAGGTTCATGTCGGATGTACTTCATCATTTTCGACGATCAACTTTTGGGTGAACGACTTCAAATGTGGCCGCACAAGCACAAGTGACAAACCACGCAGTGGACGCCCAAAAATCGCTAGACGATAAAATGGTCGACAAGATTCATGATGTCGTGCTAGCCGATCGCCGATTGAAGCTGAAAGCATACCCTACACGAAATTTTGGATATGAAAAAGCTTTGGGCGGGATGGGTACCTAGTTTGCTCACACCGTAGCAAAAACGAAATCGGGTGACCGTTTCGGAGGAGTGTCTGGTCAGGATCCAACGGAATCCAAGAGATTTCTTCTTGCGTTTCGTAACTGTGGATGAGACTTGGATCCACCAGTACATACCGGAGACCAAGGAACAGGCGAAGCAGTGGACTATTCGGGCGAATCCGCTCCGAAGAAAGACCCTTCCATCGGCCGGATCTTTTGGGATTCCCAATATGTGATCCTCATCGACTACCTGCAGAAGGGAAGGACGATCACGGGGCAATACTACAGCGATTTATTGACCCAATTCGATGCAGTATTGAAGGAGAAACGGCTTCGTTTGCAGCGGAAGAAAGTGCTTTTCCCCTTAGACAATGCACCGGTTCATTCATCCCGCATCGTCGTCACCAATTTGAACGAGTTGCCCTACGAATTAGTCTCTCATCCCCCGTATTCAAAAGATCTAGTCCCCAGCAACCTTTTCCTATTCCCAAACCTGAAAAAGCACTAGGACGAAAGAGATTTGCCTCAAATGAGGAGATCGTCGCTGCTATAGATGGCTATTTTGGATTCCTCGAAACATCCTACTTTTCCGTCGGCTTAAATAGACTGGAACAGCGCTTGAAAAAGTATAGTGATCTTCAAGAAGACTATATCGAAAAATAAAAATAAAGAACCGCACCAATACCGTGTTTTTCTTGTCGATTCTAGAAACATTTCAGGTCGCCGTCGTAGCTTATTGTTTGCTGTCTCTTTAGTTTACAATATATCTTATTTATTGCTTAGTGTTGGGTTTTTGGATTATATGAACTATGTTCTTTCTTTTTCTTCAGTGGAATACTTTGGATTTAATTTCATTTTGCCTATATTCATTATTATTGACTTCGCCATCTAGAAAAGATATTCCTAAATTCGTTGTGCATATAGAGATGACTAAAACTAGCCTGTAAAACAACACAAGTTTCGGCACAATTGCGCTCAGGTTTCTATAAAAACATTTCCTAACCTCTACCTCAAACCGACGGTCAACAGTCAAGAGTAAATGACATTGTCCTTTGACAATAGGATTTAAAATTTCAGGTTCAATTTTTCTTTTGTTTAATATATTCTTTTCTTTGAGAATATGGTTGATTTTGTTTCAAATAAGTAACAAGTGTACGTTAAGATTTATCATCATTAATACTTAAATCAACAAGACATCCGTTTGGAAAATACAAGCCTCCCACATTCCTAAAACAGTTTCGAGATCCGGGAAGGCGCCGTCGCTCATCCGATTGGCCTATTCACAAAACGTTAACCGAACGGAAATCGAAATGACCATGACGGATTTAAATCCCGAACGGGAGGAGCTTTGTTTATTGCGAAAACAAAACGGAAACGTCGTCGCATCCTCGTCGGCATCGATCTAAATACGAATCGGATCGAAGAAAGCCCTGGCCGGCGGCGAGCTTTCCTCGATCGCTCCTCGGTTGTTTCGCGACTTCGTGTACGTCGCGGAGATAGCCGAACGCCGGCGGAAAGTTATATTTAAGGCGCGATAGCCGGTGTTCCAGCGGCGAGGTTATATCTCAGGTTACCTGAAGGGGGGAGCGTCCTTTTATAGACACGGGCGTTATAGACGCCGGCGTAACACCATCACGGCCGGGCGATTCGTCGATTTTCCACGACCGTAACGCGAAATATTATAGAAAGGTTCGATGGAGAGGGGAGAGGTACGGGCGGACTTGGGAACGTTCTCTGCGATCAACTGCGTCAGATTAACGATTGTTGAGACGTTTATTTTATCAATGTAATGTTTCTCTGAAGATAAATATTGTTGTCATTCTAGTATTTATCTTTGTACATGCGACGTGAATTTTAATAGAATATTTTATATTTCACAAAGAAAAGAATTTTTGCATGTACTGTAAGAGTCGGTTATAAAAACAGCAGTTGTCTCAATTTTCAAATATCAATAGCTCTATTAGGTAGTACGAAATTTCTGTAGGTATCCATAACGAATGTATTATATAACGGAATTTATAGAGATGTACAACTTTTCCTGACTCCCTTACAGTAAAACTGCAGTGGCAATATATGTTTTATTTTTCGATATAATCTCCTTCTACACTAATGCATTCAGTCCATCGATGCTCGAACATCTCAACAGCCTCAACAGTAAAATTTTGCTCCACGTAAGATTTCTTATATTTTGGGGAACAGCCTGTAACCATTAGGGGTCAGATTCGGCGAATATGGCAAGTGCTCCACTAATTCAAAGCCTGCTTGGTGTATAGCAGTCATAGCAATATAAGATGTATGGCTGGGAGCTTTATCTTGATGGAACAGCACACCCTGCCTTAACTTTCTTCGGCGTTTCTCTTTAATAGCGTCTCGCAATTTAGAAATTAATTATGCGCAGCAGGCCCCTGTAATGCTCTGTTGCTTTTGCAAATAGTCAGTCGGTATGATTCATTGGGCATTCCAGAACATAGATAGCAAAACCTTTCCAGCAGACGTGCTGTTTTGACTCTCTACTTTGCACTTTGGTCTCGACATCATAATAGTGCACCCTCATCTATGGTCACATACCGACTAAGAAAGTTGTATTTGTTTGCTTGGTAATATGGTTAATATACGGGGCACCCATCTTTTTCATATTTAATTCTTTAGTCAGCATATTGTGCACCATATTATATGATAATTCAGTATCATGCACAATGTCCCTGTACTGCGTACTCGTCGGTATTGCAGTACGATATCATGTACCTTTTTAATGCTTTTGTCTATTGTTACCGTTATGGGAGGACCACCGGCATGTCGGTTTTCGTGGGATGTTTCCCGAATTTGAAATCTCGACATCAGCGTTTGAGTATATCATAAGAAACTGCATGTGTTTTATTACGGCTCTTTGTTCTACGAGATACATTTTTATGAACAATCATGACACACAATTGAAGAATTAGCCACAGCGCAATAATATTTTGAGATACAAGCTTGATATTATGCAGATATCATCTACAAATGTCGGTTAACTAAATGTCAGAAACATTAATCAAACAATCGATTAGAAGTAGGTAAGGTGCAGGACATGAGAATCCGCCCGCGTACCTAAACATAAGTGCACTACTAGTCTATCTACTACTATAAACTTGGCATCCATAACTCAGTATCTTTCATCAACTATGGATGAACAGAAAGAAACTGATGTTGTATACATAGAATTTTTCAAAGGCATCCAATTCCACAATTAATGAGCTGGTGTGCAGGCTGAAATGTGTTGACCTCTGTTCACCACTTTCGGAGTTAATTAGATCGTATCTAGTAAACCGGGCTGTATGTTTTTTACAATAGATATTCGTCAGATACATTTTCAATTCCTTCTGGTGTGCCTCGAGGATCTAGTCTAGACCCTTTACTTTTTAATATATAGTTAAATGACTTAATCTCAGACCTCGACAGCAATTACCTTGCATATGCAGATGATCTAATAATATACAGGTCAATTGACTCGATCGATAACTGTATATTTCTGCATAGTCAATTTTTATTCTTCTAATAGTTCCTATCCGTTTCGGATGTTGACTACCATGCATTTGTATTTTAACTTTGTTTGCTACTGCTCGGAATAATTCAGTCAGTTCGAACCAGGTTCTGAGATTTTTCAACCAAGAAATTCGTCTTCTTTCAATACCCCTCTT
Source organism: Trypoxylus dichotomus (assembly GCA_023509865.1). Taxonomy (NCBI): domain Eukaryota; kingdom Metazoa; phylum Arthropoda; class Insecta; order Coleoptera; family Scarabaeidae; genus Trypoxylus; species Trypoxylus dichotomus. Next base: position 9,752,784 of record CM042074.1, on the reverse strand, counting down.
TCTCATTACTTTTCTCCGTAGAATATTTCGCAATACTTGAAATCTCATTTCTCATTATGTGTTCTAAGTATTGTAGTTTCCGTATTTTCAACTTCGATGTTTTTATGTGTCCCGTTCACGGTATTTTTAGTATCCTGCGGTATAATCACATCCCAAATGCTTCCACTTTGTTTGTTGTGGCTTCAGTAAGCGTCCATGCTTCTACCTCGTAGAAAAAGAAAACGGAGAACAAATAACAGCGCAGGAGTCTTGGTGTTTAATGTTATGTCATGGTTTATGAACATATTTTTCGTTTTATTATAAGGAGACATGGCCTTTTGGATTCTGCTATGTATTCCTTGTGAGTGGTTTCATTGTCTCTTTGGGCAAACTTTTTCCAAACTGGAGAGCTTTAGAATACAAAATATGTTTCAGAATCAATGAGAATGCTTAGATTGAATGTTGTCCCCTTCAAAGTATGCTCCTTTGGAATGCACGGAGTGTCTCCATCGAGATTTCTATTCCTGCTAACAATTCTGGAGGTTTTGTTCCATTACGCTGTTTTGTCGTGATTCTTTGGATGTTGCTTGTTGTTCCGTAATAGGAACCCTTCAATTTCCGCTTACTCGTTGGAAAAAGTAAATAATCATATGGAGCCATGTTTGGACTGTTGGGCAGGTGGGGGTGTATTGGAAGAATTTTCTCTGTCAAAAATTCTCTAACCAACAAGCGTGAGCTGTGACTAGGGGTATTATCGTGAGGCAAGATCTACAATCTGGTAATGTCAGGTCGCACTCGCAAAACTCTTTTCCGAAAACGCAAATATTTTCGCTTAAATGGAAATTGAAAGGTTCCCATTACGGAGCAATAAACAACATTCAAAGAGTCACGACAGAACAGCCCAGTGGAACAGGACTTCCAGAATTGTTACCAGGAATAGAAAATTCGCTGGGGACGTTGTGAGTATTCCAAAGGAGGGCTTTGAAGAGGACAATATTAAATTGTAGATACATTCAATTAAATGCTTTAGAACCAATGATACTCATTAATCCTGAGACATACCTCGTACTACAGGTTTTGCTGTTAGGGTGTAAAACTTGTTCGTCACACATGGTTTCGGTGTTCCTGCTCTTCCGATCTTTTCAGGTCTTCAGATCTTTATAACTATTTCAGGGTATTGAAATTTAAAAAAAAATACTACAAGAAACAAAAGAAAACATTACCAGGTTTTCATTGCTCCGGAAACTGATTATTGGCAATGGAAAATCTGAATTTAACAATCTTAGAGCAGACTGATACAGAATTGTTGCGAAAAAGAAAACATCTAACAAAGATGTTTGGCTTTCTTCAATTTCAATTCCTTATTAATTACCTATAAAACGAGAAGCAGTTACATATCATGTAACTAAGCCAAGTTTTCAAAACAAAAAAAAACGAAAAGAAAAAACCAAAGATTCTTCTAAAATATGTTCAGCATCCTTTAACGAAGCTGAACAAGGAAATGTTTCGCATTCTTCCGTCGTCGGTGCTCCACTCTTACAGCTTTCTGGCAACGGTATCCGATCTCTTTCAAATTATCTAGATCGACGGAGGTATACAACAGGTGAATGTACTATTGTGGAGATACGGACGCGCTGCACGAGAGCTAGGTCGACTATTTCCAGATTTCAAGACGACGCCCGTTTGACACGATGATGCCAGCTTGTCGGGCATGTGTATGTACGTACGCATTTTAAGCACTACGAAAGGAGGGCAAAACATGTCGCTGCTTAAAATAATTAACGGATATTTCATAAAAATGATCGACTGCCACTTTTTAGTTTTAGTATTTTGGTTTCTATATTTGTAAGCAAGGAAGTATCGCAGGAAAATACAGAAATATTCAATTTTGTAGAAGTTCTATCGTAATAATTCTTGCAAAGAAATAGAGTTTAATAAGGCATATGATTCCTACTAGCTGTTCGTAGGAAATTTGACATCTTGATGGTGTGTACTGGCTTAGAATGTAAGATAACACCAAACGTTACCTTTGTATTGTATTATCGTTCAGATTTTCGGGGTGGTGCTTTTCATATGTTTTGTATGTCAGTAATCAGTAACTTTATTAAAGGATCATAGCATTTACTGTTGTTACAACGTTTTGTTTTTATTTATAGATCGTAATTATAACCGGGCACCCTGAGACTAATAGCTAGACGCGTAAGATACTGAGCTGCCAGCTCTTTACAATATTTAAACATTTAACAAAGGTAGGAGTTGGGAACTACGTAGAATTACATTTCTAAACATAAAGAAATAGCAGGCACATTACTTTGTCAATATCACAACTGTTAGATATATAGGGGAAGTACATTCCGCGACACTTGATTAAACGCAAGCATAATATTTCAAAAACAAGGTTTCTCTACGAATCCATAGAATTTTAAATATAGTATTATACACTTTCTAATATTTCTTGGAAATCCGCCTGGGAGCGGCAAGAACCAGGTGTCGTAGAGCCCGGGGGATTGTGATAGTAGGGATATAATTATTACGAGATTTGATTAAACGCACTTCAGCCCCGCGTCAAGCTTATGGGTATTGGTGGATAGATGGTTCATACGTTAATAGATGGCGCTGAGTAGTAGTAGACGATAAAATAGGGTTTCATGGTAAACAACATCTTTTTGTTTATGTATTTCTGTGTGGCTGTGATTCATTCATGGATAATGTAAATATTATAGTTCGCATTGTTGTTGGATTAATTAAGATTCGTGGAATGTGTGTTCCAAACTTATAATCTATTACATATTATCTATCAACTTAAAAAGTAATTATGGTAAGTACACAATTTTCATGTATCAAAAACTTTTGTTCGTGTAATGAAATCGCTACAAAAACAGGAGAGAGTGTGAGCTCTCAAATGCAATATGCGCAGATAGTCACGCGTTGATAACACTACGAGGTAGCTAAATGAGGTAGGTAAAATCAAAGAGACCGTCTATTTAAATGTTTGCAATTATATTAATAAGGTAAACATTATTTCTCATCTGGAGAATTTACTAGAAATGCAGCCCTTTTGTGACCTGCGCGGTTATGTGCACATAATAAAAAAATCTGTTGTGCACATCATGTGCCGTCATATGTGCGATGTCATTAATAGAAAATTTTATAGAACAGATTACCGCCATAATAGCAAAATAATATGCATCTGTAAGTAAATAAATATGTATTGTATATTATGTAATAAAATCGTAATTGTAAGACGACGTTTTTTATTGTAGATCCTTTTTGTATTTTATTCCTACACATAATTTTAATTTTGTGCATGGTTAATTATATAACACGAAGTTACCACACTAGGAATGTCGGTAATTTAATGTATATAATTCACCGTGTACAAATAAAAATAAGTGCAATATATTTCATTTTATCGCGCCATTTTTCATTAGTATGTCCATACGTTCATAGTTGGCGTAAAATGCAGTTGCGATCTCTTTCTATTGCATGCCGCTTCTTCTCTTGAGTATATTCTTTGCTCTTCAGTTATCTCTGTGTAACAGATAGAACCAAACGTTTTTCGGTGATAATTTAGTTAAATTGGCAATAAAGTATAATAATTTGTAGTAGCTGTATCGCTATGGGACGCGGAAAAACGCTTACGGAAGCAGAAAGAGCGCAAGTCGATACTTTAAATAACGAAAATTATTCCATAGAAAAACTCGCTAGGCAATTAAAACCATAATTATCTCCGCTACAAGGAAAATTACGCATAAAAATGTAAGGGGCTGACAGCAAAAAAACTATCGAACAGGAAAGAAGGAAAATTATTCAAATTCAGCGGCAACAGCACGTCAAATACGGGATGCTGCCGGAACTGCATCCGTAAGGGTTTTGAAACAATCTTCACGTATTTGTCGGTTGAAACTGAAAAAAGAAACCGGTTTTAACTGCCCTACACAGAGAAGGCCGATTAAATTTCGCAAGACAACACATTCGATCGAGTGAAGACTGGAAGAAGGTCGTTTTCGTGGATGAGGAGCGATTTAGTCTCGATGGACCTGATGGATTTCAACATTACTGTCACGATTTGAGGAAGGAACCCAAGGTGATATCGCGGGGATCTCAAGGGGGCGGAGGTGGTATGGGGTGTAATTTTTTATTCTGGAGCAGTTGAAATCATTTTCATCGAGAGATAGTTAAATGCCCAGAAATACCTTGAGATAATCGAAAACGTAAAAGGCGTAATCCAGAATGAAATGGGCATGGAAGACTTTTTTCGCAACAAGATAATGCTCGGCTAGCGAAAGAATGGTTAGAGCAAAGTGAAACAACTTTATTAGCATGGCCACCGTTCTCTTCGGACCTCAACATAGTAGAAAATGTATGGGGATGGTTATCCAGAAGGATTTATAGTGGTGGGAAGCAATTTACAAATAAAAAAACAGTTGAAACTGTCCATTCGGGAAACATTGGAAGGACTTCCGTTGGAGTACATTTAAAATTTACTCAAAATTCATTGCCAAACAGAATGTTAAGAGGTAATAGGTAAGAGCGGTAGCCATAACCGTTATTTAATAAAGTTTCTGACAGTAATTTTGTTGTTTTATTTTGCTGCGTTTAATCAAGTGTTGCACCAGTTTTCAAAGTAACATTTATTAGTTAGGTTAAATTTTAATTTTTTTACTCTTATTTGGAATACTTGCCTAAAATAGCAGTAGATTACCGACATAAAGCACAAAAATTAAAAAAGTATTCTTTTAACAAAGTTATAGATATTGCGTTTAATCAAGTGTCGCGGGGTGTACCATAATTCCACAGAGTTAAGCAGACATTCTACGAAATCTGGTATTACATTACAGTGTAAGAGAACCTCTAAACATCTTTAAACGTTTATTTATTGTTAAATATATATATTACAGAGCTGGTCAACACACATTTTGGTGCGTCCGATTGTTTAAGTATAATTACGCAATTTTGGAGTGCTTAATCCAAAAAATGCCGTCAGATTTATTCTATCAGATCTAGTTTTCGTAATTGGATATAATGTTTCGTGATATACGTAACTTTTTAAATATTACTATTTGATAATTGTTAACTGAAACACAAAAATATGCATGTACAACTTTTAATCATCAGTTAAAAGTTTCCTTTTATAAGATGTCCTTGCGTGAGGTTTACCGGAACAGTTTCGCTGAAGATTCCAGCAATAATCGGTCATCATATGGATATCCCTTCTTTCTTGGTACCCTTCCTCCATAATGCTGATGTCTTTGTGAAATCTTTCTCCCTGTTTTCCATTAACATCACCTAAGTTTTCTGGAAAACAATCTAAGTGACTGTGAAGGTAATGACTTTTGATGCTCATGTTACATCCGAGCGTGTGAAAGTTAGAAAGCATTCGTTCTACTAATTCGACGTAATTTGCTGCTTTATGATTTCCAAGAAAATTTTTAACCACTTCAACAAAAGCGTACCAAGACTCACTCTGGTTCATTGATTCCATGAACAGCGGGTTATTTAAAAGTTGCCTTGTCTGAGGACCATCAAAAATTCCAGCCTTCAGTTTTTCTGTGTTAAGCCTTGGAAAATTTTGTTTCAAATACTCACAATACGCCCCATTTCGAAGTAAAGCCTTAACAAATTACTTCATAAAATCCAGCTTGATATGCAGTGGTGGAAAGATGTTTTTGTTTCTGTTAATCAACGGTTCGTTAAGAACGTTATGTTTTCCTTGAATTAAAACATATCTTAAAGGCCAGTTTGTGGTAATCCAATGTTGGGTTTTAGCTCTGCTGTTCCAGAGGCATAAAAGACAAGGATATCCGAGCGTGTGAAAGTTAAAAAGCACCTATTCTACTACTTCACTGCGGTGTGTATCTGAAAAGCTAGAGCTGCTAGGAAGAAATGCCAGTTATTTTTGGAACCAACACACCAGAAGTACCCCCATATCAGTTCTGAATTTACAGGCACCGCGACAAAAAAATTATTTTGTTATGTGGTGTTATTGGCACTATTTGCGCAAGAACACTGAAGTTGAGATGAGCCGAAATTTTGGTGGCGGTAGTGTAATGCTGTCGAAGCTTTTATCCATAACAATAAAACTCCTATATCATGTATTTCTACGTGATTGAATTCTATTTCTTATATACAACTTCTGGAAATGGTTGTGATAGACTTTAGTGAACAATTGCCGATGCATGAGTGGATATCTCAGCAAGACAATGCAGCTATCCATAATTCCAGACAAATAAAGGAGTGGTTTCATCAAAAGGAAATCAGCCGCCCGATTTGAACTCGATCGAAAATCTTTGGGGAATATTGGCGGAGGAGGTGTATGCCAATGATAAACAATACGATAGCATTAAAGAACTAAAATCTGCCATAATTATGTATTGGAATGATATTCGTATTTCAACATTAACCAAATTGATAGACAGTAAGAAGACATCCGGGCCTTCTTACTGTAAATATTCTCTGTATAAAGTGTAATAATGTTTTCTAATGTTGCATCTGTGTTTCTTTATAGTTCAGCATGAATTTCGATCCATAATTTGCCGAGGATATTAAGAAAACTAAATATTCCGTTCAAAAGCTTATATGGGACTATAAAAAATTCGCTGAGTGTAAGTCATTATTTTGCCAAAAACTGAGAAAGAAGAAAAATAAAGTCTATAATGTAATGGTTGGTTTCTTTTCGATGAAAGAATGCAGACTCTATTTTTAAACCCTACCCAAAAATATTTTGTTGCGTGCCTCAATCTATAACAGACGAATAAAATTGATACCATGCCTTCAATTCGATGATATTTTGAAAACTTATCCGCTAATAAATCACGTATAACGCTTCGATATATTGCTGACTAGTAAGTGAACGGCTTAACTTTTTCCCATTGCATGAATAAGTGATCCGAAATTCTTATTCTGGCTGGAAGCTGTCCAAACGTTTTGACACCCACCTGGTAAGAATATGCGCGCCGTGACTCATACAGCCTCCTGCACGCTTTCAGCTTTCGCGAATTCTATTTAGATTAATTTTCCGCATGTTACACACTGACACATAAGTACGGGTAACTTGAGGCCTTCGCGCTGCGGATTTCTATTTCTTGCGCTAATAGAAATCGTTGGAGCTCGAGTTGAACTTTGATTTTCAGAACGATAAAAAGTAACGCCAACTTTTACGATAACCATTGGTTTCAGAAGAGGATACAAGCGATTTGTTCTAAAAAATGAAATTATCATTTTTGTATACCATACAAAGCGTATCAAACCGTATATTTTAAGAAGGAACATTAAATGTTGTTAATTCCTTGTTACTGTCAAAACGTGATCTCGTTGCAATGCACACAACCGAAGAAAAACCAGTTATACAATTAGCAGTCTTGGCAAAGTGGGGCAAGTTACAGTGCAGTGCGGGGAACAACGTGGGGGGGGGTGTATGAAAACGATCGTTCCACATCGAGTGATATTATATTTGCAAATTTAAAGTAGCCCTTGTGTCAACTTAATGGATCCTTCAACGTACGTTCAGAAATTTGTCGTAATATGAGAAAATCTGAATCCTTGTCAATAGCACTTTCACACTTTTTGTAAGTTTTGGGGACTTTAGAAATACTGCATTCGTATGAGCTATTAAAGCATTTACTCGTGGATGACGTGTAGGGATCAGTTGCGCCACAAAGTTTAAAGCATGGATTTTACATGTTACATGTAGCAGCTTGCCACTCTCTTCTTTAATAGGTCGGCCTAAGGAAAGCATGTTAGCACCGTCACTCACAAACATTAATGCATTGTTGAAATTTGTTCAATGCCCTCAACGCCACTTTTAAAACTTCCTCGCTAGTACATTTTGCAACTCTTTTGAAAGCAAGTAAGATAGGGGATGACGGCTCAAACTTTTCGATTGTATGCACCACATTCACTACAGAATGTTTTTGCCGATTGGTTGTTTCGTCCAGGCATAAACAATTTTTTTATCTCTCAATTCTGTTTTAATACTTCGTTCAACATAGTCACAAACAGATGGCAAGATGAAAGTTTCTTAACGATGTGTGGGTTGGTAATGTATAATGCGAATACTTGCTCCAGAAGGAGACAAATGCTTGTTGATCTAGTAAAGTGAACGGTACATTACATAGAATAAAACCTATATCAAATATTAATTGTTCGGTGTATCGCTTGCGGCGGATTGCAGAACAGTGTTTTGTACTTTTTAGATGGTGTTCACAATTTCTTGGTACCTGCTGGTACACGTCAAATAGTTGTCGCACTTTATACATTTAAGTCTATCACCTTCATATTCTAAATCCGGCATACAAGTGGAATAATACTGAGCAAGCGTCTTTTGGTACGGGTACTCGATTCTCCGTGTCGCGGACTTCATCCTCCACATGGTCCTTTGCACGGCACTGAAACCTGCCCCTCTTTGCCGAGACTATTGATTACTATATGGAAATGTGAATACTGTGAATTGCACCATACGATCGATTAAATCTACTCTCTAGCAAGCTATGACATTTTTTTCTTTAAATTGAAGTTGATAGAATAACTATAAAAACGAGTAAAGTGACAATTTGTGGCGTTAGTGACGGCTCTTAAGTGTAGGTGGTTGAAAATATCGGTCATCCTAGATTTGGTTCATCGCTCATCGAATGATATTTTCAATCATACCGAACTTTACTACTAAAAATACTAAAAATTGGAACGAGATCTAATCTGGACGGAATTCGTTTCTAGAGATTTGAAAACATATGAAAAGTACGAGGTGAGGTCCAGAAGTTCGTGGAATGGAGGGGATGGAGTGGGGATAGGGTCGCTCGCTAAGTGTAATTTTGATTGGCGACTCATCATTAGTATATAAGTTAAGTTGCAGCCCTATAGCGTCAGTCGTTTACGAATAGTTGCCTACTAAACAAGTCAATCCGAAAGAAAACTGAAACTATGGAGGAAATTGAACACCGTGCTGTGATAAAGTTCCTTACAAAGCAAGGAAAAAGCGCTCAAATCATATTGAATGAAATGGAAACCGCTTATGGGGAACAGTGCCCTAGTAAATCAATGATTTATAAGTGGCATGGAGTCGATTGAAGACGACTCCCGCTCAGGATGGCCAGTTGAGGCCACCCCATCAGACATCGTCGAAATGTGCAAAAATTTCTACTGCAAGATGCCCGTTTGAAGAAAAAACAACTAACTGCATTAGTTGGAGTATCAGATACCACCATTTTGCGTATCTTACATGACCACCTGGGTATGACAAAAGTCAATGCAAGATGGGTACCGAGAATGCTCACGCCGCTGCAGAAACAGCAGCGCGTCTGTGCGTCCAAACATTTTTTGGAGCTATGTGGAGACAAACCTGCACAGATTTTGGAGCGGATTGTTACCGGAGATGAAACATGGGTTCATCACTTTGAGCCTGAGTCCAAACAGGAGTCCATGCAATGGCATAAAAAGGGGACACCACCGCCAAAGAGATTCAAAGTGTTAGAATCGGCTGGAAAGTTGATGGCTACTGTTTTTTGGGATTGTGAGGGGATATTATTGATTGATTATAAAGAAAAACGTAGGAGCATAACCGGGGAATATTACGCAGCGATATTAGAAAAATTAAAGGAGGCCATCAAGGAAAAACGTCGAGGAAAATGGACCAAGGGTGTGTTGCTTTTGCAAGACAATGCGCCGGTTCACAAGAGCAAAGTTGCAATGGCTGCTCTGCACAAACATGGCTTTCAATCAATAGTCTGTCAACCCTACAGTCCAGACCTGGCATCTAGTGATTTTTATTTGTTCCCCAATTTAAAAAAAGACTTACGTGGAAGAAAGTTTTCCGACGACAATGAGCTAAAGGAGGCAATTATGGCCCATTTTGAAGCGAAAGATAAAAAATATTTTTATGGTGGTTTAGAAAAATTAATTCATAGATCTAATAAATGTGTTGTGCTTAAGGGTGATTATATTGAAAAGGAAAAATAGATTTATGTTTTATTTTATTTAAAACCCTTTCATTCCACGAATTTCTGGACCTCCCCTCGTATAATGACTATTGCTAAGTCCTTCTTTAATATTACAATATCAATTATTTCACCATAATGGATACTTGTCCTATGATCTAGTAATCAAAATCTTCAGTTATATACGCATTTTGACATGTTTCAGATGACTTCGATTTTTCGCAAAAAAATGTAAGCGGTACCCCTTTGAAACGTCGAAATTTCGCCCATCTTGGACTTGTTCAAGCCTCACCGAATGACATTTCCAATCATACAGAATACGATTAGCAAACTAAAACTGTTAAAGAAGAGTAAACTAGGCGGTATTCGTTTCTAAAGATTTGAAGACATGTGAAAAGTGTAATGACTATTGCTAAATCCTTCTCTAAAATCTTAAAAACGTAACAAACTGAAAACAAGTGTCCCAAAAGTCCTTTTTAACAATTAGAAATGGGGTGGAAAGTGCAAACACCGCTGCGTAATGTATTAAGCAAGAAATTTCGTCAGGTCAAGATAAATTTACAATAAAAGTTTTTGCTACAGATCCGTTAACTCAGTTCAAAGATCATTTTAACTACGCAAATTTACGTTACTAGACATTAAATGAGCATCCTATTTATATAAAACAGTTTTACGCTACAACAGATATAATTTGACGAAATAGTTTTTTTTTTTTAAACTTCTGGTCTCAGCGTTTATTTAATTATTCTCTCTAAAATTGTTAGCAAATATTTCTGTGGAAAATTTTTGATGCTCGAAAGAACCATTACGAAAGTGTGTAGAACAAAATGACATTGCGATGGTAAAAATTAACAGTAAAACAGAAAAATGTTTTGTTTAATTAGAAAAATTAGGCATGGAAGCACCATCTGTAGAGTGGTGCCAGTATTACTATGCTATAGCTTTCTGTAATATCAGCGCAGAAATAGCTGAAGAGAGACAAATGCAAAGAACAATCCGCGGCTACTAATGGTTCCACATTTAGCGCCATCTGCGCGGCTTGACAAACGGCCGTGAAAGTCTGAGATACTATTTAATATGCATATTAAATCTGAGCTGAATAATGCATAAAGAGCAAACTGCGTAATATAGCAAAATTTTATGTTATGTTAATATTACATAAAATTTTGCTATATTACGTACAGTTTGCATTTGGAAAACAACAGATGTATCATTATATTATTATGTTGAGCAAGTATTGAACGAAAATATGTATGTCCGGAATCAAAATCGTTTTACAAAGCATATTTTGTACATAAAATATATAGGAAGAATAATAACATAAAGTTACTTAATGAGAGCTGTATGTATATTTATAATCAAAGCTACAAAATACTTACAAGCACCAGTAGTACGTTCAGTATAATTCAGTTAACATAATTCTCTCCTGGTTTTTAGTATTTTCCTGTATCTGTTTTGTATAAGTTCAGAATATAACAAAATAAATTTGGCGATTATAGCAGGTAAACATAGTTTAGGAAAAACTAGTGGTAATAATTGAATATTTTTTCCAATATCTCCAATTGTTGTATATTTCTCCATGCGTGCAGTCCATCCTATATTTCTGGAGGCATTTGAAAGACTATGCCAACATAACAAAATACTCTTCTACTTCTTTCTATATAGTTCGTTATTATTGCCTTTTTCACTACAGTTAAAAGTACTATAACAACGTATAAAATCCTTTTTTTCAGGTAATGAGGTATAAAAAAGACCAAACAAAACAGCTATGTTTCACATTTGTACATTTTCGCAATAACAATGCGCGCACTCTATTTAGCTTCGATGAAACATTTTTAGCGAACTCTTTAAATTTAACCTATGCTGTCATCTATTAGCTTAGAAGAAACTAAAGATATAGGAACAGCATCGTATAAAAGTATGTCATTACCAATTTACTAAATATCAAATAGTATAGTGACCAAGTAATTAACAGTCACTACTAAATATTTTTAAACATATTTGTCTATAAATCATTACTTCAATTATTTTTAAATAAAATTTTGTCAATATATTGTACAGCGATGTTGTATAAAATTTAATTCACGTTAACTTAGGCAACCTTATATATTCTGGTGCATAGAATAGAAATGCATTCGATAAGCATCATTTTTTTTAATTTACTTTTTTATTTTTTGATGTTTAAAGTCTTAATAGAGATTTAGCGTTCCGTTATACGTCATTAAAAATTCAAGACAAAATTATGGCGTCTGCTTGTTCGGCGCTGTAAATTCGTTTTGACAAACAACACTAACTTATAACAAAAAAAAAAAATTAAACTAAAACTAAAATCTAAGCCTAGTAACATCGAGTAGCGTCTGATATTTTGTCGTACTAGCAATTACTAAAGGACAAAATACTAAACATTTTTTTAACTATTGTACAATAAAAAGATGTAATTGTTCTTTATTTTTGATGTAAATACCTCTTAAATGTAATTAAAAAAAATAATAATATGTGTTTTGCACAATAACTTACTGGCAAATTATGTAAATCTTAATTTTAATGAAACGGCGCGCAATGGGCCTTCTGTTTACTGTACCATTGCATCTATTGATACTGAATATTTATTCCAACTTTCAGTAACTTATCTGTGCTTCCGAAAGATGATTAAGATAGATAGAAGGTAGTAATATTACATTTTATCGTACCAGAGAGAAAGATCTGCTGCTGTATTTCTCAAAAGAAAACAACTTGGTGTTTTGTAATGATATAAGAGATCTCTTTAAGAAAATGGGATTAAATGAATACACGCCAAGTGAATGGCGTCTTGTTATAGGCAGTTCATCTCCAAGTTTAAAATGTGTACTTTTACACAATGGTAATAAACATGGTTCTATACCTATTGGACATTCCACCACTGTGAAAGAGGAATACGGTACTGAATTGGTTCTGAAAAATATCAAGAATGAAGAGCATCAGTGGGTGGTATGTGTCGATCTAAAAATAGTAAACTTTCAACTCGGGCAACAAGGTGGTTACGCAAAATATCCTTGTTTTTTATGCCTTTGAGACAGCAGAGCTAAAGCCCAGCACTAGATTAGCAGAAACTGGCCTTTAAGGAATGTTTTGGTTCAAAGAGAACAGAACGTTCTTAACGAAACGTTGTTTGACAGAAACAAAATCATCTTTCCACCACTACATATCAAGCTGGATCTTATGAAGCAATTTGTTAAGGCTTAGCACGGAAAAATTGAAGCCTGCAATTTTTTATGGTCCTCAGATAAGGCAACTTTTAAACAACACACAGTTCACGGAAATAATTAACGAGCGTGAGTCTAATGCCAGGTGCTCTTTTGTTGAAGTGGTTACAAAAACAGGTGCTTTCTAACTTTCACACGCTCGGATGTAACATGAACATCAAGATTCATTACCTTCACAGCCACTTAGATCATTTTCCAGAAAACTTAGGTGATATTAGTAAGGAACAGAGCGAAAGATTTCAGAAAGACAACAGCATTATGGAGGAAGGATGCCAGGGAAGATGGTATATCCAAATGATGGCCGATTACTGGTGGAATTTTCAGCGAGACCTCATGCAAGGAAATTTTATAAAAGGAAATTTTTAACTGATGATTGAAAGTTGTACATTGATATTTTTCTGTTAGATAAATACCTCCTACCCATTTTTTGTGTTTCAGTTAGGATCCATGCCAAACGCAACAAGACTTCTCATCAGCATTAGGAGTTACCCGCCGACTCATTTGCAAGCGATTGGGAATGATTCAAAAGCATGCAACATGGGTTCCTTGTGATTTGAAACCAAGAGTGGTTGTTTCGCCTGTGAACAATTGCTCCAGCGCAAAAAAGGAAGGGTTTTCTTCATCGCATCGTGACGGGAGATGAAAAATGGATTTATTACAGCAAGCCAAAGAAAAGAAAGTCATGGGAACTGCCCGGTCATGCTTCTACAACGTCGGTTCGGCCGAATATTCTCTCTGCGAAGGTTATGCTGTGTATCTGGTGGAACCAGATCGGTGTTATTTATTATGAGCTGTTGAAATCGAACGCGACCATCACTGGGGAACGGTATCGACTTACGAGGCGATTGAGACGAGTACTGCCCGAAAAAATAATACGAGCAGAGGCACGAAAAAAAGATTTTACAGCATGACAACGCTCGATCTCACGTTGCCAAACCCGTTATAATTTACCTGGAAACGCTCAAATGGGAAATCCTACCCCACCCGCCATTTTCCCCAGATATTGCGCCGTCCGCTGATCAGCAGTTCCACTCATATGAAGACATCGAAAAGTGGCTTGATTCGTGGGTAGCCTCAAAAGATGAACACTTCTACCGTAACGGTATTCGAGCTCTACCAAAAAGAAAGTTGTAGCTATGATGATCAATACTTTGAATGAATCATTTGTAACCATTTTTTTTACAATAGAGTGGCATTTTCATAACAAAACAGCGAGAGCTTAGTTGGGCACCTTTTACATATACCAACATCTCCAGATTTTGATTTATTTATGAGCAGTATCGAAGATTTACTTTTCCTTCTAACTCTTGCAACAAAAGAATAAAAAATCACTTTACGGTTGTCTGTGGTTATTTCAAAAACAAATCTTTTGCATAAAAATGATAGAAAAGCAAAAATTTTTTTAGATCTTTCCAATTTTTCGATCTAAAACTCACAGTTTTTGTACATGTCCAGGAACCTAACCTAATTGGTCAGTGTTATGAATCTTCACCAATAGAGCCCGCCGTCGCTCAGCTGTAACACATGGGCTGATAAGTCCCGGGCCTAACAAAGAAAACATGGTTTTTTTTGGTTCAAAATTAGGTTTATTCATCAACGTAATCTCCATCAAGAGCAACGTAATCATTCCAGCGCCGCTCTAACATTTCAATACCACTTTTGTAGAACGATTTATCTTTTGCCTCAAAATAGGCCTCAGTTTCAGCGATAACCTCTTCATTCGTGCGAAATTTCTTACCGGCGAGCATTTTTTTGAGGTCTGCGAACAGCCAGTAGTCGCTGGGAGCCAAATCTGGCGAATACGGTGGATGTGGGAGCAATTCGAAGTTCAATTCATGTAGTTTTGCTTTGTTTTGATTGACTTGTGATACGGTGCGTTGTCTTGATGAAACAAATTTTTTTTTGCCATATGCGGTCGTTTCTTTGCAATTTCGGCCTTCAAACGCTCCAATAACGCTATATAATATTCACTGTTGATGATATTTTATTTCTCAAGATAGTCGATGAATATTACACCACGCACATTACAAAATACCGACGCCATAACCTTTCAAGCGGATTGTTGTGTTTTAGGGCGCTTTGGACGATGTTCACCAGTTGCTGTCCACTCAGATGACGATCGTTTTGATTCCGGAGTGAAGTGATGGATCCATGTTTCATCCATTGTCACATATCGACGCAAAAATTCCGGTTTGTTACGTTTAAACATGGCCAAACACTGCTCAGAATCATCAACACGTTCTTGTTTTTGGTCAACAGTGAGCAAACGCGGCACCCACTTTGA
Source organism: Trypoxylus dichotomus (assembly GCA_023509865.1). Classification (NCBI taxonomy): domain Eukaryota; kingdom Metazoa; phylum Arthropoda; class Insecta; order Coleoptera; family Scarabaeidae; genus Trypoxylus; species Trypoxylus dichotomus. Next base: position 9,737,347 of record CM042074.1, on the reverse strand, counting down.
ACAGAGCTTTCTCATAGTCAAATGCTCATGCAATATAAAGCCAATACGTTGTTTTGATATCTTTATGATGTCAGCTAACTCACGCAACTTCACTTTTCGATGATTCAAAACGATTTTGTGGATTTTTTTGATGTTTTCTGGTGTTACCGCCTCATTTGGACGTCCACTGCGTTCTGCATCATCGGTGTCTCTACGACCACGTTTGAAGTCGGTAAACCAACGTTTTATTGTTGTTGATGAAGCGGAGTCCCCATAACACTTTCCAAGCCATTGCTTCGCTTGAACGGTATTTCTTCCCATCAAGAAGCAGTGTAAAATTAAAACACGAAATTGTTTTTGATCCATTGTTTTGAAAATAAGAAAAGTAGCGTGACTGTTAGCACAATAACTCACAAACTAATGAATAGAATATCATGAAATTTTAACAGCTGTCTTTTGAAGGTTAGTACTAACTGAGAGAAAGGTGACTGCAATAAAACTAACGTCATCTATGTGTTAGGCCCGGGACTTTTCAGCCCATGTGTTATACTTATTACATTGTTATGATTAGTTTAAAATATTTCAATTCAAGCCGAAGTTCAAAATTTAATTACCGCTAGTGTACCGCGGTCACATTTCTTTTTGCAGGACGTGTAGAAAACCGGAATCCAAATGAAATCTTTTTTCCCGATTTAACCCACCCCGACACATCGGGAGGACTTTTTTAAATACCCCTCGCGTTATAAATTTACTTAGCCCGGGACACCCCGAGACAGCATTACATCGGTCGCGTTATTTACAATGCGCAGCGTCGATATCCACCCGTAAACCGTAACGAAAAATAATCCATCAAAGCGGCGAAGAATGCTAAACTACAACTTGTTCTTTAAATAGGGCGTGATCGCCGAGGTTCGGACGCGCTCGGTTGGGATCGACCGTGACGCCGAAGACGCTTAGCGCCGTGTCTGCGCGACTTAAGTCGCGCCGCCTTCCTTACTACTAGTGGTTCGTGTTATAGTGAGTGTGCCCCGTCTCATCCTAAAAGTTATATGTTAAGGTCTAATTTAAAAACCCCGTTCCCGAAACACTCGAAAGGTATTAGAGCCGAAATTATTTTTTTCTATCCATTTACCCACGTTCTAAATCTTACGGCCGTATAAGACGACTAATTTGAAATGACATTTCCTGTATTTGGGAATATTTTTTGGCCATTTAGAGGTTATAATTTAATTGGAGAGGATGAAAACAAGAAACAAAACGTGACATAATATGCATTTACGCTAGATTGTTGCTCATTTGTTTTCAAGGCTAATATACACTAATAGGCAAGCGAGTTTGTTGTTTGTTATTCTGTTTTCTTTTTCCGTTTCGCGAAAACTTCATAGTATTTTCGTACTAAAATTAGTTTTCAGTTTAACGTTAAAGTTACAATAAACAAATCTTTCACGAACAGAATTAAAGTGAAAAACAATTCAGATTTTAGATACGTCCATTAATTTACAACTTTTATATAAAAAAAAAGTGAAAATGTTTTAACGATTCGACTCTAAGATTGCAGTGAATGTTATGTATTTTCAAATGTAGTGATTTTTTATTTATTTAGGAAGTAGTGGAGTATTGTGGTGCGTGTCAAAGGACATTACCAACCAAAACAACACTTAAGACTATGAAGGTATTACGTTTCAATTTAGGATGTTGGAATTGTGAAACATAGTATTGTAGTTTTGAAGATTTTGTACTAAAAGTAGACATGCCAAATTATCACATAACATCTTTGTGGTTTAGCTGGAAAAAAATGAACATACGTATGCCAAAAGGGCTTTACTGACGTAAGTTGAAAGAAAAAAAAAGTGGTCAACTTTCACTTTAAATCTGGCTTAGGCTATAGTGCCTCTTTCGAAGATATTTTCATATTTTAGAAAAATACCAAATAATAGATAGATAAGACATCAAACTTGCTCTTTTGTCTCCACCATATTACTGGTTCATTATAAATAAGTTGTGGTTTATGATTAAATAGCTGTTATGGTATATTTAAATCAATATTTAATATTAGTAACTAAGGAAAATCTTAGTTTATAGTAAAACAAACTCTTGGTTTAAGGGAAGGGTATGGTCCGAAAATTTCAAATACGTAACAATTTGTAGGTGAAATTTTCGAAAACTCAATCAAATCTGCATTAGTTAACAGTTCATCATTAAAAATATTTCTTTAATTACACGTTAATTATAGCCTATGTCATCTAGACTTCGAAGCATTCCTGTTCTGGAGATGACATTAACAGTTGCTAGATTTTTTAATGTGAGGGTTATTTCAAATAATAGATTGGTACTCCGTATGGTTATTGTATCCTTTTGACAGATAGATTATGATAGTTCTCATGAAATGATTTTACATAAATTATGTATAAATACGAGGGTCACGCTTTAAATTTTGAGATACAAGAAAACTAGAAGTCTTTTTACGAAAATAATTTTATTTACGTTCAAAATAATCACCTCCTGTATCAAACACTTTTATAACCGAAGATTCCACAACGTGAAAGGTTGAAATTAGCGATATTTTGGAATGCTCTCAATCAGCTTCATCATTCTCATCCTACTACATAAATGTTTCTTTAGGTTAAGCAACCAGAAATCACACATGGCTAATAGGGTGGATGTTCAATGACTTTTACATTATTTTTAAGTAAAAGTTCAACTGTCTGCTGTGCCCTGTGTGACGATGTATTGTCGTGATGCAACACTAACCCCTGAATGTTGACTGACTCAAGAATTGCAGGTAAACATTTCGTGGTGTAGCAATTTGCTGTCATTGTACGTTGATTTCGCGGCTTGATTGCTTTTCCTAATCCAGTACTACGAAGAGAACTGCGTACATAATTTTCTTGACAGCCCTTTGCCTTTTTGGCAATTGTTGGTGTTGGTGCACCTTCCTGGGCACACGGCTCTCCTGACGGTTGGGTCTATTGTAAAATGGGATGTAAGTTTCATCACTTGTTACTATTTTAGATGGAATACGATGTCCACCATTATTTACTATTTCTAACCTTTCCCAAGCGATTCTGACTCGCTCCACCTTTTGGCAATGATTAAGCGTGTGTGGCACCTAACCAGTAACATTTCTTTTTCATCCGAAGATGATCATGTAAAATTCCAACACCAAGAGTTACCTTAATCACTTGATAGGTGCATCTTGGATCTTCGTCGATCATACGTCTCACTCTTTCAATGTTTCCAGCGGTAACTGAAGAACAGGGCCTACCAGCACGTGTCTCATCACCAAATGATATCCGTTCTCTTTCAAATTTGATGTGCCAGTGAAGGACTTTCATCACCAAATGCGAGTTGCAATTGTTCAAGACTTTGTTGTTCACTTAAACCGACCTTAAAATCGTAGTAGACCATTGCACGCACATGCTCTCTTGACAAGTCCATGTTTCGATGACAAATCGTGTGTACAAAGTTTGGTCCATGACAGCAGAAACTCAACTGACACTCAGAGCATACCACTTAAAGATGGTGGTTATTAGATGTAAATGCAGTGTTGCCAGATCTAGCTTCTCTAGATTCGTGGTATCTCAAAATATGTAGGGTGACCCTCGTAAAATAACGGAAAAGCAAATATAAAGAACGAAAATACATCAGTTTAAATTTCTGTTTAATTTTTATTGATACATGATCTGAAGCATAATTTTATCTTGTTCATTATAAGAAGTCATGGTTTAGAAGTACCAAGATTGGCGTGTTTTTACAATACATTAGAAGCTATTTGTACACGTCAAAGAAAAGTAGTAAAATAAAACAGAAACTGCTATATTTTTGATTACATGATTAATATAATTCTGCCAGTTCTCAGTCATGATTCCTAATGCTAATTAATAGTTTCTGAGCAATACGCTAAAATCAAATTTTTGTGTATCTGAGTATATAAAAATAAATATGTCTAATCACATAATCTTACCTCATATTTTTGAGTAAAATATTGTATTAAAGGTGCTGATACCAGGCTTTTAGCATACTTTTTTTATACAAATATCAGTTTGATAGAATATATATTCTTTATCACAAGAAAAATCAGTTCTGAAAAGAATTTAAATGATCAATATTACATAGAAAAGCATGCGAACAATGATTGACAACTCAGTAAATGACTTTCTAGCTTGAAAACACATTATACCTATATTAGATATAACTAGACCAACGTAAATAAAACAAAATGTTAATTATTCATAAAAGTATCAAAATAATATATTTAAGGTTAATGAGAAGCCAGTACGTACAATGATTGCTTAAGAATTAAAAAAGTTAATATTGGAACTCGTATTTATACTACTGCCTTTTGCCGCACAACTAGGGCAGCTTTAGTATAACAATGATGAGCATTTAATTTGGATCAACCTGTATCTATAGCTGTATTTGTTTTGAATTTAGAAATTATAGCCTCATTAAAATGAAATATTTGTAAATTAGCTATTGCAGTAAAACTTTACGTTTGAAAATATTGTTATGTATAACATTCGCGAATCATTCTATATTCGAAAATGTGTAACTTTAAATTTAACTCAGGCGTTCTAGATATCTTGAAAATACTACGCTAAACTATATACGAGTGCATACAACAAAACCCTTGCCAAGCGGAAGAAACCTCGTTATTTTTTTTGCGAATAATATATGTACACAGTTATGCCACTGTCTCTATATTATAATTTCAGATGAGATTATGCACTAAGTGAAATTTTTATAGTTTCACATAAATTGTCGAATATGAATGCATTAACGTTAATACCAAAGCATAGAGAATGGCAGACGGAATAGTGTATAACAATAGAAACAATTTGTTTTAAATAATTTTAAAAATCAGTTTCTTCTTAGCGTCTATCTGTTGAGATTCTTTTATATTTTAGATGAAATTTAACCATATGTCACTTCTACAATTTTATTACACACTATGATCGTTATATTTAGTAACAAGGTTACACAACATTATTTCTGTGAATATAGTAACATTACTATTTACTAAACAAGCAGTTTTACCAATAGTAAAATATTAGAGTATATGATTTTAATACCTTCTTATCGCAGACTTGAGTTTATTGACGCTATTATATTGTTTGTCGCCAATATTTTCCAGAGATTTTCAATGGGATTCAGCTCGGATGAAACAGATGTAATAACTTGATTTCTTCTTCAAGAGACTAATGATTTGTTCGTCCGGGGGTGCGGACAATCGCGTTGTCTTGATGAAATATCTAGTTTTCCAATAAGATTTATTCGCCAAGGTGTATTAGAACTGTTTTTAGAAGTTTTATGTAAGAATCGAAATTCATTCAAATAAAATAAAACAGGTAGATGTTTTATTATGCTCCAACCATAACAGTACAGCCGCTTAAATTTCGCCTCCATCAGGACCGCCTAAATTAAATTTCTTTTCTAATATGACAAATTGTGCTAATTTCATTCTTGCTTGCTTGTATTTTTCCATTAAGGATGGTCTTTCAGTAACTGATAAATTTTTATTTTTTATTTTATTTGCTGTTCTATTACGTTACCAGAAGAGGCTAATCGAAATATCAATAACGACTGATTTTGTGCTAGTTTTGTAAGTACGTTCATATTAAAGGTATGTACTTCCCTTATTTATAAGTAACGTTATACAAGGTGTCCCGAAAGTTCTTTTCAAAATAAAAAGGATATAATAAAATAATGGTAAGGTTTAATGAACAAATATTAATTTTTTTATTAAAATACAAGTTTTGAAAATTTATTTCTTAAAAATTATGCCTTCTAAACGTGTTCTGTTATTTTGCTAGCATTCTTCTAAATGTGAAATTTTCGAATTCTTTTAATTCATTCAGAGAGTGAGGACTGTTGTTCTATAACTTTGATTTAAGGTAGCCCTATAGAAAGAATCCATTGATGTCAAATCAGAGCTACGTGTCGGCCAATTTATCCCTTCTCTCAAGAAGCTTTTGTAAAATTGCGGACACATCACGTACACTTCAGGGAAGCTCAACAGAGATTGGATGATAAGGCGAGTTTACCACGACTAAACCGTCTGCTTCAAAAGTGTTTATCCAATCATTCCTTTATATTACGAGACAAAGAACTCTTAAATCATATTATTTTGTTTGTTCTAACAGCTTGGCAAGACCCAACAATAATGTGATTTACTATGTTCTTCAGCTAAACGTTAATGATGAACGTTTTTTGTTGATTCGCGAAATTCAAACGGGTTTTCGCTTGCCAATGATAAACTTTATGAGTATAACATTTTCTGATGTATGTATTCATCGCCCTAAAGAATCCCATTGGAGATTGTGTTTCAGAAATGAGTGGTTGGACTTTGGAAATATGGTATGAATAAAGACCTAAAGTGTAAAATCAATTTAGAATGCTTAATGTTCAACACAATTCTAAAAATTGTTCTTCTTTTTGTATTATAAATCTTTGGCTAGATCGACCAGTGTCCACATTACTAATGATAAATAAATCAGGTTAACGAAAATGTAGCGTCAGATTTTCTAAATTATTCCTACCGGAACATGCTTGATTTTGGAAACATGCGCAATATTCTTGTAATATTTATCCACCTTGTACAGTGCCGCTCACGAAAATGTAACACACAGTATAATAGCTTGGGCGACTTTTACCCATAACAATAAAACTCTTAACTCTTAACTTTTACTTCTAATATCTTCGATAGAGCGTGGTGCTGGCAATTTCCGATGCAAGACTGGATATTTCAGTAAGACAATGCAACTGTTCATATTGCCAGTGGTTTCATTAGAAGGAAATTAATTTATTGCAATGACTTGGTCGCTCGTCCAATCTGAACCCCTTCGAAAATCTTTGGGGAATATTGGCAAGAGGTGTATGCCAATAATAAACAATACGATAGCATCAAAGAACTAAAATCTGCGATAATGAGGTGTTAACACATGGGCTGAAAGTCCCGGGCCTAACAAACAAAACACGGTTTTTTTTTGGTTCAAAATTAGCTTTATTCATCAACGTAATCTCCATCAAGAGCAACGCAATCATTCCAGCGCCGCTCTAACATTTCAATACCACTTTTGTAGAACGATTTATCTTTTGCCTCAAAATAGGCCTCAGTTTCAGCGATAACCTCTTCATTCGTGCGAAATTTCTTACCGGCGAGTAGTCGCTGGGAGCCAAATCTGGTGAATACGGTGGATGTGGGAGCAATTCGAAGTTCAATTCATGTAGTTTTGCCATTGTTTTGATTGACTTGTGACGCGGTGCGTTGTCTTGATGAAACAAAATTTTTTTTCTTTGCCATATGCGGTCGTTTCTTTGCAATTTCGGCCTTCAAACGCTCCAATAACGCTATATAATATTCACTGTTGATGGTATCTCCTTTCTCAAGATAGTCGATGAATATTACACCACGCACATCCCAAAATACCGAGGCCATAACCTTTCCAGCCGATTGTTGTGCTTTCGGACGCTTTGGACGAGGTTCACCAGTTGCTGTCCACTCAGATGACGATCGTTTTGATTCCGGACTGAAGTGATGGATCCATGTTTCATCCATTGTCACATATCGACGCAAAAGTTCCGGTTTGTTACGTTTAAACATGGCCAAACACTGCTCAGAATCATCAATACGTTCTTGTTTTTGGTCAACAATGAGCAAACGCGGCACCCACTTTGAACAGAGCTTTCTCATAGTCAAATGCTCATGCAATATAAAGCCAATACGTTCTTTTGATACCTTTACGATGTCAGCTAACTCACGCAACTTCACTTTTCGATCATTCAAAACGATTTTGTGGGTTTTTTATGTTTTCTGGTGTTACCGCCTCATTTGGACGTCCACTGCGTTCTGCATCATCGGTGTCTCTACGACCACGTTTGAAGTCAGCAAACCAACGTTTTATTGTTGTTTCTGATGGAGCGGAGTCCCCATAACACTTTTCAAGCCATTGCTTCGCTTGAACGGTATTTTTTCCCATCAAGAAGCAGTGTAAAATTAAAACACGAAATTGTTTTTGATCCATTGTTTTGAAAATAACAAAAGTAGCGTGACTCTTAGTACAATAATTCACAAACTAATGAATAGAATATCATGAAATTTTAACAGCTGTCTTTTGAAGGTTAGTACTAACTGAGAGAAAGGTGACTGCAATAAAACTAGCGTCATCTATGTGTTAGGCCTGGGACTTTTCAGCCCATGTGTTAGAATGATATTCCTATTTCTACATTGACCAAACCTGATAGACGGTATAAGAACCCGAATGTTTGAAGTTATTTTGAATACACTACTAAGTTTAGAAACAATTATAACTTTTTATCTATTTATTTAATTTATTAATTTTGTGTTAATAGAGGTGTAGAAATTTCGCTTTTTCTAATTACCAATATTGTAAATATTCTCTGTATAACATGTAATATACTTCGATGCATAATTCACCGTTGATATCAAGAAAACCAAATATTATGTTCAAGAATTCATGTGAAAGTTCAAAAATTTTAGCAGTGAAGCGATAGTTTTTAGTTTAGTGGCATAATTTTATCAAGTGTCCAATCTTTTATGAGCGATAGTGCATGAATTTGCTAAGATTTATTCTAAGATATTTGTCTCAGTAGTTTTACATAATTTAATATACTTGCTATTTCGCTATTTCTTGGACATATATAATTAACAGTTTTCTGTGAACGATGGACTGCATAGCAGAAATATTTTTTTATTGGTGCTATAAATACGAAAGCTAATATAAAATTACTTTTGATATGGTCATGAGCAGGAACCATAGCCAACTAGATACATCTAGGCAAAAGTATTTCATTTATAATCGTTAGTTTATATGTAGAACGAGACGTATACTATTAAATATAATCTAATTATTTTTTCCCATCGCTACAATTTACCTTGCGAGTAGATACAGTGAAATACTATTAATATCAAAACAGTAAGCTAAATTGAATAATTAGAAAATAAACGTTGACCGAGTATACGGACGATATACACGTGTACGATGAACAAATGGCTCTCCAATTAAAAAATATAACCCATGAAAACATTTAATTCAATTAAATTTTGATCCAGTGGCATGCATCGAACTTTAGTCGGAACTATTGACCGTAGATGGATAGCGTGTATACTTTATATTCATCCAGTTACCCATGGTTCCTTTAAGCAGTAGATAATTCGTTTGAAAAGTGATAAGTAACCTTTGCAAAATCGCGTTCAAGTTGGTGGTTCCATATTGACAAACGAACGAGTGTGAAAAATAGAAGACTATTCAGTGACTGTCAGAAGTGCAACAGTGTCCCAAAAACATGAGTGGATATCGAAGTTACGTAAGTATGACGTAGGATTAAAAATGTTAGAGGAAAATGTTTTAAAATTGTAATATGGGGAAAACTGTATACCATGAATAAAATCGCTGTTTATTTGATAAAATAAATAAAAAGTGGGTGTTGCATGTCACCCTACTTTTCGGTATTCTTGAGATATTCGTTTGTTTCCATGTTAAATTCAATTCTACGCGAAGTACGCATTATGCAAGACAGCAATTTTATTTCTTTTAAAGTTTCTTGATTTTGGAATCAATGACAGTAAATGATTAAGAGAAGCCTTCTGTGGTACAGCTATAGGAATAAATAAAAATTAAATGCAAAGCAAAGACCAATATTTCTCTCCAAACAACATTCTTCCTCTATGTGTTGTTTAAGTGGACGTAAATTCAACTTTGTCAATTACACTATCATTTGGTCCATTTGGATAGATTCATTCAATAGCCTTCATTAAAAAGAAGTAAAATGTTGGGATTTTTGTTAAAAGTCTCTTCTTACTGCTTTTCTTGCCGGTAATTCTGTTACTGTGAACTTATGTTCAGGTTTTCGCCTATCAAATGTGTTGCACTTATTCCATTATTTTCATTCTCTAAATTATTAGTTACAGCATTTTCATCCTCTGCAATATTTTTACCTGCTCTTTGATGATCAAAATTCGAATCTTCATTACCTTCGAGCACCTTTATAATCCTCAGGTCATGGTAGTTTGAACATTTACGTCCTTCTATGAGACGTTTTGCTTTGTAGAAACATTCAGTTCCGTTATTTTGGTTCTCTTTGTCTATGTTTCATTGTTTTTCCGAATCATACTTCTTGGAACATCGACCAAATTGTTTTCTCAAAACAGCTTTTCTATCTAATGGTAACAGACCTGTGGCGGGGAATATTGACTTAATGTTTTCTGAAAACTTAGTTCTAATTTTGTTGAGTGCAGGCTTGTGGAAATTATCTTTCCTCAAAGGGTCACAATTTTTCTGTTTCCATAATTTTACCAACCTTCTGAAAAATCTCTATTATACAGCAAAAACAACACACGTCAGGAGGTTGTGTTATGGTTTCCGATGTTTCGGGGCAATAAAGCGAATGTGGCTTGGAAGATTATCTTATTATACCTAGAAGTTTGGATCCATTTCATTTTTTAAATATAGAATTACTAAGAAAATCAAACCTCAAACAAATTTTGATCACACCACCTTAATCCGTTGTGATTATATTAGGTTCCTTCCAGCCCGCCTTCTCTTCATATCTGGCGTAGGTGCTCTGTTTTGTACGTTATACAGAAGAAGTACACCTGGTCCGCTGAAGACGTTGAAGTCTTAGAATCGTCCACTATTCTCTTTGCATACGTGACACTCTGGATCTGTCTGCAAAAAGCCATTACCGGTTTGGAAAATTTGTTCCTCGTCCTACGTCGTGAGAAAGTACCACTTAGTTCCGAAAGAAGTGTGCATTTAGTCATAAGGAATACACGACTGCTGAAGTCCATCCCCAACTACGCAAATATTGTACTTTCATTTGATAAAATTCCGAGGCAGAGTTGAGCGCATATAGGTAATTAAAACGTCAGTTGACTCAACGAATTGCCAATGGTGAGAGGAATTTAAAAACTAAGTATATAGGTGGCTCGCCAAAGTTGGTGTCTTCTTTAAATTAAATTGTGAACACAACTACAACTTATATAATCAATATATAGGAGGGTAAAATCGAAAGCTACAACTGTTTATAAGTGTTTTTGCTAGGAGTATGGATATTTTCTTTTTGAAACATGGTTGACCGAGGATATGTTGAGCAGTGAACTTTTTTCCGAGGATTATACTGCATTTCGATGTGATAGGAATTTGCGAGCGTATCTGATGTGGAGTGGTGGAGTACTTATTGCGGCTAGGAATTTGAATTATAGCATGTTTCCCTTAGATTTAAGTTATTTTCATAATTCTTCTCCTTTAACAGACATTATTGGCTGTAAATTAGATTTTAATGACGCTTACATACCACCAAATACTTCTTTTGAAGATTATGAATACTTTGTCTATCTGTTGGAAACTAGTGACTGGACCACTGACAGGCGTACCATTATAATAGACGATTTTAATGTTCCTAGTTATGTTACTGATAATAATGATGCCAAATTTCTTCTTCTTCAAAGGTTTCAAGACTTTTGTAGTTTGGATCGGTACAACCCTGTTTTTAATATTAACAATAGATTGCTTGATCTTGTTTTTTCAAAATGTCCAATGTTACATTTCGAGATGTGAAAATTCGTTAGTCACGGAGGATTATTTTCGTGCAACACTGGATATTAAAGTTCAGTGCAGTTCGTTAAGAAGTAAACGCTTTAAGGAGAATAATAATATTCTTAAATTTAACTTTGAAAATGCTAGTTTCTATTAATGCATGTTGTAATTGCAAATACTGACTGGTCACCTGTTTGTAGCGCTTGCTCTGTAGATGATTCATATAGTGTGTATAGTCTTTGAGCATTGTGTACCATACTATCTTGTTCATACGTCTTCACGTTCTCCTCTTCCTTGGTTTAAAAGTATTATAATTTCTTCCCTTAGACAAAAACATCGCGAACACACGACGTTCACTCAATACGAAAAGAAACAAGAATACCTGGTATGACAAGATTTCATTCATTGGAGTTAAGTAATCCTTCTCAGATAATAAAAGCGTTTGCTGAATATTTTAGTAGTGTATATGCAATATCTCAAACTCACATAATTGATATTAATAATTGTTCTAGTATTGTACATTAACATCACTTCTATTGGTGCTGATGAGATCTTAATGGCTTTGAGAAAATCAAAAGATAGCTTTGTGAGTGGAGTTGACGCGGTGCCGAGTTTTATTTTACGTGACTGCGTGATTGCATTTGTTGAACCACTTCATTCTTTATTCAACGATCTTGCAACAATCGCAGTTTCCGACAATCCAGAAGACATCGCGTATTCGCCCAGTTTTTAAAAGTGGTGATTGGCAAGACAATCATCGTCCAATTTCAACGTTGTGTAGCTTTTCTGAAGTGTTACAATCACTACTTTCGAGTAAAATATACAACCATATTAATACTTTGTCTCCACATCAACATGAATTCGTACATAAGCGAACAACGACAACTAACTTAATATGTTTTACGCAATACGTTTTGGAGGTGTTGGCTAGTGCGGGCCAGATAGATGTAATTTGCATAGACTTTTAGAAGGCTTTCGACCAAATTGATCATCATGTGCTTTTGCGAAAACTGTCTTTATGCAAACTAGTGTCTTCATATCTTACCAAAAGACAGCAATATGTGGAGTATCTGATTTGCACTTCGACAATGTTCTCTTCGACATCAGGCGCACCATAAGGGTCCAACCTGAGCCCTATCCGCTTCTTAGTTTTTATTAATGATATTGCCGAGACTGTGCATTGTCAGAAGCTACTACTTGCAGATAATATGAAGATATTCTATAGATCGACTACTTGGATGACTGGTTGGTGCTGTAGGAAGATCTTATCCATATTGACTTTTGGTGTAAGCAATAAATGCAGTATTATGATATGTACTAGGATAACTAATTATAGAGAGCGTGAATATAGAATAATTGACACAATACTTGAGCGTTGTTCTAGTGAAAAAGGCTTAGGCATTACTTCTGATAGTCTACTTACTTTTGTAAATCACATTAACGATATGGTTGAGAGCGCTACCGTATTTTTGGTTTTATGTATAGAAACTGTAGATTTCAATAACGTATACTACTTGAAGGTGTTATAACACATGGGCTGAAAAGTCCCGGGCCTAACAAAGAAAACACGTTTTTTTTTGGTTTAAAAATTAGCTTTATTCATCAACGTAATCTCCATCAAGAGCAACGCAATCATTCCAGCGCCGCTCTAACATTTCAATACCACTTTTGTAGAACGATTTATCTTTTGCCTCAAAATAGGCCTCAATTTCAGCGATAACCTCTTCATTCGTGCGAAATTTCTTACCGGCGAGCATTTTTTTGAGGTCTGCGAACGGCCAGTAGTCGCTGGGAGCCAAATCTGGCGAATACGGTGGATGTGGGAGCAATTCGAAGTTCAATTAATGTAGTTTTGCCATTGTTTTGATTGACTTGTGACACGGTGCGTTGTCTTGATGAAACAATTTTTTTTTCTTTGCCATATGCGATCGTTTCTTTGCAATTTCGGCCTTCAAACGCTCCAATGACGCTATATAATATTCACTGTTGATGGTATTTTCTTTCTCAAGATAGTCGATGAATATTACACCACGCACATCCCAAAATACCGAGGCCATAACCTTTCCAACCGATTGTTGTGCTTTCGGGCGCTTTGGACGAGGTTCACCAGTTGCTGTCCACTCAGATGACGATCGTTTTGATTCCGGAATGACGTGATGGATCCATGTTTCATCCATCGTCACATATCGATCCAAAAATTCCGGTTTGTTACGTTTAAACATGGCCAAACACTGCTCAGAATCATCAACACGTTCTTGTTTTTGGTCAACAGTGAGCAAACGCGGCACCCACTTTGAACAGAGCTTTCTCATAGTCAAATGCTCATGCAATATAAAGCCAATACGTTCTTTTGATACCTTTATGATGTCAGATAACTCACGTAACTTCACTTTTCGATCATTCAAAACGATTTTGTGGATTTTTTTGGTGTTTTCTGGTGTTACCGCCTCATCTGGATGTCCACTGCGTTCTGCATCATCGGTGTCTCTACGACCACGTTTGAAGTCGGCAAACCAACGTTTTATTGTTGTTTCTGATGGAGCGGAGCCCCATAACACTTTTCAAGCCATTGCTTCACTTGAACGGTATTTTTCCCATCAAGAAGCAGTGTAAAATTAAAACACGAAATTGTTTTTGATCCATTGTTTTGAAAATAACAAAAGTAGCGTGACTCTTAGCAAAATAACTCACAAACTAAAGAATAGAATATCATGAAATTTTAACAGCTGTCTTTTGAAGGTTAGTACTAATCTATGTGTTAGGCCCGGGACTTTTCAGCCCATGTGTAATTATTCCTTGGTTCGGTCTAAATTGGAATATGGAGCACTGGTCTGGTATCCCATTTACACTGTACATGTCACAAGTATTGAAGGAGTTCAGAGACGATTACTGAAATTTTTTATATTTACTACTGACCGAATTTACCTTGTTAGAGGTTATGATTATTCACTAATGTTATTTCAAATTTTACCTTTAGAAACAAGACGTACAATTTTCGACATTCATTTTTGCTCAACAGATGACACTGTTAATTATTTGAGAAATCTTTGTAATTAATTTAGAATTTTAAAATATTAATTTACTTTTCCGTATTAATATGTATTCGTATAGTGTCTTTTTGTACTTCCTGTATTTGAGTTTTTACCTGTTGGAAATAAACCATTATTATTATATTCTTTTGGACTTTTGAGACATCTTGTGCTATAAAAGTCAAAAAGATACAAATTCGTTGTGACACGCCCTGAATAGTCTTATTTGAGCACGAAATCAAACAATATTTTTAATATTAAATATCTCTGAAACTACATCAAAGTCTATACTAACGTTCAATGTGTTTTCTCTCTCTGCACGTCAGACAAAAATAATTTTTTTACTTTAATTTTCCTTTACATATTTTCCTAACAAATTATGTATGTATAACTTTTTATTGACACTTTTAGATTCTTACAAATATTCCTAATTCTTCATTTTATGTCTATTCCGTATCCAAAATAAACAGAGAAAACAAACGCTATTAATTAGCTAAGGCATTCGAAGACCGTAAACCCGTTGAGTAAGCAATAAGATTCGGATATTCGCTAGACGCCAGGTATTTTTATCCATCTCCGAAGATTATAACATAACCTCCCTTTTCTCTTTCTCTCTTTCGCTCGCTCTGATTCAGTCGAGGAAATAGTGAATCTACAGTAGTAGGCATAGTGTGTAGTGAAACGCGGTATTCATTCTGAACTATTTTGAAATAAAATACGAGCTATGCGTGTGCATATACCTTTGACAGAGGAAACGCTTGCTTGATTTTTACTTTTTCTTTTTTTTTCCACGGCGTGCGTGTGTGTATTTCGTAATACGGCGTACGGTGCCGTGTCTATAATTTGGAAATTCGATATTCTTATGCTCGTTTTTCTGTCCCCCCTTTTCGCTCTCGAACGATATTTTTCTAAGGCGAATTAGCGGCCAATAATTGTCGGTAATCCTCCCGGTGACGTATTTACAGGATGTTGAAGGTTATTCTAGTCCTTTGATAATTGCGTTTTAACAAATATTTTATCGGTCGAAAATAGCGCAATTAGTGAATACGAACGCTACAACAAAATAGAAGCGGGGGCATTCCACGGCCGCTTTTGATCCTAAAATGTAATTTAGTTAATAATCTCGTTTGCGTCGTGGTAGTTCTAAGATCAGAGAGAGGAATTCGCGATAGAAATATCGTAGATAATATTTCATGGTGGCAAATAGAATGTTTAGATTAGTATTATGGAATAAGAAGAACTTTTGATTCATAAAATAGACGCGTCTTACAAAAATATTTGCTATTTACTTCACAGGTATAGCAGTAAACTCTACTCACACAAATTTATTAATTATGTGGAACGCACCAACACGGTAAAACGGTTGACAATGAGAGCCAACGTGCTCGCGAAACGTTGCGTTCCGCATAATTAATAAATTTGTGTGAGTGGAGTTTACTGCTATACCTGTGAATTGTACATCCACATAGTCCTTGCAATCGTCATTTGCTATTTACTTCATTTTAAATGTTGCATTTAAGTTGGAAAATAGGTTACTGTACGAAATCCATCCGAATGTATCCATAGGCTGTCACTCACAATCAGTTTTAGCTGTTAAAGAACTTCAACCAAAAGGAAAAATGCAGAAATGAAAGGGTGACTGGATATGGGAAGAACTCCAGCTGTAGGTGTACATAATGTAATGATGTGTATCATTGACATTTAATTCTTTTAAAATATCAATGTTTTTCTAAAGTTTTCTTATACTTCTACTTTGGATATTTTCTCGTCAGTGTATGGTTCACGCCTTTAGTTTGTTATTGTTGATGTTGTTATTGGAGGCAAAGTACCGCTAGGACACTCTTCATTTAATTTATTTATTTTATTTATTATTTTTTATCATATTACTAAAACATGTATCGTTCCGAAATTATATTAAACTATCTTCAAAATTTCTCGTACGTCGGATGGATGGCACGCCTGGCAGCATTACATGTAAATAATTTCATTCCATCAAGAGTGTGTTTACTGTGTGGCCTAACATATATGTAAACGAGCTGAATATAATGTGTGTATTCCCAGTAACGATCTGATATAAATAACAATTGTGTCAAAGTCACATATGTCGGAGTTGTCTCTCCAGAGAAAAATTCATTACATTTCCAATTAATTATAATATTTGAAATTCTTATTCTGTATTCAAAGTTAAAAAGTGTATCAGCTGAGATTATTACAATAATTTGGAGTTCCGGTCACATTGGTGGAAGCCAAAGACCAGGATATCTAAAATACGAGACAGCACGTACGAGTGTGTGCACGATTATAAAATTAAAGACTTAAAATTATAATAAATTTTCAAAATATATTGTACTTTTGCTATCATTTTGTATTTCGTTTATGATTTATAAATTTAGCTAGGTATTTGTTAAAAAGAAATTTTGTTAAAAAGCAATTTACATATATATATATAAATTTTGGTTTGTCAATATATATTTTTACAATCTTACGTTTGGTTATTTCAATTATTTAGCACTATGTTCGAATTGGAAACGAACAAAATATTTAAATAAAAGAACCCATTTGGAAAATTAAGGGCCTGAGATTTTCCACCACAATAAGCACGACGCCGCAGCACAAATTTGTTAACATTCGGCGACTCGTCATAGCTCAGTCGAAATAAAGCGAGCATGATATTCGTTTTCTCCCTAAAGCTCACTCTTATATCACTATTAATGATATGAATAATAGATTAATAACCAATTGTCTTAAGCACTTTTGGGACACTCACTATTGAGGTAAAACAAAAATTTGTTGGTTTTTTGGATTGGCATACTTTGGACTTATGAGACTTCCAAAAATAATTAATGCTTGTGCAATTCTTTTGGACACAAAATGCCCAACACAAACAAAGACATTTTAGCAATTTTACGTCGAAAATTAAACAGGTGATGCTACTTATACACTTTGTAAAATTTATAGCCAACATATCCCACAACGGACTGTTTTAAAAAATTTCATGGATGGTCAAAGAGATCTTCGAAGAGAAGAACGTTCCGGGAAAGTTTCTATCGTTGGCCAAGAGATTCTTCGCGAAATCTAGTATGCGGCAAATGTTACATACTATATACAAGAACAAGGGCAATAGGAGAGATTGCAATAGTTATAAAGGTGCATTCCTATTAAGTTCAGCCATGCCAATACTAGAGCAGATAATAGGCAAAAGAATAAGATCATTATTAGAAGGAATGATTCACAGAGCGGATTCATAAAAAGGAAATATCACACAAGACCACATTTTTTCCATAAAGCAATTAATACAACAACCTTCGCCAGAAAAGAAGAAAATATTCCCGGCCTTTTATAGATTTAGAGAAAGTTTGTTTAAGCCTTCTTGATTTTTGATATTTGGGATTTGGTCACTTTAGCTCTATGAAACAGTTGCTTACCATAACATTATTTTTTCCAGTTATAAGCTTAGTACCTATCACACTTGACATTTAAATGTCAAATAGACGTCAAAACCTATATGCAATGACAGTAGTTCTTATTTTGTAAAAAAATAAGTATATTGCTAAGTGATTTCTAAGAAGATAAATATTTTATATCCCCCTTTATTAGTTCAGATTAAGTTAACAATAAAAATATTCTTAAGCATGTTTTGGTTAATATTTTCTTTCACGTTCGCGAATTGAGGTCACCCTAATCTCAATAACAGATTAGTTTATAAAACAAGTGCGTAAAAAATCGTACGCGAAATGTACTCACGAGAATGTTGTTTACTTAAACACGCCACATAGGATATTACCTACTTGCTTCGGTATTTTCGCACATTAAACAGATGCAAACATAGGGAAGGTGTTTGGATGGTTTATAATATACGCAAGTCACTTTTCCGTACATGTATGCTTTTTTTTAACTATAATACTTGGACTAAGGTTTGATAGATGGTGTTATAGATGTAAGTTTCGTAACGTTTTTGGGATATCGACAAAGAAATTTAAAGTCGGACAGTTGACTGGGAAACCCATAGCGACCGTTTTTTAGGATAGAAGTTCTACTCATTGACTTTGAAGAAAAGGTTGGCATTTGCCTTAGCTTCTAAAAAATCTGGAAAAACGTTTATTATACATCGCTTTTTACTAAGCTAACTTTGTTAATTATTGTATTGTCGAACAATACTTTATTTTAGTAGTCTTTTACGCGCTTTGTTTTTGTAACTTATTTTTATTCCATTCAGAATACACAGAGAAAGAAAATTCTTGACTCAAACAAATATGCATTGAGTCGAAGAAATCATTTGTTTAAATGGTGTTTGACTTAAAATACGTAATATGTTTGATTCAACGATATTTTTGTTTTAAAGAATGTCCCAAATTTGAAGCAAATAACACATGGGCTGAAAAGTCCCGGCCCTAACACATAGATGACGCTAGTTTTATTGCAGTCACATTTCTCTCAGTTAGTACTAACCTTCAAAAGACAGCTATTAAAATTTCATGATATTCTATTCATTAGTGTGTGAGTTATTGTGCTGAGTCGCGTTACTTTTGTTATTTTCAAAACAATGAATCAAAAACAATTTCGTGTTTTAATTTTACACTGCTTTTTGATGGGAAAAAATACCGTTCAAGCGAAGTAATAGCTTGAAAAGTGTTATGGGGACTGCGCTCCATCAGAAACAACAATATAACGTTGGTTTGCCGACTTCAAACGTGGTCGTAGAGACACCGATGATGCAGAACGCAGTGTACGTCCAAATGAGGCGGTAACACCAGAAAACATCAAAAAAATCCACAAAATCGTTTTGAATGATCGAAAAGTGAAGTTGCGTGAGTTACCTGACATCGTAAAGATATCAAAAGAACGTATTGGCTTTATATTGCATGAGCATTTGACTATGAGAAAGCTCTGTTCAAACTGGGTGCCGCATTTGCTCACTGTTGACCAAAAACAAGAACGTGTTGATGGTTCTGGGCAGTGTTTGGCCATGTTTAAACGTAACAAACCGGAATTTTTGCATCGATATGTGACAATGGATGAAACATGGATCCATCACTTCACTCCGGAATCAAAACGACCGTCATCTGAGTGGACAGCAACTGGTGAACCTCGTCCAAAGCGCCTGAAAGCACAATCGGCTGGAAAGGTTATGGTCTCGGTATTTTGGGATGTGCGTGGTGTAATATTCATCGACTATCTTGAGAAAGGAAATACCATCAACAGTGAATATTATATAGCGTTATTGGAGCGTTTGAAGGCCGAAATTGCAAAGAAACGGCCGCATATGGCAAAGAAAAAAATGTTGTTTCATCAAAACAACGCACCGTGTCACAAGTCAATCGAAACAATGGCAAAACTACATGAATTGAATTTAGAATTGCTCCCACATTCACCGTATTCGCCAGATTTGGCTCCCAGCGACTACTGGCTGTTCGTAGGCCTCAAAAAAATGCTCGCCGGTAGGAAATTTCGCACGAATGAAGAGGTTATCGCTGAAACTGAGGCCTATTTTGAGGCAAAAGATAAATCGTTCTACAAAAGTGGTATTGAAATGTTAGAGCGGCGCTGGAATGATTGCGTTGCTCTTGATGGAGATTACGTTGATGAATAAAGCTAATTTTTAACCAAAAAAACCGTGTTTTCTTAGTTAAGCCCGGGACTTTTCAGCCCATGTGTTATATAGTTTGTTTGACTTTAAGAAATATGTTTTTGATTTAAAACTGTATACCAATTGGTTTGACAAAATATGTCTTTGATTCGAAGTTGTTTGTTCCAAATCTACTATCTTATTAGTATTACTATTCCACTAGTGGTTGCTTTTGTAAATAACTATTCCTACCACAGTACGGGGGCGACCTGAATTGCTTCCGGATTCGATAAGAAAAACACGGTATTGATGTGGTTTCTTATTGTTATGTAGTTTCCTCAAAGATCAATACACTTTTTCAAACGGTGCTCCATTCTCTTCAAGCCGTCGGAAATGTAGAATGTTTCGAGGTATGTAAGATAGCCGTCTGTAGCGGCGATGACCTCCTCATTTGAGGCAAACCTCTTTCCTCCCAGTGATTTTTACAGGTTCGGGAATAGGAAAAAGTCGCTGGGGGTTAGGTCCGGTGAATATGGAGGGTGAGAGACTAATTCGTAACGCAACTCATTCAATTTGGACACGACGATACGGGATGAATGAGTCGGTGAATTGTCGTGGTGGAAGAGCACTTTTTCCGCTGTAAACGAGGCCGTTTCTCCTTCAATACTGCATCGAATCGGGTCAATAAATCGCTGTACTATTGCTTCATGGTCGTTTTTCCCTTCTGCAGATAGTCGATGAGGATCACACCTTGGGAATCCCAAAAATGATCGCCATAACCATTCTGGCCGATGGAACGGTCTTTGTTTTCTTCGGAGCGAATTCGCCCGGAAAAGTTCTCTGCTTCGACTGTTCCTTGGTCTCCGGTATGTAGTGGTGGATCCAATTCTCATCCGCGGTTACGAAACGCATGAAGAAATCCCTTGGATTGCGTTGGATCCTGGCCAGATACTCCTCCGAAACGATCACCCGATTTCGTGTTTGCTCCGGTGTCAGCTAACGCGGTACCTATTGCAGGGCGTCTGAGATGCCTGTTGTCTCTGCTGTCTCTTTCAGCTTTAATCGGCGATCGGTTAACACGATACCGTGAATTTTGTCGACCATTTCATCTTTAGTAGCCACTTTTGGGCGTCCACTGCGTGGTTCGTCACTTATGTTTGCGCGGCCACGTTCGAACTCGCTCACCCAGAAGCTAATGGTCGAAAATGATGAAGTACATCCGCCACAAACCTCTAGCAAAATATTTCGAATTTCCGTGGCGGTTTTCCCAGTTATCCGCAAGTGTCTTATCACTGCACGAAATCCGATTTTATCCATTTTTGCGAAACCGCCTGACATTCTACACAAAACACATTCTTAAGTAACAACTATTGACAGTACACGTCTGAAATTTTGACAGTTTCCATAAAGAAGGTTGCCCTTGCTGACCAATGAATCCATTTCAATCTTCGTGTGCCATCTACTGCCAATTCCGCAAACATTTCAGGTCGCCCTCGTATAATAACAGCAACTAAATCTCTTCGATCATGTCGTTCGAGGGTCTTATTTTGGGCATAATACTAAAATATGTTTCTTCCGACAGTTGTGAATTCAAAAATGTTCTCTAGATCTATGTATGTTATGATTACAATTTCTTTTTAAATTATCTTTACTAGCACCTCGTAAGTCAGTTTCCGTATCAGATGATATGGTGGGTGGTTTACACGTCTAAAAAATTGTTTTTGGCGAAAAGCGACAAAACCGTACCCATCCGACTTAACCCCTTACGACATTTTTCTTTGTCCAAAGCTGCAGGCGTAAAGATTTTACACAATCAAGGTGGCTGAAGCTGAATCGTAAATTTGCACAATACATTCCTTGCACGATAAAGGCACTGGAACCAATTTCACTGACCGCTACATTTGGGAAACTTTTGAATACCACCTCGTACCTCAACTCAATTCTGTTCTTCGGCTAAGCTTTGGAGGCAAGAATCTCGGTGCATTACGTAATTGTCCTAGATATGCATATATACGTTATTCGTCAACTTTTCCAAGAACTTTCGCAACAGACATTAATGTCCACGTTAATCTCGGTTAACTTTTAATCCTACTTCCGGACTAGATACATTTAGAACATGAATCATTGTTCTTAGCTCTTTGGGACGTTTCGCAAAGCGAAGTGTGTCATCAGCAAATGTTTGAGATGAGTGATAAATTTATCGTCGATATGTTTATATTCCTCCTGTCTTAATCTAAGCTGCAGAAAACTTTCGCCAGCAGTGTTCGTCTATTATAGAGTAAATAAATTAAGTACACCTGATATTACTAACGTCTAAAATTACGGAATACGTAAGTATTTGAAATTTGAAGGATCTGGTTGTGTTATCGTGTGCTACTTTCCTGAAGATAAGTAGGCTTTTAATGAGCTTTACTTTCAGAAATATGAAATGTTTCCATATTTCATTTGACTTTCGACTTTAGAATGCACTAATATTAAATGTATTGTTTACAATATCAACATTTTACTGTGCAGAATTTTTATGTGTAGAGGACATGTTAATAGCAAACAACACCGGTTAAATGCGCCACGTGATGTATCATATCATAAATTTTGATATGATAATAACATTGATTTCAATGTTTCTTGCAATGATGAATCAGATGACATTTCAATAAAAGCCTGCTGACGTGGTCGAAGGTTCTGTATTGACAATAGATGTGTTTTTAATCCACAATTCAATACTGATCAAATACGTCACTTAAAGCTTTCAGGTGCTTAAATTCTTGAAATAGATATCTCTCCTATTTTAACCCCTTCCTCTCCTGAAAAAGCCTTTTATTGTTCGAAAGCCATCGAACTTGTTGGGGCTTACACAAATTGTCCAACATTCTATATTTTTCTTGAAAGCAAGAATTTTTTGGAATCAGTTACATTTACTTGTTTGCTCTGAAGGGTTAAATGAGGTCTATTGATTTTTTTGGATGTAACTACCGGGACATTTTCAATGTGGCAATTAAATGTTAAACATGAGTAAAAAGTAACCCCCAAATCATTGTAATTGTATATGTAATTTTTAATATTTTATGGTGCATTTTATGGTGGCTATAGTAGTTTTGTAAGCATTTATTGGTGTTTAGTAGACAGGCAATAGGAATATTATCCAATTTCTGCACAAAGGAATCAAAAATGTTGGTGGAGGAAAACGATGTGGCAAGGTAGTACTATTATCACGCAAAGATTACACGTTCTTAGTGCTTTTATTGTTCTGTTTTTTTCTTCTTGAATAAATACCATATATCATTTACATATATTAAGGCAGAATTAGTCATAATTAAGACTGCACACAAGTTGCGATAATGCATATGTATATCTTCTTTACAAATTAATAAGGTCGCTATTATCAGATATATTGATGATAATTTTCATCCAGGATAACCAAGTGTATAACAAGGTATATTAATAAAGATTATAAAAGATAAAGGTCTTAGATTTGAACCTTGTGGTACGCCAGAACTACAAATGAAATATTTAGATTTAAATTTGTTATGAAAAGGTGATCATGTTAATGTAACGACATAAGTTTTACGAAGTATAGTGCAAAACCAAAGGTGTTTACGACCCTCAAAACTTATTATTATAAAATGTAATATCATTCATGATTTGTACATTTTTTGTAAGAATTTCCATACTGGCATGTCTTAGAATCTTTATTGAATGTATGTATGTAAGCAGACCGAATTGAGTACAATTAAAAACTTTCAAAGGCAAGTATTTTACAGGGGTGTCAGGAAAAATAAAACCAAAAAGTTTCTTAGAAAAACGTAAAAACTTCATAAGAAGAAAGTAATAATAATACAAGTTATGAACTGCAAATCACAAGACATACAAATTAAATTTGTCGGAACACTTTTTCATCAAAAGTGTGTATCCCTCTGGAGCCTTCTGGATTTTCTATATTTTATTTTTGAAGAATTAACAATTACAGTATCTTTGATATTAGGGAATGCAAATTCTACATCACTTCACAGAGTTTTACCTTATAATACCTTAAAGAAGAAACTACGTGAATTGAATTCAGTTTCGCATGCAATCACTCAAATTTACTTAATTTTACAGTAGGAACTTCAGTAAAACTGTTAGGTAAGATATTAGTTATTTTCTTAATTTTGAAAAGAATTACTCGCTATAAATACAATTAAACTGTGTTTTGAACTAAACTAAAATGGAATATAGTTTGTTCAACAACATTTGGTGATTGATCGTATCAAATACATGAATTGAATGGCGGAAAGTAAATCAAAAGACTAAGTGTAACGTCACAAGGATGGAAAACTCGACAGTAGATATATTACAATACAGCTCTTGAGCCATTCGCTGAAAATTTGTTACCCTCGGATTTGATCGGAGATGAGGTTCGATTATTAGCAAGGACCATCCTTCGGAAAGACTTTGCATTATATTCTAGTCTGAAGTCCGAAGTATGTTTGGCTAATTTCTGACAAGTAACTGCCTATAAAAACGGCTTCCCCCTTTTGGATTTTATTATTATTATTTTTTTTTTGAGAGTAAATAGAAATATTTTCATTCATTTACCGTGGTTAAAAAAGGATTAAATTTTTGTTTATGTTTCATCCTGCTAGATTTGATGGCTTCATGTTCCAAAGCTTCCATAAAGATTTTGGCGATTACAGGTGATACAGAAGATCCCATTGCAGCACCTCCCGCTTGTTCGTAGAATTCTCCGTTCCATAGGGAGTAGGTCGAAGTAAGGCAAGCTCTCGCCAAATTAATCAGAACCGGCTGAAGTCCTTTTGGTATTAGTTGTTGCTTGATGATCTCGATGTCGAAAGATACCAGTAAATCTTTCTTTCAGCCGGATCTGATTAATTTGGCGAGACTTTGCCTTACTTCGACCTACTTCTTATGGAACGGAGAATTCTACGAACAAGCTAGTGGTGCCGCAATGGGATCTCGTCTATCACCTGTAATCGCTAACATCTTCATGGAAGCATTCGAACATGAAGCCATCGAATCTAGCAGGATGAAACCAAAATGCTGGTACAGATATGTGGCCGCACGGATCAAGGACTTTAGAGGAATTCCTGCAACACATCAATAGACAACATGCTAACGTTAACTTCACCATGGAGATCGAAGAGGATGGCAACTTACCATTCCTAGATGTCCTAGTGGAGCGTACCGACAGCAACAAACTGGGCCACAGTGTGTAACGGAAGAAGACTAATACAGACCGATACCTGCATGCAACATCCCATCACCATCCTCAACAGAAGAGATTGCTCATCAATACATTGTTAAGAAGAGCGGAGAAAATCAGTGACGAACATCACAGGAATAGTGAAATACCTCACGTCCAAAACGCCTTGCAGAAGAGCGGCTGCAGCACGAAAGATATAAGGAAACCACGGAAACAGAAAAAGGACGAAGACCAATAACAACCAGCAGGTTACGCATATCTTCCATACATAGCCGGAGTCACCGATGGGCTAATAAAGACCCTAGGAGAAAAGAATATTACCACACGATACAATACGGTGACCAAGATTGAACAGCTATTCCCTCCCAACAAGGACGTGTTACCAAAACTACGAACAAAAGACATATACGAACTAAAATGCCAATGTGGAAAAAGCTACATCGGCCAAACAGAACCAAGTATTCACTGCATGGTGAAAGAAGACGAGAGAGACGCACGTCTCAGGCATATTAAGAAATCTGCAGTAGCAGAACACCTGCACCAACAAGGAGACCACCGGATAACCTACAGCGACGTTGAGGTATTAGCCAGGACCAGCCACTACTACCCGAGGATAATACGTGAATCAATAAATAATGAAGAATACCAACAACTTCAATCGTGAAGAGGGATACAAGATGAGCAACACGTGAAAGTTAGCACTGCGGAATCATCATACAACGAACAACGCGATTCAACGGAACGGAACGGTTACGGATCAGCAAAGCGGAATAGAAATGGGATAAATAACGATAAGCAAGAGACAACAACACCAGTCTTTAGAAACCTTCTGAAGAAGCTGACAGCGTGATCAGCGAAAGGTCAAGTAAAACTGTAAATACACGACATAACCCGAAAAACATTTCTCTATGAACGACGGTCGTGAAAGCCTACAGCCAACTATAGGATTAAATTTGGTTCATAGGAAAGTACATTTGATAATTTTTGCATATTTCATTTATAATATTTCAACTATAAAGTGTTTAAGTACTTTTTTATTTGATACTAACTTATATGTATGCTAACACAATCTAACAATCCATTTTGATTTCGATATCAACCGTATGAATGAAAGTAGGCTTCCCCCCTCTTCTTCCGTACCAAAACCATAACGGAAATTGGAACGACACACACATTCAGATCCACACACATACGCACGCGCATAAAACAGCCAGTCGTAAAACTTTACAATTAGGTATCGCACGTGTGAATCGTATAAACATCGTTTCAAACATATGCTCGCTTGTTCTTTTCTTCGGAAGAACGCGAGAAGGACGACAGATCGTGAAAAGGATTTATTCCGGGCGGGCAGATGCTTTCTTCCCTGTACGATGAAAGCGTCCCGTGTCGCTTGTCCCGAATGACGTTCCGGCCCTTTTAGACCGACGATTCTATTCAATCATGACCGAAGCGTGTAAACCATTGCTCGCGGCAGCCAACTATCCATGCCCCAAGCGTACGGGTAGTCGAAGACAGCACCGTTGACTTTTATTTATGCCTGCTTTTAACACCCATTCCGGATAAGCACTTTTTTCTTTCGACAGGGAAGAAGTTTTTTGTTTTGTTTAGAGGGGGCGATTCTTATAGGAAATTCGACTTTTTAAGAGTAATCCTGTGTTAGGTGCACGTCTTTGATTTATTGAAGCATTGCGCGTTACATCTATACAGTCTGTCCTATTCCTTCTTGTGTGTGGGGTATATTAGACAGTCTTTAGACAATTTTGTTTCTAACAATTTTTTCCATTGTTTTTATTCTAATTAAATTAAATTATGTGTGGGCGTAAGCCTGTTGTTGTTGAAGTTGTTCCAGCTATCACTGTTTTAATAAATTCAAAAACGCCTTCAAAAAGACAAAAAACTATTAATCAATATAACTCTGATTGTGGGATGTTTTAGGAACCATCAAAATTTACAGTAATTTGGCCCTCTTTTGCAAAAATTCGACACAGGCATATCCTAAAACCCTTATTGAATGTAAGTAGACCAAATTGATTGAATATCGAAACCTCTAAAGATAAGTATAATAATAGTAATAGCGTTTATTGCCCAACAGTTACATAAACCATATAAAGGACAATATAATAATAATAATAATAATAATCCTTTATTGCCCAACAGCCCAAGGGCCAATTACAGGACAAATTACAATACAATTCTTATTTAAAATAAAATAATTCAAATCGTGTTGCCTACAATAATAACATGCTGAAAATGTATATAATAATGAAACAAAAAAAAAAAAAAAGAAAGACTCACAAAAATGGCTCCAGATCCCGTTTGTTTGCGTTCCTCACCATGTGACTGAGAGGTGCCTTAAGCAAAATGTTGGTATTAGCTCTAGGTACTTGAAATGTATTAAAGTAGCGAGTATGATGAATAGGTACGGTAAAGTTTATTTGCGCTAGAAGGGCTGGCGAGTCGACAGTATTTTTCAGGATCCTGCAAAGAAACTCCACACTGTTACGCTCGCGGCGGTCAGCAAGAGATAGAAAACCATGCTCAACAAGTAAGCTATAATACTCGATACCTCTTGCAGGATACACGTTGTCCATTCGAAAGGAGAGATATTTTAGAAATTTCTTTTGAACGCGTTCGATCATAAGCTCTTGGTGTAAATAACGGGGATACCAAACAATGGAGGCGTATTCAAGCTTAGAACGAACGTAGGCATAATATAAACGTTTCATTACACTTAAGTCTGAGAAATGCCTGCAAGAACGCATGACAAAACCGAGAGTTTTGGAAGCAGATGAACACATGGACGAAATATGTTCCGTAAATGACAATCTATTATCAAACAAAACACCAAGATCCAAAGTTTTGATATTGCGTGGTATGGCTGCATCATTAATCTGGTAGTTATAGTATAAAGTAGTGTGAGTGTTATTGTAGGAAACCACAGTACACTTGTTGATGTTCAGAGGGAGATAATTGACCTTGCTCCAAGTATTAATGCGAAGAAGATTGTCTTGTAAATGTTTACAATCGAAAATGCTACCAACAGTATTAAATATCTTTACGTCATCTGCGTATGCTAAGACGTGACACGTAAACAGAGATAGTAAATCATTTATATACAAATTGAAGAGAAGTGGTCCAAGATTTGAACCTTGAGGAACACCTGATGTTGAAGAAAACGGCGTAGAGGAATAACCATTGTAGCAGACATAACACTTCCTTCCAGTAAGGTAAGACTCATTCAACGTCAGGAAACCCACACCTAAACCAAATTTGTCCATTTTTTGTAGTAGCAACTCGTGGTTAATGCAGTCGAAAGCTTTAGAAAAATCTGCGTAAATATATAAACTGTGGTGGCACTTGCACGCAGCAATTGCCCAAGCGAACAGTGAAACATATCACAGTTTGAGGACATCGTATTGTATTCTTCGTTCATACGTGTGACGGAGGATCTAAACCCTAAATTAGTGTGTGCCAATGGTATATAAAAAGTTAGGATGTTTTGTGCGTACACTCGTGGGACTGAGAAAGACAACCTGTTCAGTAGATAGATGACATCGATCTTGTTATGCAGTAACTTGTACAGAAATGATAGATAAGGACTGCTACGTCTCGGTGGTCAAAGTGAAGGTAAGGGAAACCTCGGTATGGGTGGGTGTTATTTATTTTAAACCATAGGTATTTAAAAAAAAACGCCTTTGTATGTTTTCTATTACTACCTTGTGTACATTATAGTACGGACACCATATTATCGCTGCATGTTCGAGTTTAGCACGCACAAAGGATATAATAATATTTTATATAATATTTTAAGTGAAAAAATGTTAGTAAACATTTTTGCATTTCGCTAAATAAAGCCCATACTCCTTGATGCGGAAGAAACAATGTCCGTTACGTGATCGGTAAAGGCAGAGTGTTCATCAAATACAACCCCAAGGTCTCTAATTTTAGTGCAACATAACAATACCTCAGTATCGACGGAGTAATCAAACAGAATTGGACATTCTTTTCTAGAAAAAAAAAAAATACTTTACATTTAGCCAGATTTAAATGTAATTTATTTAATATGCACCACCGAGACTCCGATTCTAAATTATACTGAAGTTTCAGACAATCATCAACCGAAGTAATATTTGTGTAAATTTTAATGTCGTCAACAAACATCAAGATCTCGCAATCGAGCAGATCCGAAATGTCGTTGACAAATAACAGAAACGGTAGGGAACACAGATTCGAACCTTGTGGTACACCTGATGTAATAACTCTGGTAACAGAACGAAAGCCGTTATAAAACACATAAAATCTGTGGTGGATAAGGTAAGAATAAAATAAATTAAGAAGTGACTCAGAAAAACCAAAGGTATGTAACTTCTGCAATAGAATACCATGGTCGAGACTGACAAATACTTTCGACATGTGAGTGTAGATGACGCATCTAATATTTCTATAGCGCACTCCATAAAATTTGCCAAGTTAGTCGTGGTAGAATAAAACCATGCTGGGCTATTGAGATGTAATTTGCTACAGCAAAATACAGATGTTTGTATAACGCTATTTCAAAAATTTTTGATATATTAGACAGAATGGAAATTGAAAGATAATTGTCGATATCAGCTGCATCACCATTTTTGAAAATTGGACAAATCTTGGCGAGCTTTCATGCAGACGGAAAAGGACCAAATTAAATATTGTACATAGCGGTAGAGAAAGGACGCTGGCATAGTCTCTCAGCAGGATCTAGGAATCTGATCAGGCCCAGAAGTTAGTTTGTTTTTAAGGGTTTTCATTACAGATAATACTTCATCAACTCTCAACGAAGTTAAGTGAAAGTAAGTGCTAGAATAATTAATATCCTTATGAGGAGGAGGGCGAATTGAGACTTGACCTACACTCGAGAATTGGTCCGAAAAGGCCTTAACACTCAGCTGTGGGTCCGTAAAATACTCTCCATTCCTATACATCACTTCGGCAATTCTACTCGACCCTCTGGAGGCAGCAATAAAAGACCAGAAGTTCTTAGCATCTAGACACGTAGACATTTCAATCTTAGAGTTACAGCAGCGATAAGCTTGTCTAATCAATGATTTTGTTAGAGAACGCAATCTTCTAACATTCTGTAAATCAACTAAGGTTCTCGAACTTTTATACTTCTTGTATAACTAGTTTAATACTTCTAATGATTTCACCAGTACACCACACAGGAAATCTCCTAGGTCTAACTCGTTGAGAGTAGATTATACTGTTGTTTTAGAAAGAAAAAACAAAAAACATTAAAAAAAATAAACAAAAAACAAAATAAATAATACAAACAATACAAAAGAACTGTGTATCCTTGTGGTGTTCCTTTCGTATTAATTCATATGTTTGACGTTTGTATTTTAGAATTTTTACGTGGCTAAATGATTAGTTGTCAAGGTCACAAAGAAATACAAAAGAAAATAAATAAGCCTTGCATTGGCAGTCACAAAACAGGACATGGTACAAATTAAACGCATGGAAGCCACTGGATCTTCTATAAAATTTTACGAGGGATGTCTTTCAAGTTTTGCAAACTGGAACATAGAGAGCGTTACTAATCAGATGTTAGTACTAAAAAATAATCTCCGTTTATAGTTAATCTAAACCCAAAGTGTCAATGCGATACGTGTACATAGTTTAGCTGCAACGAACTGTCAAAATTGACAAGTTAGTTGAAAAATAGAATTAAACCGAGAACGTTTTCACGCAATATTAATTATAATCTTCAAGGACAATTATCTCAACAGAAATGCCTTGCCGAGTTGGTTTTTGTTTTTGGAAATGAAGCACCATATCAGTCAATAATTTCTCGTTGCTATGGAGAATTAAAATTGGAACGCTAGATCATGTGACATATCACGAAAATTGGACATCATTGGCGATTCCAAAGAGTTCAATAAAATGAATAAATATTATATTTAATATCTTTATTTACTTTTATAAACGCAAAAACTTGAGACTGATCTGTTAATTATCTCATTGCTTACTGGCTAAATATAGAAAGAAAATTCCTCAAATATTTACGCAGCTTTTCCATATCAATTTCGTAAATATTGCAAAATATCTGTTAGATTGAAAAATACTAATCTTATACCAAGATTTAACAGCGTTCATTCCTTTTAATGTTAACTTTTCGGTGTATCATACCTGTTCTATATCACTAGCGTCTCGCTGGTGATCTAGAGGTTCTGATGACAGGTGTAAAAGGATACGCCGTCAAACTCGTACAGCGTGAGATCGGAAATGACTCATTTCGAACTATTTTCGGTAGGAAAATTAAGTGGCGAAGTGGTAGATTCGACTCGGCGAGTATTAGCTTCTCGCCTTTGTTATTCCGCTTTCCGGAAATATAAATCACCGCATTTACAGCTAATAATGATTATTACCGCTTTAAAATTTACACAATATCTTCCGTAAACTATTCTATTATAACTTATTTCGTTTACGGATTAAACAGGTGTATCTACATATACTGCTAGTACCATAGACCATAGCTAGCAAACTTTTATTCCCTTAAATAATATTATTGCTGGTACAAATTTAGCAACACCTATAATTCGACTTTATATTTTGTTTTTGGTTGGTATAACTTTTAAAATATTACTTTTAGCTACATAATAAATCAGTTGTTAAATATTCTTCATTTCTAAATCTTAATGTAATGTGATTTTATTATAGGTTTCATTTACTTTCGATTTAACAAAATTGACTAATTAATAAACGACTTACTGCGTTTTTTTTTAGGAAATTGTATACAAACAGACACATGGGAAATCCAAAGGACTCCATACAATAATAATTATTCAATTTCGAGAAATCTAATGCAAGAATTTGGAAACCAAACAGGTCCTGTTGTATTATTAATTATGTAACATTGTACACTATATATATATTATTAATTAACGCACGTAGATGTTTATTGCAAATCTATAGTATAACATTTAACCTAGCACGTGGACTATTATTTCTGGTTAGATTATTGATGTTTCCTATATTTGCCTTATTTTAAAAATATTGTAACCTTTCAGCTCTGAAATATTAGCAGCTTAATAACAAAATGTACCACTTTTGAACGACTTAGTATCTTTGCTCGCTGAGTGGAATTTAAAATTTTACCCGCCTTTATACAACTTCTCGTATTCGTACGAAGGACTCCTGTGACCATAATCGCTCATAACTAGTCTCGGCAAAGAGTATGCCGAATTTAGAATACGAAGGCGATATAATTAAATGTGTAAAGTACGGCAACTATTTGAGAGTGAACGCCGCGCTTCTCAACGTGAAATAAGTAAATTTTTAAATATTCCGTTGTCGACAGTTAACCGTGTGATTACACAATTTAAACGCAAGGAAAAAACAACAGTGGAGCCGAGACCAGGTCGTGCCGGACCTTCTGAAAGAAGTAAAAGGGTGCTTGTATGCGAAGTGTTAAGAGAACCGCGAGAAACTACAGCTGAGCTTGCGGCAACTTCACAGAAAAGTCAGCGCACCGTTCTGCGATACCTCCACAGTGTGGGGATGTATAAAAGGGTGGCAAAGAAGAAACCTCTCCTTACGGCGTTTCAAAAACGGCGCCGAATGGCTTGGGCAATCGAAATGCGAACGAAGCCTGAAGAGTTTTGGCGGTCTGTCATTTTTTCAGACGAAAGCAGATACTCCCAATTCAGCGATAGTGGTCGTACGTGGGTATGGAGACGTTCGTCACAGCAACTGGACGACAAATTTTTGCATCAGACGGTGAAATACGGCGGTGTGAACATCATGGTGTGGGGCGCGATATGGTATGGTGGAAGATCCCAATTAGTAATCTGCGACGGAAATATAAATGCGGCAAAATATATCCAAATATTAACAAAAGGACTACTACCGATATTCGACAACGCCTAAAAAAGAAGTCTAAAGAAGACGCCACTTTTATGGAGTATGGAGCACCCTGCCACAAAGCAAGAACAACAACCACATGGAAAGAGGAACAGGGGATTCGGATTTTACCATGGCCAGGCCAATCACCAGACATGAATCCGATAGAGAATGTTTGGCACATAATCCAGATAAATATAGCGAAACGACCCCGAAAACCCAGCAACAAGGAAGAACTCGTGGCAGCTGTTACAGAAGAGTGGTTAAGTATTCCAGAAGACACCATTTAATAGAATCTATGCCACGACGACTCGCAGCACTTCACGCAAGTAAAGGTGGATCGACAAAATATTAGTCTAATTTAAAAATTTTAAAATATTTTGTATATATAACGAGAATAGTATATTTTTTTTAGTTAGTAGGTGTCTATTTTATTCTGTCACCCCAGCGTAGTTAAGAAACTTTATGCTATCTGTTCGTGACTATGTTGAAAGAATAATTAAAGCAGAATTGAAAGGTTGTTATTATGTGGGTTATGTATGCAAAAACATTCTGTGGTGAATGTAATGGTACGTAGTTGTTGAGTTTGAACCGTCATCCCCTATCTTACTTGTTTCCAAAAGAGTTGCAAAATGTACTAGCGATGAAATTTTAAAAGTGGTGTTAAGGGCATTGAACAAATTTCAAGTTTCAACCCACCTTTTAATATTTGTGAATCGCTAAGATGGTTTCCTTAAGCAGATCTCTTAAAGAGGAGAGTGGCAATCTGTTACATGTAACAAGTAAAATCCATGCTTTAAACCTTGTGGCGCAATTGATTCCTAAATGTTATCCACGAGTAAATGCTTTAATAGTTCATACGAAGGCAGTATTTCTAGTGGTATCTTTTAAATATTAGAAACATAATGATTCTAATATTTAAAAGATACCAGCCAGTTTGTGATTTCGTGGAAACTTCTTAAAACGGTAAGTGTTTCAGGACGCTATATAATACATTTCTTAAGATTATTCCTGCATCCGCGTCGCCTACTTAAAAAGGAAACTCAATCAGTGTATGTATGTATATAGAGTATCAAGCTCGCCTGCAAAATGATATAAATAATCCGAAGCACTTTCTGAATATTCGTTTCTGACCAAAGGATGTGCACTGCCGCATAATAGTATGGACACTTCCTATTTCATGCAAAATTTGACGCTTGCTTCAGGAAGAATTTTATCGTCTTTTGAGAGCCTGACAAATGTTCTGCGGTTTTGACCTGACACTTTATATTTGGACTCATCAGTCCATCGTACGTTTTCCCACTATTCTATTGTCCAGTCTTTGCGTGTGTTAGCACACTGCAAACGTTTTTGTTTATTCCCGCGACGTAACAGCGGTTTTCGTGCAGCAATACGGCCGTGGAGGTTTGCAATTGAAAGAATAAATTTTTCTAATGTACAGGGTGGCACAGGGGAACGGGAAATTTTGAACTAACTTCATTTCCACGAATAAATTCATAAAACTAGTAATTGATTAACGAAAGTGCATGTATGCAGCATGCCATTTATGCTTTTACGATCAAAATGTCCAAAAGTATCTCTTTACTTTTTAAAGATGACATCGGGAAGGTGTCCTCCCATTCGCCGTTCACACTCTAACAGCCTGTTATGAAAACTCTGAAATGCGCGGTGTAGCAAATCTTGGGGAATGGCAGTGATTTCTTGTTGAATGTTCTCCTTCAGTTCATGGATTGTTGCAGGTCGTGTACGGTACATCTTGCCTTTAAGATACCCCCACAGGAAGAAGTCGCACACACTAAAAGCAGGGGATCTCGCGGGCCATTCAATGTCACCGTTACGTGAAATAATGCGTCTTTCAAACAATTGACGGGCTGCTGCCACCGAATGTCGAACAGTGTGTGACGTGGTTCTGTCCTGCTGAAACCACATGTTTTCCATTTTAAGATTAAGCTCGTACAGTCTCGGTGTAAAGAATGTTTGAAGCATTTCAACATATCGAGCGGATGTTACTATCGCTGCACTACCATCCTCACGTGCAAAAAAATAAGGGCCGATAACACCATGACATGATACAGCACACCATATTGTGACTTTGTCGCTATGTAGTGATCGCTGGTGTAACTCACAAGGATTGTCCTGGGCCCAATAACGAAAATTCTGTTTGTTTACGAAACCGTTCAGGTGGAAATGGGCTTCGTCTGATATCAATATGTTACCAACGAAATCCGCGCCCTCGTTAATTTTAGCCAATATCCGCCTACTAAACTCTATACGTGACGCTGGGTCTCGTTCATGTAATTGTTGCACAATCTGCAACTTATAGGGATGGAAATGCAGTTCGTGCAGTATTCTTTGTAATCTTCGTCGCTTAATCCCTAGCGTAGATGCATGCGGCGAGGACTTCTTTCGATTGCAGTTCTAACAGCCTCAATGTTCTCTGGGGTACGTACCGTTCGAATGCCACCTGGAGCTTTCTTTTTCAAGACAGATCCTGTTTCTTTAAAATTACGCACCCACGTTGTAATCGCATGCGCAGATGGGACACGTCCATGACGTCCAAGCTGGTAATACTGTCGAAATATTCTCTGCGCGGCAGTCGCACTATCACCATTTTTATAAAACGCTCTCACAGCTACTGCACGTTCCGTACCAGTCCAACGATCCATGATGACTAAATGGCAATGCGTTCACAACAATTGCGCGACGTTACGAACAACTGCCGGCTCTACAGTGCTGACAACTGTAACGTTCAAAATTTCCCGTTCCTCTGCGCTACCCTGTATTAAGCACCACCCTTGCGTTAATTACTTTAATGACTAGTAAGAATGAACGTGATGGTTTAAGAGATTCCAGAGTACGCTCTATAATATTAATAATTAATTTTTTACAAACCGTTGTCTCGTTCACATGTAACCACAGTTTTTGAATTATTTTATGTGTAAACATTCCTGGATTCGCATCGCCTATGCTCACGATCATAAATGATGCGAGTGCGTAAACTTTACCTGATACGGCCTCTCGGTACCTTCAGTTTGTTCTCCGTACTGCACTGTAACTTGCCCCACATTGCCGAGACTAATTAAGAGCGTCACTGCCTTGAAAGTTGTTAGAAAAGACGTTATAAGTTATTTTAATTTTACATGTAATTAAATACAATATGCGTTCGATAGTTAATCAAATAAACGTACAAGCGATACGTCTCAAGTTGGCATTTAGATTGAAAAATAATTCTCATCACGGAAAAAATAGTTTCTACAAACGAGTTCGCTGATTTGGCAGCTTCCCTTTGATAAATTGCCAAATATTTACTTATGTAGCGCTGTCTACATGTGTCTTCTCAACTGAAACACATATTGCGTAATTGAAAATAAAGAAAACCAGAGAAATATTATTATTTCATAAGTATATTTAGAATATTGTGAAGTTTCTGTAGTTTTGTCTTCTTATTTCTTCAAAATCGTAAAGCAAACGCCGCCTTTATAATCGAAAGCTAATGTACCAGCATTAAGTTACATCGAAAATCGAAGTTGTTATCGGTTTTTAAAATGTAAACCATACGGAAACGACTCGTACGAAGCGTAGTTTATGAATTACTTATTTCGAACGAGGTCAATACGTTTGGCGAACTGAGCAAATAGACGTCGTGGTCCCGTTTCGACGACTACCGCGAAAATTTTATGCGCTTTTAGCGCTTACCGTTTAATTCTGTCGACGGCTAGTGTTTACGAAGCTTACAGGGTTTATGTGGAACATTCCATGTCGACGCAAACAACTCCATTTCTTACGCTGCGGTGTATAATTGTTCGTATGTAGCCGGCACGAGCGGTCAAGCGTATTTAAGTGTTTTATTTGTTATCACAAAAGGAAAGGTTTCCAGATGTTCCCTCCCGATTTTAATCGAACCAAACGCAATTGAATTTCTTACGTCAACATGAATAAAGTCATGAATTTACTTTTAACAATTCGAATATCGATTAAGAGATTTCCCTTATGGATTGGAAAACTTTTGTTCTGTGGTGGACAATCGCAGACTCCTAGTTTGCCAAATGGGTTGTTTTATTTAAATTTTCGTTTGTTTTAAATTCAAATATAAATAGTGTTAGATAATCGAAATAGCCAAATGTAAGATATCAGCCAAGCACTGTTCACATTACTAAAAGTTTACATTAGCGAGCCTTATTTTATTTATAAAAAAACATATAATATTAAAAAATAAATTTTACATTATTTTGAAAAATAATGTCCTATTTTTGTTAGCGTAAATTTACGCTTGGTATTTTCTAATGCTATTGCCCGCACTAAAATATCGGAATATAATATGTCTTTTTCTTCAGCCCAATCTAACGCTTGATTAAAAATTCCTACAGCATGCGCGGCACCCACTGTATTTTTTTAATTCAATCGGAGGGTCGTCATCTTCACTCGCCTCATCTTCCTCTTCGGGTGCATCATCCATCTCTTTATCGTCATTCCATAAACTAACATCGGTAAATGTGTAAACAATATCAGCATTTATTGCTTTTAATAATTTGAGAACGTCCGTTGATGTACTGTCAATAACTTGATGATGGTTAGCGGTACATTGTCTTCATCGTCATAACCATCACTGAAGAAAAGCAAATTTTTCCAATACTTTTTGATTGTTTGGTGGTTAAGGTTAAATTTAAAATTGCTTCACGTAAAGATACTTGTTTTAAGGATTCAGAAATGTTTTTAGGATTTTTGATAACACGGACGAAAGTAGAAATTTTCGATAATACAATTTATTTATCTTTATTACATTTTGATCTATCGGTTGAATAAGTGGAGTTACGTTGAGTGACACGAACATAACAAAAATTGAACCATCGTTGCTTCTTAATTGTTACTCTGGACGATGACTTGCTGCGTTATCCAAGATTAAGACAGCCTTTATTAGAGGATCTTGCTTTCTTAAGAAATCCTTCATCTATAAATTGAATATGTATCATTAAATTACATTACTTATTACTATAGTTTTATTGCCATACTTGAGGGACAAAGTACTTGTAGTCTAAACTGTTTACATTATCGAATTGTACGTGTTACAAGCTTGTTTACATTACCGGGCGTTCCATTTGATCCTATAGTAACAATTGTCTGTTTACATGACCGCGACGTTTCCACTATTGGGTATTTACATGAGTGGAGTTTATGTCACCGCTGCACATCTTGTTTAATGGCCTTTTTTTAAAATTTGACGTTGTAAATTATACGTCAGTAATGAACTACTAAAGTAGATATCCGTTATGAATTTCGCTTTTTCTGAAAAAGAAATTACAAGTATTTTCCTGAAGAAACTAAAAATTGACTAAAAATCTTAAGATGTTACGGATACATGAAAAAGGACGATTAGAAATCTTTCGGAAAGGGATAAAAAATTATATACATTTCGCAAAAGAAAATGAAAAATATTATAAGGATTTACCAGATATACGACTGAAAATTACAAAAATTACCAGTTGAGGCCACCACATCAGACATCGTCGAAAAAGTGCAAAAATGTGTACTGCAAGATGCCCGTTTGAAGAAAAGAAAATTATCTGCATTAGTTGGAGTATCAGATACCACCATTTTGCGTATCCTAGATGACCACCTAGGTATGACAAAAGTCAGTGCAAGATGGGTACCGAGTATGCTCACGCGGTTGCAGAAACAGCAACGCGTCTGTGCGTCCAAACAATTTTTGGAGCTGTGTGGAGACGAAGCTGTACAGCTTTTGGAGCGGATTGTAACCGGAGATGAAACACGGGTTCATCACTTTGAGGCTGAGTCCAAACAGGGGTCCATGCAATGGCATAAAAAGGGGACACCACCGCCAAAGAAATTCAAAGTGTCGGAATCGGCTGGAAAGTTGATGGCTACTGTTTTTTGGGATTGTGAGGGGATATTATTGATTGATTATAAAGAAAAACGTAGGAGCATAACCGGAGAATATTACGCAGCGATATTAGAAAAATTAAAGGAGGCTATCAAGGAAAAACGTCGAGGAAAATTGACCAAGGGTGTGTTGCTCTTGCAAGACAATGCGCCGGTTCACAAGAGCAAAGTTGCAATGGCTGCTGTACACAAGCATGGCTTTCAATCAATAGTTCATCCACCCTACAGTCCAGACCTGGCACCTACTGATTTTTATTTGTTCCCCAATTTACAAAAAGACTTATGTGGGAGAAAGTTTTCCGACGACAATGAGGTAAAGGAGGCAATTTTGGCCCATTTTGAGGCGAAAGATAAAAAATATTTTTATGATGGTTTAGAAAAATTAATTCATAGATCTAATAAATGTATTGTGCTTAAGGGTTATTATATTGAAAAGGAAAAATAGATTTATTGTTTTATTTTATTTAAAACCCTTTCATTCCACGAACTTCTGGACATCGCTCGTATTTCCCAAAAAAAAAAAAAATTAAAATATTACAAAAATTTACAGAAATTTATAGAAAGTCTAAGAATTACAAAAACTAAGATATTGTAAACACTTGCAAAGAAAAACATTATAAACGTTTTGCCAAAGGATTAAAAATTCGAAATATTCTATAATAGAATTCAAAAATTACATGTAAGCTATAAAGAAAGACAGAAAGTTACAAAAATTGATAAATACTTTGCAAAAAATAAATATTACGAATCTTTTACGAAAGGATTGAGAATTGGAAATATTTTATAAAAAATACAAGTATCTTCCGGAAAAAGCAAACTTGCAAAAATTAAGATCTTTGAAATACTTTCGCACTAATTAAAAATTGTAAATGTTAGCAACAGAGTAAAAAAACCATAATATTTTGCAGAAAAAAAAACTACGAACGAAAACTAGGATTTTGCAAATACTTCCAGGAATATTTTGCAAAAAGAAAATAAAATGTAAAATATCTTGCAGGAATTATGAGGTAGCAAATATAAACAAAACAAAGATAAACATAAAAAAATCACAAATCATGCAGGAAAATACGAAAAAATATAAAAATGAAGATATTACTAGCACTTTGCAAAAAAAGTAAGCATTTCACAGGTTTTTGCAACAAAGGGTAAATCTTAGAAAAACTTTGCGAGAAAGAACAAATGTTTAAAATAGTTTACAGAAGAAAGTAACGATTTTAAACTTTAATATTTTATATTCACTCTTCAAAAAATTTAAAATTACAAATATGTATTTTGCAAAAAACAAGAAGTACAATAATTTGTGGAAAAAAAACCTGAAGAATTGTGAAATTACAAATATCTGGCACGAATAGAAAACTGAAAATTACAAAATAATTATTATCTTTTGCAAAAGGATTGATATTTAGATATCGTTTGTAAGATAAATTAAAGATTGCAGATATTTGACACCAGAAGCTAAGAATTACAAACCTAAAGAATAAAAAAAAATCCGAGAAAAACTACAAACAATTTATAGATAAAACAGAATTTGCAGAAGTGGTGATATCTTTTTCTCAAAATGTTGAGAAATTAAAACTATTTTCCATATTGTTTTGCAAACTTTTGAGGAACCAACAGCTTTTGTCATGTGGTAATACAAAGCATCTTCTGTGCAACCGTATTAAATTCGTTCAAAATCTTATAAGCTTAGAAAGAAAATATTTAGTAACTTTTTTGATTTCTATTCGTTTAACGATCTGGCAATGAACTCACGTCGTTACCGATATCATGAAGAGTTGTAATAGGCGTCGACAGGAATAGCGATCTTGCGTGAACTTTCCTAAATGTAATTATACCGCTGTGCTCATTTTGTTATCCTTGCCTTCGCAAAGTAGGAGCAGGCAATGATACAAGCCGGGAAAACCCTCTTGTTCGACGCGCTCTGTGCTATTCCATCCAAATATATACGTCACGCATAGTAAATACGATTTGTAAAGATTTAAGCGCATAAATTGGAGCTCCCGCAGCCGCGACGCACTTGACTGGCATCATCGACCCGCTGTAAAAATATTTATGAATGGTATTTGTGGCTGGCTGAACGTTAGATTTAAGGACTGTCTAAATGCATTCTTCATTTTACGTACAGCACCTGTTTCGGCGTCCCGCCGCGCCGTTTTAAAGCCCTCGGATATAAATACGGAGGGAGAACAAGCAAGATGACGTCCGTACCTAAGTGCGTTACGCTCTTGAAAAAAGAAGGATATCGATATCGAAACCGAAACCGATCCCTTCGAACGAGAAGAATAACAGCAAAGTGGAGCGGAGCATGTAGAAAAACGCGTCTCTAAATGTTTTCTTTGGATTCGATTACGATTACGTACATCTACGTAAATGTTACGTGATACTATTTTTCGAAATAACAACGTATTTGTTTAATCGAAAGCAGATGGACCATTGTCAAGTTCTGATACTTAAAATTGAAAATGATAGAAAAAATTGAAACTCAGAATAATAACAGTCTGCTGTTCATAAACCGGACAATTCCCGGACCTAGAATGCGACAGTGCTAAACTGGTTGGTTTTGTATCTAACATAATGCTGCTGAATACAGCTACTTATGGTATTGATGATATCATTCATGGAAAAGGCAATGCGAGGAGAGAAAAACCGCAAAAACGCGGACATGTTTGTACCTACCCATCGTGATTAGCACGGTTTTGTGCACCCTTCTATGCCTAACATTGCAATTCCCTCTTGGCTAATATCACCTTATACGAGGTTTGTCTCAGATGATTAGTTTTAAAATATTTAATTGAATATATCTACAATTTAATATTGTCCCCTTCAAAGTATGTTTCTTTGGAATGAACACTGCATCTTCAGTGAGTTTTCCATTTCAGGTAACAAGTCTGAACGTCTTCTTTCGTTAGGCTGTTTAGAACCTGCGTCGTAACTCTTTGGATGTTGTTTATTATTTCGTAATGGGAACCTTCCAATTTCCGCTTAAGCGTTAGAAAAAGAACATAATCATATGGAGCGATGTCTGGATTGTAGGGGAATACTGGAATGTTTTTCTCTGCCAACACTTTTTTAACTGACAAATCGCGAATCAAGTCCACGCTTCAGTGAATCAAACGTTTTATGGTGAGGCCCTTGAACGTTTGTAAAAAGACAGTTTTGCGTGTGCGATTTGACATTGCCAGCTCGTGGATCTTACATCATGATGATGCCACTAGTCACAGTTCGTTATTAGTTCGGACATGGCTCTATATGATTATTTTCTTTTATCCAAGGATTAAGTAGAAATTGAAAGGCTCCGATTATGGAACAATAAACAACATCCAAAGAGTCACGACGCAACAGCCTAACGGAGTAAGATTTCCAGAATTGTTACTAGTAATGGAAAACTCGTTGGAGACCCTGTGTGCATTCTTACTTGTGAGTATACTTTAATGGGGTCAGTGTTAAATTGTAGATACACTCAATTAAACACTTTAAAACTATTCATTCTCATTAATTCTGAGACATACCTCGCCTAAATGACCAGTCTAAGTGAGCGCTATTTAGTGAAGGATACACACTCATCTGCTGTTTACACAGCGAAACAGGTTCATGGACTGCTAATCCAGGGAGTGCTTTAGATGGATAAACAGTCAAAAGTGCAAGTATAGAAATATAGCCACCGATCGAAAGACGAATTTGTATATTAACTGCTTGTTATATAATCTTTAAGATAATACAGTCAATTTTGGACAAAAGATTTGAATTACGTATTACGAACTCCCTCGAGGTACCTCCGCTTTATTGCGGACAAATTCCTTGACAGTGATGAAGTTTGAACTTTACTGAATCTATAAGCTAAGTTGACAGTAAAATTGCCACGCCCACCCACGTTAGTTAAGAGACAGGCCAAGAACTCAAGTCCACCTCAAAGCGTTACCGAAGCGGAACTGGAGATGCAGCATCTTTCTGGCGACCTTAACATCAAGTTACTTTCTAATATTCATCAACTATCGCTAATGCCTTAAATTTGATTCAATTACTAAGCGCGCCTACTCGCATCACAAAAGTTTCCTCCATTTCAATTGATATTATTACAAATAAGGAAAGTGAATTCTGTTTTAACAGTGTCATTGATACGCACAATTTTTCCGATCATTGGTCACTCCACTGCATTGTTAAAGAAATTAGGGCTATTCCTTTAATTAATATATATACTTAGCGTTCATTTTAAGCTCTTGATAATGGTTGTGCTATTTTTGACTTGCAAAATATGGACGATAAACTTTTTTTCTAAGAAATAACATTCTTATTTTCTGACTTGCATGCTCGATGGAAGTGACATGATGTTCATTATGAAATTTAAACGCTAT
Source organism: Trypoxylus dichotomus (assembly GCA_023509865.1). Classification (NCBI taxonomy): domain Eukaryota; kingdom Metazoa; phylum Arthropoda; class Insecta; order Coleoptera; family Scarabaeidae; genus Trypoxylus; species Trypoxylus dichotomus. The sequence continues at coordinate 9,693,890 of CM042074.1, read as the reverse complement.
ATGCACTAGAACTACTATAAAACGCTTCGAAAAAATCACAGTAACAAATATTAGATCAGAAAACAAAGTTCACAGCATGCACTTTTGAGCGCAGCGAATAGTACTAAATGGGGGAAGATCGGAAATAGCTTACTTGAGTTCTGATGTTCCGCAAGGCTCAATCCTGAGTCCTTTTCAATTTATACGTGACAGTTACGTTCATTTTTACAACTTAAAAACAAGTTTCATATGTATACAGATGACATACAGCTTTATCTTTCCTTTAATATTACATCTGGGTGTAGAAACTATTCGCAGAAATACTCAGATGTTGATAATTTCTTAAATCTCACAAAATAGTTATTCCCAGGAATTCCGTTCTTAGAATGAGTCACGAAATGATTTTATGTAATGTAAGCACCTATGAGTTCAGGAACTTCCTTTTTTGATAGACCGAAACCATTTTTCTACCGTTATTAGACAATTTGCAATGCTTTGCTCAATTTTTCGGGGGAGGGCTGGCTGTCTGCCCAACGAATGGCTTTCTACACCTCCCTGGATCTTTACCTGTTTACACAGGGTTGCCCCAGAAATTTTTTTAAACTTATGCAGCCCTATATAATGTTAAAAGCCTCGCCTTTGCGGAATCTATTGCTATTATGAAATACTTTTCTGAATATGATGTTGGCAGCGTCTTACATTTTCGGACCATAACTGATTTTGTAGACTCTAGTTATTCACTTAGCGAAATTTCTATAGTTCCATATAATTTTGTAATTGTTCTATACACATGCAGCAATGGTATGAGTTGGGAATTACCTAGAATTACATTTCTGAACGTAAAGAAATGGGGTAGATATTATTTTGTCAATATCGCAACTGTTTGATATGCAAGGGAAGTACCTGCCGTATAAGCGTATAAATGCGAGCGGAATTTCTATAATTCCACAGAGTTAGACAGACATTCTACGAAATCAGGCATTACCTTTCAGTGTAAAAAAGCCTCTAAACATCTTAAAAAGTTTATTAGTTAAATATATACATATTACCGAAGTATACGTATTAAATACGTCATGGTAAGCCTTGAGAAATCATTCACGTGTGCAGTTACTCTATGCACTGCCCTTTGTGCGAGCGCCCTCTCGTGAGTAGCAATCCATGTATTGCTCGAGAGAAGGGTGGGAAGCTTCTTTTCGCTGTATCTGACTTTTACAGACAAATGGTTCATTCTTTTGGCACTAGTTGGCGCCAAGAATAATCACTTGTAGAGTTAGATATGGCGATAGTAGCATAGGGGGAATTGCAATGTGTCCAGCAAAGAACCGCTCGAGACCGTGGGGTTTTTATCTCTTCACATTGTCTTTCTCGTGAATGATTTCAGCAATACCATGAGAAAAGCTGTATTTACAGCGTTCTTATCTTGGTGTCAAAAAGAATTCAATTTATTACATTGATTTGCTCGCTCGCCCGATCTGAACTCGATCTAAAATCTTGGGAGAATATTGGAAAGAGGCATATGAGTATGCCAATAATAAACAATACGATAGCATCAAAGAATTAAAATCTGCGATAACGAGGTGTTGGAATGGCATTCCAGAGTATGAACACACGGATGAAGTTATTTTCAATAGAAGATCTAACACTCACTACTAAATTTAGAAAGAATTATAAATTTTCTTATCAATTTATTTTATTTCTTTAATTTTGTGTTAATGGACCTATAGAAATTTCGCTGATATTCATTGAGGTAAATCAGGAGTGCCATGCAAATACCGAAAAATCCCTAATACAATTTTATAAATATAACACTATACCAATACGAGTTTGTCACTGTTGCTTATTGGTCATATGGCCCTGGTTTCTACCTTCGTCACTCAGTAAACGGAATGTTCTGAAGAGAGAAAAACAGCCATAATTCCTTTGAACAAAATCATATTTATTTTGATTTTTATTCAAGTTTGGATATCTTTTGAACTTAACGCTATCCTTTCGGACATCTTTCGTTTCTTCTACCCGAGCAAAAGCCTTCCCGAAACGCTCAAGTAAACACAAATAAACGGCGAACAATCAACGCTTATGTACGTCTGGACAACGGCTAAATCTAGCCTAATGAATATTGCTAAATGAATCCGGCCTATTAATATGCCATACGGATGGATCTATGTATGTATATGTATGCAAGTACACGCGTACTTTTGACCTCCCAACTAGTCCCGCTCCGCTAGAATATCGGCTGAATACAATTCCGATGGGCCTGCGATGTCGTCGTCGTCGTCCTGTTAACTACAGACACATGCCGCAATCGGGAGCCCGTGTTTTCCGATCGTCAATAAAATAAAATACGATCCGCGTTTTTTATTTCGATCTGGGCGTACGCCAGGGAGCATCGTTGAGACGAGATTAGATCGAATGACGCGTAATTATATTCGCGAACGGCAAGTGCCCACTATTCGATTATACGCTTGATCGTGCTTGATTTTCTTTCTTTGCCGAATAGCTTTCTTAGGTCTAAATTAAGGTGTATTATATATATGGCGGACTTATTGGAATTCACGAATAAATTTTCGTTTATTTTCTAACCGGAGATCGAGCAATACATACTAAGAGCTATTAATAAGTCAGTATTGGAATTACGAAATTTGCGCCGGTTGGTTAATTCTGGAAACCACTTAAGATCCATTTCGAGGATTTATGAGGAAGTATCAAGCTATAAACTTCTATTCTTAATGAAACATCGAAAAGATAATTAAGTTACGGAATCATGCAGAGTTGTCTTAAGTCAAATTGCGGGCCTATAGCGGTTTGGGATATACCCCTTGAGAAATTTGGGATCGATATTGAGGGAAATGAACAAAATTTTAGTTGGTATAATTTTTTACTTATACGGGGGCGGATCCTCATGCCCCACCCCTTACTTACTTCTAATTGGTTGTTTGATTAACATTTTTGACATTTAGTTAACTGATATTTGTAGATCATATCTACATAACATCAAGTTTGTATCTCAAAGTGTTGCTGTGCTGTGGCTAATTCTTGAATTGTGTGTCGTGATTGTTCATAAAAATAGATCCTGTAGAACAAAGAGCCGTAATAAAATACCTCAGGGCATGACGTCAACTCAAGTTCATAAAGACATTATGGCAACTATTGATGAGTCTACAGTTTCCTATGAAATAGTTAATCGTTGGTGTCGAGATTTTAAATGCGAAAGAACATCCTGCGAAAGCTAATATGCCGGTGGTCCTCCCTAGTAAACGATATCATAGTGTAAGACCGACGGATACGCATCAGGGACACTGTGGAAGATTACTGGCTTATCGTATCATCAATTAGATATGAAAAAGATGGGTGCTCCGAATGTTAATAATTGATCAAGAAAGAAATCGGGCGTTGATTGGTAAGCGTCTTTGGGAAAGGTATCAAGCAAACAAAGATAACTTTCTTAGGTGGTATGTTACCAGTTACTAGTCATGGGTGCACCACTATGATCCCGAGACCAAAATGCAAAGTAGAGAGTGGAAACATCACGGTTCTCCTTCTCCACGCAAATTTAATGTAGTACTGTCTGCTGGAAATGTTTTACTATCTGTGTTCTGGGATGTTCAAGGAATCATCTTGACTGACTATTTGAAAAAGCAACAGAGCATTACAGTTAGTTACTACGCACAACTCTACTATTAAAGAGAAACGCCGAGGAAAGTTAAAGCACGGTATGCTGTTCCATCAAGATAATACTCCCAGCCATACATTCGGTATTTTTTCAATTAGTGGAGCACCTACCATATCCGCAGTATCTGGCCCCTAGTGATTACAGGTTGTTCCCGAAATCAAAAGAAATCTTACGTGGGGCAAAATTTTACAGTAATTATGAAGTTGTAGCGAGCTGTAGAGAGGTGGTTTGCAGAGGTCGGACAAAAATTTTTTTAGGAGGCTCTTGAGATGTTGGAACATCGATGAACCAAGTGCAGTAGTGTAGAGGGGGACTACGTCCAAAAGTAAAAAATATACTGCCACTGTAGTTTTACAGTAAGGGAGTCAGGGCTATATATAGAGATCCACCCTCGTATATTTGAAAATTTACAAGCAAATACGAATGTGCCTCCCCAATTAATATACATTCAGTTGCTACCGTATCGTTTTCTAGGATTCTCAAATACATTTTGTCATCTTTTCATCTATCTGTATTACGATTTAACATCAGCTTGTCCCGAGTTTCTCTTACGTTTCTTTCAAATAGTTGAGCAAGTTCTATTCAACCCATCGGTGAAATAAATTAACAAAATATTTAGGTGCAAAGAAGGTTCTCAAAAGTTTCTAAAATCGTATGGCTTGCTCCAGCTGACGCAGTAAGCGCGTTATATTCTAGTCAAAAGAAAATTCTAGAGGCCTCAATAGTTATTACAGAAGATGCTGAACCGTCTCAAGAAATTAGAAACTAAGTCGTCGATCTATTCAGAAAAATGGAAATACTAGAATTTATTCTTTTACTGAAAATATGGAGTACCATATTGGCAATGATAGACTAGCGGTAACCTTCAGAAAGCAATCTTCATAATGAACGTTGCAATAAATTTCAAAGCTCCATTTGATAATTGAAACTGTCAGAGATAATTTTGTCTGGATGAAAGATGGAGGGGGAGGCCCCTAGAGTGATGGTCTCGCCATCCGGTTCTCCCTCTTTCCAAATACCGATACCCGTGCCCTTCGAGGTTTACGAGGTGTCTGCAAACCAGCTGGAGATGCCCCGAATTATTACATTATATTCCCCAACAAAGTTATACATGGGGCGAATTTTGTCGGTTCTCATTGACAGCGGTGCTGTCTGTTCGATGTAACTAGAGATGCTGGTGTGGTCTCCGAACTTGCCAGAGAATACCTTGCACCCACTACATTTGACTCTGTAGGCTCCTAGGGTTGCTTCTGACCAAGGATGGAGCCGTTGGCGTTGAGGCCATGGCCTCCGTAAAGCCCAAAAGAAAGTTGCTTTGAATTTGCATTATGCTAGTACGTATTTTATTAGAATGTACTATTTTGTCAACAAAATATTTTAAGTTAATGAGTAAAGTTTGTTTTTTTAATAAATATCTCGCAAACATTATCTGTGTAGTTTATTTTGTTATTTTGTGTAGTGCGATTTAACTTATGAATGGAAATATATATAGCCGAAGTGTTTCGGAATATTCCCAATTTTAATGGTTTAATAAAATTATTGACTATAAAATTTCCTTTGAATTTTTGCCGTTTCAGCACGAATTTTATTCCCTAGAAGTTACCATAGCAGTCCGATACAAACACATGCATCTAATGCAAATTCTAACGATTCAAACTTAATGTTTCGCAGCATCTGTGACGACATATGTACAACATATATAAAAATATACGGCGAATGTGAACTTCTAACCTTTAAACTTGCTTAATTTACAACAAGCGTTCTCATTTAATTGATTAAATTATACTTTTATTGTCGCTATTTGTTTCAATGAGTGTTTTAAATTAATTACCGCGAAATATTGACAGATACCATTACGAAAGTAACAACTAAGACAAATGATATAATAAGCAAGAATTTAACCGCATTACAGGCTTCCGCAAATGACGTGCGTGTTGAAAATGTCTTTCGCATTTTAATAGAACCCTTAATCTTCTCAATAAGTTTTTCAGTTCCACTGAAGAGGTTCTGAAAATTTCGTTGAAATGTCAGATGCTATTAAAGCAGCAAAACTTAACTGGCATACAAAAAGACAGTTTCTATGCATTGTGTGCGTAAAGTATTAGTATATACTTTTAAAGATGGTCATATAAGAGGGACGTCTTTTAAGTTTTTCATGCTGGGACGTAGAGGGCGCCACTAATCAAATATCAGTACTAAAAATTAACCTCCATCTTTAATTAACTTAAATGCAAAATTTAAGTGCGATACGCGCAGTATTGTAGCTACAACGAACTATCAAAACTCACAAGACAAAAGGGAATTAAACCTTTTTCGCGCAATATTTGTTTATAATCTTCGAAGGTAATTACAACAATGGCTCGACGTGTTGGTTTCTGTTTTCCAGAACGAAACGCCACGTCAGTCAACAATTTCTCGTTGATATGAAGAATTCAAACCTAGAGCGATTAGTCTTAACGACAATCCAAGAACAAGTGCACCAATGTAGTGCGCAAGATCACCGACGAATATCGACGTGTGACATATCGCGAGATTGAGGCGTCATTAGGGATTTCAAAGGCCTGAGTTACAAAAAAATTTTGCATGCATACTTGTAGGAAATACAAATGAATTTTTCGCATCTGTTTACTGAAGAACAGAACGCGGCTATGGTGAATTGGTTTCAACGAATTCTAGACCGTTTCAACGCCTGGAACTCTAAAAACGTGCGCTACATCGTCAGTGCTGGTGAATCTTGGATTCACACATATGAGCCAGAAAATAAACGCCAGTTATCTGTTTGGGTGTTTCTACGCTAAGAAAAACCGACTAAAGTCTTTCGTTCTCGAAGTATATCCAAAAAGACGATCGCGACATTTGTTTCGAAACCAAGCCATGTAGCAATAATTCCTCTGTAAGATCAAAGAACTGTTACTAACAATTTATTTGCCGAAAGTCATCTCGGAGCTTCGAGAAACCAATCCCAAACGAAGAATCATCCTCCACCAAGACAATTTATGTTCGCACACAACTCGCAAGAAAATTGAACTTTAACTTGACAAAACATTGAATTGTTAGACCTCATCCGTACAATCCAAACCCAAATCCAACGATTGCCTTACCTTTCCGAAGAACGGATTGGGTGGTTAAAAGTTCCAGTCATCAGAAAGAGCAGTTAATGCTTTCAAGAATGTAATTTTGTCTGTACCCAAAAATGAGTGGAATAACCGCTTCCAGAGTTGGTTCGAGTGCATGCAAAAGTGCGTTAATATTCATGGAAAATTCTTCGAAAGGCAATAAAGTGTGTAAGTATCCACTGTTTTATTCCAGCTCTATATGCAAAACTCATAAGACAACCCTCGTATAACTCTTTTTCTGGAGATTGCAACAGTCATTGCAGTGTTAAGAAATAAAACATTGATTCAACCAAAATGTAGTGGTGATCGTGCTATTTTAAAAGCAAACACATGTTTATTCCCATCCGTTTATGGTTGATTTAACAAAAGGAAGTTGGAGTTCCTTCAAGAATTCTAGCTTATTGAGTTAACGATATACGAGGGAATGCCATTAAATAAGTCACGCGCTGTTGTGAAAAAGCTGAAAATAGCAGTGGGCTATTCGCCTATCTGTCACTAGGTGTCAGCACAACCTAGCTTTACGATCTCAAGTGACAGTTGCTGTGCGCATACTCAGGCAGTGTTAAAATGGCGACCGTGCTCAAAGAGTGTGTTGTGGAAGAGCAGCGTGCTGTTATGCGACTTTTTCTGGGCAAAAGGACTTCCTACAGAAGATATTCATAAGGAAGTGTCTCCTGTTTACTTGGTGGAGAAATTCTCGAAAATTGTTGACGAACCGCGAAGTCTCATTCAGATTGCCACAGATGCAACACTTCGGGGAATGGAAGAGATGATTCGAACTGACAGGCGTGTAACAATAGAAAGCATAGCAACTGTAATAAGGTGTTCTTATGGTTTAACCTACGAACACGATCGATAGAATTTTCAAAGTTTCAAGTTTGCTTACGATGGGTACCTGAACAACTGACAGGAGAGGGACACAGGAGGATCGGAATGGGCTTGTCCTTGCAACACCTCTCTCGATACACAGAAGAAGGGAAAGACATGCTTAACAGGACCGTTACTAGTGGTGTGTCATTGGTGCAGCACTACCAACCCGAAGCAAAGCGTGCTTCAATGCAATGGAAACATTTTCCTTCACCATTAACAAAGGAAGATTGTGCTTTCAGCTGGTGAGGTTATGCTTACGGTTTCAGGAATTCTCAAGGAGTGCTCCTAACCCATTTCCAGAATGGAAATGAGAACATGACTGCAATTTGACGAAAACGTCGAGGTGTAGTGATAACTTTTTGAATATCAGGTTAACAGTCTCGACCTATCCCCAAGCGAATATCATCTGTTTGATACACTCAAAAAGAAACGATAGGTTAAGTGTATTAATGTGGATGAAAACTTTCTTGAAAAATAAAACTTAGTTTTGGTTAACTATTTCTGCATTTTGTGACCTACTTACTTGCTTTCCCTCGTGCATTGCCGCTTCACTGTTAACCTAATTTCAAGACGCTCTATCTCTACCCAAGAGATTCATTCTGGTTGAATATCTATTCAAAACATTTCTCATTATCTTCGTAAAACCAAGCTGTACGCTGGGTTTTCGAAATAGCTCCTCGAGCTATAAACCTTGCTCGATGTAATACAAACACACAATTGATTCGCGAGCCGTAAGGCGAAGTCATCTTATAAATATCCCCCGACCGAATTTATTATTGTATCCAGTCATAATGGTCGAAAAAAAAAACAAACGATAACAAATAGAATTACTATGGGGCTGATTCATCGCGGGCGTTATTAGCCAATTCTGTAAACACATTTGGAGCGTTGAATTGAAGTAACCCGTACGATTAAATACCATCCTCAATCGGTACCTTAATGTATGCAATCGCTGCAAGAATATCAAAATATTTGGGGCCGATTTTAGACGATGACGACGCCATGGTGTATGCAGTTCGGTGTATAGACTGTTCTAAAATAGAATCAAAATATATAGGTGTTCATTGAGAAGTGAAAAGATTATATTTGTTCTCCAAATAGTCGTGTTTTTGTTAGTCTATTTCATAACTTTGGTCGTAAGAGATTGTAAGTTAAATTGTATTGAGCCTTTTTCACTGTGTATAATATTACGATAACGTGTATTGCCGTAACTATGTAATGTCCTTGGATTAGGAAAATTAGAATGTTAATACTCTTTGAGTAGAGGTGTCTATAATATAGCATATATGTACACTTACAAAGAATATAGTTGAATTAAGAAAAAATCTTACAATCAAAATGGTTGTATATTCCCAATGTGTTTGATACTTTCTTCCGATACTAAGCAAAGTATAATCCTCATTGTTTAATACGAAAACATGTTCACACTGAACTGAGGCAATAACGACTAACACGATATATTAACTCAACTGAATAAGTTTCTGAAAGGTTCCTAAAGGAAAAAAACGGAATAAGGTTCCGAAACTTACTCGAATCCCTAGAGATAAATAAATTTAAATATTCAGATGTACTACAAAATGATCGAATGGACTTGAATAATTCACCTTTCTTGGATTTGTTTGTGAACTCTAGTACTAGGAATTTAGAGACATAATGACCCTATTATGTTACCACATTATGCAAACACATTATCCTTAATTACCCTAAGATAAGGGTATCCTAAGTTTGAGTATAAATAAGGTTCAGTAGGAGTACAATATCTGATGAAGCTACTGTGGTAGCGAAACATGTCATATTAACACTGTATTAAAGATATTTTCTGTTTTACTTCTCCGACCATTGTTTAATATGGATTTCCAAGTATTGGCCGACTCATTCGAAGTGAATAGGTTTCATAGATTGAACAATACACTCAGCGAAATTTCTATAATTCCAGATGAGCATTAAGTTTTGAACAAAATATTTGATTTTCTTAATATCTTCGGCAAATTATGTATCGAAGTTAATTCTCAACTATAAAGATACACAAATGCATGAGAAAATAACATTAGCTGAGAACGTGACTGCTGAATCATACTGTAGAATTTTGCTGTTGTTTCTGGACGCAATTCGATGAAATCGTCCAGCTCCACTGATGAGAGGAATATTGCTGCATCACGATAACGACAGGCCGCATTCGGGCCAGTTGACCCTTGCGAGAATTGCAGAATTACGGTGGGAACTTTTTGAAGATCAGGCTTACAGTCCCGATCTAACCCCAGGCGACTATCATCTGTTTGATCCACTCAAAAGGCATCTAGGCGGTAAACATTTCGAGGGTGGTAACGAGTTTTAACAAGAACTACGCACGTGTTGCAAACGGCAACCCAAACGCAGAAAAAAATTTATAAATATATAAATATTATTTTTGGCCAACTATTTTTCTAATAAACGAACTACTTCCGGAATTTGTTCTCTCTCTTTCGTTCTCCCCCCCTCTTATTTTTCTGTCTCTTTTTCCTTCTCTTACTCTTTCACCTTTCTTTCTATTTCACGCACCCTCTCCTTTTTTCATTCTTCTTCTTTTTATCTCTTTTTCTTTTTATTTCTTTTTTCTCTTACTCTTATTTCACTTCTATATATATCTCCTCATGGCACGGTCCAATTCCGGAAGTAGTTCGTTTATTACTAACTCTGGCCGTGGAAATCTACGTATTTATTTCAACTATTTCTCTAATTATTTTTATAATAACTTTTTATGGCTTACTAGCTTTCCCTTGTAATTACGTCAATAAATTTTATACAATTCTATTGAAATATCAAACCATGCATAGCTATATATACAGGTTGTCTAAAGTTATCGGTACACTTTTGCAAACGCAGTACCACATTTTATTCGCTCTCGTAATTAAAACTTACACTTTGATTGCTATCTAAACAAAAGTATTAGTAACACTCATTTTTATTGGTGGAAATAATCAAATACGTTTTGTGTATACAAGAAACACAATTGATGTACAGAAGAAACGTTGAAAGTCATTTGGGGAATAAGGAGTTCAGAAATATAAATCCGTCATGTTTGTGTGCAGTCAAACCTATATACGAACATCCTGTAAAATTTGGCAAATAACGTCTTCAGATAAATTAATGATAAAACATTCCATTTACAATCCAATATTTAATAGTGATACATATTTGTCTATAAAGATTTCCAAAATAATTTAAAAATTCGGATTACTTGCCGCTGTGCACCTGTTTTTGGTTTTCAGAATTCAGCTTAAATGATTCAATTTAGCACCCAGCCTTGCTTTCATCTAAAATTAAATATTAAGTGGTAGTCAGCTAAAATGCGAATAGTCGAACTGTTACGACCATCAGCATACTTTAAGGGAGACTTAACGAACGCCAGCAATATAATCTTACAAAGAAAATACATTCAATGCATGCACATATAATGCACGCCGGTAATGTAAACTCATAAACGTTTTCTCCAACTGCATGCATACATGCTGTACCTACGTGAACGTTTCGAGATTTAATTCCTTCCTGTTTGGCCTGAATTTTATTGGCTACACCTGATCGTTTTCAGCAAATCTTCCTTCCATGTGGCGCTATTTATAGAAAGGGGTAAACCTAGGACAATTAGTTCCTTTTAGCGCGGCAGTTACGTTTCGATAAAAGAATGCTTAATGTTTACATGACGCGCGATTATAACAAAAGATTAAAGGCAAACGTTAAGTTGTGTATGTTTAACATTCGAATTCAATGAATTAACTAAATAAAGTGTTTTATTTTCAGGTACCTTGGCCCAAAACTAGTGCACCATCATCTTACGCTCCCAAAAAGGATCTAAGTTCTACTTCAAAGGTTAGTGCTGCATAACTTGATTGATTAACAGTTTTTTCATTTTAGAATGTTATCCTTATTATTTCAAAATATTGACTACATTCATATAGAAGTAACCAGTAGCCGTTATTTCAAAAACACCTTCTATAACGCAGCGAAATTACAGTATTCTCGAAAATAAGGCTGCAGGAACGAGTACTTTTACAGTAGCGCAGGGCTCGGTTACTGTCAATGTTAAAAATAATGAATATAATTATACTAGGGTGACAGAATAAAATAGACACCAGGTAAAGCGGTATAAATATGTAAACAGCTAAATTCTAAGAACGAATTAAGAACTTTCTCTTGTCATTAGGGTAGGGGTAGATGTATCGGAAAGAATTCGTCATAGTTTAGTATCGTTACAACTATGCCTCGCTTACAAGGTTCGAGTGATATTAGCGACTTCACCCAGGTGCATCGTTGGCCAGAGTGAACGCGGCGCTTCGCAACGTGAAATAAGTAAATTTTTAAATATTCCGTCGTCCACACAGTTAACCGTGTGATTACACAATTTAAACGCAAGGAAAAAACAACAGTGGAGCCGAGACCAGGTCGTGCCGGACCTTCTGAAAGAAGTAAAAGGGTGCTTCTGCGCGAAGTGTTAAGAGAACCGCGAAAAAGTACAGCTGAGCTTGCGGCAACTTCACAGAAAAGTCAGCGCACCGTTCCGCGATACCTCCACAGTATGGGGATGTATAAAAGGGTGGCAAAGAAAAAACCTCTCCTTACGGCGTTTCAAAAACGGCACCGAATGGCTTGTGCAATGGAAATGCGAACGAAGCCTGAAGAGTTTTGGCGGTCTGTCATTTTTTCAGACGAAAGCAGATACTTCCAATTCAGCGATAGTGGTCGTACGTGGGTATGGAGACGTTAGTCACAGCGACTGGACGACAAATTTTTGCATCAGACGGTGCAATACGGCGGTGTGAACATCATGGTGTGGGGCGCGATATGGTATGGTGGAAGATCGCAATTAGTAATCTGCGACGGAAATATAAATACGGCAAAATATATCCAAATATTAACAGAAGGACTACTACCGATATTCGACAACGCCTAAAGAAGAAGTCTAAAGAAGACGCCACTTTTATGGAGGATGGAGCACCCTGCCACAAAGCAAGAACAACAACCACATGGAAAGAGAAACAGGGGATTCGGATTTTACCATGGCCAGGCCAATCACCAGACATGAATCCGATAGAGAATGTTTGGCACATAATCCAGACAAATATGGCGAAACGACCGCGAAAACCCAGCAACAAGGAAGAACTCGTGGCAGCTGTTACAGAAGAGTGGTTAAACATTCCAGAAGACACCATTTAATAGATTCTATGCCACGACGACTCGCAGCACTTCACGCAAGTAAAGGTGGATCGACAAAATATTAGTCTAATTTAAAAATTAATATAATAGAATCTTTTTTTTAATTAGTAGGTGTCTATTTTATTCTGTCACCCTAGTGTACTTACTGTTTTAGTTCGATTCTGTTCTTGACGTAGAGCGAAGCAAAAATTCGCTGTAGTATTGTGTCATGAGCATGTTTTCCAGTGCTGATTTGGTCATACTAATACGGCGAGGTGAAAATATGTTGATGTATTTAGAAAATAAGCATTCTGCGTTTATTGAGGTGGTGTTCGCGAGTTTAAAAAGGCGGTTCGCATCATATTAGTTTTCAGTTAAACTCTTGTCTATACGCACTACGAGGGCGAACTGAAATGTTTCCGGAATCGGCAAGAGATGGCGCACGAAGATTGAAATGGATTCATTGGTCGACAATGTCAAAATTTCAGACGTCTACCGTCAATAGTTGTTGTTTAAGAGTATGTTTTGTGTAGCAAGTCAGGCGGCTTCGCAAAATTGGATAAAATCAAATTTGGTGCAGTGATAAAACACTTCTGGATGGCTGGCAAGACGGCCACGGAAATTCTTATAATATATTTTACTAGTGGTTTATGACGGATGTACTCCATCATTTTCGACCGTCAGCTGCTGGGTGCAGTGGACGCCCAAAAACCGCTACCAACGATAAAATGGTCGACAAGATTCGTGATGTCGTGTAAGCCGATCGCCGATTGAAGCTGAAAGCCCGGACAGAGACAATAAGCATCTCAGAAGAACGCGTTGGCCATATTCTACAAGAAATTTTAGGTATAAGAAAGCTTTCGGCGCGATGGGTACCGCGTTTGCTGACACCGGAGTACAAATAAAACCGTTTCGGAAGAGTGTTTGCCCAGGATTCAACGCAATCTAAGGGATTTCTTCATGCATTTTGTAGCCGTGGATGAGACTTGGATCCGCCACTACAAGCCGGAGACCAAGGAGCAGTCGAAGCAGTAGACTTTTCCGGGCGAATCGACTCCGAAGAAAGCAGAGACCGTTCCATCGGATGGAAAGGTCGTGGCGAACATTTCTTGGGGTTCCCAAGATGTGATCCTCACCGACTATCTGCAGAAGGGAAGAACGATCACGGGGCAATACTACAGCGATTTATTGACACCATTCGATGCAGTATTGAAGCAGAAGCGGCTTAGTTTGCAGCTTTTCCACTAAGACAATGCACCGGCTCATTTACCCCGCGTCGTCGCGTGTAAATTGAATGAGTTGCGCTACGAATTAGTCTGTCATCCTCCATATTCACAGTATCTAGCCCCCAGCGACTTTTTCCTATTTCCAAACATGAAAAAATCACTGCAAGGAAAGAGATTTGTCTGAAATAAGCTCATCGCCGCTACAGATGGCTATTTTGCAGACCACGAAATATTCTGCTTTTCCGACGGCTTGAAGACACTGAGGTACTGTTTGAAAAAGTGTATTGATCTTCTTTGTTTCTCTTCTCGATTCCGGAAACATTTCATGTCGCCCTCGTATAGTTTGAAAAAAATTCTTATTTATAAGGGCACACAATTCATCGGTTATTAATCTTCCTATAGTATCTGTTAGATTACCTAACGAGACTTTGAGGTAATCCACTATATTTAACGCTTCACGCAATGGCAGTTTGGTGTTCTCTAATTTGGAAATAGTACCTAAAAGAATTGAATAATTTTTGGGAAATTTGATCTATTTGAGTATTGATTTTGGTATCTGAAAGCAAACGCTCGCTTACTGAAATTGTTTGGGCTTCTTGGTACATCACGTTACTCAATTAACCGGTGGTGTTTGCTATTAACACGTCTTTGTACACAAAGGTACTGTACAGTAGAATATTGATATTTCAAATAATACATTTAATAATAGTGCCAGTGTATTCTAATGTTGGAAATTGGTTAAGAATTCTATTAACATTCGTCGAACATAACAAAGAACACCGTCGATTCACCATCATCAATCTAATCTGGCATTCATACATGTACTAACCATTTGCGTATGAATCCCGATTCCAGACTCGTTTCTGAAGCCTGCCTGACAAAAAATTTTTGGTGTTTGTTTATTGTATTCTGAAAATCAAATTTTATCTTTTTGGGAAATCGTTTATAATAGAAACTGATAAATATGGCCTTATCGGCATTAATGAGGACAAGAATTGTCACCAGCAATAGAAAGAACATACATCCGTACACACAACATAGAAAGAAAAGAGCCAAACAAAATTTTCAGTTCGAAATACATCATTTTCCCGGAAAATTGAATTTGGTAGCCGATTATTTCTCTAGAACCGTATCAATATGTAAAAAGGAAATGTCCTTAATTTTCTGAATTCAAGTCTTAATATATTAACATGATACTTACCTGTATGATAATCAGTTTATTTTTACGCTGTAGAGAGGTGATATTTTGAATCAATTTAATGGAATAGTCACAATGAACTTAAGGAATTATACGATATTAAGAAGCCATGTTTAATTTGACGCTAGAAAAACCGTGACAGCAGTAAGGAATTCTTTGTGATACATAACTGAGAAATGTATTAAATCTAGAGCAATACGTAAAAAAACTATTACCTTCATAGCTCATACATGTTTGTCTTATTTCCTTATTATGTCCGCATAGCCTGACCTAAAAACAGTTGCTAAAAATATAATTTATTCCCAAAATAATAAATGAGTAAATAGAACAAAACATCTTTCTAATTGGACATCATCCTGCTTCATACATACGACACGTTAAACCCACTTATTACTACCTTACAACAGCAGAATATGATTAACGCGAAGCAAAAAATAACCAATACGTAACAAATTAGTTCACGTTTAAGAGGTTGGACAAATTTAATCACCGAATGAGTATATTTTCGAGCTTGTTTTATGACAAAATACATACTCTGAATGAGTAACTTTTTCCACTGATTTACGTTTCGTTGCAGTATGAGAGCAGCTACAGTCGGTCTCGGCCCGACGCCAAAAAGCACGAAGATAAAAGCACGTCCTCCACATCGTTGGGCAGCAAGTACGGCGCCTACAGTTCAGGCTACCAACGTGACAGCACTGCTCACACTACAAGTAAGTATTCTGATAGAAAACGTACGTGCTTTGGATTTCAGAGTAAAATATGCAGTGGATTCTTTTTCGAATATTTTAAGGGAATCTATTTACACGCGCACAAACAAACCCGTTCCTCTCTATTTAAATGACAAAATTGTACAAAAATCTAATAAAAGATTACTTTATAAATGGCAATTTCTTTATAAAATAATAGCTATTTGAAAAACGAAATATCTTCAGATTTCATTGGCAATTAGTTTCATTAAAGAACGTACTGCTTATGTTTTTTATAAGTATTTTTAAGTAGTCTAGCGTGTCAATATTAAATTCTCAAATGTCAAATCCAAAATAATATAAAACCAAGTAAACAGTATATTTTATCTTTTTTCAATTGAGTGTAATAAGATACCATATGATCGGTTAAATTTGGCCTCCAGCAAGCCATGAAATTTTTCTTCTTTAAACTTAAGTTGGTGGAATAACTTTAAAGACGTGTAAATTGACTTATTCTGCGACGTTAATGACAGCGCTTAAGTATAGGTGGTGCAGTTTACGTTACAAACGTTGACATGCGGTTGTCAGATTAGGTTTTGACGTTTTGACAAATAACTACATACAAACGTTTTAGTTGGAAAAAAAAGGTTTAAAGAATTGTTACATTAAGTGTTAAAAGGGGGCGCCTTTATTTTTATACATAACGCCATTCTTCGTTTCATGTTATTAAAGACATTTTACCTTACCGGCTGAGGGCACAACCTTGAATTTCTTTGTTGATGGTGAAGAAGGAAGTTTCCATTGGGTTGATAGTGGGTACACCCATGACTCTTCATCAGTAACAATCCTATTAGCATGTCTTCCCTTCCTCTACGTATCGAGAGAGGTGTTGTAAGGACAAGCCAATTCGTATCCTTCTGTGTTCCTCAGTCAGTTGTCTAGGTACCCAACTGTCACTTGAGCATTATAAAGCTAGATTGCGCTGACATCTAGTGACGGATAGGGAAATAGCACACTGCTATTTTCAGCTTCCCCACAGCAATTTATGACTTATCTAATAACTTTCCCTCGTAGCTTTTGGGCTTCTTATGGATACATTCCAATTATGGTTCAAAAATCCTTAAAATCATTCGGTTTTAGAAATTTTTCTGTCATACCATGTTCTCGGTTGATTTATCATCAGCAAATTCAAAAGCTAGTTTTCCTTCTTTTGGTTGCAGACCATAAAACATATTTTTTCTATTTCATCGGTTTCCCGCCAGTCTCACTCGGAAAGTTGGATGTTATTTGACCTCTCTATTTTGTTAGTTTTTTGCGTAGTCATGAAGACGTGATTTTATACACTTTTTCGAATTAATATATTATTTGTTAATACTGATGATAGCTTTCGTTTCATCGCTTCTTTTGAAAACGTGTGATTAGCGCGTTCTTTTGTAAGCTTTAGTCTTATTATTAATACTAAGTGAAATACTTTGCAGATTAAAGAAATACAATAAAAAATTGGAAGAAAATAGTTTAGAAAAATAATTTATGGTGTATATTGTGGTTATGCGTCATCAAATGAAAGCGAATATAAAAATATTTAGCCTGCTAAACATTGACAACCTTACAATACCTACCAACAATGAACTAAATTAACTAAAAGGAAAAATACGAACATCTCACGTGACTAGACCTAAACATATATTCTATTGTCAAATTTTCAATTATCGAATGTAAATGTAACCGTGTATCCCTCTTTTCCCTTAGAATAATGATACTAAAAGAATGATGTATGCTTTTTATTCCAATAGATGATATCCTAACTGTCAAAATAAGCTGAAAAAAAGCTAATTGTGTATCTGGCTGTACACCAACAGTATTGAAGGGTAATATTGGGGAATGAGTTCCCAATTCAATAAATTTCCCAATATTATCCTTCGATCCGGCCAAATAATAATTCAACAATATTGTCTCCTATATAATTGCCAAACTTTGTTTTACGATTTGCATACTCCTCTATTCTAACACTCTGTACTTCTTTTAAGGTGGTCTTCCAACACGATCCGACCTGACAACCAGATACAAACCATCGACAGAGAAGAAAGACACCAGCCACCCACCCATCACCTACCGGCCACTCACTAGAACAACCACCTCCCGATCTAGAGACCCTAGTCCGATTACCGATAGAGATAAGACTGACTCCAGTTCTTCCAGTTCCTACAACTTAAATAGATTATACCCGAGATCGTACACTCGATCTGGAAGTCGCGAACGAACAGACTCTATAGGTTCCAGTACCACGACGATTCCAAAATACTCCGGTAGAGCATCCCTTACCAAAGATGACGCCAAATATGCGCCTTTAGGTCGAATATCGCGCGAAGTTTCTAGGGAAGATCTAACAACTAGTTCGACGTCGTCTTCTTCCAGGTACAAGAACGCAATGAACACCTTAAAGGCGCCATCTAGGGAAGATATAAGTAAACCGTCTCAAAAATATATTAATAGTAGGTTTCTACCAAAGAATACGGTAGAGAAAAGTTATACAGCTTACTCTAGAATGTCCTCAGCGAGGACTAACGAGGTTAGCAGGAAAAATAGGGAATTACTAAATGTTTTAAGCACGCAAAATGAAGATCGCAGTCGCCCTGCTAGTAGATGTTCGTCGACTACACAGGAAGATTTGAAAGAACGTCATAGAAGCGAATCTTCGTCGCACGAGAGTCCTGTCATCTCGTATCAAGACATGGAAACAGTCACCGTTGTTACTAGAAGTACTTCCCCAAATTTAGGCAATCAACAAAGTTTTGTCAGGTCCAAACGGCTTGATAACGCAAGGACTATAGAGAAACAAATAACAAGGCCTAAAATCCGGCCAGAAATGATAGACAGGGAGATGCAATCTGATCGATTGGACGATAGCACTAAAAGTTCACGATTCGCTGGCGCCTCGCGAATAGCAACTTATCTAGATCTAAAGTATTCTAGTCCAAGCGAAAGCGAAAAGCAAAAAGATAAAAATTCAAGTAGTTCTAGTCAAATCGACGCCAAAGAAGTCGAAGAATCCATTCCCAGGAAAGAGTTAAAGGATCTGGAGAGTCCAAAGAGTTTATCGCGAAATAGCTCGAGCAAAAGCTTAAGTTACTCCTCAACTAAATCCGACGCTTCTAAAGAAACGAAAAGTAAACCTAGTTCCTCACAATTCGATAAGACCAAATCGAAGTTAACGCCGCCAAGATCGACGCAGAGCGATTCCAAAAAGCAGCTACCTCCGCAAGTTCCAAAATCCGATAGTCCTAGCAGATCTCTCAATCCCTTAAGCACGCCAAATAAGGATTTTAGGAAATCGGTCTTAAACATGAATACTGAAGGCAAATTGCGGAAAAAGAATATCAAACGCAGCGTTAGCGTTAGTTCAGCGGATTCTGATGGCGCAGCGTCGGAAGCAACGGAAGCCTCAGAAAATTTATCGAGTTGCGTAGTCTCGTACCCTAGGAGCCCGTCCATTTCGAAATTACCACAAAAAGTTGGTCAAGATGATTCGCAGCGTACTAGGAGGTCTTGTACAAGATCGCCTACGGTTGGTTCAGAGACATCTTCAGCAACAACCAGTAGTAGTGAAGACGACAACAAAGCTAGAGTTAATAGAAGTTCGTCATCGGCGGAAAGTAAATTAAAGAAGCTTAATCTAGCTTTATCTAGGGGATCAATTCCCGTATCTTCGCAGGACGAAACGGAAAAATCACCTAAACCACCCTTGAGTCCGAGGATAAAGCCTGACGGACCTAGGAACGAAGCTGAAGCTAAATCTTTCTTGATGAGAGCGTTAGCACCAGTGACAAATTTATTCAAAGCTACTAGACATGACTCTAGTGATAAACTGAATTGGCTGGATAATACCTGTGATAATATTTCGGAGATAAAAACAGATAGTTTGAGTAGTAATTTCAAAAGTTCTAGCGATAATACTAGCAATAAGGAGGAACAGAGGATACCGACCAAGATCGAAATATGCAGGGTGGAACCCAATTTCGATGAGAACCTGGTGGAACCTGAGGAATTTTCAAATTTTGATAAGAAACAATTTGTTAATCGCAAGGAAAATTCTAAAAGCTCCAGTAGTGTCTCTTGCAAGTACCCTGTTAAGTTAATCAGGCAGGATGATCCAGATGAGATTCCCTGGTGGTTACAGGAAGATCCAGAAATACCAGAAGGTGTGGTAGTTTGGCCCGCCACCAGTATAACGCCCGAGGGAATGACTGAAGATGGGCGCACGGTGTATAAGGTTAGAAAAGACGATTCGAATAGTAAGGTTTGGTGGTTCGAAGAGACTGAAGAAAGTAGATCATTGAGTTCCCAATCTAAAAACTGCAAATTAAAACTGTTGAAACACGTCGATTCTGGTGAAAAGGCCTGGTGGTTAGATGAGAATGCAGAAGTACCTGAAGGTATCGAAGTCTGGCATGATCCGTTTGCCAAGATAAAATCTATAAAACATGTAGATTCTGGCGAAAGAGCTTGGTGGCTGGATGAAAACGCGCAACCTCCCGAAGGTGTTGAAGTATATCCGCAGTCGTATTCCGCCAACGACGAGGAATCTTACTGTAGCAATAAAGTTAACGCCAGCAAAGCATTTTGGATCGGTTCCAGCGAGAACGACAGCAAAAATGAAGGCGTTGAAGAACCGGAATTCCTGAAAAAATATAAAATCCGTCACATCGACTCCGGCGAAAGGGCATGGTGGTTGAGCAGCGTCGAAAACCTAGTCGACGATCCGAAATGCGAAGGCAAAGACATTCCACGTGAAGAGAAGAAACGTTACGAAGAATCCGATAACGAATCGGAATGTCATATACCTCTCGGCGATAGAGCAAGTCCTGAAGGCTTAGAGACGCCTAGGGAAGACGAAGATCGCGGTAGGATATCACCTTATGACAATATTCCCGTTAGAAAGCATAAGGCGAAAGATTTAGATCGGGTGAATTTGTTCATTTCGAAGCATACTAATATAGATGATATTCTGGGAGGGTCGGGTCAGCTGTTGAGTCCAATAATGAGCAGGATTTTCACCTACGAAGACCATAAGCGTGGAAACGATGAGGTGTGCGAGGAAATCAATCCTGGGCAGGTTAGGATTCACGATAGTACGCCGCAGAGAGGCGTCATACAGCCTACTAGATTGTGAGTAATGTTTTAACTTAAATGTATCCCGTAGTTAGTTGTTTTGCTAGTAATTCTAAATTGCTTGTAATGTATATGTTTTATTATAAATTTATGATATTTTAAAATTTATGGTACCATTTTCGTTGAGTTTAACGTGTTATTTTCCATTTTTCTAGTTACTTTAGTAACTCTCAGGTTAAAAAAAGAATGCGTTTCAAATTCCTGAAATCAATTTATTATATAACACATGGGCTGAAAAGTCCCGGGCCTAACACATAGATGACGCTAGTTTTATTCCAGTCACCTTTCTCTCAGTTAGCACTAACCTTCAAAAGATAGCTGTTAAAATTTCATGATATTCTATTCATTAGTTTGTGAGTTATTGTGCTAAGAGTCACGCTACTTTTGTTATTTTCAAAATAATGGATCAAAACCAATTTCGTGTTTTAATTTTACACTGCTTCTTGATGGGAAAAAAATACCGTTCAAGCGAAGCAATGGCTTGAAAAGTGTTATGGGGACTCCGCTCCATCAGAAACAACAATAAAACGTTGGTTTGCTGACTTCAAACGTAGTCGTAGAGACACCGATGATGCAGAACACCAAAAAACATAAAAAAAATCCACAAAATCGTTTTGAATGATCGAAAAGCGAAGTTGCGTGAGTTAGCTGACATCGTAAATATATCAAAAGAACGTATTGGCTTTATATTGCATAACCATTTGACCATGACAAAGCTCTGTTCAAAGTGGGTGCCGCGTTTGCTCACTGTTGACCAAAAACAAGAACGTGTTGATGATTCTGAGCAGTGTGTGGCCATGTTTAAACGTAACAAACCGGAATTTTTGCGTCGATATGTGACAATGGATGAAACATGGATCCATCACTTCAGTCCGGAATCAAAACGATCGTCATCTGAATGGACAGCAACTGGTGAACTTCGTCCAAAGGGCCCGAAAGCACAACAATCGGCTGGAAAGGTTATGGCCTCGGTATTTTGGGATGTGCGTGGTGTAATATTCATCGACTATCTTGAGAAAGGAAATACCATCAACAGTGAATATTATATAGCGTTATTGGAGCGTTTGAGGGCCGAAATTGCAAAGAAATGACCGCATATGGCAAAGAAAAAATTTTGTTTCATCAAGACAACGCACCGTGTCACAAGTCAATCAAAAGAATGGCAAAACTACATGAATTGAACGTCGAATTGCTCCACATCCACCGTATTCGCCAGATTTGGCTCCTGGCGACTACTGGCTGTTCGCAGACCTCAAAAAAATTCTCGCCGGTAAGAAATTTCGCTCGAATGAAGAGGTTATCGCTGAAACTGAGGCCTATTTTGAGGCAAAAGATAAATCGTTCTACAAAAGTGGTATTGAAATGTTAGAGCGGCTCTGGAATGATTGCGTTGCTCTTGATGGAGATTACGTTGATGAATAAAGCTAATTTTGAACCAAAAAACCGTGTTTTCTTTGTTAAGCCCGGGACTTTTCAGCTCATATTCAACTATTAGGTCATAATATCAGAATATATCTCTTGTCGTATGCAGTACGTTGAAATAAAATAGTTTTGTTTTTGAGTACTTTATTACAGTGGGCTTGGAATTATTGATATAAATAATGATATTTCTGAAATTTCGTCTCTATATGTAAAGGCAAACAACGCAGATCATGAGCATATTTTTTTTTCCTAAAATTCCCTGTTAAACCTGAAGAAACTATCTTGTTTTAAAACGAACACCCTTCTCAGCACGGCGTTGCATGTTTTAACTTGCTTTTTTGAAGTTATCCACAAGCAATAAGCTTGAAATAGGAAGATTATATTATTATAATTATTATAACGTTTTCTACATAAAAAGGATTGTAGTTTTGATAAATAAAAAACAATTGGGAAAAGACTGAATAATTACAATAAATAAATGAAAGAATAAACATGTAACTCACGAAATAAACAGCTGAGGTGTGTAGGAAATTCAATACATAATACAAAAACAAAGGAAATGGATCAGTATGTAATTTATTCGCATTAGTACACATACCTTACAAAAAGGGCACCTTGTACAATATATTACAAAGTGTTCTAGGTACGTAGAAGGTGCCAGAAGATCTAATATTGTATGTAATCACAATGAAGTTAATCTGACTGAATAGTGAGAGCGAATCAACGTAATTATTCATTTATTAAAAATTTACTACTAGCTTCTTTCATTCTTTAACTTAACAAGATAAATAATTAATGCTGGTTCAGGGGTTGTTCTCAGGATTGAGGTTTTTTGTGGTTTTCCTCATTCCTTGGCGAATACTGAGAATAAATATCTTAAGACGCACCACAGGCACATGCGTAATAATAATTCATAGTGGACCGACGCGCCCCTGTAATTGGCAAAAGCTGTTGGATTATTATTATATGTATTTATATTATATTATAAAGTCATGCCTACGAAGAACCCATTGTAATCAGTGCCATGTGTAGGATAATTCAAAACTGTCCAATTTACGGTATATAAAATTTTCTTGTATACATTTAAGAGCAGCTGTGGGTGGATATAATATCACTACCAAACCGAAGATGAAAATTCAAATATGAATGGAGATATAAAAAAATACTAACGGCGTGTTCAAATTGTGAAAAGCTCTGCAAGATCGTATAAGGAAACCTCGAGATCTATATACGAAATGTGCGAATTAACAGACAAATGAGGATCAAAAATTTGTGTTACTTTAGGCGTTCGGAGAAACAAAGTGTTGCACACCAATTACTAATCACAGCAAAATCATTTTTGCAACATTAAACAATCGCTGTAGAAATAATATTACTGAACGTATTCTAGTCATCTGCATATGCGGGAAGTTTGCAATCAAGGAGCAATAAAAGGTCATTGACGTAGACCATGGTTCTCCAAACTTATTACCCTCGCAGCCACACTGACTTCTCCACTAAATTCCAAGGACCAAGTTCTCAAGGTTCTCGCACGCTGGGGAAAAACGAATAAAAGAAATGAAAGAAAAAGGAAAGGAACAGAAAGAGAGAAAGAGAGAAAGAGAGAAAGAGAGAAAGAGAGAAAGAGAGAAAGAGAGAAAGAGAGAAAGAGAGAAAGAGAGAAAGAGAGAAAGAGAGAAAGAAAGAAAGAGATAAAAAGGGGGATCCCGACTGTTTCCCCTGTGGTCCCCTGTTTCCCCCGATGATCCCTTGTTTCATTCTCCCGAAGGAACCACCTACAATAGAGGCGAACTATAGAAATCCATTATCATTTCTTTTCATCGTTTTCCCCCTTCCCCCGTTTTTATTCCTTCTGTCCTTTTTTCCTTATTTTCTCTTACTATTATTATTTATTTTATATATTTTATCATGTCACGGTCCAAATCCGGAAACAGTTCGTTTATTACCAAAATACTAATTGATTAAACGTTGATAGACTTGAAAAGGTATCGCAATTATTTTTAACTTGTACACATATTCCAATAATAATCATTAAAAGATATCTATGAGTACTCTATCTATGTTCGATGTTGTTCTAGGGATATAATTGGAAGAAATCAAAGGAACAATTCGTATGGAAAGGTAAGTCGCAATCATATTTATCAATAATTTAATTAATACTCGTTGTTATCAATTCGACATCACACTGCAAGATTAAGGTATATTGCAGTGTGATGTCGAATTTTAAATCTGCTAATCATTTTAAAACAGACAATTTTTCATTTCGTGATAACTGATGAGTTTACAAAAGAATCTTCAAAAAAAAAACAGCAAATTAATTGATTTGAGACATTGCTCTAAGTCTGTCTCGCACTTAGTAAAAGGAAGTAAACAATTGTATCTTATTAATTGTAAATGGTTTTTTTCTGTTTGTTACGACGATTACCCAGTTATTTATTGATATTGAACGGTACGCTTACCATATGTTATCTACACCCGTAAAAAATGCGTTTGCATACTTTTATCTTTATTTTATATCGAAAGTAATGGCTTTATACACTACCGGTCATAAGTTTTAGACTATTTAGAGAGGTTTGCATTAAGATTTAATTAAGAAGGAAACCATACACTTTTAATGAGAAAAAAACATGTATATTTATTAGAAATTATGATATTAAAACGGGGAAGGTTATAACATGCGTTCAAATAAATTTTACCTCAAAATAGCCTTTGAAATTATAATTATGTCTTAATTTTTTACCGAAATTCTTAATACTAATTTTGTTTGATATAAGCTATTTGAATGACATGGCAAATGTCATTTGACAAATCATAAAACGAAAATTTTTAACTGAATGAAACGTGTATATTTGCAACAAACAAGCAAGATTTTATAAAAACTGTTGTAAGTGGCCTTCACCTTGTTCAAAGCATTTCTCACATCTTCTTCTAATAGAGGAAAAAATATTTTGTAAAATTTGAAGGTCGGCAAGATCGGGTATCTGTACCCGATAAATTGAGTTCTTTAACAAGGGCCATAAAAAGGAGTTGCAGGGGGTAATATCACAAGATCTTGGTGGAAATACACCTTGAGAGTTTCCACCAAGTTGGTGGTTAAATTTATCAACTGCTTTTGAAAAAATTGCTGTAGGATATTCATTGTTTCACCGGCTTTGTGTATGCTCTAGCTTCGTCTTGTTAAAAGTAACTCTGTGTTATATCTTCTTCATTAAGCTGTGCGATAAATTGCATAATAATTTCTTGTTGAGACTTTTCTCCTGTTAATGGATCGTTAAAAGGTAGGGCCAATAATTCTCCTTCAACTAATCACATACCATAAACCAATTTTCTGTGGATGAAGTGAGGTTTCAACATAAAAATGATGTGGTTTCTTATATTTTGTGAGTTAACATATCCGTTCAGATAAAACCATAATTCGTCAGAAAAAAAATGTTGTGTCAAGAAGATCATTAACAAAATTATTTAAAAACTACTGACTTTGTTGTTCTCCCAGAATAGTCGATTTCTTTAATTTCTTAATAACAGGTCATGCGATATGGAAATACATGTAAGTCCTTTTTCAAAATTGTATGACATGTGCCAATTGATACATCCATTTATTGCAATAACACTCGTATGGAAGCTCTTGGTATATCATTTGTAATTTCTCTTACATTGTCAACTAGCCCTTCCGTGCGCCTTTTCGGCCAACTACTGCCTCCTTTCTGTTTAACACTCCCTGTTTCCCTGAAACGCTTAATGCAATATTTAAGTGTGTGCCGAAAACTATCGTAATCAAAGACGAAGTTGGGGAACTCACTAGATTCTTTTAAACAATCTTCAATACTGCCATTGTCCGTCAATCTTACGTCCGTTTCGAAAATAAGTTTCCACCATGAATGATATGTGTTGTATAGTAAAAACCATTTAAAGTCAATTTTAAATTACAATACAATTATCACAAGTCACTATAACCTATGCATCTGAACAACTACTCTGTCAAATTGACGGCTAATGCAATTGAAAATAGTATGTTACGACAAAAGTTTTTGTTGAAATGGATTACTAAAGCTAACGTTTAGTTGAATGCTTTTTATTATAAGTAATGCGCATAGCTAAATGTTTATGTATGGTACATAACTGCAATCGCCAATTGATATGGTATCAGATACAGTTGTTGTTAGTGGCAGCATTTGTTTGATTGTAAATATTTTGATAATATATCACAAAATTGGTTTTTTGTTAAAGTATATAAAAGTAAATATATAATAGAGATAACGTTGTGGTTTTATAATACAACATTTATATACCTATCCGGACCATTCAAAACCAAGCAGAAATCGTATATAAAGGCGATGCTACAAGTGGATCTAACATAGTCCTATAATATATAATATAATAATAGCTGGATCTAGTGAACTTGTGTTTCCACTATTGATAGTATGTACCTAAAGAACCTGGTGGCAAGCTTAGGCCCCAAGTGCAACAAACCCTGTAAACGTTGTTAATCAAGCCACATCTTCACCTAAATTAACCACTGGTTTATTTAACAATTCGTTTCGTAATACTTACTTATCAAGCATTGGGCCAAAAGGTCTTATACTTTGAGATTCTTGGATAGGTCACTATCTACAGTTTTTCAAGAAAGAGGTCACGTACTAACAATACCAAAGAAAACAACAGGTATGATCCAACCATTGGACGTCTAGGAATTTCGAATATGGAAGGGATTTAATCGACGATTTTCTGACCTGGTTCTTTTCTTAAATAATTATGTTAATCTCTATTTGCGAAAAAATGTCATAAAATTGTAATCATTAATATACCATCAATTGCCATCCTTTAAATATATCTATTTGTTTGCATATGCCTGGTACACGTCCGGTTATTTAGAGAATCAACCTAGGCCATTCGAACATCTCGTGAATTTTTCCTTTTTAAACCAAAACTTGCATTTGCATTCATTCATTGTTTTTGGTACGAAAAGATTTTATGCTTTAAGCATTTTTCGGACGACTTTCATTACCATACCAAATCATAAATAAATAATTTAAATACGCATTAAAATAAATATTTTATTCATTAGTAGTAATACTAAGGATTTGTTATCCCGTATTTATATTTATATAAATTATGAACATTAGAGCATAATAACTGATGCAATTTTACTAATTAATGATGGCTTTTCTTAATAGATGACATATGTATACAATATTGTGTTAACAGCATAAGGTACGACTTGCTCTATACATTTGGAACACCCTGTATAATTGAAAATGCTTTTAAATCAATGAAGATTAACAACCTGCTTTAAGTTCTTTACCATATTATTATGATCAACTCAAGTGTAAGAGGGTGGCGCTTAAATACAGCACCCACAACATTTATGCGTCCTGAAAGATCTTTCGATAAGGTACAACATTTGCATTTAAATTTTCGTTCTATTTCCGTTCAAAGAAACTGATAATCTGTGAATTTTCGAAGGGGTATTTCATACCTTCAGAGCAATTTCAGTACAAACAAAATTTCTTTTGTTTTGAAGTCTCAACATACTCTACTTACCTACCAAGTTTGATTAACATATGAATTTGATACCCGGAAACCTTTCCTTGTTAGTTAACCAGTCAATTGGTGGTGCTCTTTCGGCATCCACTGATATTGTGGGTGCAACCTCAATAGATGCGTCAATTCTGGGCGATCCGGACAGGAAATTGGAAAGTTTCCATTACGGAACAATAAACAACATTCATAGAGTCACGACGTGGGCTCTAAACAGCTTAAAGGAGTAAGACTTCCAGAATTGTTACCAGGAATAGAAAACTCGCTGGAGACGCTGAATGCAAGGAGTATACTTTGAAGGAGACAAAATTAAATTGCAAATACATTCAATTAAACACCTCAAAACTAATCATCCTCATTAATTCTTAGATATACCTCGTATTTTTAGATTCCGACAGCGTATTCGAAGTACGCTCTGTATTTTTTAGAAATCAGCTATCTAATGCGAGACGTAAATATGAAATTATTTTCGTCTATTTCGCCAGCGCTCGCGTTAACATTAAAGCGTGTCGGAATTGCACCATAAACTCGCATATTTCAATTGCAACATCGGTTTTCGCCGGTTGGAACTCTATAATAGTAGCGCTTCTTTGCCGCGAAAGAGACCAGCGCGGACGTAGGAGCATTTAAGCGTTTTCGTGAAATCCTGCTGTACGGTAGCCAATATCGTAAAATTTTTAAAGACGCCGTAAACGCAGCGGGAGATTTTTCATAGGCGAAGCGTGAAAATGTTTCGAACGCCAAACAGCTTTAAGTCGAGAAAACGCGGAGAATTTTGCTGACGTTGTTACGGGATTGCGAGGCGTTTTGTGTACAGCGTCGACTGTCAGGAACGTTGAAATTGTTTCGTTTCTAAGCGGAAAAGTTAGAAAATCAAACTGAATTTCTATGCGTTCCATTATTTTTCAAATGCCTTGACAGATAGCTGGAATACAGCGGATAGTTTGAAGAGAGAGCGTTGTGACGTAATTGGATAGAGTTGAGTTATTTTTATTTGCTTATGCAATCGTAACATTTTACATTAACGTGCGGCTGCAGAGGTTAATTGTTTAAATCAACTTTAGACGTCTATTACCTTTAATTATTGTTATCTGGAATGGTTTACACTAACGACTTTCAGTACGTATTTATATGCATTCGTATAATGCTAGTTAACGCGTGTAGCATTGTACGTTATTCCTATATTCCATATTAAAACGTAGTTTATGTTGGAAAATTTTATGGATTGTTTGATATATAGGAAGTACAGAAGCTTACTTATGGATAATAGTGAAATTATGTCTAACAGTGTAACAAAGAAAACAAGAGAACATCTACTAGAAGTAGACTGGAGTATGGTAGAAGAAGAAGAAGATAACCTAGGCAATCATTAATCAGGATTAAGAAAGAAATAAATAGTGATTACGGTTGAAATTCGTTGGTGAAATTACAGATTGAACTATTTCTTGAATATAAGTTGAATTCTTTTATTCTTTAAGGTGGCAAATTTATCAATGATGCTATAATAAAAAGTTGAGTATCCGATAATTCATTCACTTCAGAAGCACGGGTAGCGCGAATAGTCAATATGAAAGAAAGCAGTCTGTATGCCTCTTTAAAAATGTCACTATCCCCATCTATAAACTTTAAAAAAATTGATCCGTATCATAAATTAATTCAGCTTTCAACCTCTGCAGTTGCATATCATTAAAAGTAGTAGGATACCATTCTTTTACATTGTTTAAAGCATCAATCGGTGACTCTTGGGAAAAGTTTTCAAATTTTGAAACATCTATTAATCTAACAACTATTATTTATATCTTGAAAACGGATATTAATTTTCATTTAAATTATATCTAATAGAGAAGGTGATCTGAAATGTTTTCGGAATCGACAAGAAAAACACTGTATTGGTGTAGTTCTTCACTGTTATTTCAATCTGGTCTCCTCGAAGATCAATACACTTTTTCAAACGGTGGTACAGTCTTTCAAAGCCGTTGGAAAAGTAGGATGTTTCGTCTGCAAAATAGCCATCTGTAGCGGCGATGACGTTCTCATTTGAGGCAAATGTCTTTCCTTCCAGTGATTTTTTCAAGAGTGGGAATAGGAAAAAGTCGTTGGGAATTAGGTCCGGCGAATATGGAGGACGAGAGACTAATTGGTACCGCAACTCATTCAATTTCGACACGGCGATGCGAGATGAATGAGCCGGTGCGTTGTTGTGGTGAAAAAGCACCTTTTTCCGCTGCAACTGGGCCGTTTCTCCTTCAATACTGCATCGAATCGGCTCAATAGATCGCTGTAGTATTGCCCCGTGATTGTCCTTCCCTTCTGCAGATAGTCGATGAGAGTCACACTTTGGGAATTCCAAAAAATGGTCGTCATCACCTTTCCGGCTAAAGAAATGACTTGGATTGCATTGGAAAAGTCCACTGCTTCGACTGTTCCTCCGGTATGTAGTGCTGGATCCAAGTCTTATCTACGGTTACAGAACGGATGAAGAAATCCCTTGGATTACGTTGGATCGTGGCCAGACACCCGGCCAGACGGTCACCCGATTTCCAGTGTGAGCAAACGCGCTACCCATCGTGCCGAAAGTTTTTTCATACCCAAAATTTCGCGTAGGATATGGCGAACGCGTTCTTCTGAGATGCCTGCTGTCTCTGCTATCTCTTTCAGCTTCAATCTCCGATAGGCTAACGCGACATCATGAATCTTGTCGACCATTTCATCGTTGGTAGCGGTTTCTGGGCGTCCACTGCGTGGTTCGTCACGTGTGCTTGTGCGGCCACGTTTGAACTCGCTCACCCAGAAGCTGATGGTCGAAAATGATGGGGTACATCCGCCATGAATCTATAGTAAAATATTTCAAATTTCCGTGGCCGTTTTTTCAACCATCCAGTGCTTTATCACTACACGAAATTCGATTTTATCCATTTTTGAGAAACCCCCTGATTTGCTACACAAAACGCACTCTTAAACAACAACTATTGACAGTAGACGTGTGAAATTTTGACAGTTCCCGTAAAGAAGGTTGCCCTTGTCGACCAATGAATCCACTTCAACCTTTGTGCGCCATCTCTTGCCGATTCCGGAAGCATTTCAGACCGCCCTTGTAATGGCACAACGTTCAATCAATGTTGCCACTACATCTGTTGGCGGCGTAAGTAGCACCATATCGTGTACTTTTTATTTATTTCTGGAGTACACACGTTTTTCGGTCATCCATTGCGTTGTTCATGAAATATATCGCTCCGACTACGTTTAAACTCAGCTTTACATCATTTTATGGTTGCAATGCGCTAGAGATTGGCCCCTGTAAACAGACTCCAGTTCAGCATTGATTTCATCCTTTGTTTAGTTCCTTAAAAATAAGAAGTTAATCACTGATCCGAACTCAAGTCTTTTCATATTTCAAAACGAGCTAAAACCAGTCCACTTTCTGCTGAAATAACAAGCGCTCTTATCATGGAAATGAAATCAAATTTTGACGGTTACATTTTAAAGGATTGTCAACTTGAAGAATAAGCAAGATCACTGCGTTGTTTATGAAATATATCGCTCCGACTACGTTTAAACTCAGCTTTACATCATTTTATGGTTGCAATGCGCTAGAGATTGGCCCCTGTAAACAGACTCCAGTTCAGCATTGATTTCATCCTTTGTTTAGTTCTTTAAAAATAAGAAGTTAATCACTGATCCGAACTCAACTGTTTTCATATTTCAAAACGAGCTAAAACCAGTCCACTTTCTGCTGAAATAACAAGCGGTCTTATCATGAAAATGAAATCAAATTTTGACGGTTACATTTTAAAGGATTGCTAACTTGAAGAATAAGCAAGATCCGTCCTCGTAACTTCTTAAATAAAACTTTTACTCCTGTTCAAAGTGTAACTTTTTCCCAAGCAATTTTTGTACGTTAAACGAGAAAGTAAATTTTATAAATTTTATAAAACAGTACCTGTTTAATACGATCTTAAAGAATACTTTAAATTTTTTTTGTGGAGCCGATGCTATGTATATCGTTTTTTAGGTCATAAGCTGTTACTGTAGAGTAACATAAACATTCACTTTAGTTTGGTTCGTTGTCTGCGAGTGTCGAGAGACGTCTTACAATTAGCAATCGCTTTGGAATGCACGTCAGAAATCTATCTCTGCGTTCCGATGAAAGTTCGAACTCCCATCGTACATAAAGTCATTAATATCCTTTTATATTTCAGATAGATTAATCTGTAACTATCTATGTAAAGGAACTTATATACGTATGCATGTTCATTTGTGGCCGCGCGTACACGTGTATGCATTCGATTGGATTGGATATTATGTATGCATTGGCAGTGTAACCTATTCAAAAATATGATATGGAAATGGAATGCCGGTGAAGTTCCTTCACTTTCTTCTGCTGGCGCCAACTCGCACGTCACATACGTTTTGTGGTATATGTACTCTTTTGAAACGGGTTGTCCTTTAGGTTGTCTTCTTGATTTCGTATTCGTTATTTGGTAACGTGAGTTTTATTATTCACTTTTTGTATGAATTTGTCTAAAGGTTATTGAACGGTTAAAATGGTACTAAGAAGATATAGTTGATTGCTGTTCTTCTTAACGTTGAAACATCGACACTTTTGTTCCTTAAAAAATAATTTGATTTTTCTTGATTAAGGACTGGTATTCAAGCTAGTTCTTTTATAAACTTGACAAATCGATGATTCCTATCAAGTTCAACACTAATGCAACCTTCCTTTGACATAATTACACTACGAGGGTGAATCTCTATGCTGTACTCCTGACTCCCTTACAGTAAAACTGCAGTGGCTTTATATTTTTTTATTTTTCGATATAGTCTCCCTCTATACTAATGCATTTCGTTGGTGCTCCAACATCTCAACAGCCACTTGGAAAAGTTTCTGTCCGACCTCTGCGAACCATCTCTCTACAGCTTGCATTACTTCATAATTACTGGAAGATCTTGCCGCACGTAAGATTTCTTTTAATTTGGGGAACAGCCTGCAATCACTAGGGGCCAGATCCGGCGAATATTGCGAGTGCTCCACTAATTCAAAGTCTGCTTGGTGTTTCGCAGCCATAGCTATACCGAAGGTATGGCTGGGAGCATTATCCTGATGGAATAACATACCGTGCCTTAACTTTCCTCGTCGTTTCTCTTTAATAGCCTCTGCCAATTTAGAAATCAATTGTGTGAAGTGGGCCCCTGTCATGTTCTGTCGCTTTTGCAAACAGTCAGTCAGGATGATTCCTTGAACATCTCAGACCACAGATAGCAAAACCTTTCCAGCAGACGGCACAACGTTAAATTTGCGTGGAGTAGGCGAATCGTGATCTTTCCAGTCTCTACTTGGCACTTTGGTCTCGGGGTCGAAGTGGTATACCCATAAGTCATCCAGGGTCACATACCGACTAAAAGAGTTCTTTTTGTTTGCTTGATACATTTCCAAAAGACGCTAACAAATCAACACCCGATTTCATTTTTGATCAATGGTTAATATTCGGGGCACCCATCTTACACTCATCTTTTTCTTTCTAATTCCTTAGTCAGCGTGTTCTGCACCATATGATATGATAATCCAATATCTTCCACAACGTCCATAATGCGTACTCGTGTACGATATCGTGTACTTTTTTAATGTTTTTGTCTGCTGTTACCGTTATGGGATGACCACTGGCTTGGTTTTCGTAGGATGTTTTCCCGTATTTAAAACCTCGATACTAGCATTTGACTGTATCAATAAACTGCAGCCTCAGCAGTGGGAGCCATAATGTCTTTATGAATTTGAGTTGGTGTCATGCCCTTTTCTGGAGGTGTTTTATTACGACTCTTTGTTGTACAGGATCCATTTTTATGAATAATCACTACACACAATTCAAGAATTAGCCACAGCACAACAACACTTTGAGATACAAAATTTGATATTATGTAGATATGATCTACAAATGTCAGTTAACTAAATGTTAAAAACATTAATCAAACAACCACTTAGAAGTAGGTGAGGGGTGGGGCCTGAACACCGCCCTCGTACACGCAGCAATTGCTACAGTATAATGAATGTAATGTCTAGGCGCAAAAATTTAGGGACAGCTTCAAATCAAGATGTGAAACACATGTGTTTCTTTCTCGCCTAACGCTACAATTCATGGGTTTCCAAACTTTTAACGCTATCGATGTCCCAAATGTTGAAAAGAAAATTCCTTGTTGGGCTGAAGATAATATCAATTGAAAGTGAATTGGCTGAAAGGTCTTGAGCGATGTTATAAAATGAATTCTATTTCCTATTACATTCCGTATGTTGAATTGATGTGAGCTGAGATTCGGAATGAAACAAGTAAATTAGGGAATTTGGTTGTTCAGTACTACAGAAATATTACACTTTTAAGCGCTATATTGAAGCTCCAAACAAAAATAATATCAGCAAAAATTGTAGAGCAGATAGATAGCGTCCCATACTTGACGCCATATTTATCTTATGACAGCTCGAGGAATCTCTGCACAACGATAAACTTCTCTTTCTATGCTTTATAGACCTCAACCAAACATTTGATAGAATCCAACCAGAAGATGTGACAAGAATCTTGCAGAAGTACAACGTATACTGAAAACATACAGCGCTTATACAACAGCTGAATTCGAACATCAAAATTAAAATGCGAACAACATATTAACTGAAGGAATGCCCAGCTTATCGGGTATTCGGCGGGGAGAACCCGAGGTTATTTAATTTCATTATGAACGAAACCATTGACTGTGTTGGGGAAGTTAACTCAGACTTTAGAATGGGCGATAGGGTATGTAGAATAGTGGACTATGCTGACGACGCCATTTTCATACCGAATTCTGACGACGATCTACAAGGCCTACTAAGTTAGTAAAGTCGCAGGAATACTCGGTATGGAAATATCCGTTGATAAAATCAAAATTGTGGTAATCTCTAAAGATCCTATAGAATATAAACTGGTGGTCTATATAAAAGTATTCAAATTCGATTATTTTGGAAATCTCAAGCAACAGAAACCTTACAAAAAAAGTTAGTTGGGTATTTAGACTGCTATAATTTTCAAATGTAAGAAATTCCTCGAACTTCATCTCTTACCATGGAAAGGATGATAGAAATACTGTCTAATACTAAGTTTTTACGAAAAATACTGTAAGTTTAGGGAGTTTCATTTCCTGTAAAAAAACAAGCTTCTTTATTACTTGCCTAAAGTGGCATAATACCTCTGGCCGGTCCTATCCTGTGTACATACACATGTGAATGAATATAGATCGTATTTTGGTGAACTTCCTGTTAGCTCTTACCTGTTTAAATCTCTTTCTTGTTTAGTAATACAATCCCGAAGAAGCAGGTGGTTTAACACCTGCCGTTTGCCCGATTAAATGAGGAACAGTCAACTGTATGTTCGGCGATGACGCCTTATCGGAAGTTAAAAACGGTGTTGCCAAGTCATAGTCTTTAATGTAAATTTAGAATTTTATATGCGTAATATCGATAATAAACAGAAAATATTTGCAAAACTCAGTGCGTGTGTGGATAATGTTGGGGTTTGTACCACCGCCCATGAGTCGTAATTTTCGTAAAAGCTTAATTTTTAAAATAGTTGGTGATAGTTTAAAATTAAAAACAGGTGTGTCTTCACTTATTTTATTAATAAAATGAAACACTTAAACCTCCACGTACAATATAGAGGTGAGAGACTCGAACTAACTTATTTAAACTGTAAACAATGAATTTTTTAGTTCTAAAATTACATTGTCGTTGACTGCTCAAATACTTACTACTTACTTGACTACTGACTTTACCTGTCTCAGGCTTGCCTTATATATCTTTGAATTGTTTATTTGAGTAATAATGATAATTGTAATAAACGAACTATTGGACCGTGTCAACATCATGACACGGTCCAATTCCGGAAGTACTTCGCTTATTATTCACTCTGACCGTGGAAGCCTACGTATTCATTTCAATAATGATAATTTATTACCCAACAACATACAGCTTATTACAAGATAATCGTACCACAATAACTATTATAAAACAAGAGTAAATGTGTAGTACCAACAGAAGACAATAAACGAACATGCAAACATTTTTTAAGCAACAGAAAGTCGCTGAAGCAAAAGTTGCCTCAAAGCATTGATAGTAATGTTAAACAAATCAAATCTAGATGCATATACATTAATACTGTTACATATTGACATAAATGGTGACTGAGAGAATGGAGACTGGTGAGAATGGTAGCGATCGTTAACCACGGGAAGATAAAAAGTTAATCTGTTCCTACTGTTAGGCCTCGGAATGTAAAAATTCAAAAGGTACAGTAAATCCAGAACATGTCAATCACCATTTAAAATCTTATGGGCACCAATTATTTGTGTTGCAACACGACGATCCGCCAAAGAACTAAATGCAAATTCTTTTAGAAGATTAGCATATAGGTATGGTCTTTCAAAAATGTACACTGTACCATTTCAATTAAATTCGTATATTTAAGATATCCCGGATTTCACATAATAGAACCATTCTCTAATCTCGATCGAATAGACGCAATATAAGCAGCAACAAGGTCATCACTACTTACGTGTTTAGTATTACGAAACACAAAAGCTTAGTGTTTTAAGAAACTGTTGACATATACTTACAATATACTTATTAAACGTTAACTTAGTATTAAAAAATATGCGAAGATCCCTATACTCCTCACAACGCGTTAAAACTTCACCACAAACATTGTATCCATATTTTACTGTATCAGTTCTGCAGGCAAACGACATCGTTTTGCACTTGGAAATATTTAACGGTGAATGGTCGTCTAGATACCGAAGATGAATAGACAAGATAGCAGGTCACCCTGCAAAATGTTACAATCTGCAGAGGAGTATATTTTACGAAAAATTTTAAGGTCATCGGTGGATAGTATGCATTTAGAGACAAGCCGGTCAGGAAGGTCATTAATGAAAATAATGAATAGGAGCGGCCTAAGAACAGAGCCCTGTAACAGACCCGAAAGGGCCAGTTATAAACCCTACCGAAATCCACGGCATTCAACGTAATTGGTACACGTGCTCAGATATGATTGCAACAATAATATCAGATCGCCAGACATACATTCAGTTTACGTAATAGGGTATGATGTTAAACCCTATCGAAAGCCTTAGCGGAATCTGTATGCATGGCATCTGTCTGAAGACGTAGATCTAAAGCCCAAGACACATCACGCAAAAATGCACCGTTGATCTGCCTTTAATAAAATCATGTTGCGCAGTTTAACAGCAACGTACGAATAAATATACAGTAGACGCTCAATTATGTGAACGATATCAGCGAAGCTTTGTTCACATTACTGAAAATTTACATTAGCGAGCCTTATTTTATTTATAAAGAAATTGCGTAAAAGAAAATATGTATGCTTATTAAAAAATAAATTATAAATTTTACATTATTTTGAAAAATAATGTCCTATTTTTGTTTGCGTAAATTTACGCTTATAAATTTTCGCCAGATATCCACAGCTCGTTTTAAATCTTTTTAGCGAACCATCACTGGCTACAAAATTTTCGGTCCCTTTTAGATTTTCATTAAATAATTTTGCTCTCTTTTTTGTTAATTCACCGCTAATTGGAACTTGATTGTCCACTTGTTTTATAAACCATTTATACAGACGATTTTCTATTGTAGGTGCTTCGGCATTTTTTAAAGTTTTGCGATTTCCCGGGCCTCCGTATGTATCTGATACACGCTGTAAAATTTGTGACTTGAATCGTATAATTTTACAGATTGTGGCTTTAGATACTCCATATTTTTTTGCCAATTGATTCAACCTCGCACCTTTTTTAATCTCGTCGATGATTTTCACGTTGTCACTTAATTTTAAACATGTTATTTTATTGGACGTGGATGCCATGTCTGTTCTGGCGTGATTTTAGCTGCACACTACTTTATTTCACGAGAGGCAAGAGAGCTAACGCTTACAGGAATCCCGTACGTAGATCGGGGAACAACCGGTGCCGGCGCCGAAAACGTTTACGTAAACATTTTTTTGACTGATTCAATTACGCACGTAAACCTGTACCCTAAACTGTTTGCATTATCGAATTGTACGTTGTGCAAGCTTGTTTACACTACCGGGCGTTCCATTTGGTCCTATAGAAACAATTTTCTGTTTACATGACCGCGACGTTTCTACTATCGGGTATTTACATGATAATTTCAAAAAATTTAGAAAAGTTACATAATGTAGATATCGGGCGACTGTTATTCTTCGACGCGGACTTAAAAACAGCAGTAGCACGAGACACTTTCCAACAACTTGTAAACACTCCCTGTTTCAGTATTACATTGTAAATGTAAAGAAGCGGCCCACAATTAACGAATCTACAGTCCCTAACAACAAAATCGAGAACGTTATCAGGACCAGCTGAAATTTTTCCCTTCAATTGACACAGAGCTTGGAAAACATTTTCCGCACTAAATAACTAATTAATTGAGAATGACTAAGTAGCTTCGTAGAAAATTTCAGAAGGTTACGTCTGTAATGTTTAATGTTATTAAATTGTAGGGATTACAATTTAGTATACCTCGTGTATACGTTAATAATCATAATCGTAAGATGTTTGTAAACAAATAGAAGTATAAACCCTAAGATAAACAGGTTTCTAATCTAATGTTTAATAATGGGAATTGAGAATTACATCAAATCGTAAAGCTAATTGCTAGTAAAACCTGAGGGTGGGAAAACTATTAATCACTACGTCAAGTATCTACCCAAACATGGAATGTAAATATGTAAGAGAATTAAATATGTGTATATAAATAAGAAGAAAAAGAAAACAAGTTCATTAAAATTTAACTAATATCTAAATATTCGGATAATGTCCGAACAGTTACAATACTAAATAATTGATTTGTTTACGTAAGCCCATTTATTTTGAAGAAAATATGAAATGAATCTTATACTATAATATTACAAACGCTTTTTTATAGTTTTCTTTAAAAATATTGAATATTTCTTTTGTTTCGATTTTAGACTACACAAAGTTTCAATATTTTGATATAGGAAAAGAGAAAGAGAGTATGGAATCATGGAGATATCTGTAAAGTGGCGATAATCATATTTGTGAAATTTCGTATATACGTATATGTGATATACGAGGATGATATAGAACCTGTGAAGAATAAAATAACTCTATTTCTCAACTAGTCTCCCGAAAGGTTAACATACTTTCTGCAACTATGAAGTTCTTGAGTTCCCTTTGAAAACATTTTTTGTTTTGTTCTACCAATCATATATTTACTTCCTCGTCATAAAGAAGTCAATTTTGTAATTTGGTTTCTTTCTATAAAACTCGCTATGAGAACATGTTTGAACATGCATATGGATGAGTTTGAACAAGTCGTATAGTCACCACTAGAAAAGAGATCTGGTGAAGGAAAAACGAACCCGTTTGCAACGGAAAAAAGTACTTTTCCACCACGACAATGCACCGGTTCATTCATCCCGCATCGTCGTGTCCAAATTGGATGAGTTACGTTACGAATTAGTCTCTCGTCCTCCATATTCACCTGACCCCCAGTGACTTCTTCCTATTCCCAAATCTGAAAAAATCACTGGGAGGAAAGAGATTCGCCTCAAATGAGAAGGTCAGCACCGCTACAGATGGCTATTTTGCAGACCTCGAAACATCCTACTTTTCCGGCGGCTTGAAGAGAGTGGGGCACCGTTTGAAAAATTGTATTGATCTTCGAGGAGACTACATCGAGAAATAAAAATAAAAAACCACACCAATAGCGTGTTTTCCTTGTCGATTCTGGATACATTTCAAGTCGCCCTCGTACCAGTTGAGATTCAAGACTTCATCGAAATGTTTGCCGACAAATCGCTGTAACTGCAGTTTACATCTGAAGATTTAAATACGTTTTGGCTTATTCGTCGACATGAATACGGAAATTTAGACACAGGGGCATTGAAAATATGGATCTCCTTTATCTTTTCGTTTCATGTATGGTTGCACTAAAAACTAAATACAGAAATCGTCTTTTGTCACTCAAAAACAAGGTACTTTTATGTAACGTAGATCAACGTAGAGAGAAGAGTTCAATTGGAAAACAAATGCAACCACCACGTTAAGTTTTCTTTTCTTTGCATTCTATTGTAAGTAGAATGTTTATAATAAATAGTAAAATGATTTAATTATTGTTTAGGCTGTTTGAGCAATTCCCTTCACTTCCTTTAATATCATCGCGATCTCTAACGTGTGAAATAATGCCCTAAAATGTATTTAAAATAACACAGTGATGTAGGTTTTGTTTAAACTATATTTTCTTTGAATTCCAAAAATAATTGTTTAATCAGTAAGGATTAGTGCATATCGTTAGTCTAAACTAATTATAATCCAATTATAGGTATGTAATTTTAGGCTAGTTTGCCTAGATAATAAACAGCAAATCTTCTATTTACTTTGAGGATAATATACGATTTGATTTTATAACAAATAACTCAGAATTAATGCATTTAATTAATCCAAGTTTACAAAAGAATGAGGATAAACAGCAAGTACCGTTTAAACCGAAAGTTATTGTTATTGTTCTCGTTTTAAAAGAAGAAAACTGAAAACGTTTTGGCAGTAATACATGGTCACATTTAAAATGTAAAGGTACTTACAAATCACAGTAATAAAGGTGAAGTACAAACGTTCATAAACAGGAACATCTTGTAACAGTTGACCGTCGATGGCGCTGACTGCGGTCGGCCACTCGATTTGAACCTAGCGAACTTTAGTTACGTCGCGGTTGCCTCCGAAGCGGTTTGTGCAAGTGGGTAACGGCTATAACGAAACGGCGTGTGTATGTGTGCATCTTGCATTTAACCGGTAGTATATTGTAGCATGCCTGCTGCATTTTGTACTTACCTCTTGCTTTGTGTTGTGGGAGAGATGGTGTTCATGTTTATTCTCGCATCTTTTTTAAATAATATTTACGATTTCAATTGTTCCTATCCGATAAAATGCATATAAGTTAATCGAGTCGCATGTGGAAATAAATACGCCGGGGAAACAAAAAGAAAACGATCGAAACAATTGTCGATTCGTCGCCGTCTTGTTTTTCTTTTCTTTCCTTTGTTTTTCGGGTAAAAATAGCGTTTTTATTTTGTTTTTTCTTCCCTCCGTTGTATTCACTTCGCATCTTACACTGGTGTGTACATCTTTCATTGGTACGGGTTTCGTGCTGGTCTCTTGAAGACGAGAAGAGTCTTTCTCGGTTTGTTGTTGTTGTTGCCGTGTTCAGCTTGAGCCGGTTTTGTCACTAGCGCTCGCAAGTCGCCTTTTCAAATTTCGAAATACAGCACCGCGTTTATTGTACGAGCCCTAACAACTGAATGCTCTGGGACAAATGCAGAGGAATTTCGAAACGATCGCTACCTGTATACGATATTTTCGAATACTTTTGCTTCTAACGGCCTAAATCTAAAAACAAAGATGACAAATTATGGGAATCTTTATCGATCTAGTAAGTTGTATACAGTGCTTATATGATAAAATGTACAGGGACAAAATTCGGAATTGCTATATTTTAAAAATAAAACTGATGACATCATTACCCTTTACGGAATGACGTCATTATTCGATATCTTTTTCACTACTTAAATGGCGAATAAACAATATCGGTAGTGACTTGCATATTTTGTTAAAGAAAATTGTGTATTTATTTCGAAAAAATTTAAATTTTATTCTAAGAAAAAGTGAATTCATCATTCAACATTTGCATGCTACCATCAATATATTGGGTTGGCAACGAAGTAATTGTATATAATTTATAACTTTATTGAATAATATATTCTCCATTTTGAGCGATGACCTTTTGCCATCTTTCCACCAACTTCTGGTCTTTATCAGCAAAAACTGGGCTAGGTGTAATTTCACAGGGTTATCATCATT
The DNA here is from genome assembly GCA_023509865.1 of Trypoxylus dichotomus. Taxonomy (NCBI): domain Eukaryota; kingdom Metazoa; phylum Arthropoda; class Insecta; order Coleoptera; family Scarabaeidae; genus Trypoxylus; species Trypoxylus dichotomus. The sequence goes on along the minus strand of CM042074.1, from coordinate 9,651,921 downwards.
GAAGGTGTAATCATTCAAGGAATTTTGTGAGGGTCTGACTAAATGGTAATCCAATGGCTCTAAGTTAGAGCTATGCGATGGATGTAACGTCACTTCCCAACCAAGTGTCAATAATTTTTGGCAAGGAACCAATGATGTGTGTGGCCTAGCGTTGTCATGGTAGAATACAACACATTTACGATTCACCAAATTCTTGTTGTTGAATTGGAGAGTTTAATTTATACAATTGGCGACAATATACATCTGAATTAATTGTTTGGTTCCTTGGAAGTAGCTCAAAATAAACAATACCCTTGTAATTCCACCAAACTGATAGCATAATATTCCTTTGTTGCATTTTAGCTTTGGATGTTGTTTGCGTTGGTTTATTTTCTTTAGACCATGGCCATTTCCGTTTTATGTTACGATAAACTATCCATTTTTAGTTTGTTGGGTTAGGTTAAAAGAATTTTCTTTAACTCATGAGGAACCCAAGCATCAGATTTTCTAATGAATCCCATATGCTTTAAATGATTTTCAATTGCTGTGTGCAATACATTTAAACTTTCTGCAACTTCGCCGGCAGGAATATGATGATCCGAATCACTTTTGGCGTTGACTTGATCATCATCAGCTTCGTTTGGCCTACCAGCTCGTGCTTCATCTTTGAGCGGAAAATTGCCAAAACGAAATTTATCGAACCAATTCCGGCACTGTGTTTCTTTTAGAGCTTCATCACCATACATACACCTTGTTTAACTTTTTAGCTTGTGTTGCGTTCTTTCCTTGTCGGAAATAATAAAGCATAATATGATGAAAATGAACCCCTTTGACCTCCATGATAAAATAGAATCCACACAAACAAATCTCACATCTTGGTTTTTTAGAAAGCTAAAGTTTATAGCTGATAAATGCCAAAACTATATAATTGTAACATTGAGAGAAGTCCATTCCTTCTGCATTTAAAATACTTTATTTTCAACCTGATATATGGATCAAGTTACACCATTTCAATTTTCCCCCGCTTTGCTGGTCTGTTAAAATAAATATTTTTTTAAAATAAATGCACTCATAGAAGTCCAATGGGATTAAATCTGGAGAACACGTTAGGTATTTAGTTGGTCTCTGCCGGTGTATATATTTTTTCCAAAATATTGCACCAAGCCACTGACGAAATTCAAATCATCTAAATACCAAACTGTTATTAAATTTCCTTAAAAACAATTGATTCTCAAAAAACCATCTTATTACTTATTATTTACTTATAGGTAACTAGTTTCACAGGTGTGTTAATCATCTTTATATCTGCTTTATAATTGGATATTTATTTTATCTGTTGAGCAAAAAAGTATTATTACTATTATTAATTCCAAACATACATTTACCTTGCCTTTTATGCGTATTAAAATAAATATTTTTTTAATAATCTTGTCTGTTTAACTCTAAGTTTTCAAATAAAAGAAACGCATTGGCTATTCAATTGGTCACTGAATCTACTTTTCCGAAAATATCAACATATTGCCATTTTTTGTATAGACCTTGCGCTATTTCCTAACGTAAGTCTTTAGCAACCTGTAAATTCAATAGGATGGAATGTATCCTTAGATAAACTAAACCGGGCAGTAAGCTTTACAAGTTCGGAAAGATGGTTTGAGGTCTATCTCCACTTCTTTCAAAAATTCACATTCTGATGGTTGTTCTAGGTTTGTTCTGCATTGTTTCAAATCATTTTGAAAGAGAGAATCAAAAATGGTTGAAAAAAAAATTGAAAAAGATCCAGACCACCCTTTATTGAAAATTTAAATTCTGGCGGTTGTTTCAGGTTGTTCTAGAACATTATTCCTGAACTAACAGATCTATATCTTTCGTAGATCAAAAAAGATACGGCCGGAATTCCGGATAGCGCTCCTTTTTTCGAAAATTGAAGTACTGTCCATTGTTGTTCTAGATTGTTGTAATTCTAACCATTGTTCTAAAGTTTAAATCCATATCCCTCCAAAGATTGTTCCAAAATGTCAAAACCGAATTTCTTGTGTACTAAAAAAATGATATGGAAAAGTATGAAGTTAGATTGTGACGACTTTTTGAGAAAACAAAAGAATGTTAACGAAAACTGTCTTGTGAAGTTTATAGTAATAATACTTTATTCGTCATTTGTCATAACTAGAGACCGGATTATACGCAAAGTGTATATATTTTATTTTATTTATTTATTATATTTAATTAACGCTAATTAACTTTAATCAGTGTAATACATTTACATATAGACGTAAAATATAATAAATAAATAAAATAAAATATATACACTTTGCATATAATCCGGTCTCTAGTCATAAGAAACAATCGGATGGAGACTTATTTATCACGCACCATCTCTGAAATAGTACTTCGGGAGAAAATGTGTTTCGTGCCTACATCTTTTGATTTGCACTAGATATGAGATTGATGTTCTAGAACAATAAAGAAGAAATATAGAATCATCCACAATTATCCGGATTTTGAATTTTTTTAAGGGAATCAACTTCACTAAAGAATATATTTTATTTACATTTTAACCTATATTTTCCTCATCTGAAAAGATACTGTACGTTATGAAATGTCACTGGTTCTTGTAGTAAAAAATAAACTACTGTAATTGTTTTGTTTGTTGTATTCGACGTTAAATAAATTAACTATAAGCAGCCACTGCTGTTAATGGTACATTGAACATTGTGTTGTGTTCAATACAATTCATCTATATATATATATACATATATATATATATATAAGCCCTAATGAGCTCGCCCCTCCAATGGTAATTAGTGCGGGAAATTTGATTTAAACATATGGCGCCAACAGATACTGTTCTGAAATTCTGAAACAATGTTCAAAACAAGTCGACCAATGGAAACAATTCTCAAAACGTTCATTTGCGAAAAAGTGGGGGCAACTGCTTCCTGATCCATCCCGTTTTTTGACCAGCTCTTCTGATCTATAGGAGATACGAATCTGAAAGTTTTGGAGCGATATGACCAGCAACCCCCATAATATTTGAAAAATAAGTGCCGGGTAAAAAAAATGTTTTTAATTTATTTTTTTCATCCGATTTTGACTTTTTTTTGATACTTTAGGATGATGTAAAAGAAATCTAGGATAACCTGGAAGAACCACCATAATTTCATTCTTTTTTAGAAAAAGGTGGCTCACTTCATGCGTAGATGTAATACATTGTTTATAATTTTTGATTAAGTCTTCAAAATAACTCTATTCCTTTAAGTTACGTATGACTTCGGAAAATTGATTTATTCTGCTGCATCCTCTTTGGATATCTCTCAAAATACACGCTTTCGTCAGCTACTAAGTTTCAAGGAAGAAGAAATTAAAACCGCAATGACAAATTTTCGTTTTTTATTACAATGAATGGCTCTGAAATAAAAGAAGAATCGATGTTTACGATCGTCATAAATGAAATCCATTAATTATATACAAGATTTTCGATCTATCTAATCTAGTTGCCAACTCTTGTTTCCAATATCATGCTGCGCGTTCTTATCTTGAATGCAGTGTATACGTACGTACGTATTCGAAATTAGATATTACGTCAAAACCGGCAAACTTGAAGAGGTTAAATTCTCGTTTTTCTAGATATAATAATACGCCACCAGGTAGTAACAGGTAGTGGTAAGCGTAAAACTTCGAAACATTATTGTTGTCATTCTCGCCTTTAGAGAAATCCTATTTTAATAAGTCTAAATAATGGTATCGTTAAAAGCGGAGTAATTACCGCCTTAATTAGATGTAGTAGTAGATTATACCCGCGAAGATGGATGTTTAACAGCTGTTCGGTGAAATTAGTATTTTTCGCGTTCAAGTTTTTTTTAATTACCCATACTTCGAGCTCCGTAAATGCCAAATTATCATTCGCGTATTGTAATTGCGAGTATACATAATGTAAACTTTCTTTTGTCGGTAGCAATAGCTTAAATAAAGCGTCCAAATGACTGTTGAATGATTGTTGACCAAATACGGGAGTATTCCCGATAATTCGTTACATCATGGTTATCAGCAGAATCGTAATGTCTTTGTAATTTTCAATCAATCAAATTCAATATTACTTACCACCTGCACTTACTTTTTCAAACCGTATAATTCTTAAGTCAATAATGTATCTCGCATATTAGTTCTCAGTATCACATTCATTTATTGAATACATCAGTTTATCGTTTAATACGATAGATAGAAGAGAGATATGGGAAGGTTTAAAGGTAATGGAAATCCCTGAAAGCCTGCTAAATTAGATGCCATCAAAAGTACAAACAAGACAGTAAGATTCAGGATACTGCAGGGCAAAAATCAGAAGAATTCCAATTGAAAAAAGGAATAAAACAAGACGAAGTCTAAGTTCACTCGTACAGCTGCGATCAAATGTTATAGCAGGATAACTTTTTTAGCGTTACGATAAGACGAGAATCTCAAAACTAAGAAAAAGCACATAATTCAGTTTATAAGGTTCTTTTATTAAATAAATCAGTATTTAATGCTGGTACATCTAGCCTTTATTACAGCTTTAATTCTTTTAGGCACAGTAGCTACCAGTTTGTAACATGTTTCTGGGGAAATAGACGCCCATTCCATAACCACTGTTTGCTTTAGGGCTTTTTTAGAGGCATGGTTGTATTTACGAACTCTGTCCTTCAATATATGCCATAGATTTTCAATAGGCGAGAGGTCAGGCTATTGTGGGGGCCAGTCCAAAATCTTCACTTGGTTATCAGTAAACCATTTCATTACAGGTCGAGCCTTGTGGCAAGGGGCATTGTCTTGCTGAAAGTAATACTCCTCTGAGTCCATATCATAAAATCTGACAATTGATGGTTCGAGAACCTCTTCCAACATCCCAATGTAGTATGCCCCATACATGCGGCCCTCGCACAAATGGACTTGCCCTACACCTTGTGCAGACATACACCCCCAAATCATAATGCTTCCACCGCCGTGTTTAACAGTAGGTAAAATACACTCTGGGGAAAATGCTTCGCCGGACCTCCTCCGAACATAACTTGCTCCGGAAACGCTGTGCACCTGCACAGAATAAACGAAGGACGTTAACTTTTTGAATATTTCTATTTTGGTGAGAAAAGTAGGGGCGCTGAGTTCAATTATGTATATTGCAAGGATTATGAAATATTTTTAAGCACTTACGTCTATATTAGATTCATCGGACCAAAGTACTTTGGCCCAGTCATCTACAGTCCAATGTCGCGGGCAATGTTCTTTGCCCACGTAAAGCGTTGCTTGCGGTGTAGCTCGATCAGCAAAGGCTTGTGTTGCAGTTTCCGGGCACGTAAATTCGCCGCAATTAACCTGCGTATGCACGGAGATTGGTGCGTCTCGTTGAGCGCGGAGCTCTGCAGAAATCGCTATCGCGGTTTTGTGCCTATCCCGGAGCGCGATGCGCTCTAACAATCGTTCTTCTCGCACAGTCGTTACACGTTTTCTACCGCTCTTGGGTAGATTATGATACTCTCAAGTCCTTTGGTAGCGGCTAAATGTGTTTTGCACTGCACAACGCGAACATTTTATTGTCTTAGCAATTTTTATTTGTGATAATCCTTGTTTGTGCAATAAAATTATCCCAGATATTTGGGGCTTTTTTGGCATATTGTGTATACACAAACTTACAAAAGAAGGCCCGCACTCTAAATGAACTTTTGAAACCGACAAACGACGTTTCTTTCTCTACGCACAATATATTACTCAACCTAAAAAGTTTCATTTCTGTCTTATATAGCTTCGTAATTTATATTTTCTAGGAATTTCTACTTTAGATAACGACCAGGTATAGGTTTAGGTATATTTGTACTAATGATGGACGGAGTAGTCAAACGAATAAAAGCACACAAACCGAGCAGCTCAACACAATAATAGGGTATAGAAATCTAGAATGTGTAAGAGTGATGTGTAGCTCACTATATGCAGATGGTGTGGTCCTGATTGCAAACTCTAAAAGTAAAATTGGAAAATCTAATGAACATCTGGATGAAGGGAGTAGAAGACGTGAAGGTGGAAGTTTACTTGAATAAAACCGAGACAATAGAGTTAACAAAGAAATTAAGTGTGAAGGCAATACATTGGAGAGGGTGACCACATATGGCTATTTGGGAAGTATACTGGCAGACGATGGAAACAAGAATAACAACAAGAATATTCTACTATTTAAATAAGACAATTCTAGGAAACAGATATGTTGATATGGAGACGAAAATAAAAATATATAATACTATAAGAACCCCAACAGACATTGCGAAAGAAAGATGAAGAAAAGATAAGTGCAATGGGAATGAAACATCTAAAAGAATATCGGAGAAAACTAAATGGGATTCAAGAATAAGGATACTTGAAAAATAACAAAGCGAGACGCAATAATAAACAAATAAAGAGGAGGCAATTACATTGGCATGAACATATAGTACGGATGGAGACAGATAAAACTACAAGAAAAATAATGGAGTCAGGACACTTAGCAAAGAAAAGAAGAGGAACACCTAGGAGAAAATGAATGGAAGAAAGGGAAAAAAAACTACGTTTTCCATCTCATCAATACCGGTTATGGTGGTTGAGGAATCTACCATCAGCCATCTTTTAACTCGGCCTTTATTTCAGCCGTAATGGTGTTTTTTAACCGATGAAAATTATATTATAATTAACTTCTTGTTGGCAATCTCCATTCCGGAACTTATTTCCCCCAAACCTCTTCATTATCTACAATATATGGTGGGATGTTGCACACTAACATATTTAAAATACAATTCTTTCTTACATCGATTGTTTCATCTACCGTCAGTCATATTTTTCGATCGTTTAACTCTTCCTTTATTTGATCCGTAGTCGTGTTTTCACCCCATGAAAATTATACTATAAGTGACCTCTAGTTGGCAGTCTCCAATAGCAGAACGTATTTCCCCCAAAACTTTCGAAATTTTTCATTACGTATAATATTTTGTGGAATGTTGCTGACACTTATCATATGCATAAAGTCATAGAGAAATTTATAATATGGTACATCACATTGCATATTTAATCCGTATTGTTTGCTATTAACATGTCTTTTACGCAATACTGTACGGTGAAATATTAATATTGCAAACAATACATTTAATAATAATGCCAGTGTAGTCTATTGTCGGAAATCTGTTAAGAAACGTGTTAACACTCGTCCACCACATCAAAGAACGGTGTCGATTCGGCATTCATCAATCTAATCCGGCATTCATACACATACTAACCATATGCGTATAAATCCCGACTTCGGGTATATCCGACCGCTTTCGAAATATATCACCGCCGCCAATGAGTACACACTCGTATATGCAGGTTTATTCTTAAGTCAATAATCTATCTCGTACATTTGGTATCAATACCACATTCGTTCACTGAATATCTTAGCTTATCGTTCAAGTGATTGTGGTTTGTTTACAAATTGACTTTTTGCAATTAATAACGTGTTTGTATTCTTCTAAAGTATGCGGTAATCTCTGAATGTAGTTCTCAAAGATAAAAAAAATATTCAAAAACATATTTAAAAAAAGAAATTCGTAGACAGGGAAATGAAACTAGCTGTTAGCGTTTTTATCGTCATTTCCGAAATACTTTTTCTTTCTCTTAATTTAAACATTTTGAGCTGAGTACGATCGTTAACTACAACAAATGATGTAAATTTGATAATTGTTTATAAAGCACACGATACAGGTATTATTATGAACGCATTTATATCCGTTTTACAGTTAAGTTAATGTTAATGTCAATATTAATAGTAATATTGATTACATTCCAAATAATTTTGGTTCTTTTTTTACATCTAATTTTAAATTAGTGGCTTATTTAGTGTAGTGTTGCCAACCGAACGATTATAATTGTATTATATAAGCTGTTCAGTGCTTAAAGATGGTATAAGTCTTGAGTTTTCAAAATTGCGTGTGTAAATACATGAATGTTGTCTAAATACACCTTTATATATATTTCACATGTTAAAGAGAAATTAGGCATTAATTTGGGACCATCAGATAAATGATCTAGTAATAAGTAAGTCTTTGTTGGTATTAATAATTATCTAAATTGGATTGTTCGGTAATTTTTAACCGGCTAACAACTTTTCATTACCTTTTATTTATTTTATAATGCTTATCGTATTTATCAAGTGTTCGATTTACGTTGCCAAAATGTTTTGCTTCCATGTAAAGTGCGATCAGTAAAATCTATTAAGTTGGCAAGACTAATTTAGCGCGAATTTATCAATAACATACCAGAAAAAAACGTGTATGAAGTGACAGATTATCCCAATTATAAAGAATTAGTAAACGGTTCGTAGATGATTAGTAGTTGATTCAACTTTTAAACGAACCTAGCACTTTCTATTCTCCTCGATATACAGGGTGTCTGATATAAAATAAAGGTATGAAAAATGAAAAAAGTGTAATTGTATAGAACGTAAGTACTAAAAGATAACACTGTCTATCTTTGAAACGGTATGCTAAGATTTAACTAACGTAACACATGGGCTGAAAAGTCCCGGGCCTAACAAAGAAAACACGGTTTTTTTGGTTCAAAATTAGCTTTATTCATCAACGTAATCTCCATCAAGAGCAACGCAATCATTCCAGCGCCGCTCTAACATTTCAATACCACTTTTGTAGAACGATTTATCTTTTGCCTCAAAATAGGCATCAGTTTCAGCGATAACCTCTTCATTCGTGCGAAATTTCTTACCGGCGAGCATTTTTTCGAGGTCTGCGAACAGCCAGTAGTCGCTGGGAGCCAAATCTGGCGAATACGGTGGATGTGGGAGCAATTCGAAGTTCAATTCATGTAGTTTTGCCATTATTTTGATTGACTTGTGACACGGTGCGTTGTCTTGACGAAACAAATTTTTTTTCTTTGCCATATGCGGTCGTTCCCTTGCAATTTCGGCCTTCAAACGCTCCAATAATGCTATATAATATTCACTGTTGATTGTATTTCCTTTCTCAAGATAGTTGATGAATATTACACCACGCACATCCCAAAATAACTAGGCCACAACCTTTCCAGCCGATTGTTGTGCTTTCGAGCGCTTTGGACGAGGTTCACCAGTTGCTGTCCACTCAGATGATGATCGTTTTGATTACGGAGTGAAGTGGTGGATCCATGTTTCATCCATTGTCACATATGGACGCAAAAGTTCCAGTTTATTACGTTTAAACATGGCCAAACACTGCCCAGAATCATCAACACGATCTTGTTTTTGGTCAACAGTGAGCAAACGCGGCACCCACTTTGAACAGAGCTTTCTCATAGTCAAATGCTCATGCAATATAAAGCCAATACGTTCTTTTGATAACTTTATGATGTCAGCTAACTCACGCAACTTTACTTTTCGATCATTCACAACGATTTTGTGGATTTTTTTGATGTTTTCTGGTGTTACCGTCTCATTTGGACGTCCACTGCGTTCTACATCATCGGTGTCTCTACGACCACGTTTGAAGTCAGCAAACCAACGTTTTATTGTTGTTTCTGATGGAGCCAAGTCCCCATAACACTTTTCAATCCATTGCTTCGCTTGAACTGTATTTTTTACCATCAAGAAGCAGTGTAAAATTAAAACACAAAATTGTTTTTGATCCACTGTTTTGAAAATAACAAAAGTCGCGTGACTCTTAGCACAATAACTCACAAACTAATGAATAGAATATCATGAAATTTTAACAGCTGTCTTTTGAAGGTTAGTACTAACGGAGAGAAAGGTGACTGCAAAAAAACTAGCGTCATCTATGTGTTAGGCCCGGGACTTTTCAGCTCATGTGTTACTTACGTATGAATATTTCGGTTGTGAATGATAAAGAAGTTTTTATTTTAAATCCCTTTATTATTTTTTTCTCGCGTCTGTAAAGAAATTTTCGCAAAATATTTTAGAATTAAGTCTAATAAAATTAGATCTTTACATACTTTTCTTATGTCATGCACATCCTGTATATATTAATTTTCAACTCTGCAATACTCTCTGTTTTGTGGATTTATTTTTATGGTTATAAATATATTCATAACTTAAAAAATTGATATCATTCTGCCTAGAAGATGATCCATGTACATATATATACAATTACAGGTCAGGGAAAATTAATGTTAATACCTAACAGAACAGAGTACTCTAGAGTATAATTCCGGAAACAGTTCGTTTATTACTGGCTCTGCCCGCTGTGGAAGCATACGTATTCATTTCGATAAACATATTGCTCTATAGTTCTTGCAGTCATTATGTTCTCCTTTCTTATAAATTGGTAAACTGCAACTGTTTTTTTCCGAAATTTTATCAATTTTGCAAGTATTTCAGATGATTCATGTGCGTTAGCTAGCTTTACATCTCCTAAAAGTTCCTCCTGTGTTATTTCTTTCATTGCTGGTTTTCTCTTCTAACCGTTTACTCTTTCACCTGAAACATTCTCTCCCAATATCTTTATTCCTCTTATTTGCGTTGCTTTTCTTTCAAAAACATTAATCAAAACTAAAACTAGGAACGATGCGGGAGGGTGAGTGCTATGCACTTAATAGTACAGTTTGTAGCTGGTTGATAACATGTTCTGGATTATGACATTAGGAGAATTATATTAATTTCACAACAACTTTGATCTTACTGCTACCATTACTATTAGCAACAACATAATTTTAAAGCTAATTACATCTTTGCGAAATATAAATGTAAGCTTTTGGGTTCTCACCATTGTTATTAAATATTAATCCCGTTTTAAAGTAGGTCTTACATATTCATACTCAGTATGATCCCAATAACGCAAATTAGAGAACGATTTTGCATTTGCTGAGTTATTAACTTGAACGAAGACGTATGTTACTGTATTTTGTGAGGTAATAAGTTGAATGAATCTTTAAGCACTTCTCAATCTTCAGATAAAAACGTATCTGATGTGTTGATAGCCATAATGTTATAAGTGCATTTCCTATCTTTTGCAACTATTCTTGAGTGGTTCTTAACGGTTGATTATAAAACATTTTTGTAATTTCTCGAATTAGTTAGTCATGAGCATTTCAATTCTAAGAAATAAATTAAGTAATAATGAATAGGATAGAAAAGTACCGGAAAATGAAAAGGTTCAATTATATAGAACGTAAATTTAAAAAATTTTGAATCAATGACGACGCGAACGTCAGAATTAAAAAAATCCTAGGAAATTGTAATATATGCCACTTATGCATGGAGAATGGTATACATAAAACATCCATCCAATCAAATTCGCATAGATACATGCAAACTGCAATAACACAGGTATCGATGTTATACAAATTACAAGATAACATTGTCTATCTTTTAAACGGCACGGCTGAGAGTTGACTAACATTCTTATGTACGAATATTTCGGCTGTGAATAACAAAAAAATATTATTTTAAATACCTTTATAATTTTTCTCTCGCGTTTGCGAAAGATTTTTTAGAAAATATTTTGGATTTAAGTCTAATAGAATTAGATATTTCTATGTTTCATACTTTTTTATTCTACTCCATGGACATACTGTATACTTTATGGTCTTGACCTGATTTTACCCATTTTCTTTTATTAAAAAGTATGAATATGTCAAAAATAAGGGAATTTCATTCAAACTTCTTGAATTTATTATGTCTTTTCGGTGCACAGAGTATACCAAGAATATATCTGGTATGTTTAGTTTGCATCATCAGTTTCGCAAAATTATAAAATAACTTAAAAACTGCGTCTTTGTGAGAATGCCAACGTCTCGTGTCGGCTGCAAGCGCCAATTTTTATCCAAAATCTTTGTAATTCAGAAATAGTTGCACGGACAAAGTATCTTACGAGGGCGACCTGAAATGTTTCCGGAATCGACAAGAAGAACACGGTATTGGTGTGATCTTTTATTGTTCGATGTAGTCTCCTCGAAGATTAATATAGTTTTTTTAAACGGTGCTCGAGTCCCTTCAAGCTGTCGGAAAAGTGGGATGTTTCTCTCAAATCTCTTTCCTCCCAGTGATTTTTTCAGGTTTGGGAATAGAAAAAGTCGCTGGGGGTAGGTCGGTGAATATAGAGGATGAGAGACTAATTCGTAGCGCAACTCATTCAATTCGGACACGACGATGCGGGATGAATGAGTCGGTGCATTGTCGTGGTAAGGAAGCACTTTTTTTCCGCTGCAAACGAGGACGTTTCTCCTTCAATGCTGTATCGAATCGGATCAATAAATTGCTGTAGTATTGCCTCGTGATCGTCCTTCCCTTCTGAATAGTCGATGAGGATCACACGTTGGGAATCCCAAAAAATGGTCGCCATAAACTTTCCGGCCGATGGAACGGTCTTTGCTTTCTTCGGAGCCGATTCGCCCGGAAAAGTCCACTGCTTCGACTGTTCCATGGTCTCTGGAATGTAGTGGTGGATCCAAGTCTCATCTACGGTTACGAAGCGCATGAAGAAATCCCTTGGATTGCGTTGGATCCTGGCCAGACACTCCTCCGAAGCGATCACCCGATTTATTTAGAAAATTAATGCTTCGTTGTAAATTAATTAGAAACATTAGAAAATTAGAAATACATCATCCGCATAACCAAGAAGATGACGGAATGGTGAATTCAGAAGATCCAAGATTATTAGATTCTTGTGAAATACCGTTGGAGAATATAAATCGATTGTAAAAGAAACCAATTTAGTTAGAAGACAGAAGATAGGTGGCAAACTAAATGAGTTAAACTTATGCAAAAGTAACCTATGACTGATTATGTCAACGACGCGAGAAAAATCGGAGATGATAGTGCGAACCTGTCTCCATATAATCAAGGCTTATGAAATTCGTGACTATCGAACGTTCTAGTACGAGGGCGACTTGGAATGTTTCCGGTATCGACAAGAAGAACACGGTATTGGTATGGTCTTTTATTTTTATTTTTCGATGTAGTCTCGTCGAAGATCAATACACTTTTTATAACGATACACCAGACTCCTCAAGCCTTCGGAAAAGTAGGATGTTTCGAGGTCTGCAAAATAGCCATCTGTAGCGGTGATGACCTCCTCATTTGAGCCAAATCTCTTTCCTCCCAGTGATTATTTCAGGTCTAGGAATAGGAAAAAGTTGCTGGGGGCTAGGTACTGTGAATATAGTGGATGAGAGACTCATTCAATTTGGACACGACTATGCGGGGTGACTGAGCCGGTGTATTGTCGTGGTGGAAAAGCACTTTTTTCGCTGCAAACGACACCATTTCTTTCACTTGGATTGCGTTGGATCCCGGTCAGACACTTCTCTGAAACGGTCACCCGATTTCGTTTTTGCTCCGATGTGAGCAAACGCGGTACCCATCGCGTGGAAAGCTTTTTCATACCCAAAATTTCGCGTAGGATATGGCGAACGCGTTCTTCTGAGATGCCTGCTGTCTCTGCTATCTCTTTCAGCTTGAATCGGCGATCGGCTAACACGAAGTGTTTTATCACTGCACGAAATTCGATTTTATCTATTTTTGCAAAACTGCCTGACTTACTACACAAAACACACTCTTAAACAACAACTATTGACAGTAAACGTCTGAAATTTTGGTAGTTGTCATAAAACTTCAACCTTCGTGCACCATTTCATACGGATTCCGGAATCATTTCAGATCGCCCTCGTATATACATGCTAATTAAAATGTTAGCCAGAATTTAAAAAATGAAATAATATAAATAAAATCAATAACTGTACTATTGGTGAGACACCCTGTACTATGCAGGTTATATAATAATCAATAACGTTTAACGTATACGATCAGTTTATTCAATTAAAATAGTTTAAATTTTGATTACGTTCTCTTCAGTAAACCGGAATTAACCATGAACTTTTGCTAATAATACCGAAACTCTGGTTAGTAATGACGTCATCTAAGGTTTTTCTCGGATAATGGTGATCTCAGCTGTTTATGTAAACAATATAAATCACTCTCAACGTATAGACAGATGAATAGATATAAAAAAGAAACCTCCCATGCATACAAATGCGAATGTTTGGTGAATGAGTTTGTGCTGTGACAGGAGGCATTGAGAAGAATAAAGATTTTATGCAGGAATGTGATTTTTTTTGTATACATATGGAAAAGAATATTTTTTTGTTAGGATTTGGATAAAATGTCAATAATTAAATGCTACTACTGAATCTATTTAATTTAAAATTCTTCTTTCTTTTCTTAGCACGCTAGATACTTTCAATAGTTATCGAGAAGGTGGATCCACTGCACCGGCTCGTTCTACAGCTATTAAAATTAAAATATTCTGGTCTCGTTTTCCGACGGCAATAGATTTTCATCATCAATTAAAACGTTGAAATATGAGACACCTGCTGCATCCTAAACTAATTAATTTGGGTATAGGCTTTTATAATTGTTGTAGGAATACTTTCCGGCTATTGCAGTTGGTATTTTATCTAATTTGTAATGTGTTTAATGGCTATCCTTAAAAACTTATTAAAGATTCTGAAAGTATTCGTTTTAACGGATGTTAATACATCTTTTGTCAAACTATAGTCATAGTCGTTCGTATGGGTTTGGAAAACAGTACTAAATCGGTTTCATTCCTTGGGCTGGAGAGTCATAATCAAAGTATACATGGAAAACAGTATAGGAATTTTGGCTTTTTTTGCTACTGACTTACGATTAGCTAATTGTTGAAGTAAGAATTCTTTTATATCTGCTAAAGTTGCTAAATTCAGTTAAAACGAATGGGTAAACAAAATGACGATTGCAAGGACTGTGTGGATGTACAATTCACAGGTATAGCAGTAAACTCCACTCACACAAATTAATTAATTATGCGGAACGCAGCGTTGAGAGCACGTGGGCTTTCCCATTGTCAACCGTGTTACCGACTGTGGTAGTTGGTAACACGGTTGACAATGGGAGCCCACGTGCTCCCGAAACGCTGCGTTCCGCATAATTAATTAATTTGTGTGAGTGGAGTTTACTGCTATACCTGTGAGTTAAACAAAATGATTTTAATTACTTTCTGGGTCTACTTTGGAAGTTTTCTAAACTGGACGTTGTTTCCTTTTTGTTTTTCTTTTTTTTACTAACGTTTTGGAAATACTAAGATATTTTCAAGTTCATTTGTTTAAATATACATTGCTACATTCTATATTTTTCTATTAAATAGCTTATTTTTCTAGAATAATAATACAATGGGCCATGAATTCGATAGCCACATTAGAACCTAGCATAAAGAATGTGTTGCTATCCTAGTCTCCGAAGAAAATGTCGCCTTTGAAAGTCAATGTTTTGTTTGGCAAACAGAAAGGGAGTTTCGCTTTGTCAGCATTAAAAACGTGTTTAAATTTTTCTCCACTGGTCGCAATCAATTTCAGTAATGTCTGTTTCTCTATCCAGAAATAACCTTCTGCACTATATCGTAACGTTCCTTAAAATTCTCAAAAAATGTAAAATGTTTCAACAATTTTTATTGTAATTGTTAAGTGCTTCATTTTAATTTTCTATACTAGAAGTTTCCTTTTAATACCTGAAGAAAATTCCTTATATCAAGATATTTTCGAAAATATTTATTAAATGCAGTATACCTTAAAAAAAATTTAAAATCAGTAGTTTGTTACATTAATGTTCGTTATATACAAAAGCTCCATTGTATTTTTTAGAATATCAAATTGGTTTTAGAATCGCATATATAGACGTCGCCATCATCCTTTAAGTGTTGAGCTTTTATTGCTTCTATAATAAATAAAATATCTGTAATTAGTTTGAGTTGTACAGTGCAGTTATATATTTATATGAGGCTTTTGGTAGTTTTTATAATGCCAAATAATTTTCTTGATAATATTAATTTTTTCTGAAAGAATGTCGCTCTCTCATTAAAGTCCCCGTGGTCTAGTGGTCGTCCGAATAGTGAGACGGCATAGATTCAAATTCTACCAAGAGGTTAGCGTTTTTTTTTGGATAAATGTTAACGTTGGTAATTATAATAAAATATAATTTATCATTATAAAAAACAACGAAAACCTCATATTAATTTAATTAATAAGAACTTGCCGTTTAAAAATAATATTACGTTTGCTGATATATCACGTTTACCTACAGGCATTACGACATCTAGGTATTAAAAGCGATTTGTTGCAACAATGTTCTCGTGGTCTAGTGGCCATAACGCTCGCCCGGGTAGCGAAAGGGCGTAAGTTCAAACCCTACCGAGAGACCGACATTTTCCTCTCATTCTAGCTATCTCTTATAATAAGGGGGATCCCCACAGTAATCCGCGAATTTGATAATACCACATGGTAACGACATCTTAAGGAGTTTCAGTAAAGCTCCTGTGCGTTGCCTCCGTTGTAATTATATGTATTTTTTTTGGCATCAGTATGCTTGAATTTGACATGAACACCATCTTTCCAACATAGTTCTTGACGTAGTAGAATTTCTATATAACGGTTTTATGATGAAATACGTGAATTTGATTATTTAGAATATAATAGTTTGGTCTTTGTTTCTACCGTCGTTCAACGCACGATAAAATTTCACACTCACAGAAGAAATTATTTCCTATTGCGTGTCAAAAATATTTACGTTACTTTATTTAAAGCCGTATTCTGCAATATAATGCATCTTTGCTAGCTTCTGCCTTTGTTAATTTCATGAAAAATTAATACGCTTTCATGTAACTTTGATGTTTGCGATTTGACAAGCAACACTTTCAAAATCTACTAAGTAGCAACATGGAAAATGTGTGTTTCTTTCCATAAATCTTCAAGGGTATTGAGGATTTCTCAACCTTTGAGATTTATTTGAGCATTGCACTTAGGGAAAAATATATTGTAAATATGATTGAAAGATGTGTGCATCTTTCATTTCAACTTATATAATTTGGGGGACTAGCCTAGCATTATACTTTGACTGAGTCAGACATAATCTATTATTATATTCTGCAATCAACGAGGTTGTTCGAAAATAGTGAATGGTTATGAAGAAACACACGTTTTTAAATGAAAGTCTATTGCGATGTCATTTCCCGTCTATAATGCATCCGAATGCATCACACCAATAGTTTAATGTGCGTGATGCATTAAAAATCATGCGAGACAATATCGTCCCACTACAACTATAAACAGTAAAAATTGGTTAACTGCGCACCTACATGGAATACTGAAAGTTATATTCAATTAATACATATTACTAATTATAGAAGCGTACTTGATAGTTGCTACATGTCAACAGTCAATCTGTGATCAATTTTGAATCATTTTTTTTTAATTGACCACACACAAGGTTAACTTTTATATAAGTGGTAAGAGAAAATTTGTTACTGCAAAACCTGTTCTGCTAATAAAATTCGACATGTTGTTTCAACGCCCTTATTTTCAGTATAATTGATAAAGGCTAGTTTCTAACGATGCAATTTTATTAGATTTGTAGGAAAATAATAAGGTAAAAAGTTAGTATCCTCATTCTGTTTTTGTAATTGTGTCTTTTACATCTTTCTTAGATAAGATCTTATTATATATAAGATCTTTTATCTTATTTGTACTAAAATATTTTTTCTATTTCTTATCGAAATTGTTCTTTGTTGGGACCCTATACAGATCATTTTATTATACCTTGAAGCCGAAAACCAGTTCTTCAAAAGCAATTCTTCGAAATAGCAATTCATCTTTAAGTCAAACCGCCAGCCGGTAACACGGTTGACAATGAGAGTCCACGTACTCTCGAAACGCTGCGTTCTGCATAATTAATAAATTTGTGTGAGTGGAGTTAACTGCTATACCTGTGAATTGTACATGCACACAGCTCTTGCAATCATTAATCGCTAACATACAGTTCACCGAAATAAAGTTAGTCAGATCGATATCGATAAGCTGCCCTTGCTGATAGCGCCTCATTAGGACGGTTCATAATACTGACAACAAAGTAAACTTACGAGGAGAGGTCAAGAAGTTCGTGAAATAAAAGGGTTTTAAATAAAATAAAACAATTAATCTATTTTTCCTTTTCAATATAATCACCCTTAAGCACAATACATTTATTAGATCTATAAATTAATTTTTCTAAACCATCATAAAAGTATTTTTTATCTTTCGCCTCAAAACGGGTCTCCTTTACCTCACTGTCGTCGGAAAACTTTCTTCCACGTAAGTCTTTTTTTAAATTGGCGAACAAATAAAAATCACTAGGTGCCAGGTCTGGACTGTAGGGTGGATGGACTATTGATTGAAAGCCATGCTTGTGCAGAGCAGCTATTGCAACTTTGCTCTTGAGAACCGGCGCATTGTCTTGCAAAGGCAACCCTTGGTCAATTTTCCTCGACGTTTTCCCTTGATGGCCCCCTTTAATTTTTGTAATATCGCTGCGTATTATTCTCCGGTTATGCTCCTACCTTTTTCTTTGTAATAAATCAATAATATCCTCTCACAATCTCAAAAGGCAGTAGCCATCAACTTTCCAGCCGATTCTGACACTTTGAATTTCTTTGGCGGTGGTATCCCCTTCTTATGCTATTGCATGGACTCCTCTTTGGACTCAGGCTCAGAGTGATGAACCCATGTTTCATCTCTGGTAGCAATCCGCTCCAAAATCTGTGCAGGTTTGTCTCCACACAGCTCCAAAAATTGTTTGGACGCACAAACGCGCTGCTATTTCTGCAGCGGCGTGAGCATTCTCGGTACCCATCTTACAGTGACTTTTGTCATACCCAGGTGGTCATGTAGGATACGCAAAATGGTGGTATCTGATACTCCAACTAATGCAGATAATTGTACAACTATTCGTAAACGACTGGCGCTATAGGGCTACAACTTATATACTAATGATGAGTCGCCAATCAGAATGACACCTAGCGAGCGCCCCTATCCCCACCCTATTCCCTCCATTCCACGAACTTCTGGACCTACCCTCATATTATCCGGTTAAGGCCCGATCTAGCTACTTAACAGGTCAGGGCAAAAAGAATATTTACCCCCCTTTACAATTAGTTAGTGCAACTTTTAGCTGTCAGCCGTCCCCAATTTTGCCGCTCTGGGCATTGGCATCATATTAAAGGAAAATGTAAAATTTATTCCAATATTCAGTTAGCACCTTGAAATTCCTTTCCGTATCTCCGAAGTAATTTTACATGAGTAGCATCTTCACGGTACCACATGTTTATGATTGTCTATAATTTAAAGCTAAGTAAAGTTTCATCAATGCTCCATTGCTTCCTAATGGTCATGACCAACTAGGATATGCCAAAATTGGATGACATTAAAATACTACCTTAGCTAAATTGTTAAACCATTATTATTACTATTGGTGAGCACTTTTTATATCTTGAAAAGGTTGCATTTTGGATGTGTAGTGAATACGACATTTTTGACACGTTTCCTATTTGAATATTTTAACATAATTTTCGGACATACTGTATATAATATTTTCGCATAATTCATTCGGTTTTTAATCCTACCGTATATAGTCACCAGTTCCGCAAACTCATATTTTTATCTTATTTTTACAAAATGAAAACTTTTTCTGTTTCTTTTTTCTTTGGAAAATATTAGTAATTTTATAATTTCTACATTTTTTTGCAACATATGTATTCGCATCCTTTTTCGTTTTATTTATGAAAGATATCTCCAATATTTTAATCTCTTGCGAAAATATATATTTTTTTAATCTCTGACGAAAACAAAATTGACAAAGTTTTAATAATTATTCGAAGTTTTTTGAAAAAACCAAATTGAGAATAATAAAGTTTCGTTTTCCTTTTTATTTACAGCCTTAAAATTTAATGAAAAGTTTTACATGGTTTCCAATTCCAGAATATCCGTGTGTGTGGACAAAAGAAAATTGTTATATTTAAATTTGAATGTTGTGTAAAAGAAAAGAAACAAATATGACAAATGAGCGAGTTTCAATTGTTAAACATGTTAGAACTTGTCTGCCTATTTGTCTGAATAAAATTCATTTTTTTTACAATTTAACAAGGTATTATTTCAACGATTGCTGTTTCGGTGAATTGCTAGCTATAAATTCCTCTGGATTTCCTCTTAATAATCCCCATTGTACGAACTAAACACAACACTAGAACTCAGAATTGAAGATAAAAGTCGAGCTTAAGACTGTATATATATTAACCAAACTCCTTTAGACTTTCTCCTTAAATATATTAATGCTAGAACACGCAATTATCCAACAGGCAAAACTAGCGATTTAGCGCTTGCAACCATGATGTAGCCGCAATAAACGCATCTCCTTTGAAACATATCGGTACGTCCGCTTTAGAAAGACGGCTCTAGTTTCGTATATACGTTTTGAAGAAGGCGCCTTCCCTTTCACAACGTCGCGAAAAACAGCCGGCGAAATGTCTTTCACGTGTCGCGTCCAGTTCCTAAACGACATCGACCCCTTCGGCTGTACGACGTACTTCCCGGATCCCCCTCGGCCGCCCCTGCACACCTTCAGCGTCACCCTGCCGCTCATCAACCAGCTGGCTGCCGTACATCGACTTCTCAACTCTCCGCACAGGGTAAGTAAGCGCACAATGTATGGTAGAACGCAAATGATGCCATTGCGTCATTAATATGATCAACGACGTCGTTTCGTTTTGTTTATTTTCTATTTGAAGCGATTTGTTTGAGGTAAAAGCAAGTTTTGAGGTTATAAACGACATGTACTGGTCCGCTAAAGACTATATTCGTCAGAATAAGGTAAATACTGAATTTTCGGCGTACTACAGTTTAGGATACTTTTTTGATACAAGAACGCTTTTCTTGGTCCTTGAAACAGCACTGTTTGCATTTAATACAGAATTCTTATTGCTTTATTAACATTAGTAAAGGATGAGTTAATTAAATATTTCACAAAAAACTAATTTCATTAAATTTAACATTGGTGATAACAAGGAAATTAAATTGTTACGTTCTTCTGGTTTGAAGAACACTGAACTTCTCATGGTTTGAAGAAGTAAATACTATATATACACTATATTTACAAGAATACGCTGAATACAATGACGAATTAACCCGCTCGATGACGAATTGAAACTCAGTAGTTACTATTAGCTATTACCAAACTGCAGCTTAGCTCCAAACATTATTTAACGTTCTAGTTTCAAAAATTTGTACTTTTAAATTTTGCGGTGGAGCAAGGATCTAGAATTACTGGAAGATCAGTGCATTTTATCAATTTTGTATACTTCTTCCTCTTCTCCTTCTTCTTCTACAAAAAAAACTCAGCAATTGAAAATTTTCAAATAATAAAACCTCCACTACAGAAAATATTGCCTGAAAGTTCTTATTACAGATCGATAACGAGATTAACGGTATTCGAGCGAGTCATGAAAGTTAAGAATTTCATCGAAACTAGCATTGAATTGATGGTTCAACAAATGTTTACTGATTTATCGAGTGTCCAAATTTCTTGTGCGTGCAAACATATCGTAGATATTTTATTCGTGTTTTGACCAGTTAACTAGTTCTACGAGAGGAGGTCCAGAAGTTCGTGGAATGAAAGGGTTTTAAATAAAATAAAACAATAAATCTATTTTTCTTTTTCAATATAATCACCCTTAAGCACAATACATTTATTAGATCTATGAATTAATTTTTCTAAACCATCATAAAAATATTTTTTATCTTTCGCCTCAAAATGGGCCAAAATTGCCTCCTTTACCTCATTGTCGTTGGAAAACTTTCTTCCACGCAAGTCTTTTTTTAAATTGGGGAACAAATGAAAATCAGTAGGTGCCAGGTCTGGATTGTATAGTGGATTTGATTGACAGCTAGTGCAGAGCAGCCATTGCAACTTTGCTTTTCTGAACTAATATCGCTGCGTAATATTCTCCGGTTATGCTCCTATCTTTTTCTTTGTAATCAATCAATAATATCCACAATCCCAAAAACAGTAGCCATCAACTTTCCACATTGCATGGACTCCTGTTTGGACTCAGGCTCAAAGTGATGAACCCGTGTTTCATCTCCGGTTACATTTGTCATACACAGGTGGTCATGTAGGATACGCAAAATGGTGGTATCTGATACTCCAACTAATGCAGATAATTGTTTTTTCTTCAAACGGGCATCTTGCAGTAGAAACTTTTGTAATTTTTCGACGTCTGATGTGGTGGCGTTAACTGGCCGTCCTGAGCGGGGGTCGTCTTCAATCGACTCCCGACCATGTTTAAAAAGACCATGCCACTTATAAATCATTGATTTACTAGGGCACTGTTCCCCATAAACAGTTTCCATTTCATTCAATATGGTTTGAGCGTTCTTTCCTTGCTTTGTAAGGAACTTTATCACAGCACGGTGTTCAATTTTCTCCATAGTTTCAGTTTTCTTCCGGATTGACTTGTTTAGCAGGCAACTATTCGTAAACGACTGAGTCTATAGGGCTGCAACTTAACTTATATACTAATGGTGAGTCACCGATCAGAGTGACACCTAGCGAGCGCCCCTATCCCCATTGCATCCCCTCCATTCCACAAACTTCTGGACCTCCCCTCGTAGTGCCCAGTAACAGCGCCCTTTGTATTTCATTGCGTATAAGTAGTAGTAAAATAGAATAATTAAATTAGGTGTATCGTACAAGCCAACAATTAATAATATATTTCTATATTTACGTATATTAATATTCAGATATTGAATCTATCGCAAAAATTGGTTCAGACATGATGTGTCTACTACATGAATGTAGGGATATTCTCGTATCTCTGCTCTTTCCTCCAGGCGTTTGCACCCTCTACTGTACTCATTCAGCGCACGCTAGGATCTATGTACAACATATGTATATAGTGGGTAAATGTGTTCATATTTTCGTCTCGCTCGATTATGGAACTCGGATTGCGGTAGGTCGAGAATTACATACAACAGCTGACTTGACAATGTGTCTGTGGGTAGGTAGCTCTGTGTAGTGTAAGCGGCAGGTTTAGCATGGACGATCGATTTTTTTTTTGTGCGCTCGTTAGGATATGGTACTGAGGGAACTTTCTATTTGTACTAGAATGGCATGTGCACGTAAAGATCTTCGCGAATTAATTTACTTAACCCGCTTTTAATAGGCGTTTGAGCTAAAATTAGATTGGTATTTTCTCTGTTTGCTTTTTTGAAATAAAATATACGATGTAAAATCTATGTCATGGGGTATTATACCTATAGAAGGCATGTTGTAAAACAGGAAATTGAGTTTAAGTGTTTAAACTTTTTTGTCGTGTACATGGTGGATTGAAAGTGTTAAAACTATATATGGCGAACGTAATGATATGAAATATTGTCTATTAATTATCAATGAATTTTTCTAAATTTTACTGGTTTACCTATTCCAGATATTTTCTCGTCATTGTTTGATACACGCCGTTATTTTTATTATGGTTAATGTTAGAAGTTGGAGGTAAGGTACCGTTAGTGTTCCCTCTTTATGAATTTTAAGCACAGATATTCAATCTGTACAGGTTTCTTTCTAAAGTTTTACAGATATCTACTTTGGGTATTCTTTATTAACTTATTATTCACAATTTTCTTGTTAAAAAAAAAGAGTCCCTTCAACAACACTTACAAAGGAAACGTAAACTTTACTATCGTTTATTTTATATAAATAAATATTTCCAAATTTCATTCTTAAAAGACGTTTAATGTACTGTACTGATACATTTCAATCATATTGTGTAAATCTTCAGAATTTCTCGTACGACGGAAGGATGCCACGACTGGCAGCATTTACCTTTATAATCTCACTCATATCAAATATGTGTCTACTGTGTGGCCTATTGTCTAGGCAAATAAATGCGTAACTATGGATATAAATAAACATCGTGTCAAAGTCACACATGTCGTCATCGTCTCTCCTGAGAATAATTAGTTATTTTCTCATATAACTCCATAATTTTACAAAGATCTTCGTTTATATCCATTCATAAAGTGTATCAGCGGATATTACAAATAAAATCTGGAAGTTCCGGACACATATGTATATTGGAAGCCGAAGTACCTCTTATAGGCGAGAAATCACGTGCGAGTAAGTATGATTTCAAATAATAAAGACGTTGAATCTTCTTAAATTCCTCTAAATTATTTGTGTCTATTGCTCTCATTTCGTTATTAATTAGAATATTTAAAGATTAGCTAGACAGGGATTGCCTTAGGTTTTCTTCAAAAAAAATATATTTTTGTCAAAAAAGCCGTATATATTTATTAATTTGTTAATATATTTATTTTTTCAATCTCACATTCGGTTATTTTAATTAGAAAAAATTATTATTTAATTTTAAAACAAAATTTAAATCAAAGAACCCATTAAAAAAAATTAAAGAGTCAGAGATTTTCCACCACAGAATTGGCGCCTCAACATTTATGCCAATTAAATTTTGAAAAAATTCAATTTCAATTTATTTTTCAATTTTCTATAAATGGTCAATACACGTAAAACAATAATGCTCGAAACACATTCACAGGAGTCCGAGATTGACGATACTTTGTCCTCCAACAACATCTCCAAGCTTAAAAAGTCATTTAATAGTCTCGGCAATAAAGTAAATGACTGATTTTGAAACATTAGAACAAAGAATTGATTTAGTCGATAACTATGTAAAATTTAATATTCAAAAAATTCATGAACGCATTTCGGACATTGAACGTTCTTTTAATTCGGGTAATATAAACTCATCTCAAGGACAAAATACTAACCTTAAAATTTATTGCCAAAGTTTAATGGTGAAACAGAGAATCCGGTAAGCTTTATAATTTCCTTAGAAAAGGTTGTTCTTCCATTTATGCTGGATGTCGAGTTTTATTATTATTATTACGGAATATTTTGTATGTCGTGGCATATTTACCCAGAGGTGTCTATGCTTAACTGTTATCGAAGGAAATATTACACATGTTTAATTTTTTAAATTTTATAGCTGAAGAATATTCTCAACTGTTAAAGGTCTTAAGCACGCGTCATCTTTGGCAATGTATTAAAAAATAAATTATTAAGCGATAATTTTGGACGTTACTTTTCTGAGTTGTTGAGTTGTCGTGATATTTGTGTAAATTAGTGTAGATGACACTAGTGTTAATGGCTTTATATGTTTCTAAGTTTCGAAAAAGGTAAACACCTAATGAGCTTGAAACTTGTTACAATTTTAGACAAAATTAATGGAATATGAGAAACCTCTCTTGAGATTTTAAATAAACCCCTTTCTCTTTTAAACAACATCTCCTGTTGTGTTAAGGACTTAACATTGTTTTTTGTATTTTCTAAATTTTTTTTTACTATTATGTATTTTATCTTCTTTGCATTATTATTTTCATTTAGAATATTATTTTATTTTCATTTTTATATTTATTTATTTTCATTCTTATATTTATTTATTTTGCTCTCTTATATCCAATTTTATTTTAATATGTATGTACATTACGCATTGTATATGTATGCAAGTCAGCCATTCGCATTACGCTAGCTAAAACTGCCTAATTAGAAATCATTCACTGCAACGTCGTCGGATATTTAATGGGAGTTTTCTTGAAATTTAAGGTACACAAACATAGGCAGTCGTCTCCCGCGCGATAGTCGTGGTATTAGCGATCGTGCACTCTCGGTCACCTTTCGTGCCTCGTCGTAACGTGTACAGTAACGTCGTCGTAAGATTATTAGAGATTTCTAAGTTTTTCTAGTTTTGGCGGGAATCGTCGAGGACGTTGTCTATACATTTATTTATGGCAAAGTCATTTGGTAACGTCGTCGGACCACATGTATAGATGTGTTGCAATTAAGGTATAAATTCTCGATTTTCTATCATCGTTCGTCGAGGCTACTGTGTCCATTGTCGTCTATACATATTTTTAGTCTTCAGTTAAGTTTGTGTCGGAAATTATTTTGGTGAGATTGTCGGCGCGCATGTATAGACCTCCTCTACAAGTACGATCACTCCGCGTCTTGCTGACGGTCGTTGCGGCCGCAGCGCCCGTTGTCTTTTGTACGTTTGTTCGGTCCTTGTCGTATCCGGACTTAGAAATTTTTCATTTAGTTGCTCGTCGTAGCGGACGAGTGTCACGGGCCAGTTTTCTTATGTAATGTCGGCATCATCGCTCCGTTTTACTTGTCGGTGCGCAGTTCGCACAATTGCTGGTTACTGGATTTTTCCCTTCTTTGGGGCGCAGTAGTATAGAGCTAAAGATTGCACATAGCGTAATATTTCAAACGAGAACGCCTGGGTAGCTGTGACATTACTTTTGTCTTGAGATCGGCTATTATCGCTACTGTCGCCCTCGACCAGGCGTTCAAGCTCTAAGAGATAGGGTGGGTTCCCTATAAATGTGAAAATAACAAACGTATTTGGTCAAGTACAAATACATGCCAATAATACAGGGCCAAGTACCTTAGGCAAATTTAAAACAAGGAAAGTATATTAGGCTCCCGGAAAGGGACATAAAAATAAGCATAGCACCGAGGTGCGCTTATAAATTTAAGAAATAAATAGGGTTGGCTCCTATAAAAGGTAGTGGTGCATGCAAACAGATAGAGGCATTAGTACATGCCTCTAACATAGCTTCAGCGGAAGCATATAAGAGTTTAACCTTTTAAACAGAATTAAGACATGTCTTTGCTACGTACATGCTGAGGCATTACTTTATGTTGCTACCAATGAAAATACATATACAAATGCTAATGTACATTACATGTATAAGAGAGCTCGAATAACTGCAACTATTGCAAATATATATATCTTACGTACATCGTACATGTACATAGGCAAGAGTGGAAACCGTGTAACCATTTCATTTTTAAATATATTTTTGCGCATGCGCATTGAGTTTCACTGTACAACCTTTCCTCTAGTAAATAAGCGAACATACTCTACAAGTAAGTATTGGTCAAGTAATTCAGGAATTTACGAGCAGGCTACAGCGGCGCTGTTCTTCAAACCAGGAGAACGTAACAATAGCATTGCCATTTCTTATATGCACAAACTCCAGAATTGTCATATACATTTTAGTTATGAAATGAGAAGGGCCTTTTGGGAATTCATTTTGAGGCAGTTGTATATCTTTCCATTTTATGGACTGTATTCGTGTTTTTGAAATTAGTTTTATCTTTGTTTATTCACGTATTTAACTTTTATAAGAAGTTGTGTACAGTATCGTTCAAAAGCATACATATCTGGCAGTAGAGTTACACCTTATATTTAAACTTGTGAACCTTTATTTTTGATAACGGCAGCATACAATCACAGAATTCTGGCAATTATTTTTGTCAAGGAATATTGTGTTATCGGAACCCACATGCTTCTTGCAACTTCTTCCACAAATCAATCTCTTATCGTGGTACTGCTTTCAGAACCTCCCGATCAAGTTCCTCCCACAATAACTCTATGGGGTTTAGATCGGGGCTTTGGGGAAGCCACTCCATAACTTTAATGGATGTGTTGCAAGTTTGCCGATTTAGATGCATGCTTCAGGTCATTATCTTCATCCTTGTCATACTCATGCGGTTCCTATAAGAAATATATAAAAGGAAATCGGCAAATTGTATTTCAGATAGGCTTTGATCCTACTTTTGTTCTCATTCGTTATAAGTAGAGACCGGATTATATGCAAAGTGCATATATTTTATTTTATTTATTTATTTATTATATTTTACGTCCGTATGTAGATGTATTATACTGATTAAAGTTGATTAGCGTTAATTAACTTTAATCAGTGTAGGACATCTATAAGCAGACGTAAAATATAATAAATAAATAAAATAAAATGTATGCACTTTGCATGTAATCCGGTCTCTAGTTATAAGTTACAAATATAGCTATGAATGTAAAAATCATTGATTTATAATCCTACTCTCTCTTTTAATCGATGTTACTTTTAGAAATTAAAAATTTTCATTACTTTTCCATAACTTTCTGCGGCAGATATTTGAAAACTGAAAAATTTTCCCTTAATCTTTATATTAAATACGAGATAAATTCAAAATACTTTACCTACATACATATGTTGAATGCATTAATGCACATTGACCCAGATACCGTTTCATGTTAAATGCATGTATAGTGATATTTTTATTATTAAATTATGCGGACCGAAGCAGATACTTGCAGGTATATCTTAGCATAAATATTTCTATCGCATTTTATAGTATAATATGCGCTGTAATACATAATATAATACAAGGTGACATAACGTAATATATATAATTACAAATATTGTCGTTATTTATGTGCTACAATAAAAAAAAGATATCTGGTAGGTTATTAAACGGAAATTACACAGTTAATTTATCACGGATTAATAATCTCTTTGCTTAAGCGGCAGGCAATAACCTTCACTGAGGTACAGTCTAATTACTCCGCTATGAAATGTACTAGAATTCGTATACATTCGTTCTTAAAAGTATTTCTGTAGAATGCTTTGGTAGAGGTACATAAATGTTATATGTGTTTAAAATTAAATAGATGTTGGACAAGTTTGCTATTTCAGTTCTATCATTAATTGAATATTTTTGTTTTTTTTTGTATGTATTGACTCTAGGGCATTTCTTGCTGTATAATTTTTTTTAGTTGCTATTTTATGGCAGTGGCTGATCGAAGTATTCTCCCACGAAGATGAATGCACTTTTGCATCCGCTCAAACCAACTCTGGAAAGAGTTATTCCACTCCTTTGTTGGTGTAGTCAAAATTGCGTTTATGAAGACACCGAGCGCTCCTTCTGACGATTCGACCATGTAGTCCGATCCTGATTGTCGAAAAGGTAAAGAAATCGTTGGGATTAACAGTTCGAGATTTTGTTGCGTTCAAAATTCAATTGTTTTGAGTGCTGTGTGCGAGTTTGCATCGTCTTGGTGGAGGATGATTCGTCTTTCGGGGTTGGCTTTTCGAAGCTCACCAGTGACAAACAAATAGTTGTACACCAATCGGCAGTAACAGTTCTTTGATCTTGTGGAAGAATTGTTGCTACATGACCAGCTTTGGGGACAAACGTTGCAACCATATTTCTGGAGACACTTCGAGAACGGATAACCTTTGTCGGGTTTTCTTCACCTTGGAACACCTTAGAGCTTTTTGATACCAATTCACCCTAGCTGCTTTCTGTTCTTCGGTCAATCGATAGCTTACCCAACAGGAAACTAATACACAGTTCGTCATTCAAAAGTTTTGGAATTGAGGTCTGAAATCCCTATTGGTATCTCAATCTCGCGATATATCACATGCCGATCTTCATTGATGGCGTTGCACACAACATCGACGGTTTCCTGAGTGATTGCCATCTTTGGTGTAGCTGCTAAGAGCAATCCGTCCATGTTTCCCCATACCAACGAGAAATTGTTGACTGATGTGGCGCTTCATTGCCAAAAGCAGAAACTAACTCGGGGGGCATTCTTGTTGAGATAACTGTCTTCGAAAATTATAAAATATCGTGCGAAAATGTTCTCTGTGTAATTCCATTTTTCAACTAATTTGTCTAGTTTAACAGTTCGTACTGAAACTTTGGATTTAGGCTTACTAAAGATGGAGGTTGATTTTTACTATTGAGATTTAATTAGTGGCGCCCTCTATATCCCAGTATGCAAAACTTAAAATACATACGTTGTAAAACTATGCAACATTCATTTATAAGATCTGTAGATGTGGGAAGACTTTTAGACTCTTTTGTGGCGTAATATCAACACTAGCCCATTCGAGATAAAACTAACTCATTGCTTATAATAATTTAGTAATAGAATTATTTTAACTGATTCCTTAACTGTAAGAAATAAAGAAATTTTGTTTTTGATGAAACTATTAACAGGTTAACTATTTGAATCCGATAAACAATGCTGGTACACAATATCTGTATCAAAGAAGATTTTTGAAACGTATAAAATACTTAGTTAATAATTGAAAACCAAGAACTATTAAGCGTGGTGTATCAAGATGTTGATAAGCTATAATTTATTCAAAATATTGAAATATTTGTGTTTGTGTTAATAGTATGTATTTCAATACGTGTCGCATTTCCATGACATTTGCTGTTCTGTAACGGCTTACGTAAAACGCATAACTAGATAACAACGAGAAAATTAACATTTAATGACTGTACACGTTTCAACATTTAATAGTAAATCTACGGAAACAGTTTATTAGGTATATTACATAAACCTCTTATCATACATAGACCGTAGAAAAATTATAATATTTTACTATTAACAATTAACAGTTTTTATTACACTTGTACACATACATCTACAAAAAACTAGGACCACTACTGAATTCCGTGCATAAAATAAGTAGAAACTTACAACTATTTTTCTGTAGTGTTTTATTAATGGCTGTTAAAATAAATAAATATATTATAGATATATTGCTTAGCATTTAGTATGACCTTCTTTTGATCTAATATAAAACGCGATTTTTCTGTACCACTTCTACGCTACCGCTGATGGCTTGATACCGAGCGTGTTAAATATAAAAAAAAACTATGTGATGTTCTTGCAACGGAGTTATGCGGAATTATTAATCTCGCTGCCACGCTTTCCATAATTCAGAATAGATGCTCGAATAACACATGTGTCTAAGAAAATTGATAGTTCTTATGTTGAAAATTATAGATTAATTTTTATAGTTAATAACTTTATTAAGTTGTTTGAATAGCTCCTATATTCTAACACATACTCGAGTCATTTGTCTCTACTCTTCAACATGGTTTTATACGAGGGCGACCTGAAATGTTTCTGGAGTCGGCAATAGATGGTGCACGAATGATGAAGGGGATTCAATAGTAGGCAAGAGCAACCTTTTCTATTGCAACTGTCAAAATTCTGGACTGTCAATACTTGTTGTTTAAGAGTGTGTTTTGTGTAGGAAGTCGATTTCGCAAAAATGTATAAAATCGAATTTCGTGCAGTGACAAAACACTTCTGGATGGCTGGGAAAACGGCCACGGAAATTCGAATATTTTACTGGACGTTCATGGCGGATGTACTCCATTATTTTCGACCATTAGCTTCTGTATGAGCGAGTTCAAACGTGGTTGCACAAGCACAAGTGACGAACCACGCAGTGGACGCCCAAAAACCGTTACCAACGTTGAAATGGTCGACAAGATTCATGACGTCGTGTTAGCCGATCGTAGATTGAAGCTGAAAGAGATAGCGGAGACAACAGGCATCTCAGGAGAACACGTTGGGCATATCCTACACGAAATTTTGGGTATGAAAAAGCTTTCGGCGCGATGGATACCGCGTTTGCTCACATCGGAGCAAAAACGAAATCGGGTGACCGTTTCAGAGAAGTGTCTCACCAGGATCCAACGCAATCCAAGTGAAAGAAACGGCGTCTTTTGCAGCGAAAAGAGTGCTTTTCCACCACGACAATACACCGGCTCAGTCACCCCGCATCGTCGTGTCCAAATTGAATGAGTCTCTCATCCTCTATATTCATGGTACCTAGCCCCCAGCAACTTTTTCCTATTCCTAGACCTGAAATAATCACTGGGAGGAAAGAGATTTGCCTCAAATGAGGAGGTAGTCGCCGCTACAGATGGCTATCTTGCAGACCTCGAAACTACTTTTCCGAAGGCTTGAGGAGACTGGAGTATGGTTTTAAAAAGTATATTGATCTTCGACGAGACTACATCGAAAAATAAAAATAAAAGACCATACCAATACCGTGTTCTTCTTGTCGATACCGGAAACAATCCAGGTCGCCCCCGTACTAGAACGTTCGATAGTCACGAATTTCATAAGCCTTGACTATGTGGAGACAGGTTGGCACTCAGTCATAGGTTACTTTTGCATAAGTTGAACTCATTTAGTTTGCACCTATCTTCTGTCTTCTAACTAAATCGGTTCCTTTTACAATCAATTTATATTCTCCAACGGTATTTCACAAGAATCTAATAATCTTGGATCTTCTGAATTCACCATTCCGTCATCTTCTTGGTTATGCGGATGATGTATTTCTAATTTTCTAATGTTTCTAATTAATTTACAACGAAGCATTAATTTTCTAAATAAATGGTTAAAAACTAAGAGCTTAACAAGTTCAACTCTAAGAAATGCAGGAAAACCATTACATACATATCGGTATGTCACATTCTTGATATACCTATCAGTAAGATCAACGTTTGTAAGTAGAGACCGGATTATATGTAAAGTCCATATATTTTATTTTATTTATTTATTATATTTTACGTCTATATGTAGATGTATTATAGTGATTAAAGTTAATTAGCGTTAATTAACTTTAATCAGTGTAAGACATCTATAAGCAGACGTAAAAT
Source organism: Trypoxylus dichotomus (assembly GCA_023509865.1). Taxonomy (NCBI): domain Eukaryota; kingdom Metazoa; phylum Arthropoda; class Insecta; order Coleoptera; family Scarabaeidae; genus Trypoxylus; species Trypoxylus dichotomus. The sequence goes on along the minus strand of CM042074.1, from coordinate 9,619,742 downwards.
ATAATAAATAAATAAAATAAAATATATGCACTTTGCATATAATCCGGTCTCTATTTATAAGGATCTGGGTGCCATTTGATGCTACATTGTCCTTTAATTTGCACATCGAACAACCTTGACCTTCAACGTCAAAGATATTGGATTTTCTTACGAGAACATCCAAATACTTTGGTGATGTTCTAGTCCTTAAATTCTTATACTAGATGTTTGTTTAAAGGTGTAGTTATGTATCTGTTATTTGATTTCCCTTCTATGGATTCTGTTCTATTGGATTTAGGTCTGAGAAAATTTCAGGACAAATCTAGCAACAGCAAATTTTGTTGAGTTGGAACAATTTTTATTGTCATGCATAAATATGTATGGACTGTTACTTTCATCTAACCTTTAAATATGTGGTAATAAATAATCTTATAATAACGATAACGTTCTTGTATGCTTTTTGGTCTATGTTTCCATTTCCAAAGTTGTGTAGCCCTGTACTTTGTGTTATAATGCATAACCGGAAGATAGGTCTTTTACTGTTTTCACGGTACAGTCTCGTTATATCTTCTACTTGAACAATCCGCGAACATACTGAATAGGTTGTGTTACTGTCTCTTTCCTTTGTTTTGTCACTGAACGTAAGAAGAAATAAACAAAAATTTTCGATGTTTTAACTGAACACATTTTTTGTGCCAATTTATTTTATTCCAGGGCTATTTTTTTTTTTAGTATCTGACAAAAAAAATGAGAGATTAACATTAGTTTCGTTAAATCAAGATAAAGATACATGTAAATTATTATTGCGTGTAATGTTCTTAAAAAATCTGTAATATTAAGGATCTCGTTAGATCGATGTTCCTTCTAAAAACGTTCCACCGTATTTGCATAGTGGTCAAGTTTTCAATCTTTTTTAAAGGAATAATCTCAGACTTTAATGAATAAATTAACAGGAAAAAATTACATCGTATATTCGACGTTGTAACTGTATAAAGTGATGCTTAATTTATTTTTTTTCATTCTCTACCGCCAGACTAAATTATTTCACGAGAACATGTTATTGACAGCTCATTAATTCCTGTTTTTTTTTTTCTTTTGTTTGTTTCATAGGTTACTCTGATGAAGAAAAATTTCCCATAAACGAAAATATACAGTATTTTGTCTATTTTATCGATCACCACTAAAATAATGACAACTTGATTTATGTAAAAGGTTTAATTTTTGTTAACATACAGATACCCAAAGTGTCATGGAGATGAAAATGGGAGATACAGATAATCTAAATGAATAAATGTAAGTCACAAGTGTCAAGAGATTGTGATTAGGATAATTATAAAAAAGGAAAAAAAATACTAAGGCGTTTTGAAGGTCCTGTTGTGGTTGTATCTGTTCCACTCTCAAAATAAAATAATTATAGGATTAAATTTGATCATGACTCATTGACAAGCTAGATAAATGGTTTTGTACAATAAGTTTTTGTTTGAATGACTTCTAGAGGTCTTTTTTTTATCAATATTTAGTGTGTTAAAATTTAAGGAATCGGTGTTAGCAGAGTTAGAGTATCTTTTCATTGTTGAGTATTTTCACATAGTTTTTGAAAACCTAAACAAAAATCGCCCCGTCTTTTCGGATACCTTTAGCAGGTTTGTCACCAGGAAGATTAATGGAATCAAATATTTACAATCTAGTAGCTATGTGATTTAATACAGATTGCAGCTTTACTTTTGCACTTACCTCATTTACATATTTCCAGATCTGGATGACACTGCTTTTCTCTTCTAGAACAGTCTAGAAGCAAATTAAGCCTTTTATCTGCAACTAATTTTCTAAGGTACGCATATTGGTGGTTAGTTAAATCTAAATCTAGTAACATTGCTCCAGTTTCGTTATTAGAATAAGGTACCTTAGATGGCTTTTCTTTCATTAGATTCTTAAGAAACACATCCACAGCTTTCTTTGACAGAAAACGTAACTGTTCAATAATGGCAGCGTGTTTGGGTTCTTCAATTGATCTTAGTCCTTGCATATATATATATTTTTAATTCTATGTCCTTTATACCTTGCGGTGTCGGACTATTTATTTCTTATTTTTATCTTCCACAGGTTCCTGTTCTGAGCCAGTTGTTTGGCTTCAATCCATCCCATACTTCTCTTTTCCAATGTTCTATACACCTGCTCCTTCCAGGTGTTTCGGGGTCTACCTATTCTGTTTTTGCCCTCTGTTTTGGCTTCAAATATCCTCTTTGTGATTCGATCTTCTTCCATTCTGTGTAGATGTCCAAGCCATCCCAGTTGTCTCTTCTATGACCACTTCTACTGGTTTGATACCCAGACTATTAGTGATGGTCGTGTTTCTGATTCTGTCTCTTCTAGTTACTCCTTCTATTCTTCTTAGGAATCTCATTTGCATGGCCGTAACTCTGCTTTTGATTCTATTCGTGGTTATCCATGACTCACTACTATATGTTAATGTTGGTCTAACCACTGTTTTATACACCTCTGTCTTTATTTTTTTTGGTATTTATATCCAGAAACGAATTTCTCAATATGTTATATATTTTTGCGGATTTCCCTATCCTCTCATTTACCTTTTTCTCTATTCTTGCATATAATAATGTTCCATTCTAGATTCCCGAAACAGTCTAATGGCTTTTTTGTGTTTGCTTCGTGCCGGTGATAACCCATAATCCATGCATGGTCTTCCTCGTGTACTTGCACATGATGTAGGAGGCGCTCCCTCTTCACCGAATTGTACATCGAAATTCCCACGAAGCCACCCAGCATATTTTGTGAAAAGTTGTCAGATCTTCGAGCTTTGTTCCATCGTTGAATTTCGGCAAGAAATAATTTTGAATTTTTACAATATCACAAGCATAATTTGCTTCAGTTACAATAGGAAACTTGTCATCGGTGTAATTTTCCGCTGTGCTTATATGTTTTCTATGTTCTATGAAAGTAACTCATAGTTTGAATTTATTAATATTTATAGAGCTCATGTTTCATATTTATATTGTTTTGATATGAAAATGGAGGACTTCAAGTGAAAACGATGTAGTACAGGTTTCTACAAAACTAGTAATTGTATTTTTTGTGTTACCTTATATATTTATTAAAATGCAAGGATATTATCAATATTTAGATATGAATAGAAAAATAATTCCGATTCTGCAGAATTGCGACTGTTTTGTTTGTCATGGAAACTGCTAACTTTAGATTAGCGTGAAACAGTACTGGAAGCTTCAAATAATAGAAAAATTATGATAAATGATACTTTAGTATGTGTACTGTACTATCGCAACAGTGCAACATCCAGAATTACATCGCCAAAAAGTATTTTTGTTTAAATGGAGTGGAGCCACAGTGTGCGGTAGCATTGATGAGTTTCCCAAGGATCACACCATTTCTAACTCTGGTGTTACATCATTGTAATATGAAAAAATGCTTGCGTGAACACAGTTGAACATGCTTATTTGTAAAAAAGCAGACGAGCATTTTATTGAAAATTATAGACTTGTTGCTATAAGTAAACAAGAACCAAAGCGTTTGAATTATGCGTACACTACCGGTCATAAGTGTTTACCCACTCTTGTGAATTGTACCACTCTTATGATATTGCAAAAACAAGTCAAAAACTTATTATCTAGTAAGCTCTTATTCTGTACTTATATAAAGAATAATTATAAATTAACTTAAATTTGTAATTCGTTAATATATACACATTTCGCTTTTATTACTGCCGCACACAATCTTGGCATTCTCTCTAATAGGCTTGTCAGCGTTAGCGGCTCTCTTTCTACACGCATCCTGTTATTGCTCCCAAAACACTGTTGTCGAATTTGGGGTCGGTCGAGTTTCTCCTACAAAAGCCCGATCGGATTGAGATCTGAACTTTGGGTCGGCCACTTCATAACGGCAATTTTCTTTGTGCTCCAGTTCCATATACTCAGAACATGTCTTTGCAGTGTGCTTTAGATCATTATAGTACTCAAAGACGAAGTTGTCACCGATTAATGGGTTCCAGATGAAATGGCATTCCCCTCCAAAATCTTCCTATAACCTTCTTTTGCAAGGGCACTCTCTATTTTGACCAAATCGCATACAGAGTTACCGCCAAAACAATTCCCAATCATGACTAATCCTCCTTCATGTTTCATTATTGGTGTAACACAAGATTTAAGTGCTCGTTCCCCTTTAGATCTACGGACAAATGCTCTTCTGTTAACCAGAGGTGTGATATTTAGAACATTAAAATGTATTACAATCTATCTCGTACTTTCAGTTTAATAATACAAATATTTTGATAGGGTTAAAAAATAGTGTCTTTGAATAATCTCGAATTACGCAGGTGGCTAAACACTTATGGCCGGTAGTGTATATATGATTCTGTTTATTGGAAAGTAAAAGAACATGTATATTTCTCAAAAACTCTTGGTAGTTAAAATAAAAGAAATACGACGAAATGTTTGTTTTGCGTATTGGAAAAAAATAGAACGTTCAAGCTATTATTAGAGATCGAGGAGGTCACAGAAAATATTGATTTATACATTGAATTTTGTAGTATAGTTTCCATTGTAAACGTTTCTCAAAATAAAGTTTATATCTCGGAAAGTCCGAGGTGCTCCATTTTTTTGTCGAGGTTATACCATTGAAAAATGAAAAATTGAAAACTCAAACAAATCAACTCTACAATAATTAGCGGTGTACTATTAGATATGTACCGTATTAAAATGATCTGCTTGTTAGTCTTAACTTAGCATCATTAGCGTTTGTATATTCAACGTTTGCTTGAACTTTACATTCTATCGTATAAATGGTTTTTCTTACGGCTATATTCAATGTTAGATTAAGTTATTAACAACTTTTTGTCCAAGGTTGAATTTTCTTTCGATACATTAAAAATATACAGGTCGTTCTCTATCTTTAGACATAAATATCTCTCGAAATAACAGCTACAATATAGCTCTTAATATTGGTATTATAACTTCGACCATCTGTAGTACTATTCTGCTTGATTTACTAACCTGGATACCAACCCAGCGTATCACGTTTATCGCTCAAAGCCACCTAACGATATATTTAGCGTACATGCATTTGAACATGCAAATCTCAGATTTTACGCTTAGATCTGTACCATTGCGATGGTTTTATTTTCTATATCTTTTAAGACCACATACGTATTCGCAATTGAGATGAATGCAATTGGAATAAATATCTACAATATAGATAAGACAATTACTTCGCTTTCAGCCATAAACAGTTCGGATTTTCCCACTGGCTGCGGTGTTTACGCCATAAATATGTTCTCTTGTTTGCCTTATTTGAATGTAATTACCCTGGAAAATAATCTAGTTGCAGGTTGCGCAGTACCTTGCAGTAATCTTGGCTTGACCTTAATATTAATTTCTTCAAAGCATATGTTAGCGAAAGAAATAGTAGGATATTCATAGATCGAAGTGAAAATGTTGTTGTGAGAATGTTAATACCGTTTCTAACTAAAGAACCGTATGTAAATACTTACAGTATTGACGGAATGATAAATCACAACATTTCTAAGAAAATCCATAACAGGGTTGTTACCTGTGTTCAGGTAATTTGTGACTTAATTCTCTTACTTAAATGTTGTAACGATAAATAAGCAGTCAGTTTTAAATATGTAAACCAAACGCAGCAATGCATGCAAATCAAACCAATCATTTATACTGCAGTTCGGATGTTGTAGACACTTATTCATACATGATAAGGTATCACTACTGGGAAAAGGCGGCTGTATTATGTAGCATACAAAATTTGAACTAGAGCTCGTTCAAAACGAGAAGATACATACGTCATATATGCTTATGTTTTTTGCGAAAAAAATTGAAATAAATTTTTCAATTCGTGGCGAAATACTTAATATTCTAAAATTAGAGAGAGAGTTAGCAATAGTTATTACACCTTTCACATCTTTTCAAATCTTTAGAAACGAATAACGACTAGGTTAGTCCTCTCATGCCATTGGTTTTAGAATCGTATTCTGCATGATTGGAGATAGCATTGGCTGAGTCTTGAACCAAATCCAAGATGAAAAATATATTATGCCGATAAAATTTTAAATGATAATACAGTTGCAAGTGTGTAACGGGATTTAAATATAAAAATTAAAAGACAGACATTTGATGAAAATGTTTTTTTTTTTCGTCAGGATGTATAACTGGTTGCCCATTATGCCACTAACGTATTGACAATTTTCCTTTTAAAGTTACACATAGAAAAATGTATGTGTAATGATAAAAAAGAACCCGTAATATATATATTATATATTCTTATGATTGTTTAAAAAAATAATTATAGGAATTTATAAAAAATAAACAGATTTAAATGATCTTCACGATTTTAATTTTCAAGTTTTCAACTAGTCCCCTAATTTCCTCTGGCGGTTTGTTTGTAAATTTTCCTAAACAATACGGTCTCTTAACTGTTATTGCATCGCCCATCTACTATAAAGGTTCGTTCCGAAAAATCCATGTCAGTGGATCAAGGCAGTATCAATTCCCAAACGTAGGCAGGGAAACGAGCATAATCCGCCTAAGACAATGCTTAAGGTGGCGTTGAATAGAAACAATTTAGCTCATTAAAAAATAACTGCGCACAGGTATTCACTCTTATCTCCTGTATTGTCTTGCGATTCGCGTCAATACGTGAGAAAAAGAACGTGTTCTATGTATAATACACGCAAATAATCTTAATTAATTAAGGGGAAAGCATAACAGTCATTACATATACAGGATGTCCTATATGTTGAAAAGGATATTCTAACGGATGACAAATCTTCCATAATAAAAGCTTATTTTTAAGAAAATATTCACACAAGCTTTGTGGTAACATAGAAAACACAGCGATAGGTAAAATAAGTGACAGCTTAAAAAAACCTACGGGATATTAAAGAAGTGGCGTCTAGCTACGATAAAATATTGAAACAGCAAAATTAGGATAAAGACAAGTGAATTAGTAGATTATTTATGCATTTTTACAGTTATAACTGAATGACCGCAGCCATGCTTGATTTACTAATAATATTTATTATTCAACGGTTAAATCATTTAGAGGATAATTCAAAGTTAGGTACGTATATTTAGCTATGCAAAAAAGTAATAGAAATTAACATGAAATGATTAATGCAGTTATAAAAAGTGTCTTTATGATGTAAGCAGCATATTGCAGTTTATGGGGAGGCTTGTAGTAGTCGTGGTTCTAGGAAGTACCAAAGAAAAAAGTTTCCACATAAATACTGCTCTTTGGATTTCTAGTGCAAGTGTTTCAGTGGCTGGACACCTCGTCTTCTAACTAGCAAACCATAAATAATATATAAATAATAATAATATTTGATTTCCAACGTATTAAATTTATATTAGTATTAATATGGATGTTAGTTTAACTATTATTATACGCAGTTGCCGTTTAATAATATAGTGTCCGTGAGATATTACAAGATATCTACTGGCATCGTGACATCTAGGGGGATTTAAGGCAACTTGGATTCAATGGCCTTGTGGTGCAATTGGTAGCACACTATACCGGAGATAACGAGATGTTGGATTCAAGTCCCCTCCAAGACCGATATCTTTTCGGAAATTTAATACGTTGGAAATTGCAAGAAAATTGTAAATTTATCATCATTTACTGACGCTTTTGATACACACTCATCTAACATTTTTTCTCCAGAGCAGCGACGAACAAACGTGCGACGTTTGCTTCCAAATAGTTCGAATTGCGATTCGTCTGTCCATAACACATTTTTCCAATCGTTTACACTCCAGTTTACGTAAGCTTTTGCCCAATTTAGTCATTTCCGTTTGTGTATAGAACTCCGTGATTTCCTTACTGCTATACGACCCCTAAGATCGGCTTTTATTTGTCTCCGTTTTGCTGACGACACACTTACGGGGTTGAGGGCGTTGTAAATTGAACTCTGCCGTAATTTGCAGTGCGGTAAGGCGGCGATTTCTTAAGGAAATAATTCGGATGTATTGGTCGTCTCGTTCCGTCGCTCATCTGAGCCTTCCACTTCGCACTCTACTCTGAAGCCTATCGATCTCTTTCTTTCTTTTAATTGTACTGCGCACACAGCAGTCAGAGATACTATACGATCATATAAATTTATGCTCTAGTAAGCCATGAAATTATTTCTTGAAAATATCTTGTTGGTAGTGAGTAGCGAATTGACAATGACAGATGCAACACACATTTGCCATGTGCACTGTATTGATTAATTAATACAAAAATATCTACAATATATCACAAAGTCTTCATTATCGAATCATATTTCAGAAATGGTATAAAATTAGAAACTGGAGAATGGACGTACTCTTTGCAGCCATCTGTAGATGAATTTCGAGCAGAATTTCCCAATTTTCTGGTAACATATAATTTGCGGCAAGTAATTCAAAAACCAGTGGTAAAATTTCTTGAAGCGGGGTCTGCGTTTCGAGAACCAGGTAGTGATAGACCATCGAAACGGACAGCTGAAAATATTCTAGATGTTGAGGAACCAATAACTCAATCACCAAATCTATTCGCAGATTTTCACAGCAAGCGTAACTTTCATATGGGACATGTCAGACAATTCTTAAATAGAATCCCCAAAAATTTCCATACAAATTTCAAGCATGGTGTCACTTTTCAGGATATATAAGTAAACAAACAAAGCGCATCCGGTGTAGTGAGAATCCACAGGAAATTCTTCAGAGACCCTTGCATTCTTAAAAAATTGAGGTTTGGCTTGCTGTTTCTCGTAGGCGAATTATTGGACTAATATTCTTTAATGATACATTTGCCTTTTGCAGGCGTTTCGGTATCTACCTATTCTGTTTTGGTTTCGAAAATCTTCGTCTATTGGCTTGATATTCAGACTACTAATGATTGTCGTGTTTCTAACATTGCCTCTCCTTGTTACTCCTTCTATTCTTCTTCAGAATCTCATTGCCATGGTTGCGACTTTGCTTTTAATTCTATTCGTGGTTGTCCATAACTCACTGCCAAATGTTAATGTTGGTCTGACCGCTGTTTTATACGTTTCTGTCTTTATTTGTTTGATATTTTTTTTATCTGAACATGTATTTCCCTTTTCCTGTTCTTCTCCTAGTTGTCTGATTACAAATATCAAGTCTTGGATGCTTCTTCCTTTTTTAAGCCCATGTTGTGTATCTTCTAATGTTGCTTCCAGTTTCTCTCGGAGTTTTTTTTCTAATATTCTTGTCTATACTTTTCCTGGCGTGCTTGTTAAGGTCATTCCTCTGCAATTTGAGCATTCTTTCGTGTCTCCTTTATATTATATGGGCATTTACGAAAAGTTGTATATCATATTCTATAAGAAACAACTAAAAGCATCATCAAAGAAATTTTTCCCGCCTGTGCAAACTTTCATCACAAAGTCGATAAGCCCTCGTAAACGCCCAAAGAAACGTAACATTCGAAGAATTTCCTAGTCATAACGTAACGAGAATAATTAGCCGACAGCGAAATATAAATATTTATTCGTTAAGTACGTAATTTACAATTTACCTAAACTCGATAAACTCGTTCCGTTTACGACTACGACGACGATGATGAGGATACAGAGACAGACACACCGACAACAACATAGGTGGTGCCGGTTCCGAGAACTTCTCGGAAGGACAGCTTATACCTACATACGTATATGCATAAAATGCCGGGCGACTTTATACATCGCGTCGATATACGCGAAATTATTTACCTTTTAGTGCCCGGTTTAATAATAGCTCGAATTCCTTCGGTGCGGTATTCGCTCACCTTTACCGATGCAAGCGTGACTCATACGTGCGAAGCTCGGGAGAGGTGTTGCTGTGTATGCCTATGAATGATTAATAAAGGTACTACCGGAGGAGAATGTGGAAAAAAAGCGAAAGAGGCGGCGTTGGAATGAAGAAACACGGTAAATGTTAGAACGATCGATGTTTTCTTTGATTTAACAACCAAGAAAACCGCCAAATACAGTCGGAGAACAGAAAAACAATAGATTACTCACTACGTGTGGGTTTTCACGGTCGCAGTCTATTGCGGAAGTATCTTCCGGGTATTCCTTTTGCGTTTGAATAAATTTTAAGTTTATGTTAAAGATCGCGAACAGCGTAAGTTTTAACGTTCATAAACTGGTTTTGTACGAGAAACACGTTTAGAGACTCCAATTTTTGTTCACATTATTTACTGGTAAGGTTTCTTACCTGTCTGTGGAACTACATATTCTCGAATAGTAAGCTTTTAGTCGTTAGTTTAATCGATTAAGCTATCTGAAAATTTCAATGAAGACAATTGATGTTAGACCAACAATGATTGATGTTCCAAAAATTTCAACTCTTGTTCAACAAACCGGGTTGTTAATAATTTACAATTATTTCCATATCGTGGAACTTGTTTGCAAGAAATTCTCGATACTGATTATCCGTAACTCCTAGATAAAACTTCTTCTCGGACGAAGCATGGTTTCATGTATACAGGATGTCCATGCAATAAAATGAAAAACTATGAAAAATGGAATGATCTAATTTTATCAGTCTTAAATCCAAAACATTTTGCGAAGATTCCTTTGCAGATGGGAGAAAAGGATATTTAAGATAAAAATTTCTTTAGATTGTAATTTTTATAACATCGACAGCTGTGTTACTGCAGTTTGCGTGTATGTATGTTGGATGTGTACAAATTCTGCATCCATAGGCGGCACATATTACAATGTCTTAGGGTTTTTTTAATTCTGACGTTCGCATCGTATTTGACTCAAAATTTTTTGAATTTCCATAGAATTACAACTTTTCATTTCCCATGCTCTTTTATTTTATTTAAAAGACATCCTGTATATCTACACAACCATAAATACTGTAACAACTTTCTGCATATAAATTCCCACGAAGAGAAACATGCATCATACGAGATATTGTATAACAAATAGCTCCCTTTCTGTGAAATAAGTTCTAGAGAACAGTGGCAGAGCTTAAATGGTATCCCCCCTCCACCCTTCAGGGGTAACAATCCGCACCTTTGCATAAAGACTCAACGATATTTTCGCCAAAAACATTATTGCTATATATATATAGGTATTTTGCTTTGATTTAAAATATCCCTTATTGTAACATATATTGTAACAATTCGTAACGATGTACGAGGCAAAGTCAGTAAGTAGGTCACAAAAAGCTGTTATAAAAATAATTATAGAAGTAGTTAGCCAAAAACACGTTTAATATTTCAACAAAGTGTCCATCTACGTTAATACACATACCCCATCGCTTTATCAGTGCCCCAATGCGTGCTGTATAAAAGTGTTTGTATTACCACCCTCGAAATGTTTACCGTCAAGATCCTTTTTGAGTGGATCAAACAGATGATAGTCGCTTGGGGCTAGATCGGGACTGTTCAAGAAGTTTCCACCCTAATCCTGCAATTCCCGTCAGGCTCAAGTGGGTCGAATACGGCCCGGCAGCAATATTCCTCTCGTCAGTAGACCTGGACGTTTTCCTCAAATGGCAGTTGTCGCGTTCTCATTTCTATTCTGGAAAAGGTCTAGGACCACTCCTTGAGAATCATAGAACACAATAAGTATAACTTTACCAGCTTGCACCTCAAATTTCTTTGTTGACGGCGAAGGAGGATGTTTCTATCGCATTAAAGCACGTTTTGTTTCGGATTGATAGTGGTGTGTTCGTGACTCATCACCTGTAGCAATTCTATTCAGCAGGTCCTCCTCTTCCTTTGCGTACGGAGAGGGGTGTTACAAGGACAAGTCCATTCGAATCCTTCTGTGTTCCTTCAGTTAGTTGTTTAGGTACCCACCATGAGCAAACTTTCCAAAAATTCAAACGACCGTACATTAGTTCGTGGGGTAAATCTTGAGAACATCTTATTACGGTTGGTATCTCTTGACGATTGGGTTAACATGCTTGGGGAAGAGAATCATAGGATTGCATGGAACAACGCAGCAATTCTGGATAAAGAAACAACGCCATAAAAAGAGAAATGTTGGAAATAGCATATATAGCCATTACACCGACCACCATTAGCACACCAAATATGACTCCCTTTGATTAAAGAAGGGCGATGCGAAAGGCAGAAGAATCAAAAGAACGTATGATGAATCTGACAAGTAACAGCCCTTCTCAGGATTACCCTGAAGATGTCGAACTTCACAAGTTCAACAAATGATAGAAATAGCGCAAGCAACAACTCTAAGTACGATTAAACTAAATTCAATATTAATACTAAACCACCGTTGGCATTAGTAATGATAAAATTACAATTTCCTTGCAATTAACCAACGTAATTAAATTACTGAAAAAATATCAGTCTTGGAGGGACTCGAACCCAGAACGTAAAGATATTGGGTTCGAGTCCCTCCGAGACTGATATTTTTTCAGTAATTTAATTACGTTAGATAATTGCAAGGAAATTGTAATTTTATCAACTCTAAGTACAGTTGTTACGCTGTCTATTTTCCGCCTGTCAGTTCGAAACGTCTCTTCCATGCCTCGAAGTGTTTCTGGACCCAGTTATACACGGCTTTACGCGACAAACACTTTTCACCGCGAACAGGAGGTATTTCCTTATGGATATCTTTTGTAGGAAGTCCTTTTGCCCAGAAAAATAGTACACTTTTCGAGAACGGTTGCCATTTTAACACTGCCTGCACACATCTTTCACTTGAATATCATAAAGTTGGATTATACCGACACCTAGTAACAGATAGGGAGATAGCTCACTGCTATTTTCAGCTTTCCTACAGCAGTTTGTATCTTGTTTAATGACTTTCCCTCGTAATTGAGGCTATCTTTAAAAAGAATTTCAGGAGACCGGTCCCTTTAGCGTTTACCGCTAAGTGCACGTTCTTAATGAGGTTTTTAATACGAAATAAAGTGATTTCCAGAACGTTGGCTTTTTGTTACATTTTTATTTTTTTAATGCAAATTTTCTACATACATGCATACCTCATTAAAAGCTGAATTATCGGGGTTCGTCGTCCCCTTCATTACCATAGATAATCGAAAGTTTGCTGTAGTACTTCTATTCTTTATACGGTTAAACTCAATTCGACTACGCAAAATATAATTGCAGTGTTTTATTTAATTTATGGTGTACGTAAATCGGGTTTTTCCCGTGCAGCATTCTACCAAAAAAGATAACGCCAAAAAACCGCTGGGTACTCTAGTAGTATTCAAGCAGGTTCTTTTTTCTTGCGTTTTACTCTATCCAAATTGAGCGTTTTTTATGCATACGCCAGCAAGCCGGTAGATTAATGTTGCTTTGCATGTTTTAAGTGGAAATTTTAACCGTCTTGAATGTGTTTTGAACGGTTATTGAAATTTAAGCAGTCCCGAACAATGAAAGACGTTATTTACATGTATTCACAGATGCTGACAAACTGTTAAGTGGACAGAAAACAGTTTTTACGTACAGTCTACCAAAGAAAACAAAACTAAGAATGGAAACAAAAGTTGTAGAATATCGTTACGCCTTTTATTTATTTTATTATATTAAGTATTGAAGACGATAATTAAATAGTAATAGCGAATAAACCTCATGTAGTACAAATTGAAAGTTCTATCTATACGTATGAAAGTTATTTTAGGTTCAAATGCTCTGTGTTATTCGACCTTATGTAAAAGTTATTGTTTTCATTTAATTGTGCAAAGCCGGAAGTAATTTATTGATGTTGCAATGTTGTGTATAACATTATTTTCAATTTTCTGCATGTGTAAGGTCCTACGTACACCACCGGCTACAATTGTTTACCCACCTGGATAAATGGAGATTATTTAAAGAAATTATTTGTTATTTCTATCGAAATGTTTGTATTATTAAACTGAAAGTACAAGATAGATCGTAATTTCTCTGTATTTTCTGTGTGTATAACAATATCGAAAATGACCCCACGTTCAGGTAGACGGATTAGATAAAGAGCAGCTTTTCGGGAATGTTTATCATGGTCGTCATAAAATATAAAGAAGATGACATCGGCATTTTAATATAATGAAAAATTTAGTTTGCGTCCATAGTGAACAATTTATGCAAAATGTTTGGAAAAAACGAGTAACGTTAAAACAATGTCGGCAAGGAAAACATTATCTGCGGAAGCGTGCTCAAATAGTGCCATTACTAAATTACTGAAATTATATCGTAGAACTGCGAATTATAATGTTTGAAAGTATCAAGTGACAGTGTATCCAAAAAACAACGATCCGGACGGCTAAAAATAACAACTCTTGCCGTGATATTGTTGACGATGGATTCTCTTAATAACTAGAGTTGTTGTTTGGGGTATTTGCATGCGCAAAAAAATCGACCTACTGCACACCACCCCCGCGCTGGTCCAGTGCGCATCCCCTTCTGCGCAGGTCTACTACGCATCCCCTAAATATAAGTTTAACACAGTAATTTCTGTCCTCTATATTAGCTTAGTGGTTAAAGTCAGGTGGAATTCAGATATCGAGCAAAAATAATCGAGTTGGATCCCCAGTCGCGACACGTTCGCTAATAAAAAATAGGGATGACAAATACGTCAGACAAAAAATCATCGAAGCATGACTGCTCTGGCAAGCAACAGCCCTTCTCAGGGCTCTTCTGAAGATGAGAGTAGACAGACTGCCGAAACGTCGGACTATACACGATAATGAACGATGGAAATAGCTCAAACAACAACTCTCTAGTTATTATAAAAATAACAACACCAGCAGAAGATCGCATAATTGTAATCACGAACAAACGAAATAGAGGAAAAACAGCGCCAGAAATTACTGCCAAAATGAATATATATTTCGCGCCCAAAACAGTTAGTGTTACAACAGTAAAAATGCGTTTGCACCAAGCTGGATCGTATGGAAAAACTATTGTACGAAAACCGTTATTATACAACGTAAACAAAGCTACACGGTTAGCATGCGTGAGAGAACACAAGATTGGAAGAAAATTCTCTGTACCGACAAATCTAAATATCTTACCCTTGGTTCAAACAGAGAGACGTTTGTCCGTAGATCGAAAGGGGAACGAGCACATGAATCCTGTATTACACCAACAATAAACGATGGAGGAGGATCAGTCTTGGGGTGGGGTTGTTTTGGCGGCACCTCTGTGGGCTATTTGGTCAAAGTAGATTGTGTCCTTAGAAAATAAGGTTATGGGGAGATTTTGGAGAGGGATGTCATCTCGTCTGGAACACGCTTAATGGGTGAAATTTTCATGTCCCAGCACGTTAATGATCTAGATCATACTGTAAAGTTATGCCATGGGTATTTGGAATAACTGGAGCGTAGAGAGAAAATTGTTGTTATGAAAAGTCCACCCCAATGTCCAGATCTCATACCGATCGAGCTCTCGATCGACTGGAAAATCTGCGCCAAATTCGACAACAATGCTTTAGACGCAACTACAGGGTACGTGGAGGAATATAAAAAATAATGTGTATGGTTAACACTCTGCAGTATTCTGCAAAATATGTACCTAACCAATCTATTATGTGTTTAGTGTTCTCTTTAGTTATTATAGCTTTGAAGAAGGGGTAAACACAATTCCGAAACGTGTAGCAACTAGAACCAGATTATGTGGAGTAATCACAATAGATAATTTTTACCTGACTGAAAAATCTCGGTACAAAGAAGAAAAAAATACTAACTTTTGCTTTTGAGAAATAATAAGAGGTTTCATTTATTGTTATTCTCTTAAGAATATACAGTAATGATCAAAGAAGTTATTATTTAAACATCTTTTTACATCAATATTTCCATGTTTTCGGAGTCGCTTATGTAACAATTTAAAACAAGCGATGTAAACGAGTCAAAACAGTTGAAAAACACGATTGTTTTGAAATCGATCGTCCGTCGGTTTATGAGAAAAGTGCTTTTGAACGCGGAAGTAGATTTGGTAAGGTGCCAACGTAAATATCAGCATATCTATGTATAATTTTTAGAAGAGGAACAGAAAAAAAAGAGAACAACGTACTCATAGCTTGTTTTTTGTTTTTTTTACTACGTTAACCTCAATAACGCGAAAGATACGACGAATACAGATAAAAATAAATTGAAATTGAGGCAGTACTATCGAAAAGTTGTATCGCAGCTGTCTGTCCCGTGAATCGGTCAAAGTGTTTTGCGGATGAAATTGAGTAATGGAATTATGGGAAACGGTTTCCAATAGATTAATAAGAATTAAAGTTAAGAAATTAACTTTTGAAGCACACAGTACCAACTAAATTGCTAAAGTAGGAATGCTCGTTTTGTTTTAACTAAATCTATTGCTTAAAATCATTGACTTGATGAATTGCCTAATAAACGTTAGTGCTTCAAACAACAACAGAAAGAAAAGGTTCTTTAAATAACTTTCCTAAGGTCCTAGTTTATACATTTTAATATAAAAGAGTATCTATCACACAATATCATGGTTGGCCATTCTGCGACAATAAATTTAGGCTCACGAAAGTTTGTAGTTACATCATTGTTCCATCGATAAAGTGAAGTAAATGCCAAATAAAGTGACATAGAAAAGTCAGAAGCATATATATACACAAGCGAGATAAAAGTATATAACATAAATCGCAACTACTTAACCATATGTCATAACCAACAATAAGGTAACTACAAAATTTCGTGGTTTCCAGTACAGGTGCCCAAAGATAGGTGGATCGTATATGTAGTATGTCCAAATAATACGCGAACTGATGTTATAAAAACTTTATTTTACGAAATTTATCAATTATCTGTTACTCTCCATTTGTAGCAATATACTTGCTTTATCATCATTTCCACTGTTCAAAACGGATAGTCAGCTACCTCGTCCTTTCAAGTTTTATAGTTTCCACATCGTATCTGCACACCCCTTCATAACAATTTTGGATTTGGGAAATAAAATGAAATTCTAATAACAATATCTTTATTAGCCGAACAAGTCTAGACTCAGTAACAGAATAATCGTTGTATGTGTCTATGCACTATCGTCCATAACTTTCGAAGCAAGTTGAAATTCCTTTAAAATAATACAACAGATAGGCATATCGTGAAATCGTTAGTCCCTATTATAAATCATTGGATGCAAGTTTAAAATTATTACACATAATCCGTGAAGCCCAAACGGTAAGGTATAAATTTTACCGGAATACATTTTATCGGTGTTTTAGAAGAATACGACTATTGTTTGACGAGGATAGTGTAGGATACTTGGGGTAATTACTTTCGGATAAACGGTTGAGTACTACTTCGGTAATAGTTTAATGCATGTGGTGAAGGTACTAGTCTTTAGTGGCTTATCGTTTTCTTGTGCAGAATAATCTTTTTTGAAATCAGTGCCCAATTGCAACAATTTGGTAAAGCAGTGAATGTAAAACTGCCAAAGCGTTGGAAACAGTTGACTGTAGAACAACGTAGTAATATTTATACTCTTCGTGATGAAGAATATACAGAGAGGGAAGTTGCTCTAAGGTTAGAGATTTTGCCGAAAGATGACTTCTGGAGCTGAAGATTTATAGATTTCGAAACAAGATCGACGTCTAACGGCACCTGATATCGCAACGCGAGTTAATACACAACGATGAACATATGTTTTCAGTTACCACCGTCAAGAGGCGATATTGGCAATAGGTTTAAAGGGAAATGCCTGCCGCAGAAAACCGTTTTTAAAACGCGTGCATGAAGAGAAACGATTAACATGGGCAAGAGAGCATACAAACTGGTCAATGTATGATTGGAAGGCGGACTTATTGACCGAGGAAGGAAAGTAGCTAGTTTGTTTTGCTGGAACAACTACGGAAATGAACTTTCGTCATTTGGTCACGTAATGAATGATAATTAATTAATTTTAACCTTATGGATATCGTATTATCATTTGATAAACTTTTCTGCACTTGTGGTAAACGACTTATGCGCGGTTGGTACATCGTGAAACCATTGCTGGAAAACCGTTGCCAACTTCACGGCTATGTTACCTGATAGAACGTAGAAGGGGGAAGATACCCCAGTGTTAGTATTTCAATTGCATTTCGAACTTTATGTTCAATTAACCTAAATAAATTATTACTTCTTAGCTTCTAGTTATCTGCTGGTTTAATTCTTGTTTCTTGTCTTGAACTGTACCAATAACAAATTGATGTATTCACATTATCTTCATAACTTTTTGTTTTATAAGTGGAGGTTATATGTTGGGCAAAATATCTATTACTTTTCTTATTAAATTTGCCAAATCGCCATTGAAAGACACATCGAAAATGCCTAAGAAACAATAGCTAACAAATAATGCTACCAAATACAGCTACTCGTGGTATTGGTGGAATCATTCACAAAAAAGAGAATGTAAGAGGACAAAAAACATCAACATACGGACATCTTTCTGCCTACCCGGTATCATCAACGTGGTTTCGAGCGATTTTTTGCTCAACATATTGCAATTCCTTCTCACAAAGATCAAAACCAGTCCTCATAATTAAGAGGTTAAAACAAGGATACAGTCTTTCCCCTAAATTATTTAAAATTTATGTTCAGGAAGCTTTGATTAATTGGAGAAAAAAAAACACAAAAAGAATGGGAATTAAGATGGAAGATCACAAGTCTTTATTTCGCAGACGATCAAGTAAACTATAGCTCGTGATGAAGCCGATATAAACTACATGTTTAGAAAACTGAGTGAAGAATGCGAACATTGGGGACTAACAATAAACATAACAAAGACTGAATATATGAAAGTAAGGTGTAAGGACGAAGATGACCACCAGGACTTGCAAATTAGAGAAATAAGAGGACCAAACCAGTACAACATACTTAATGAGGAGGGTACATCGAAAATAGACATACGAAATAAAATACAAAAAATACAACCCAAGCCTTAAATTTCTTGCTGCGGTCTAAAGACTAGACTAGACTGGAGCAAAGATAAAAATATATAAAGCCGTCGTGAAGTATACGTAATATACGGTGCAGAGAGCTGGCAGATGACAAACAGTAACAAAAAGAATGTAGACACCATCGAAATCGACTTCCTGAGAAGAGCCTGCGGAGTATCAAAATTGGAACATGTACGAAACGAAGAGATACGACGAAGAACAGGAAAAGTTATTACTAGTGCGAATCGAATCGAAGAAATACAGCTTATATGGTATGGACATGTACAAAGAATGAATGGCGACAGATGGCCAAAGAGGGCACTAAATTATACACCACAAAATAGAAGGAGAAGAGAAAGACCAGTGACATCATGTGGAAATGTAATATGTGGCAAAGGCCGTAGGACTCTCGCTATAATAAATGAAATCTAAACTCCAGCTCAAGTGAATATTCTTAGCGCTATCTATTGCGATAAGAATAATACACTCGCTTGCTGGTTCAAACACAGTGAAACATGCGCCTACAGTTTCCCAGCACATGGATAGTTAAACCAGAGAGAGCGCGCACCAACAGTGCATAGGGTAACTGCACATGTGAATGAACTCTCACAAAAAAACACATCGCAAATGCGTGTGTTAGCGTTTTCTCCTGACATTGTCTTTTCTGTGAGTGATTCCACCAAAACCACGAGTAGCTGTATTTAGCAGCATTATTTGTTAAAAACCCCCGTATCGAAAAGAGTTTACGTCCTCCAATAATAACAAAAAAATTCTGAATTCTTATTTGCGGCATGTTTAACAAAACACGTTGTATAATCGCGTAAATGTGAAATTTACATAAAAAAATAGGATATGAACGGACGCTTCCAAGCAAATCAAGCGCTTGATAAACTTTAACGTATGTTAATAAATGCAGAAACGGCTTTTATATTTTGAAAACTAAGCGTTTCACACACAAATACAAAGCGATAACGGAAAAATTCAAGTCAACCTTTCGCATTTCGGTCGTAAATTATAACGCACCTAATTTCGAAAGAATTCTTCGAGACTTCAATATTTTAAAGCGCTATTGGTGGCGTCCGCAATAAATTCCCTCTTTAATTTTCGTTGACTTTCTGCCGGTTATTACGGTGTAGCTTTTAAACGAAACAAGTACTAGAGCGCTACACATGCACATAGCGCATAGCGTTTAACCTACGCATGTCATTTTTACACGCCGTGCAAAGTATCGAACAAAAAACGCGACTGCATCAAGCATCAGATGTTACCTTCTCCACTCGCGACTGACTGATCTACTTTCTCGCGGCGAGGCGTGCAGAAAACGCGGCAGATGAGAGAGCCGGCCGGTCAGGTCAATTCAAGTCCGTTTCGAACTGGCGGTGGTAGTGGAGGAGGAGGAAGAAGGTAGAGATTCTAGTTGTCTGTTAACTGCTGGTAACCTTTACGTGTTCATCTACCTCTTGTAGATTGTGTGTAAATGGTCGATGCTTATTTTCATATGCATTGTCTTGCATTTGTGTTTGAATCAAAGTTAATAGGAATATTCTACAGGATGTTTCGAAATTTCTACTGAAGTTTCAGGCGCCGGTGTTATTGTATCTTTTACACGTAAAAAGATTAAGAAACAAATTTTCAAGACAATTTTCCTCATTCAACAGACTTTCTGAAAGTGAGGTCTTTAATGTCATATACAGGATGTTTCACAACTTTATTTCATAATCTTGAACAAATAATACAGTTTGCTAAATAAAAAGTGTTCTTCAGAAAAAATATCTTTCACATTATTTTCTTCTGTTAAATCCAATTTTTGAGAAAGAGGAAGACATCTCTATTTATCTCTTAACTGCTGCTAACCCTTATGCGGTTCGAATTTGATTATTCACTTGACATTTATTATTCGGAACGTATTGTCTACGATCATAAATAATTCTTGTAGTCTTTTTTTATTTTTACCGCAGAAGTACAAATATAACAGGCAACTAATGTTGCCTACGAGCTCCAAATGTATCACAAAAAATATTTATTTCCAAAGCTGAAGGAGGCGATTTGTTTACTGTTAATTGACTCGTAAATACTTGTAAAGAATTTTTCAAAATTATCAGTATGGAGTTCGTCATGGTCATACTGCCATATGAGGCTCTTCATATGTATGTAGATGATGGCAGATTTATTTGAGGATGAAGTTGGTACGGCACAAGTATGCGCATTTGGAAGAATTCCTGTTGAATTTGAAAGTTCGGACGAATATTGAGAAAGAATCCACTGAACCACAACCTTCTACATCTAGAGTGTTC
This sequence comes from Trypoxylus dichotomus, assembly GCA_023509865.1. Lineage (NCBI taxonomy): Eukaryota > Metazoa > Arthropoda > Insecta > Coleoptera > Scarabaeidae > Trypoxylus > Trypoxylus dichotomus. Next base: position 9,598,628 of record CM042074.1, on the reverse strand, counting down.
GTAAATTCAATTTGTGTAATGATGAGATGTGCCAAACAAGAGAATGTATTGGCGAAGCGATCCAGATTCCAGCATGAACTTTGTATCCAATGTGATTAGACGTAGACAATTTGCAGAACAGTTGCGATATTTTCATATACACGTTAATACCAATATTTTACCCCTTTTTTAATTTCGTAAATGTTTCCTTCAGGCAGTTTTCTTCTGGGCCACATCTCAGCATACCCATACGTTTTAGCTTCAAGTTGTGGGTACTGGGAAAACCTGATGGGGCTGTAATTTATACCAACTCCTTAGTGTGAAGAAGCCATAAACCTATTGAAAACAGATTTTTAACAGGGAGGTGATGTGGTGTCGGATTTGCTGCGGCAGCATTTCTAAAAAAGTACCAGATTATACATTCACAATTCATTTACGTCTGGAAATTTATTAGAAGAGGTAAGTCAAAGAAACCTCCGTTGATACTGAGACATCCGGAGAAAATTATAAACTCAAAGTTGAGATGTTTAGAATAGAAAAAATTCCATAACCCCAAGAGGAACGAAATTGTATTAGGTTTTGAAACGGTAAACTAACAGTTCTGTCAAATTGTCATAAAGGATATCCATTGAAAAATGTGCAAAGATGCATCCCCAGAGACAAAAACGAAAAATATGGGAGCGGAATACAATGCTAATATGAGAGGCATAATCAGTTTACGACAAAGTATAAATCTAGAATCTGCATAAAACATTGGCGGTAAACATTGTTTGCTTGATGCCTTAGTGAATGTTGTGTTCAGGGCCAGTTGCTTTATCGATAACTCGGTCATAGTTTACAAGCAGACAGGAATAATGCAGCTGAAATTTATCGAAGAATGAACCGTTTATGCGGAAAAATTTTATGGCAGATGGTCGCGTGAATGGTGAAGGAAATTTAAAAAAGGCCATGCCGATGTTCACAATGAAGGGGAACAAGGACGCAAGTCTGTTGCATCAGAAGACATGGTACAGCGAATTAACGAAATGGTTCAAGAAAAAATGGAGGTTTACCACCTGTGAGTTCAGTGTGGAATTTCCTGAAGTTTCAAGATCAACCGTGTGTACACAGTTGTAACGGAACACTTACGCTACAAAAAACTGAAATAGTGGCTAGGAGGGAAGAGCTTCCAGAGTACAGAGAAACTTCAAACTAACGTCACGGACCATCTCAACTCTCTGGTGGCAATATTCTATGCAGAGGGTATTGGAAGGCTGGTCCATATATATGACAAATGTATCAATCTTTACGGTGATTATGTAGAGAAATAATCGTGTTGTCTTCCTTCTATGAGCTGCCAAAGGTTGAACAAAAAACCGCCCTCGTATTTTCCTCAACATTATACTCTTTCTTGGAAAAATAACATTTACAAAACATTTTTGACGCATTTTCAAGTGAGATAATTCTTTATAAATATCTGATTTTTCTTTACTACTTCCCTAAAGCGCTCATTGGATTCCTTTTTAAGAAAAATATGAAATATACCAATACCTTTAATCGTAATATAATTATTAATTTGGCAGATAAATTTTTCGAAACTTTAAAAGAACATAGTCGAATAATTCTATGCTCGATGTGACATAACAATATAAACTCATTGAAGCACACATTTCCATATGTAATTTGATTGGATTTGAAGTCCGGTCCTGGATTGAACTTGAAAACACCTTACTCATACAACGCGTTAATTTATTCGTCCATAACCGAGTTTCCCACGGCTTAATTACCGCTTAATGCTACATAATACTCGTAGAAGATTTGATAGTCATCTTGAGAAGAAAACTCGAGCGCGATCACCCTCCGTGAAAAATTAATTACACTTCCCCACCTCGAACCTCGGAGCCTTCGCAAGTACGAGCAACCTTAGCCGTGAAAAGCGCTCTGCGCTGCCGAGAAACGGGCGAAAGTCTCGACGGCGATACAATTCAAAGGTTTTACTACTACGCCTTTTGTTTCCACGACACGACGTCTAAGATCTAAATAATTCACCCAACCACGCCTGGTGTTACATAAAGCCGAGCGTTACTAAGTGCTCTTAACGTTGAATAACTCTCTCTGGTGCAGCATTTCCTTTAACGTATCCTATTCGTGTTTTGTAGTTATTCAGAGAAGGAATAAAAATAGAAAACGGTTTGTTAGCACAAGCAGGTACAAATGAGAACATTTCTAACGGCGTTTGTTAGTAATTTTCGAATAATTCTGTAGCATTTGAAGGCAATTTCATTCCTAACATATTTTAAGCAGTTTAAATATACTTACAATTAGTGTAATCCATAATAATCTTCTTTATTTATTCTTTAATAGTTAGAAAAGAAAATCGTTGGCACAAAATAACGTATACGATCTAATTTTTGTGCCTAATTGCAAGAGGTTGAAGGTCAGATCATCCAGAATCGGATTCTTCCTCCAAACGTTTTTTTCCAAGAATTTTAGTTGCTACTAAGGCTTGATGATAAAATGCCGGAAATGGAACAGTTGAAATTTTGTTAATTAAATTGGTATATATCAGTAATATTAGCATTACTGTATTTAAGACTAAATTATTATCCGGAACTTCAAGTTCGATCGAATCACCGGGGGGAACGGTTTTGAATATTGATGATACGGAGAAATCCAATGCAGAATTACGAGGGCGCCCTGAAATGCTTCCGGAATCGGCAAGAGATGGTGTACGGAGGGTGAAGTGGCAACTGTCAAAATTTTAGGCGTCTACTGCCAATAGTTGTTGTTTAAGAGTGTGTTTTGTGTAGCAAGTCAGGCGGATTCGCAAAAATGGATAAAATCGAATTTCGTGCAGCGATAAAACACTTTTGGATGGCTGGGAAACCGGCCACGGAAATTCGAAATATTTTGTTAGAGGTTCATGGCGAATGCACTCCATCATTTTCGACCATCAGTTTCTGGGTGAACGTGGTCGCACAAACACAAATGACGAACCACGCAGTGGATGCCCAAAAACCACTACCAACGACTAAATGGTCGACGAGATTCATGATGTTGTGTCATCCGATCGTCGATTGAAGCTGTAGGAGATAGCAGAGACTACAGGCATCTCAGAAGAACGCGTTGACCATATCCTACACGAAATTCTGGGCATGAAAAAGCTTTCGGCGCGATGGGTACCGCGTTTGCTTGCACCGGAGCAAAGACGAAATCGGGTGACCGTTTCGAAGGAGTGTCTGGCCAGGATCCAACGTAATCCAAGGGATTTCTTCATGCGTTTTGTAACCGTAGATCAGACTTGGATCCAGCACTACATACCGGAGACCAAGGAACAGTCGAAGCAATGGACTTTTCCAACGCAATCCAAGTGAAAGCCGGAAAGGTCATGGCGACCATTTTTTGGAATTCCCAAAGTGTGACCCCCATCGACTATCTGCAGAAGGGAAGGACGATTACGGGGCAATACTACATCGATTTATTGACCCGATTCGATGCAGTATTGAAGGGGTAACGACCTCGTTTGCAGCGGAAGAAAGTGTTTTTCCACCTGGACAATGCACCGGCTCATTCATCCCGCATCGTCGTATCCAAATTGAGTGAATTGCGCTACGAATTAATCTCTCATCCTCCATATTCATTGGACCTAGCTCTCAGCGACTTTGGCTACTTTGCAAACCTCGAAACATCCTACTTTTCCGACAGCTTGAAGAGACTGGAGCACCGTTTAAAAAAGTGTATTGATCTTCGAGGAGACGACATCGAAAAATAAAAATAAAGAACCACACCAATACCGTGTTTTTCTTGTCGATTCCGGAAACATTTCAGGTCACCTTCGTAAACATAAAGATATGAACTTGAAATGTTTGGACTCTAGCACAAACTGGAAAAGTTCATAACGCTATCAAGAAGATGGAAAGATTGAGGATAGGTTTTGGGAATTAGCGAAATACGGTGGCCAAGTTCAAATTTCCGTGACATCAACGAGTACTGAGTATATGACTCGGACACGGCAGGCGAAAGCGGGGTGTTATACTAAAGAAAAAAATTGCCAAATGTGTGACAAACTTTATACCGAAATATCCGAAAGAATTATACTATTGCAGCTACATTCGGCACCAACCAAAATAAACATAGTTCAATTGTGTGCACCAACTTCCCAACGTAGCGAAGAAGAAATAAAACAATTCTTCTCCAAAATCGGAAAAAAAATACTGAAAGAATTACCCAACCTGACTGTAGATAGTCATGGAAGATTTTAATGCAAAAATCGGAGAAGTACGGGTAGGTGATACTACAGGACCATATGGGCTGGGGGAGAGGAATGAAAGGGGTAACTTACTGTGTCAATTCGCCAAAGAATAAGAAGTCATAATAACAAATACATGGTTTCAACTTGCAGCGCCTAGAAGATTATATACATTGAAAGCACATCAAGACACGAATGGGAGCATAGTTAGAAATCAGGTAGACTACGTGCTTGTGAACAAGCGAAATTGAAATAGCTGTAAATCTGTAAAAACCTACCCAGAAGCTGACATGCGATCAGAAGGTTTAAAAAGATTTTCAAAAATCTTGATGTCATTTGCAATTCCATGGAAATATGAAAAGCAGGATCACATTTGCAAACTCTACGGAAAATGCAATCTTAGTTAGCTGGCTGTTTGGCATGTATTAAAATACGTGAAACATAAATTAGGCAGAAATTGGTTTTCTCTTTGTAACTTTAAATTAAAGTCATCTATACGTTTAGTTAAATCTTTATAAAATGACGAAACTTCCATTATCACTCATTGCTTTCTAACTGAGCTCAAAGAATTGGGCTAAACTTTTCAGCTTTACAGCTAACGTGATTAGCTATAGAACTTTTGACATATCCAAGCACTTTCTGCACAAAAACCGTTAATGTATAATGCAATGTAATTATTATTAATGGCTTTGAACAAGAGCAACGACAGCTTTATATCTTCCACACATGTTTTTGGCACCACGTCAAGAAGTCCTTCATACACTTAACAATTTTTATCTCTCCGTCGAGTGAAAAGTAGCACTGGAGCAGTATCTAAAATATCTATTGATTCATCCTTGGCCAAAGAGAACCGGGGTCAATTTTTTTCAGACAATTGAATAGACATGTTTTTTGGAACATTATTTAGTCTTAGCTACAGTGTTTACTGCAAAAATGATGTGTTGAAATAGATTAGCATTTTCTAAACACACGCATTTTAAAACTACAGTATACTGGTATGATGGGATACCTAGGTTTTAGTCCTTGGAATTTACTAAAAGAATCAGTGCAGCCCTTAAGAGACTCTTGCTTTACAGAAAATTATTACCTCTCTTCAGCACGCGAATGTACCAGAACAAAGTCTTCACTATTATAATTACAGAATAGACGTTCCCTCTCGCAGATCAACGTCAGTAGATATTACCGCGTTGAGAGAAACTAGTTCTTCTGGTCTGAATACGTTCGTACGCAGGGTATCCGCGATCTTGTATTGTCGGCTAGATTTATTAAACAAATCACATGCTTGTCTCTTTGTGATATAGTTTCGTAGGCGTCCACCGTGTTATTACCGATAATAACCGCTATCGGGTACATGCAACAGTTAAAACGCGTTTTCCGTATCGAAATTAGATTTACTAATCTTAGGAATGCGGTAAGGTTGTTGCTTTAAGTTTGGAGAAGATCCTCGTTCTAAGTGCCAGAATACCCAAGAGTATTAACGGATCACAAACCGAGTGCTATTATACGATGGCTTCCAGCAATATTTTTGGAATTTAGTGATTTAAATAGTGGCCGAATTTTTCGAATATCATATGCGTAACATTTTATATTCCTAACAAATGATTCAGTTGATAATTCATATTTAACCCTGCATAACATTCGTGCCACATGGAAAACTTCAGCAGGGCAAAGGCGAGTTAGAAATACAATAAGCCTTGTTGTAACTATCTAAATATGTCTGAAGTAAGCGAAGTTATATTCGGTTGGAACGTTTTGGGATGTACACTATCGGGCGTAAGTGTTTACCCACCTGCGTAATTGGAGATTATTCAAAGAAACTATTTTTTGTCCCTATCAAAATATTCGTATTATTAAACTATACGAGGAGTAGCAATTAAGTTCCGGGAATTTAGTTATAACTCGGGAATTCGCAACACTTTATCGTTCGTAAACATATGTCTCGAAAAAGGGAACCTTTCTTTAATTCCAGTCGAAGTCGATAGCACGTTTGGTTTGTGTTTTGCTCGTTTTTTGAAAGTAAATTTTTTTAATGGCGTCGTAAAAATTTGTTGCCTCGCATTCAAAGTGAAGAATTAGAAGAGTCTGGAGATGAGACTTGGATATTTGAGTATGACGCCCAAACCCGTAAACAAAATCAGCAGTGAGTGGAGAACGGTGGGGAGCGGCCCACGAAAGCGAGGATGTCCAAATTAATGTGAATATGTTCTGATCTGGATCTTGCACCGTGACAACGCATTGGCCCTATTCTTCGTTCATTGTGCAAGAGTTTTCGGCGAAAAAAGGCACTCCAACCTTGCCGCACCCACCCTATAGCCCCGATCTCGCTCCCTGCGATTTTTTCTTATTCCCCAAGATGAAATCACACCTCATCGGAACTCATCATCGTGGAGCAGATCGAGGAAGCTGTAACCGCGGTACTGAAAGGGTTAATTTCTGAGGATTACCAAAGATGCTTCCAATTGTGAGAGTAATCTTGAAATCATTGTATTGAGTTAGAGGAAGACTGTTTCGAAGGTCGATACTAATAGTTTGTTTGTAACTTAATTTGTTTGTGTTTTATTGACAAATTCCCGGAACTTAATTGCCATACCTCGTAAGTATGAGACAGACTATAATTCCTTTGTAATGTTCTGTGTGTACGCAATAAACAGACTGATATTGAGAAATTAAAAATGACTCTTTTTGGCGGAGCAGGCACGTTTAGGTAGACGGATTAGATGAAGAGCAGTCTTTTGGAAGTGCTTATCAAATCGTCATAGACGACACGAACATTTTAATATATATATATATGTATATATATATGTATATATATATATATATATAATAGTATGAAAGATCTAGTTTGCATTCAGTTTTCGTATTGCCAGCAGCAAATAGTGAAGAATTTCTGCAAAGTGTTTTAAAACAGCGGGTAACATCAGAGTAATGTCGGCAAGAAACGGAAACGTGTGCTCAAATGGTGGGATATCGCAGCATCGGTGAAAGTAACCAGGAAATTACTAAACTACTGAAATTAATCAGATTGTAATGTTAAAATGTATCAAAGAAGTGGCGGTGTATCCAAGAAACAGCAACCCGAACGACCAAAAATAACACCAGCAGAATATTGACAAATTGTACTCTCAAGTATACAAAATAGATGAGAAACAGCGCCAGAAATTGCTGCCGATGTGAATATTTGGCGCCCAAAACCAGTTAGCGTCACGATGGTGAAAAGACGTTTTCGCCAAGCTGGTCTCTATAAAAGAATTGTTATACAGAAACCGTTATTACACAAAGGTAAATGGTTAGCATGGGCGAGAGAACACATAGACTGGACATTGAAAAATTGGAAGAAAATGCACTGAACCAACGAGATCGAAATGGGGAACGAACACTGGAATTCTATATTATATCAACAATAAAACATGGAAATAATTGATCAGTCATGATTTAAGGATGATGTTTTAGCGGTACCTCTATGGGTGATTTATTCAAAATATGTAGTATTCTCAGAAAAAAAGGTTGTAGGGTCGTTTTAGAGAGGAATACCATATCATCTGGAACACAATTAATCGGTGAAAACTTAGTGTTCCAGCACCATAATGATCCAAAACATACTACAAAGATAAAGCTTGAGTATTTGGAACAACAGGAGAACAGAGAGCAAACTGTTGCTGTGAAAAAGTCGCCTGAAAGCCGAGATGTCGATCCGATCGAGCTTTTGTGGAAGGAACTCGTCCGCCAGGTTCGAAAATCTGCTCCAAATTCGACAAAAGTACTTTGAACGTAACTACAGGATACGTAAAGAAAAATAATGCCGCTAACATTGACAAAACTGCTAGAAAGAAGATTGCGTCCGGTAGTAATAAAAGCGAAAGGTATAGACATTAACAAATCGCAAATTAAGTTAATTTCATGATTATCCTTGTTAGCGAATTGATAAACACATTAATAAACGAACTGTTTCCGGATTTGGACCATGTCATTCAGACTGTATCTTCTAAAGTGCCTAGAAAATCCCTACTCTTGCGGTTTAGTATACATAGGTGAGACAGGTCGTTCAGTCGAAACTCGCATTAAAGAACGCAAACGTTGTCTTAGGGAATGTAGCATCGTCTTCGGTACCCGAATATCATCTTGAAACGGGCCACAATATTTTACTTGGTCATCGCGAAGAATCTTAGTTTTTGTGGTAGAAAAATCAGGGGGGCAATGGAGATTCAAAAATACCTCGATAATATTCATAGGGAGGACGGATATCATCTATCCACGACGAGGAAGCCGCTCTTGTAAGCCCCGCCCCCCTCTACACAAGCAATCGTTTAGACGTGTCGCTCCCGTCCAGTATAAGCCCGATTCTCTGCGGTACACGTTTTCGCCTCTAGCGTGGTTTACACGTCGAGTTGCTATGCCACTTTGGTTTCCCCTGCTTTTCTCCTGAAGAAGCCTCCCACGACGGAGGCAAAACGTCGAGATCTCGCCTTTCTCTTTTTTCTTTCTTTTGTTTCTGTTCCCCTTCTCTCTTTTTTCTTTTTTTTTCTCCTTTCCGTTTTTTTTGTCCTTCTCACTTTCTTTTCTGTCTTCCTTTTTTTCCTTTTTATATTTTATTTTTTTTTTCTCTTACTTTTGTTTCATTTTGCTCCTCTTATACCTCGTCATAACACGGTTCAATTCCGGAAACAGTTCGTTTATTACTGACTCTGGCCGTGGAAGCCTACGTATTCATTTGATAAGCACATTGTTTCTACAATTGTTACAGTTTTTGTAATATTTTAAGGATGGGTAAACACTCATGGCCGCCAGTGTACATATAGCAAAAACATAGACAAAAGATAAAATCAGCACAGTGACTCAGAGCGTGAACTAACTGCATAAAAACCTTCTATCTTTATTTCCCACCTCAGCTGTTACTCTTTTTACGCACCTCAAGCTTCTCGCGCAACTCCGACCTCTTACAGAATTCAGGAATCCGGTCGTAACACGTTGATTAAAGCGAGAAGTGGCCTCCGATACGCTGCCCCGTTTCTGTGTTCCCGTTTATTCTCGTAGTAGATTCGCTATTTGTAGAAACTCGACGGGATAAGAATAGTAATCCCGAATGATGGTAACTGGGACATACTACGGCTTAAGACTGCGTGGATGTCACTAGGAGGGCCGACGAACTCTAGGACCCACATCCATCGCTATTTCCGTGTGCTTGTGCGGCTAGATGCTGATGTTCTTTCCGAATCGAACGTAGCATCTAGACGCCCGAAAATTATAGGTTGAGGACTATTTTTACGTATCATTTGATCTTCGTAGTCATTTGTATTCGGGAATGGTCTAATTCCTCAACGCTATGCATTTTATAAATATTGCATGTTTGTTCAGAAATAAAGTAATAAATGGTTAGATACTAACTGATATCAGGATTGATGGGAAAATTTAGTGAATCACATTATTATTTTTTTAAAGTATTCGTCTTTGGCATGAATATACTTTTGCATGCGCTTGGATAAATTTCCTAACTATTTTTCTTGTAGCACTTTTCCAACACGCAAATTTTGTTGATGTTGGCTAACTTTGAAATGCCCTAAGAATGCCCTAAGGATTGTTATTCATTTTGGGGATCGTATAAATAAATCTAAGTCACTAGCAGTTATTGTATATTAAACTACAGAACGACACAACCTCGTCTTTGAGCTACTGGCAAATATTTTTGTATTGGTAATTGATCATGGTCTTTTCATATACATACCGAATTTCTAACTCTTGACTCTCATAATAACTAGAGTTGGTGTAGAAGAACTACCGAAGCGTCGGACTACATACGTTCAACAAACGATGGAAGTAGCGCAAACAACTCTAATTATTAACAAAAAAATTACAAAATCTTCTTCGCTCCAAGAACAGCTTTCTTCTTGGTCAATGGCCTAATATAGCTAATGACCAGGTCGGGTGATGATGGTGGATGATCATAATTATGTTAAAAACCTTTACGTTTGTTGCAGTACAAGATATCACGTGCCCTGTCATTGTCCTTTTAATTTTTTTACTTTCTCCTTCAATCCCCCTGGCGCTGCTGAAATTTTCCAAGACTCGGAATCAAGGCAAATCAAAATAACCTCCTTTTAAAGTGAAGCGCATAAAATGCGTATGGGCATCTAAAAAGACATTCCTTAACTTACAAACCTTCTCATTTGTTGGACTAGCACCAAGTTTTTCGAATCATTTAGTTGCGAAGGCTTTGCTCCACAAATCTTACAATTGCTCGCGGAAGAAGTGGCAGTTACAACATTGGCAAATTTTCAGTCGGTCATAGTAAAATAGAAGATATACTGGACAGTTATTGAGCGTTCATAATGGGTAATAATTCTTCAAATCTCCGGCGCGCCAGGTCCGGATTCGCCTGCACTCACAACCGATTCGAAAATTGAGCGAGTTCGTTGAAGGAATTTGTTACAATTTCCCTACTATGGATGCACGTATAGGTGAATCGTATTATGCGTTATAATGTATGTGAATTATTATTTTATTCAGTATAAAAACAATATTTGAGCAGAATAATTGCCAGAGTTTTTCCACCACAGAAGTTTAGGGAGAACAAGAGAAACCGCAATCATAAATGCAAGCAAAATTTATAGCAATCATATTATTATAAGGAAATTAACAATTATGTGGGTCCCTTTACGAGACAACAAGAAAGAAAATCAAAATTATAATAAAAAGTGCCATGCGTCACTCCAAAGAAAGTAGATAGGTTTTGGCAGTCAATTAAACCTACTCAAATCAGTAATTTCTTTGTATGTATTAGGCAATGAGTTGTAAGTTATAGCAGCATTGTAACTAAAGAATCTTTTAACCATAGATGTAGAATATTGAGGTGTAAAACCAATGACTCACAAAGTCGTAACTTTAGGCTAGAATTCAAAATTTGTCTGTTGGCATACAGCAGCTTCAAGGAAGTGTAAGACTTTTTAAGAAGGCATGCGACATGTTCAGTAAGTCGTAACTAAGTATCAACGTATAATCCTAAATTTTTAGAGAATTACTAGAAATTTGTAAATTGAAATTAAGTTTTAAAAATTATGTGTTGTGTTTCGTACCAAATAATAGGACATCAAAAGGACATTATCAAAATTAAGACATAAATTATGATTGAGTGGTAATTTGTGAATTCTCTCTAAATCACGATTAATAGCATCCATTGCTTGTCAGTAATCACCAATAGCAAATGAGAAAAACGAGTATCATCTGCATAGGATTGAATACTACAGGTTTGCGCGGCGTTAAAAATATCATTTGTATAATGACGATTGCAAGGACTGTGTGGATGTACAATTCACAGGTATAGCAGTAAACTCCACTCACACAAATTAATTAATTATGCGGAACGCAGCGTTTCGGGAGCACGCGGGCTCTCATTGTCAACCGTGTTACCGACTGTCGGTATTTGTATAAATTATGAAAAGGAGCGGTCCTAGAATTGAACCTTGAGGTACACCCGAAAAAATATTCAAAGTTCTCGACTGATTGTTGCCGTAACATATTGTCTGCGTTCTTCCCGATAAGAATGAGCGCAGAAGCAATTGTGATTCCTCAGAAAACCCATAATAACTGCACTTGGAATAGTCAAGCAATATTAACACACTGCATAAACCTTGTCCAAAGATAGCATAATATTATTCAAAACATTAGCAAGCGCAGATGCTGCGCTGAAACCTTTTCGAAAACTTGCTTGAAAACTAGAAAAATAATTATTAGTAGTAAAAAAGTCACAAATTTGTTTATACAGAACTTTAATTTTAACAGTATTTTAGACAAAATATATAGGTAATATACTAATGATTCGTAAATCACAAAAAGTGCGACGATTAGATACCTTAGGCAAAGGCAACCCCTAAGCCATCTTCCAAATATTAGGGAAATATGAACGCTCAATACACAATTAATTAAATGTGTAATATAGGTATCTATAAAGGGTCTGCAATATTTTGCAAGAGATGTCATCACAACCAATTGCAGCAGTATTTATATTATTTAAAATTAAATGAATCTCGTCGACAGTCGTTAATCTAAAACTAAAATTAACTGTGGGGTTCTTATAAAGGCTGCCATAATAGGAAATCAGATCTTTAGTGTTATTATTTGCAGACTGTAGAAACTTTGCAAAATACTCGTTGATCCCATTAACATCACCTAAATGATCAGGCAGTGGGATCCTAGTATTGGACTTAATGTTAAGAGATTTGAGAGAGGATCGTAGCTTTTTTGGGTTATTGGACTCAAACGCAGTGTTCAAAAATTGTCGTTTTTCAAATCAAGGCCAAATTTCACCTCTTAAATATGCCGTTGAGCAACATTCGATGAATCTGGAAACTGTTGTATTTAAAATCGACGATTAACACATTATTTGTAAATAATAAAATAATTTCCAGACATTTATGTATTACAGTATTAAATCGGTTTAACCGTAGTACAGAATAACTGAGTAATATCCGTGCGAGACAATTAATTTATTTTTGAAACGAGATTTATTTTCTAAATTGTTTGGAGCTGGATCATATATTAATTATATTTTCATATATCAACAATAAGGTAATAAATTATTCAGCAACGTTTAAAACGTAAACAAACTGAATAAACACAAATAGACTAAACTAAACAAGCATTTAATTATTAAGTACTACAACAAAATGATTCACCATCATCATGCTTACAAAGCACACACACCATGTAGATACGAGTTCGTTTTGGAGTGCTTCAGTGCTTCACTAAAAAACACCGATACTCGAACTTATATAAAAGTTAAGACGTCAGAAGAGACGGGACAGTAATCCAACCACCATCGAAAAGGTAAACGAACTCCGAACGTTGTTCTTCCTTCTAAACGCCGTACATTAGAATGGAAATTAGATGAATGGAACTTGGTTCGAGGTGTACAATTACCGGGCCGCTATAACGAGATTAAAACGGAATGAAGGAGGGTATTAGTTCGCCACGATTTACGGTGTATTGTTTTACTTGATGCCTTTAAATTGAAAGTTATTCTTAACGAAGAAAATGTGGTGTCTGCCTTTTTTTTCGTAACTTAAAACTCTTCCGCTTTGCTAACTTTAAACCCTTCTTTTTAGCTTTGTATTTCTGCCTGCTATGGTTTCTGAATTTTGAACATTCGAACAGGTGCACATCATTATTAATGCTTGCACGATTTCATAAGGGACCTTCGGCTTGAATATAAAATAAGCAACTTCCCAGATTTGATTGTTTGTGCTTTTTAATTCATTTTTATTTGTTTGAAGGTAATTTTCTTAATGAATAATTTTAGTGGTTTTTCGGATTGAAACAAAAATCAGCACCTTGCTATTATTTTTATGTTACCTCATACACTAGACAACCCCTAACCTAACCTAATCCTTCTCTTTCTCCTTGCTTCTAATAGATCTACATAATAAATAAGAACAGACCTCCGCCTTTCAAGGTTGTATTACAACCTCTAACCTAACCAAATCGCAATCCTTGCGTTTTGTCAACAACTTAGAAGAGAATGAAGAGTGTAACGTATCAATTTTACGGTGACGTAGTAATTTTTGAATTGAGTCTTAAAGTTACTGAAGAAAGAAAGAAAACTATGATACGCAGTTTTATTTTCTATGTACATTTTCCGTATATTTAGGGCAGATAGTAAAATTTAGACCTACCATAACGTAATAATAATAAAGCACACATTTTTCCAAAAAGTTAAGTTTTCATTGAATTTCAAACTTAATATTACCCATTAAATTATTATTAATATGAAATTAACGTTGGTATTAGTAATGATAAAATTACGATTTTAACCAATGTTTTTAAATTCCTGAAAAAATGTCAGTCACTGTGGGATTCGAACCCACGATCTTTGCATTACCGATGCATCGTGCTACCAACTGAATGTGAGTTCAAATCGCTTTTAATACCTAGGTATCACAATGTATGAAATTCGTAGGTTCAAATCCTACCGTGACTGATATTTTTCAAGAATTTAGAAACGTTGGTTAAATGCAAGGAAATCGTAATTTCATCATTAATATTATCGCCTTTTTACAGCGTAGAGTCTGAAAGAATTTCTTTCTTCACAGGTGTCGCAGGAAACTCCACATCAGACAAAATTAATAATGTATTCGGAACGCAGCGTGTCGAGAGCACATGAACTGTAATTGTCAACCGACTAAATTTAGTCGGTAACTCAGTTGGCTATGTGCTGTTGAAACGCTGCGTTCCGTATAAATTAGTGTGGCGTGAAGTTTCTTTGTGTGCCACCTAGCGTAGGAAAAGTGTAACTAAATGACACAAAATATACGTCAATAGTGTTAACGTCGTATTCAGCAGGGTTAACGAGATTTTATATCCCATATTCGTGGAATATTACCGTTTTCACTTGAAGCACCTGACATTATTCTATACATGACTGTACATTACCATCAAGACTAACAAAAGATAAATGTAACATCTACCCGTGACGTGAGATATTATTATTACACGCTGCTATACAATGTTCGATGAACTATTAAAACAAAAGCGCGCGCCAACAAAAGGTAAAAACCTCTTCTCCCTCTCCTTCCACGTATTTCTCTCTGTCTCTCTCTCTCTCTGTTTTCTATTTATCTCTATTCCACCTTTCTTGTATAATCTCCACTGAAATTGTGTTGTTGTCATTACGGTTGGTCTTGGAGTGTGAGTATCTATATGTACAGCGCGGTATGTACAGGACTTAATAGCCGCTAGCATCTTTTATATTTTCTCGAATAAATTCTTATATCACGATGATTTTGCTCAGGTAAGCGTGAAAGGGGCATTGTTGTCTGTGCAGTGACCCGGGTCGCGCGTCCAAGTCAAGGGTTACTGTCACACGGAGACATTACTCATTTAAAGTTTTTCAGGTATACGCGATGATGGATTCAGGGAAAGTAATTTATCGCTGGCATTGTTTAGCGTAAAGTAAATCGTGGGAAACCTAATTCGTTACGATGTAAAGCAGCGGTTCTAACAAAATTTCGGTTCATGGAATTCTTAACTTTTAAAATTGACGGTAAGGGTTCGAGTTAGGGATTTTAATGGATTCTAGCGAAAAGCTCACGTTTTGCTGTGTTTAAAATCGCCATTCTGTTTTTAGGAGTTTAATTTATATAGCTATTTATACGTTATATATAAATTTGTAGAATTTTACGGACATCCCTACGCCATAACTATTCCACAAAATGGTCTGCCAAAATCTCCCGTGCAAAACGTTTAGTGACAAACCAAGTCCTGGTGGGTCTCCAGCTAGACTCAATCTTGTGGCTGTGAATACCTTCAGCTGCTATATGTAATTTACTACCAGTTCAGTACACTTTTGTGTAATCTTCGATGTAATCAGTTAATTGCGATCAAAACCAAACTAATTCATTTATTTGTTATAACTTTCATGTATTTCGCATGCTATAATAAATAATAACATTCACTAGAAAATTATTGTCTTTATTGTTTTTGCCCCTTTTTCTCTGTTAATAGTCAGACCTTCGCAGATGTGTTCTCTAGAGTGTTTGTGTCCGGTTCACAAGCATTACTGGGGCTCCAGTCTCTTGATAGGCATCTCATTAGTGGTAGTTCTTTAATTGGATCTTTTACTGCACACGATATCTTAAAAGCATCTAAGAAGTTAAAATCTAATTTTACTGCTGGTGATGACGGCCTCCCCGCATTTTTTGCACATGATTGTTGTGTAGTACTATGTGAACCTCTAGCTAGAATATTTAACTTGGCCGTAAGTTCTTCTACCTTTCCTGACGCTTGGAAGATTAGCAGAATTACACTCGTGTTTAAGAAAGGTAATCGTTCAGACTTCCAAAATTATAGACCAATAAATATTTTATCCAACTTTGCAAAAATTTTTGAATATCTTCCGTCTCACAGAATTTACGTTAGTGTCAAGCCTTACTTATCTTCGCGACAACATGGTTTCATTCCAGGAAGGTCTACTGCAACCAACCTTGCTGAGTTAGCACAGCATACTGCCGAATCCATGGAACGACGTCAACAAGTAGATGTATTATACACCGATTTTAGTAAAGCATTTGACACTATCAATCATTCCCTTATGGTATCTAAGCTGAATAGTTTGGTTTTCCTCCTAGTGTAACACAATTGATCCGCTCGTATTTAACTGATCGTTCATGCTATGTTCACTACAATGGATATACATCCTTAACATTTTCTGCTTCCTCTGGTGTGTGCCAGGGATACAATTTGGGTCCTTTTTTGTTTAATATTTATCTGGATGATCTCCTACAGGGGCTGCAAAGTACTGGCATACGCGGACGATCTTAAGATCTACAATACCATAACCTCTCCGGCAGATTGTCTGTTTCTCCAGATACTATTGCTAGATGGTGTACACAGAATGGAATTCATTTGAATCTGGATAAGTGTGCTGTTGTAAGCTACTCTAGATGTCATAGACTCTACAGTTTTCATTATGCTGTGAGTCAGGCTATTGCTCATAGGCACTCTTCTGAGATGGACCTGGGCGTGCTGTTGCAAATTTGTCGTTTGCAGACCACATACTATCCGTACGAAATTCTGCGATGAAATCCTTGGGATTTCTCATACGATCCTGCAGAACATTCAATAATCCTGCCTCGCTAAAAGCATTATACTATTCGCTTGTCCGTACTGGGTTGGAGTATGCCTCCATAATTTGGTATCCTCACTATTTCCATCTGCAAGTACTACTTGAAAGAGTGCAAAAACGAAATACCTGTCCTTCAAAATTGATGGCACTTACCCTGGACGTGATGTTGATTATGCTGGTCTGCTGACGAGACACGGCTTTATATCGTTATCGTTATCGTATCGAAGGAAGGAATATAGCAGCCAATTTCTACTTAAATTGATTAATCACGCTATTGACGCTCCATCCCTTCTCTCCAACATTAATTTTGTGGTACCTCAGTACGATACCAGGTCATTCGCTAATTTTAAGGTCCCGTCATACAAAACTAATGTTCTGCTTAAAGCACCCATTACGCATATGATTAGAAATGCCGATGAATTACGTGATGATCCGTTTTGTTGAAGTGTCTACATGGATTTATATTGTCGTCCTATTTTATTCTTGCATTCTGGTGTCATCGAGCTATTATTATGTTTATGATTCAGTTGTATCATTCTCGATTAATTTTAATTTATTACTGCGCTGTATATTATTATTACGTATATATGCTACGTTACATTATTCTCGCATTGTCCTGTAAATGGAATTATTTTCTATTGGGCGATATTATTATTATTATTATGATTATTATTATTATTAAAAGGAAGGGTCATTGTAAACACAGCAAAACGTAAGCTTTCTGTTAGAATCCATTAAAATCGTTAAGTCGATGTTCCTTATACAGAACTACAACCAAATTAATATTTTAATACAAATTTCTTAACATGTCTTTTGTCGGTTGTCTAATTTTAACAGATTGCATTTGCTTTCGTATTTAACACTACTTTTTTCCAAACAAAAAAAAAGAAAATATTGTAGTTATATTAATCCTGAAATATACAGGACTTGTTTCTCCGGCAACTAATTAGCTGAAATAAGTTGTATATTTAGATCGTCTCCCCTTTTCAAAACGGACAAGATGAAGACCTAAAACTTTAACCATCGCAAATTGTACATGATTTAAACCGTAATCATATATTTTCAGCCGCATGCCAATTTTCTGCGCACATCAAAGCGTTCACGGTCAACTAAAAACAATAACAATGAATATGTAGGTTGAACGAATGCAAAAATTGCCTTGGAAATCGCTGGATATTTGGAACGCGATGATTATGGTGGCAATTATCCGTATGATTGCGTTCGATTTTTGTTCTTGTTTCGCGTTATTTATCTTAATTGAGATGATGTTAGGAGTGTACATAGGTCTTGACGTATTTAACGCATAATTGGTTATTATTAAGTGTAAGTCCTTCTTTTTCGGTGGATTGGCTCTATTAAATCTACCTAAGTGGATTTGGTTTGCTCACTTCATAACTTACTTCTGTCGTTCTCTACAAACTTTTTCCATTAGAGTATTCTGTTCGGGGAAAGCATTAAAAATGAGGAATTTGGTCAATTATAGGTCTCCTGATATGTAAAGTAGTTGTCCATTTGCAATTTTGAGCTAAGTTGTTTTCATTATAACATACTGGATACTGGATACACAGGATATTTATGTGTATGTCACCAATTATCGACTGTTCAAAATTATCTGCTTGTTATTTTTAGTTTTGTTTTCGCTGACGCTACACAGATAAAATTATCACCTTATAAGTTGAGACTAAGGCTCTAGAAACGAGTGCTTCTATTGTACAGCTCGGTTATTATCAATATTAAAAATGATGAATGTAATTACTTACTATTTTAGTTTGATTGTTGTGCTGATGTAACACATGGGCTGAAAAGTCCCGGGCCTAACACATAGATGACGCTAGTTTTATTGCAGTCACCTTTCTCTCGGTTAGTACTAACCTTCAAAAGACAGCTGTTAAAATTTCATGATATTCTATTCATTAGTTTGTGAGTTATTGTGCTAAGAGTCACGCTACTTTTGTTATTTTCAAAACAATGGATCAAAAACAATTTCGTGTTTTAATTTTACACTGCTTCTTGATGGGAAAAAATACCGTTCAAGCGAAGCAATGGCTTGAAAAGTGTTATGGGGACTCCGCTCCATCAGAAACAACAATAAAACGTCGGTTTGCTGATTTCAAACGTGGTCGTAGAGACACCGATGGTGCACAACGCAGTGGACGTCCAAATGAGGCGGTTAACACCAGAAAACATCAAACAAATCCAGAAAATCGTTTTGAATGATCGAAAAGTGAAGTTGCATGAGTTAGCTGACATCGTAAAGATATCAAAAGAACGTATTGGCTTTATATTGCATGAGCATTTGACTATGAGAAAGTTCTGTTCAAAGTGGGTGCCGCGTTTGCTCACTGTTGACCAAAAACAAGAACGTGTTGATGATTCTGAGCAGTGTTTAGCCATGTTTAAACGTAACAAACCGGAATTTTTGCGTCGATATGTGACGATGGATGAAGCATGGATCCGTCACTTCACTCCGGAATCAAAACGATCGTCATCTGAGTGGACAGCAACTGGTGAACCTCGTCCAAAGCGCCCGAAAGCACAACAATCGGCCGGAAAGGTTATGGCCTCGGTACTTTGCGATGTGCGCGGTGTGATATTCATCAACTATCTAGGCAAAGGAAATATCATCAACAGTGAATATTATATAGCGTTATTGGAGCGTTTGAAGGCCGAAATTGCAAAGAAACGACCGCATATGGCAAAGAAAAAAATGTTGTTTCATCAAGACAACGCATCGTGTCACAAGTCAATCAAAACAATGGCAAAACTACATGAATTGAACTTCGAATTGCTCCCACATCCACCGTATTTGCCAGATTTGACTCCCAGCGACTACTGGCTGTTCGCAGACCTCAAAAAAATGCTCGCCGGTAAGAAATTTCGCACGAATGAAGAGGTTATCGCTGAAACTGAGGCCTATTTTGAGGCAAAAGATAAATCGTTCTACAAAAGTGGTATTGAAATGTTAGAGCGGCGCTGGAATGATTACGTTGCTCTTGATGGAGATTACGTTGATGAATAAAGCTAATTTTGAATAAAAAAAAAACGTGTTTTCTTTCTTAGGCCCGGGACTTTTCAGCCCATGTGTTAGAGTACTACAAAAATTCTCTATAGTATTGTGTCATTAGCATGCCTTCCAGCGCTGACTTAGTAAATCCAAAAGAAAAGTATATTCATGTAATATTTCATATTGAAATTGGTTTAATGAACTCGTTTATTACTATAATGAAATACTGTTTATTAAATTAATAATTGCACTAAACGAATTTATTCACACAAAGAATAGTTTTATGAGTATCGTACAATGCTGAATAAGAGAGGCAGGCAAATGTACAAAAGATGTACAAAAGAATGCTTACTAGAAATTATAACAACGTATTAATGACCTGATTTGTTGTATTAATGAACTAATTGATTGTGTTAATGAAATAAATCATTATAATCGTTGGTATAATAATTTCTTTCTGAGATTGGTCCAACGTACTGGTAAGTTGTCTTTTAGATCAATATTATTTTGTCGTGTTGATAAAAAAATATTAGTTGTTTCCTAACTGAAAAAAAATCTGTTTTTATTAACTATGACTGAAATAATTCTCTTAAATTTGATAAAATTTAACTATAATAATTAAAATTTCAATAGTTACCCTGATAAATACAAGGGCCGTTCCAAAAGTAAAGAACGTTTTGTTTTCACACGTGACCTCGTCTCCCCGCCACTACAGCTGACCTTTGACCTTGGTACTCATTCGCTTCAGTTTGGCGGAGTTATTTTTTTTTTTGTTTTTCAATTTCTATCACTTTAATTCGTAAAGGAAATCTCTTAGATCAGCCTACGACTGATTGCCTTGTTTTGATTTTCTCTAAATTATACAGGCTGATTCAAATTAAGTGCGCGCCATTGCTATATCTGTTATTATTGTTTCTAGAAAATAGGTTAAATTAGCAAAGTAACAGTGTTTTTAACGCTGAGTAATACGGAGTACACGAGAAAGCAATTGCGTGACGCATATCCGAGAAATTTTGAGATTTGTATTTTTTCTGAAAGAAACACATTGTATATTTTAATATTTTGAAAGATATATTACGTTATGATGTAAAAGTTTTAGTACACTATTGTCTTAAAACGAATAATATAATGAATTATGGTGCATTTTAGTTGATGGAAGAGATGCACTTTCATTCTGTAAAATATTAGTAGGCTTCTTTCAGTTAAAACCAAAACAAATAGCGTGCCCTTTGAAATTATCAAAAATGCACTGAGTATAAATCTTTACATGATTAATTATTAAAAATAGTTGGTTATTCGATTTTGTGTCGCTTTTTGGTTCTCTATTATTATTATTACTTTCTTCAACATTTTTCGTTATCTTTCATTGTTCAGTGTTGAATAATATTTCACTATGATGTCTCCTATATTAGAGAAATGCGATATGTTGAAAGCATACATTGTATACGGCAAAAGTTCAAGGAAGAGTTCAAATTGACGTTACTTTCGAAAACTTCAGAAGCAGTTTAGACAACATGATTGCTTATTTAAAATGAAAAGTATTATTATCAACGAAAAAGTAGAAATTACAGTGTTACCATATTTTGAAGTCCATCGTAAATTTTCCATTAAAGATGCCACTAAGGAACTGCGTTTAAGTTATGCATCAGTTTAGAGAATTTTAAGAAAGTATAAGTATATCCCATTTGAGTTCCGAACCTCACAAACATTGCAACTAGCAGATTCAGACAAAAGGTTGGCTTTCTGTCAATGGTTCGTTAATTTTTGTGATGAAAATTTGAATGGAGCATAGTATATTTTATGGAGTGATGAAACAAACTTCTCCAATAAAGGTCTGTTTAATAAGAAGAATCATCACTACTGGTCATGCTGCACAAGTTCGATTTACTTTTAATGTTTGGTGCGGATTAATTGGTTCGAGAGTGGTTGGTACACTGTTTTACAATGGTACATTAACAGGAGACAGATATCTGGAATTTATTTAGAATTTTGTATAGGTTTTCCTTAATAATTATACTTTCACCAGGACAGTGCTTCTGCATACAACTACCGGAGTAGTGGTAAGTGGATTGGCACCATTGGGCCAATTCAGTGGCCAGCACACTCTCCTGACCTTTCACCTTTGAACATTTTTCTTTGGGGATATTTAAAAAATTAGGTGTACAAAACGTGATACAACAACGTGAACGAATTGCAAAATAAAGTTAAGAAAGTTTTCCGCGAATTGGATCGAAGGACAGTCTTAAGAGCTACCCAGAGTGTACTCAAGCTCGCACGAAAATGTATTGAGAAGGAAGGTGACGCTTTAGAGCATTATTTATACAGTTACTTTCTTCTTTTGAATTTAATTGCAACAACATTGTCTTAAGATGTAATATGTTAGAATAAACATTAAACACAAAGACATGTACAGCTGTGGCCATATGTATTCGCCACCCTTTTTTGTTTTTTATTCCGACGAATATATAAGAAATAAAAGAAAAGTGATCGATGAAAATGTCTCATTGTGAGTGTATGCAGATATATACAGATATTGCTTAATATTTGGTAGCTCCTCCCTGGGCTTTTATCACAGCACGAATTCGTCGGGGCATACTGCTGACTAAGTTGTAGCACTGTTCGGGGGTGATTTTATTCCACTCTTCGAATGTTTTTGTTTTTAAGCATTGCTTTTTGGTAGATGAGTATTTAGCTACATTTCGCTTTAAAATGTACCATAAATGCTCAATTGGCGATAAGTCCGGGGATTGTGCCGGCCATTCCAGGACCCGCACGTTATTTTCCTCGAACCAGCGCATTACTTCCCGAGATTTATGGCACGGTGCATTATCTTGTTGGAAGTAATACTGTGGCTCATCATTATCGAATAATTTTAACGCATACGGTTCCAGAACTTCTTCCAACATGTCGATGTACGTCCGACTGTTCATTCGGCCCTCGCAGACGAACAGTTCTCCGACGCCTGTTGCACTCATGGAACCCCAAACCATTATGCTACCACCCCCAAACTTGACAATCGGGATGATACAGTCTGAATGGAAGGCCTCTCCTCGCCTGCGTCGTACGTATTGAGGCCCAGGTTTACCCCAAAGCTACCAACAAAAACATGAATACTGTTACATTTTGGAACCCACTAAAAAGAATAAAAACACTGTAGATACCAGGAATTGAATACAGAATACCGCAAATACAATAATTATGTATTACTTACCTAAGTATTTGACTCATCCGTCCACATAACATTGGCCCAATTGTCAATGGTCAAGTCGCGGTGACTTTTAGCCCACAGCAGTCTCTTTTTCTTTTGTTGCGGAGACAACCGTGGTTTATGTCGAGCTTATCCACCTAAATTTAATTCACAAAGGCGTTTTCTAACCGTGCGAGGAGAAATAGCAACATTATGTAGCCGGAAAAGCTCACCGGAAAGCTGTTTAGACCCTTTCTTCCGGTCTCGTAAAGACATCCGCTCTAAGACTCGCTCATCTCTGCTAGTTGTCTTCCTTTTCCGGCCAGTTTTCGGTTTGTTTGTCAAAGATCCACTCTCTTTGTATCGTTTTATCGTCATTTTAACTGTCGATGGCGCACATTTCACTTGTCGGGCAATAGCAGACACCGACAACCCTTGCTTTTCTAACACCACAATTTGTCCTCGCTCTACCTCCGTCAATTCGCGTGTGTTCGGCATTACTTTTTACTGTATACTATCGTATTACACAGACAAAATCACAGACACAATATCTTCACTCTAACTAGCTCAACCTTACTCTTACAACTTTTAAGAAAGACTGAAGAAATATTCAGAAATTACAATTTTACGTCTATTTTCTAATTTACTCAGAATGGCCTACAATAAACCATTAAACCCTCATTACCAAGTACCTAGTTAAGACCGTCATCGACCCTGCTTCTTAGAAATACAATAATATTCGTGTAACACGTTCAAAACGAGACTGGCGAATACATATGGCCACAGCTGTATGTATCTGTTTTGTCAAAAGTTGGTGGAGCAATAATACTTAAAACACAATGGAAACTGCTATAACTTCTTTATTACTCATTTTAAGACAATAGCGTATTAAAACCTTTACATCGTAACTTAATATATCTTCTAAAATTTTTTAAAATATACAGGGTGTAAAATCTCAAAATTTCTCGGGCATGTGTCATGTAATTGTTTCTTCGTATACTGTATATTAATCGGCGTTAAAAATAATACTACTTTGCTAATTTAACCTACTTTCAAGAAACAATAATAACAGAGATAGCAATGGTGCGCACTTAATTTGAATCAAAGTGTATACACATGGCATCATAATAATAGAAAAGCGTAAATATTTTATTACTACTTTGCTTAAATTACTACGTGATTAACGCAACCTATCGACTATAATTGAATATACAATATTACGGTATTTTTGAACTTCTATAACTTGGAACTTTGGAGAATTCGCGTAGAAAAATATTGCTTCATCCATGTGAAAATCCGAAACCTTGTACAGTAATCTACTTATGAATATATATAAACCGTTTACATGTTGGTGTCACTAACGTTAATGTTAAGTAGGGCTTCGTTTGGAGGCAACGGCTTCGTCGAAGAAGGTATATGTGTACATGTACTCGTAAAACGTGGGTACCGTTCATTGTTTGTATATTTAACCTTCAGCTGCGTAAAAACGCTGAAAGATGATTAATGTGAAGGGAAATAATAGCTTTAGGAGAACGTAAATACTTAGAGAAGGCATCTAGTGTTTATTTTATCGTCATTTCTACCGTATGCAAGGTTAATCGACCGTGTCAAAAAAAACGCAAGGAATATGTGGGAATATTCTTTTTTTTTTTTGGGTTTTGTAAATTAAATAGCGGGAAAAAAACCGGAGACGTATGTTCATTATATTTATAAACTCATTTTAGAATTGATGAATTTGTTGATTGAAATGCTGTTAGAAAAAAAATTGATTGATTTTTTTTTCTTTGAACTAATCGAGGTTTTTTCTGTTCAATTTACAGCTGGACGACGCTGCTTTACAATTATACAAAGACGGAGATTATGGTTCCTATTTAGATTTGGAAGCGTCAATAAGCGAACAGCAGGAAGAATTCGAAGAATTTCAATCAAAGTAAGTGGCGTTTATAACAATCATTTCTATATTCTTTAATTGTTATAATATACAGGGTTGTTACACAACCTGTTCACTAAAAATTCTGGCAGTTAGGTTTGAAAACTTCCTACCTCCAAAATCAACTGGTTTTGAAATATTTTGAAACTTATGTTTTTTTTTTACTTTTACAATATACTCCTTAAAATTACACATCAAAAATGCAATTGAATGAATTTATGTCATACTTATATGGGAGATAATCGAAATTTTGTACTTTCCAATAACATTTGATTTATCACATACAGGTGTTTTTTTTTTAAATTAATTATTGGCCTTGGGATTACGCCCTTAGCCACTTACACCAATTAAACCAGAAAAACCGAAAAATACGAAGGAAACCAAACAACCCGAATGGACACAAGGCTAACACAGGACATTTTCACCCGGGCCCGCTCGGGTGACTAACACGAACACACAGGTAGGCCAACGGAAAAGAAGGAAAATCCACAAAGGGATACATTACATAAGGAAACAAGCTAAATAATAAAACGCAGGTTACACATGTGTTTGAATATCTTGTAATTGACATCCTCACTCTCCAAGGCTACTAGATAATTTATATTAATTGGCAGCTGAATTTTGCTGTTAAGCAAGTCGTTAACAACATACAGGATGTTCGAAATTTAAGATCCAATTTATGAATATTCAATTATATTAAATCGATTTTTTCTAAAAGGAACACACTGTATACGAATACACTATCGAGAACAAAAAAAACAATTACCATCCCTGCATATTAGATGTTTCTATACGTGTCCTGTATATTTGTAAACTTATTTGACTCTTACCTAATCCACCCCAGATTTTATGTGTTTTGCAACGGCTTTGCGTTCTGTTACGAGAGTTATTGTATCGGAAGTGCCACAGGGTTCAAGTCTAGGTCCTCCCCTGTTTCTGTTATTTGTCAACATTTCAGATCTGATTGATTGCAAGGTCTTGATGTTTGCAGACGATATTAAAATTTATGCAAATATTATTTTGGTTGATGATTATCTGAAACTTTAGTATAACTTAGAATTGGTGTCTCAGTGATGTTGTTTGCTAGTGTTTTTAATTTTTCCTCCTAAACTAATAGGTGCCCAAATACTTTTGAACGGTAGTGTACCTTTTATTGAAGTTTCTATTTTATGTTGTTTGTTGTTACGTATGCATATCATACAAAATTTATTTAAAATATTTCAATTTTATTGATTTACAACTGTTTTAAATTTAGTTTTCCACGGCTAACTATAGTAAAATTTTAATTCTAAACTATACAAGAAAAAAATCGATTTCATTGAATTTAATATTCGTAAATTTGATCTTAAATTCTGAACATCCTGTACATGATAAACTAAATGTTGTATTATTACTGGAACACTTCGATTTTCCCCCATTTAGATTTGATACAAACTTATTCAATTATAAAGGAAAAAAACTCAAATGTCAAATTAACTCAAAACCAGTTTATTTTAATTGGTTATGACTTCCGGTGAAACCTGACGCAATACTTGTTTTTACATAATATGTTATAATCTAGCAGACGCGCTTACTGCTTGCAAAAAATTTTCAAAAAGCTAAAATGCTAACCACGAAAGCTTCTACGTGTTTTTTTTAATTATTTACTTTAGTAAAACTTTTACAAATCACTTTGGTGCTGATGATAAGCAATATCAAAATGTTCTTATTTACATTCACTAAATGCGAATCATCTAATGTAGCACGCACTTTCATTTTCTTGCTAAATTTATCATCGTGAAGAATTGATTGCTGTCACGATGGTAGTAGTTAAATACCTCCGTTGCAGTTAATGATGACACCCATAGAACATATGGACTAGAATTATTAATTATGTCGTCATTTGAACACTTTATGTTGTCAACAGTGCGTGTTTTCCGTAAATTGTTTGACGATTTACGACATATTTTAAAATATCAGTGTAACCCTGATGGATTTGAAGCTGTGCATACATTTGAGTGTTTGCCAAAAGATATTGTGCTAATGCAAGAATACGCATGTAATGTATTTGGTAATCAAATTTTCGTTATGATAGACTTTTAAATCTGATAATTTGTCATTTATAAAGTGTGGATATCAAAATTGTCATGTAAAGGTGTTGCAATTCGTGATTACCTTTTAAATTTTACGCTAACAATCCAAAAATAATTGATTATCTTGAGAGAGAAAGCATTATTGCTAAAATGTTATTGAAAATTTTGGTAGGAGATTTTATTTTATTATTAATTAAAAAGTAACCTTCAACAGAAACACATTTCACTATGACCATTGATAACAGTCTTTGACGTTGCGAGTATTTACATTTCCATTGACATTATGAAGACCTCTATACTTTTAGTTGTGCGTACAGATTGCTATAAGCAACAGTGTACAACCTACAGCTGTTGCCATATGTATTCGCCACCCTTCTTTGTTTTTTATTCCGACGAATATATAAGAAATAAAAAGAAAATTGATCGATGAAAATGTTTTATTGTGAGTGTATACAGATATATACAGATATTGCTTAATATTTGGTAGCTCCTCCCTGGGCTTTTATCACCGCACGAATTCGTCGGGGCATACTGCTCACTAATTCGGGGGTAATTACATTCCACTCTTCGAATGTTTTTGTTTTTAAGCATTGCTTTGTGGTAGATGAGTATTTAGCTACATTTCGCTTTAAAATGTAGCATAAATGCTCAATTGGCGATAAGTCCGGGGATTGTGCCGGCCATTCCAGAACCCGCGCGTTATTTTCCTCGAACCAGCGCATTACTTCGCGAGATTTATGGCACGGTGCATTATCTTGTTGGAAGTAATACCCTGGCTCAACATTATCGAATAATTTTAACGCACACGATTCCAGAACTTCTTCCAACATGTTGATGTACGTCCGACTGTTCATTCGGCCCTCGCAGACGAACAGTTCTCCGACGCCTGTTGCATTCATGGAACCCCAAACCATTATGCTACCACCCCTAAACTTGACAGTCGGGATGATACAGTCTGGATGGAAGGCTTCTCCTCGCCTGCGTCGCACGTATTGAGGCCCAGGTTTACCACAAAGCTACCAACAAAAACATGAATACTGTTACATTTTGGAACCCATTAAAAAAAAATAAAAACACTGTAGATACCAGGAATTGAATACAGAATACCGCAAATATAATAATTATGTATTACTTACCTCAATATTTGACTCATCCGTCCAAATGACATTCGCCCAATTGTCAATGGTCCAGTCGCGGTGACTTTTAGCCCACAACAGTCTCTTTTTCTTTTGTTGCGGAGACAACCGTGGTTTATGTCGAGCTTTGTATCCACCTAAATTTAATTCACAAAGGCGTCTTGTAACCGTGCGAGGAGAAATAGCAACATTATGTACCGGAAAAGCTCACTGGAAAGCTGTTTAGACCCTTTTTTCCGGTCTCGCAAAGACATCCGCTCTAAGACCCGGTCATCTCTGCTAGTTGTCTTCCTTTTTCGACCAGTTTTCGATTTGTTTGTCAAAGATCCACTCTTTTTGTATGGTTTTATCGTCATTCTAACTGTCGATCGCGCACATTTCACTTGTCGGGCAATAGCAGACACCGACAACCCTTGCTTTTCTAACACCACAATTTGTACTCGCTCTACCTCCATCAATTCGCGTGTTTTCGGCATTATTTTTTACTGTATACTATCGTATTACACAGACAAAATCACAGACACAATATCTTCACTATAACTAGCTCAACCTTACTCTTACAACTTTTAAGAAAGGCTGAAGAAATATTCAGAAATTACAATTTTACGTCTATTTTCTAATTTACTCAGAATGGCCTACAATAAACCATTAAACCCTCATTACCAGGTACCTAGTTAAGTCCGTCATCGACCCTGCTTCTTAGAAATACAATAATATTCGTGTAACACGTTCAAAACGAGAGTGGCGAATACATATGGCCACAGCTGTATATGCGATACAGTATATCAATTAATTCGGAGTTATAATTTACAATTAAGAAGGAAAACAAACGAGTTCGTTGTCAATATCGCGACATAATAGTTTAATGAGATCACTCGACCAATAAAAAACGCAGTTATTTGTAATACAATTGTTATTTTTTATTTAGAACGTAATTGCTCTGGTGACAAATTAAGTTCAAACTGTATCATCGAATAAAGTGGAAAAAATTGGCCAATTTAAACTGCCAAAATTTATAATTTAATTGAGATGTTACTCTTGTTGAAAGTGAGTCTTGTTTATTTTTTCTTTTTTTATTAGATGAAAGTAGAAAAATAAATTAGTGTAAATTTATAGTCGATTCATATGAACGACAGGTTGATATTAAGTAACTAGTCATGCCATTAAAAAATACACATGTTCACAAATGCGAAATTTTTAATTAGTTAGTGCGTACTGAAATAACAATGACATTTCGTCTGCATATCTATTATTCGACCTACATTCCGTCCCTTTTGAATTTACTTGGTGTTATTACATAAATGTTATTAATAACATAAACTCAAAAAATTCTCGCATCCCATATGCTTTGAAAAACGTCTATCTTTACTAATATGTCTACTACATACATATTTTGACGCAGTAATCTAAATTCTTGTTTCTGTTGTTACATATATATATATGTATGACTTTAAAAGGAAATTTGTGTGTTGCTCACATAGTAGGCAACCACTTATACACCGGTATCTATAATTTATAATTTTGAAAACAAAGTTGCCATAGAATGAAAAAAAAATAATTCTCATGTCAAATATTTTTTTAATAATTTATTTAAAGTTCTTATACATATATCGATTGCAAGTTAGTCATCTTTTATTGATTAGATATTTATTTGAATCGGAAATAGGTACAACAGAGATGGAAAGGTGGCCATGATAACTAACGCTGCTGAAACGAGTGCTTTCGCAGTAGCGTACGGTTGAGTTACTATCAATATTAAAAATTATTAATGTAAATTATTACTTACTATTTTAGTATGATTATGTTGTTGATATAGAGTGCCGTAAAAATAAACTGTAGTATTGTCATTAGTAGTCTCGGCAAAATGGGGCAAGTTACAGCGTAGTGCGGAGAACAACGTGGAGGGGCCGTATCAAGGCGAATGTTCAGTAACGTTTACGTTCTCGCGTCATTTATGATCGTAACCTTCATTAGTGAGCATAGGCGATGCGGACGCGGAAATATTTACCCATAAAATAATGATAACAAATTTATTATATAACGTGCTGATACACTTACTGTTTTAAGGAATTTCCACGAAATCACAAACTGGGTGACTGTTCAGTTCTAAGTTCTAAATACTAAGCTCATCGATTTGTCACATTGTAAACGTAGTACTGGTTGCTTAATACATTGCTAGTGCGTTGCCAACTTTTTTAAAAGTTACACACGTATATCTAATGAAAAGAAAAATTCGGTATGTATCTCTGTACATTTCTGAGCACCTATGAGTAATATTTCGCATAAACTCTACGCAGAATGACTTCACACCAATTGAGTAAATTAGATACAAACTATCATACTAAATTTAAATTGGGTTCTGTGATGGGGCTAACGTTTTTAAAACTGATGGACGATCTTCATCACTA
Source organism: Trypoxylus dichotomus (assembly GCA_023509865.1). Classification (NCBI taxonomy): domain Eukaryota; kingdom Metazoa; phylum Arthropoda; class Insecta; order Coleoptera; family Scarabaeidae; genus Trypoxylus; species Trypoxylus dichotomus. The sequence continues at coordinate 9,568,074 of CM042074.1, read as the reverse complement.
TTTCTTCAATGCGTAGTTTGACATAATTTTTTTTTTGCTTGGCCACACAAATCTTTGCTTTAGTGTATTAAGGACGAACATTCTTATTTCTGTTTCGAAACATTTTCATTTGAATAAAATCGCGATCAATACAATAAATCTCCCTAAAAAATGCTACATCTGCTTTCGTCTTGCCGCTAAGCGCAAAAGAAAGAAAATTTATACTTGTAAACGTGCAACGATACAAACCATTCACTTCCTAACAAGGAAAGCTTCTAAAGAACGGCTAGCGAAAAAAAAGCGCTTAGCCGATGTTACTCATTAATTTTACAATGTTGTAAGTTGAAGGCATCACGTCGATAAATAACATTCTTTCGTCCTTAATTAGATAAACCAATGTTACCCGGAGACCCCGTATTTCCTGGTGTTATGTAATGGGCAAGCGGCCTGCGCTGCGCCGGTCTATCGTTTAACGGATGGACGCGAGCGGTATATTGAAGCATCCTGTTCTGAAAACGGAGTTTAATTATCGCCTTAATTTTACCAGTTGTATGCGATCTATTTTCCCATGATTCATATGTTATATTTGGCGCGTTCGCGGACAATTATGTTCTGTGGGATCCTTTTCCTAATTTACGGTTTATTTTCCATGGATTCAAAATCAGCTCTTGAATGGAGGTGTAATACTCGCGCTCTTTAAGAGGGATATATTCCTTTTGCGAATATTTCCAGTGTACGGGGTAGTAGTTCGATTGTTTAGTAGGCAACTAGTTATACATCGGCACCTTTATTTTTAAAATAAAGTTGCTATGGAGAGAAAATTTTTTATGGCAAATCTTTCTTTAATAAACCACGAATGGATACACAAAGATGAAAAGGTGGCAATGATAGAGTGGTACCAGTGAAATAGCTTAAGCATCTTTTTAATCCATTATCCTGCAAGGTCTATGTTTTATACAAAGGGTCTTCTCAATATTTTTATTAAATTTAAAGCAGTTGGCTGTCACCTAAGTTATAGTAAAAAGTAATGAAACCAATCACATTTCAACAAAACATATGAAACTGGCTATCTTATATTATGCAGCCGAACGGTCTGTAAAATCGCTTTTAGATGTAGCCAGGCAGTATCGTACCAAAGTATACAAGGCTTCTCGAAGAAGATAAGGTAAAAAAGAAGAAAGCTTGAATTACAATTCGAAATTGCTCCCATTACATAAAAAAACTTAGGAAGCTATACGAAGAATGGAAACAACAGAAATTAAATAGATCGGGGTAGTAAATTGGGTAGGCAAATGGAGAAGAAATTTCAAAACGATTTGTTTGATATCGATCATGAAAATGCATTAAATTTAATGAAAATTCAAGAAGACCGGGGATTTCTTAGTATCTTACAGATACACAAAAGTATCACTTAGGATATGTAATAGGTAAGGATACGAAATCAGTGACAACAAAGAGAAAAAAATATGTGTGTTGAGAACAAGTACTTCTACACAAAAGTAAGAAAACAAAAGAAGAAATTTCAACGATTCATTGAGAAGAAGATTAAGTAAAGGATGTTTCAATAAGAGCACAAGATTTTAAGGTTCAATCGAACATGGTTTTCTATAGCATGGTTTTCTGTGACAAAGTATTGCAATATTTATTGATTTATAATGTATATATTTGGACATTATACAGTATTGGGTTTAATGAAACAAAATATCTTGTAAATGACTGCTACGGCTTTGCTGGCACATGCGTACTCTTTTGACAAAATTTGCAATAATCCTAACACATGGGCTGAAAAGCCCCGGGCGTAACACATAGATGACGCTAGTTTTATTGCAGTCACCTTTCTCTCAGTTAGTACTAACCTTCAAAAGACAGCTGTTAAAATTTCATGATATTCTATTCATTAGTTTGTGAGTTATTGTGCTAAGAGTCACGCTACTTTTGTTATTTTCAAAACAATAGATCAAAAACAATTTCGTGTTTTAATTTTACACTGCTTCTTGATGGGAAAAAATACCGTTCAAGCGAAGCAATGGCTTGAAAAGTGTTATGGGGATTCCGTTCCATCAGATACAACAATAAAACGTTGGTTTGCTGACTTTAAACGTGGTCGTAGAGACACCGATGATGCGAAACGCAGTGGACGTCCAAATGAGGCGGTAACACCAGAAAACATCAAAAAAATCCACGAAATCCACAAAATCGTTTTGAATGATCGAAAAGCGAAGTTGCGTGAGTTAGCTGACATCGTAAAGATATTAAAAGAACGTATTGGCTTTATATTGCATGAGCATTTGACTATGAGAAAGCTCTGTTCAAAGTGGGTGCCGCGTTTGCTCACTGTTGACCAAAAACAAGAACGTATTGATGATTCTGAGCAGTGTTTGGCCATGTTTAAACGTAACAAACCGGAATTTTTGCGTCGATATGTGACAGTGGATGAAACATGGATCCATCACTTCACTCCGGAATCAAAACGATCGTCATGTGAGTGGACAGCAACTGGTGAACCTCGTCCAAAGCGCCCGAAAGCACAACAATCGGCTGGAAAGGTTATGGCCTCGGTATTTTGGAATGTGCGTGGTGTAATATTCATCGACTATCTTGAGAAAGGAAATACCATCAACAGTGAATATTATATAGCGTTATTGGAGCTTTTGAAGGCCGAAATTGCAAAGAAACGACCGCATATAGCAAAGAAAAAAATTTTTGTTTCATCAAGACAACGCACCGTGTCACAAGTCAATCAAAACAATGGCAAAACTACATGAAATGAACTTCGAATTGCTCCCACATCCACCGTATTCGCCAGATTTGGCTCCCACCGACTACTGGCTGTTCGCAGACCTCAAGAAAATGCTCGCCGGTCAGAAGTTTCACACGAATGAAGAGGTTATCGCTGAAACTGAGGCCTATTTTGAGGCAAGTTATAAATCGTTCTATAAAAGTGGTATTGAAATGTCAGAGCGGCGCTGGAATGATTGCGTTGCTCTTGATGGAGATTACGTTGATGAATAAAGCTAATTTTGAACCAAAAAACCGTGTTTTCTTTGTTAGGCCCGGAACTTTTCAGCCCATGTATTATTGTATACAGGTGGCAATATTTTATTGATATAGCGTCTAATTTGTGCCTTCAATACTTCGGTGATCGTGGAGTTGTTGGCATAAACCTGTTACTCAAGATAAGTACCACAGCTAGAAGCCTAATGGTGTCAAATCGTAAAAACGTGACGACCAATTCTGGCCACCAAACCGGGAAATTACATGACCAGGAGCAAACTCTTGCAATACATGTTTCACGGCTGGTGTGACATGTAACACCGTCCTGCTGAAACCACATATCACCAAGAGCCATATTTTCCAATTGATGGACAAAAGCTACACTATCAGAGCACGATAACGTTCGCCATTCACCGTTACTCCATTACCCACCTCATCTTCAAAGAAATACGGTCCAATTATTTTTCCAGACTACAATGTGCACACATTTTGGATACATTGGTTATTGATGAATCATTCGTGGATTTTCTGAGCCCCAAATGCGGCAGCTTTGCCGACTAATGAAACCATCCAGGTGAAAATGAGCCTTATAACTGAAAATGATTTTATCCGTAAAATCGACTCTGTTTGCTGAAGGATCCAATTGGTGAACACTCTTCGCTGTACATGGTCTGTTGGCAGAAACTGTTGAGTCAATCGGACTTTGTAGGTGGGGAGATGCAAATCTTTAGTTAGAATACGGCAAAGAGTGTCTGTTGTAATGCCCAATTCTTGTGCACGATAATGAATCGACGTCTCTGGACTTTGGGCCCGCTCTCGCGAATTGTCGTGATGTTTTGTTCTGAACGATCTCTCCGAGCTCGTGTCGTCTGCTTCACATCACTAGCCGAACCAGTATTTTTGAATTTTTCCATTATTGTTTTCGCAGTAGATGAATTAGGAACATTCGACATCAATCGAATATTAGACGCACTTTACGAATGCTGGCAATCGAGCTTTCACCATTTTGAGAATAATGTTTAACAATCAGGACATGTTGTTCTATCATGTCAAATTTCGGTCACTGCTGTCATAATCACGTGTCCTTATGACAGTCAAATGTGGCTGGCGATTTAAATCTTATTGAAATCCCCTGTAGATATCAGGCAAGGAATTGGTATTGATTTAGTTAATTCGAAACATTGCTTCAGAAATCCGCCAAAGTGTGCCGACATCTTTCGTGTCTATACTACATCAAAATCGATAAAATTATAATTTTCTGGCAATTTCCAACGTATTAAATTTCCGAAAAATTATCGGTCTCCGAGGGGACTTGAATCCAACATCTCTATATCTCCGGTATAGCGTGCTTAACCCTTGCACCACGGGGGCATTGGATCCAAGTCGCCTTAAATCCTCTTTGATGTCACGATGCCAGTAGATATCTTGTAATATCTCACGCACACTATATTATTAAACGGCAAGTGCGTAATAGTTAAACTAATATCCATAGTAATACTAATATTAATATGAATATAAATACTAAACCATCGTTGGCATTAGTAATGATAAAATTACAATATTCTTGCAATTTCCAACGTATTAAATTTCCGAAAAAATATCGGTCTCGGAGGGGACTTGAACCCTTGAACATCTCTATGTCTCCGGTATAGCTAAACCCTTGCACTACGAGGCCAATGAATCCAAGTCGCCTTAAATCCCTCTAGATGTCACGATGCTAGTAGATATCTTGTAATATCTTCTTTCTATCCTATTGTTGATTTTTGTACATTTAGTTATCTAAAATTTTTCCTAAATAAAATTCCTTAAAACCAGAAACGCCATTGGCTTTGCTGATAGGTGTACACGCCATTCAACATGCATTTCTTTGAATTTAAAGCAGTTCGTTTCCTATTAATTGCAATTGAATTCTACCGCTATCTATTCCTGGTAATAATAAACCTCTTGCAAGAGATTTTATTTATAAAATATCCTGTGCTACTTTGGAAAGTTGCCTAAAAATCTTATTTCTGTATCGTGTATTTCCCAAATTGTGTTTCAAAATCAGTTGTTTTTGCGGTTTCGGTCCGTACCAGGTGTGTTTTAGCGATTGTAATCCTAACACCATCCGACAATCACTTAATTATAAATTTATCTAAATCCAAGTGGTCCTGTGTCTAACATTTTGGTAAATTCAATTAGAGGAGAGAAAATGGGTTATTTGACTACATGGGATTGTTTTGCTTACAACAGGTAACAATTTGCATTATTACATTTAATTTGCTTTATTGAATCAGTAGTCATTATAATATTACTTTTGAATTTTAAAGAAATTTAAACAAGTAGATGCTGTTAGTGCTTCTTTTTAACTTTTTTCAGTTTGCTTGAACAATTTAAACAAATTTAAATTCTGCATGAATAATAGGCACCATAAATCACTTCTTTGAACGCTAAAATCCTGAATCATAAAGGCGAAAATAAAATTAGCGGTGTTTCACTTTCCTGTGTATTAATAAGAATTACTTGGCAATGTTCCTGTTGCAATGTTCACCTGTACGAATTAGAAAAACAGAATTTTCCACTGACGCACAAGTAAAACACGAATGTAAGGTGTTTCTTCTCTGCGGTTTGTTCTTTTTTTTTGTTGGAAGGTTATCACTGACTTGAATCAGTAATATTTACAGTTTGTACATTGCGTTTCAAAATTTTTACACAGTAGTGTTTTTAGGTTTTCCCAAACTAAATCGAAAACTAGCACAAACTATAAGCATTTGGAAATTAGGAATATATACAAAGTTATTTTTAGAACTGAATGCTGTTAGATCGCTTTTAGACTTTTTTAGACTAGTGTTTAAATTATTAGTTAATTAATATGTTTCTCCTATATAACACATGGGCTAAAAAGTCCCGAGCCTAACAAAGAAAACACGATTTTTTTGGTTCAAAATTAGCTTTATTCATCAACGTAATCTCCATCAAGAGCAACGCAATCATTCCAGCGCCGCTCTAACATTTCAATACCACTTTTGTAGAACGATTTACCTTCTGCCTCAAAATAGGCCTCAGTTTCAGCGATAACCTCTTCATTCGTGCGAAATTTCTTACCGGCGAGCATTTTTTTGAAGTCTGCGAACAGCCAGTAGTCGCTGGGAGCCAAATCTGGTGAATACGGTGGATGTGGGAGCAATTCGAAGTTCAATTCATGTAGTTTTGCCATTGTTTTGATTGACTTGTGACACGGTGCGTTGTCTTGATGAGACAAAATTTTTTTCTTTGCAATTTTCGGCATTCAAACGCTCCAATAACGCTATATAATATTCACTGTTGATGGTATTTCCTTTCTCAAGATACTTGATGAATATTACACCACGCACATCCCGAAATACCGATCGTTGTGCTTTCGGGCGCTTTGGGCAAGGTTCACCAGTTGCTATCCACTCAGATGACGATCGTTTTGATTCCGGAGTGAAGTGATGGATCCATGTTTCATCCATTGTCACATATCGACGCAAAAATTCCGGTTAGTTACGTTTAAACATGGCCAAACACTGTTCAGAATCATCAACACGTTCTTGTTTTTGGTCAACGGTGAGCAAACGCGGCACCCACTTTGAACAGAGCTTTCTCATAGTCAAATGCTCATGCAATATAAAGCCAATACGTTCTTTTGATATATTTACGATGTCAGCTAACTCACGCAACTTCGCTTTTCGATCATTCAAAACGATTTTGTGGATTTTTTTGATGTTTTCTAGTGTTACCGCCTCATTTGGACGTCCACTGCGTTCTGCGTTATCGGTGTCTCTACGACCACGTTTGAAGTCAGCAAACCAACGTTTTATTGTTGTTTCTGATGGAGCGGAGTCCCCATAACACTTTTCAAGCCATTGCTTCGCTTGAACGATATTTTTTCCCATCAAGAAGCATTGTTTTGAAAATAACAAAAGTAGCGTGACTCTTAGTACAATAACTCACAAACTAATGAATAGAATATCATGAAATTTTAACAGCTATCTTTTGAAGGTTAGTACTAACTGAGAGAAAGGTGACTGCAGTAAAACTAGCGTCATCTATGTGTTAGGCCCGGGACTTTTCAGCCCATGTGTTAGACAGTCCTAAATTTATGGACCTTTATGAGAATTTGATTCATTACTTATTACAAGGAAGAGAATGTGATTTTAGATTTTACTTATAAATAATACAGCAAAGATTTTCAATAATTTTTTATTTATTATTCGAACCTAAATATCATATTCTTATGACAACTTCTTGTGCACAATCCGCTTGGTATATTTACCTTTTAAAACAAAGTATCTGAATCCTTACAATGTCATCAAATAGATTCCTTTACATATATTTTTTTTTCATTTTTCCACAATGTAGCCGTTTTTCTTCTGCATTAAAGGATGTTTAGAAAAATCTGGACGCTGGGTAATTTTCTATATTTTAGAGATTTCTTGCCAAACACTAAATAACAGCCATTCATGAGATAACTTACAATCCTGTTCGTATACAGTTAATTTTTTTTTGGTGATGTAAAAAAACAGAAAATTCATAATCAATCGAAATAGTTATGGTGGTTGTCCCCTAAGTTTAGCATATAAAGCTGGCATAAAACTGTAGATAGCTTTTAAAGACTTTATTGTGTTTCGAAGTTTTCTTCGCGAAGATTAATGCACCTTTGCAAGCGTTCGAGCCAACTCTGAAAGCAGTTATCCCACTCATTTGTTGGAACAGTCAAAATTGCGTGTTTGAAGGCATTGCCTGTTCCTTCTGACAACTGGAACCTTTGATCCCGCAATGCGTTCTTGATTTTCGGAAAGGTAAAGAAATCGTTGGGACTTAGTTTATTTAGTTTGGACTATACGGAGGATGGTTTAACAATTCGACGTTTTGTTACGTTAAAAATCCAATTGTCTTGCGTGGTGTATGCGATTGTTCATGCAAAACTTTTTGAATTGAAGTCTTTGAAATCTGCAATGATGTCTCAAGCTCGCGATATACTGATCTTCTTTGATGATCTTACGCACAGTGTTAATGCACCTGCTCGAAAAATTGTTGAGTGATGCGATGCTTCGTTGCTAAAAACGGATGTCGCATCTCAGCAGCTACTTCGTCAAGTACATATTTGCTATACTTTTCTCCAGACGGAATTTACAACAAATCACGTTCTAATAAATCTTCCCTAAAATCAATGCCTGTTAAGTTTAACCAACATTTTAACAATTTCATGTTTTTTTTCGTACAAGTAACAGAAACGATAAACAAAACGCGTCAAATAACTTGGCAACGTTCCTCTTTGTGAGCTCCAATTTCTTGTAGACATTTTTCTCCGTTCCAAGTAACATTAAAAAGAAATTGAGTTGGTAATCCTTCTTCTATTTATTAGTCACAAAACATCAACTTTTCGAAAATGTAGAGGAGTTTCAACATAAAAATTATTGAGCTTTGTAATACTTTCATGTTTTATGAGTTAATGTATCCATTTACGCGATTTGTTGCAAACAAGTTCTACGATATGGAAATAATTGTAAATTATTGACAATTCCTTTTGTTGAATAAGAATTGAAGTTTTTGGAGCATCATTCTTGATCTAATAACATTATCAATTGCTTCTTCCGTCTGGACTTTTAATCACCCGCTAGCATTGTGTCTTCTCATAGCAGCAGTTTGTCGAAAATACTGAAGCAATTCTATTGCGTGTATTCTGAAAAGCATTATAAAATAAGATTGGTAAATGCTTTCAAAGATTGTTTTATGATATATTAAAAGGTTAAATGAAATTAACAGCCGATACGTATTCATGCTTTGCAATGCTTCACCTTATAAAGCGCGATTTATTAAAAATTATCTACACTTAACAAAATTGCCGTTGCTAAATCGGGTTGGAAATTCCCCAGACTTAAATATAATAGGAAATGTATAGAATGTTTAACGAACATCCTTGGGGAAATACACCAGTAACAAAGGATTAATGAAACGTATTAAAATTAAAAAATGTGAAAAAATATGATCGAAATAGAATTGGTAACATAGAAAGCTGTAGAGAGCTTATCCAAAAAACTATACTACTATTAAGTGCTGTTTATTAAATCAAAAGGACATGCTGCGTGATCTACATGCATATTTGCATGCCTCAAAGTTTGAGAGTAAAATGTGAAAATGTTTCGGCAACAAACCGACACAACTATTAATATTACTTCTCTTGTAGAACTAAAGATTAAAAATGTAAAAAAAGAGTCTGTAAGATGAAAATGTATTTATTTATGACATTTCTAAAATCCTCCAAACGACGTAATTTAAAAAAAAATACACGAGACATTACCGCATGCATAATAACTTGAAAAGCATGTGTAACATATGTTGAAGTTTACAATTAAGCGAAAACTCTTCGAAGCCAGTGCAAAACAGCTACACATCGTCGTGTGTGCTCGTAACATATACAAGAAAGAATACTGCACAAGGAATTTTCTTCCAAATTATTTCTATCACACTTATGAGCAAAATTCTTTCCAGCCGTATGGTTTCCTTGTGTATTTATTTACTCAGCAAAGTTTTGGCAATAATAGAATACGTCCTACTCTAGTTTATCTTCATGCTGTAAACAATTTATAAATGTTACGTTGTAAATCGTTTGATAAAAGCGTAAATGTCAAGCAAGAATATCATACAGCATATCTTGGAAATTTTCCTAAAAGATTTTGATGCGATACTCGGAAAAGTTTAGTAGTCGTAAATTTCTTCTACAATTGGATTTGCTGGCAAATAAAATCTGTATTTTATTTTACAAAATAAAACCTAAACTTTACTTCAGTTTAAATCTGAGAAGTTAAGATACACAGGTTAAGACGAGTTTAACAGTTGTAAGAGTCGTGTTAGAATAGCATTTTATGTCTATATAGAAAGACATACAGAAAAATATACGTGCACTACCGGCCATAAGTCTTTACTCACTTGCGTATTTAGAGATTCTTACAAGAAACTACTTTTTAACCCTACCAAAATATTTGTATTACAAAACTTTAAGTACGAGGGAGGTTATAATTCCTCTGCCAGTACGATATAGAGAATTGACTCTTTTTGCGGATCAGGCGCGGGCAGGTAGACGGATTAGATGAAGAACAGGTTTTCGGAAATGTTTATCACTGCCGTATAAAATATGAAAATAAGACGACACGAGCATTTTAATATAATGAAAAATTTAATTTGCATTCAACTTTCGTATTGCAAACAGTGAATACTGGAGAATTTGTGCTAAGTGTTTTAAAACAGCTAGCAATATCGGGAAGAAAAGAAATATCTACGGAAACGCGTGCTCAAATATCAAAATATCGGTAAAAATAACCGAGAAATTGCTAAATTACAGAAATTAAGCCGTAGAATCCTGAATTATAATGTATCAAAAACATTCAGAAACTGTCTCTGCCAATATTGACATGTTGAACAAGATCCAGGAAAAAAATAGAAAAAATAAATACAATAATTGCGATTTTCATTGATGTAAGAGGAGCATTTGATATCGTATTCAAATCAAAACTAATTCAAAAAATAAAAAAAATCTACCCCCAATGCTCTACATAACACATGGGCTGAAAAGTCCCGGGCCTAACACATAGATGACGCTAGTTTTATTGCAGTCACCTTTCTCTCAGTTAGCACTAACCTTCAAAAGACAGCTGTTAAAATTTCATGATATTCTACTCATTAGTTTGTGAGTTATTGTGCTAAAAGTCACGCTACTTTTGTTATTTTCAAAACAATGGATCAAAAACAATTTCGTGTTTTATTTTTACACTGCTTCTTGATGGGAAAAAATACCGTTCAAGCGAAGCAATGGCTTGAAAAGTGTTATGGGGACTCCGCTCCATCAGAAACAACAATAAAACGTTGGTTTGCTGACTTCAAACGTGGTCGTAGAGACATCGATGATGCAGAACGCAGTCGACGTCCAAATGAAGCGGTAACACCAGAAAACATCAAAAAATCCACAAAATCGTTTTGAATGATCGAAAAGTGAAGTTGCGTGAGTTAGCTGACATCGTAAAGATATCAAAAGAACGTATTGGCTTTATATTGCATGAGCATTTGACTATGAGAAAGCTCTGTTCAAAGTGGATGCCGCGTTTGCTCACTATTGACCAAAAACAAGAACGTGTTGATGATTCTGAGCAGTGTTTGGCCATGTTTAAACGTAAAAAACCGGAATTTTTGCGCTGATATGTGACAATGGATGAAACATGGATCCATCGCTTCACTCCGGAATCAAAACGATCGTCATCTGAGTGGACAGCAACTGGTGAACCTCGTCCTCGAAACATACATACAATACAGAAGAAAAATCAAGCAGAAGATATTATAAGAAGAAATATAAGGAAGGAATACGCGAAAAAAGAAAGAAAAGGAATATGTCATCTTTGGTTTCAAACAAAAGAACATTTATCCGTAGATCGAAAGGGGAACAAGCACTTGAATGATGTATTACATCAGCAGTAAGACATGGAGGAGGATCCGTCATGAATTTGGGTTGTTTTGGCGATATGTCTGTGGCCGATTTGGTCAAAATATTATAGTATTCTTAGAAAAGAAAGTTATAGGGGAACATTGAAAGAAAATTGTTGTTATCAAGTGGCCGCCATAAAGTTCAGATCTTAATCCGATCGGGCTTTTGTGACTCGACCGGCAGCGTCGAAAATCTGTTCCAAATTTGACAATAGTACTTTAGGCGCAACTACAGAATACATAGAGGAAAAAAATAGAGCCGCTAACACTGGCAAAGTTGTTAGAGAGAATACCAAGATTGCGTGCAGCATTAATAAAAGCGAAAAGTTAGCAAATTGATAAGCGCATTATTTTTATAACTGCTATAGTTCTTTGTATAAGTACAGAATAAAGGTGTATTATATGAATTAGTTTTTGACTTGTTTTTGCAATATTTCAAAGATGGGTAAATATTTATGGCCGGTAGTGTACTTACACATATCGAAAAATACCTCTTAAGTACTTTGTTTGTTTCGTAAATTCACATTCCTCTTCTTAACCCACGTTGAAATTAATACGTCTGCTTGTAAATGCATCAATGGTAGTATAAATAAAGTGCAGAATGCGACATATACAGATAGCAGGGATAAGTACGCGTTCTAAAAATGCGTCTGGCATTGAACGAAATCCCGTATTTTCAGGATCGGGTAAACAGAAAAGGTATTTCGCTAGAATGCAACAAGTTGAACTAGAATCAACATTCGGAGATTGCCTGTTACTGTTGATGGATGATGTTTTGAATTCAAACAAACTAATTATAAACCGTACGCTATGTTAGTTTTTAATAATTTTGATCGACAAGAACTGTAGTGTAATAAACAAATCTCACAAATTTTCGGAAGTGAGATAGTGAAACTCCATAAGACTTTATACTGTCATCTTAGGTGCGAACAAAGTATATTATGAAGTTATTATTATTACTTTACATGGCAATTGTTTTGATACAACAGAAATTTATACACTGCTTTACTACACATCGTACGCTTTGCAATTACATACACTACCGTCCATATTAGTTGGGACATGTTAATAAATTTTAAAAGAATGAGAAAACTTTCAAACTCATTTTTCCAAAACTTTTTTTGCATTTGATTAATAGTTGATCGACCATCTCAGCATAAGACTACGGAAGTTTTATTGAAATGATATCTGATTTATCGTCGCAAGAAAAACTTAAAATTATTGCCGTTAATGGAATTCTGGTGTAGTTTAAAAGATGAATATCCTTGATTCTCACAATAAGCCGATAATAAAAATCAGTACCACTCATCTCATTAAAATTTAAGTTTAAAAGTCCCGCCCCACAAAACCATACTATTGAAGCAAGTCACGGTGAGATAGTTATTCCAATATAATAATTTTAGAATGAACCATAACCGCGAATTAAAATTACGTACCATATCATACATCATCGTTTGATAGATACCAACTAAAATTAAATTATACAAGTAAAAAAAAAGTAATTTTAACGAAAAATAAACCAAATCTTCTTACATTCCGTTCACCAGAGAGACTCCCTTTTGTGCGAAGAACAGCATGCACAATCCGAGGCATCCGCTCCACTAGTTTTTCAAGGACTCTATTTGGCATATTAATCCATTCCTCTTGTAAAATGCTCCACAGGTTGCCTAGGGAGGTAGGGCATAATTTTCGGACCCTCCCATGCAATTCATCTCATAACAGCTCGATGAGGTTTAGATCGGGGCTTTGCGGTGGCCATGTCATTATTTATAACGTGCCATTAGCTTGTTCTTCATTTAAGAAATCTTTACAGAGTGTTTGAGATTGTTGTCCTACATGAATACAAAATTTGCGCCGATTAGATGTTGTCCAGATGGTATTGCATTTTCTTGCAGTATTTCTAAATAACCCTCATTTCGCAAAATATTTTCGATTCGCTTCAAGTCTCCTGTACCGGCGTAGGAAAGACAATCCCAAGCAAGCACAGAACTTCGTCCTTGCTTAACAGCTGGCACAATCCCGCAACATTCTATGACCTTTCGCTCTTCTTACAAAAACGCGTCTTGATTTTCCTAACACCTCAAACTTTGACTCGTCAATCCATAGCACCCCTCATCGACTCTCCAACTTCTGCCCATTGTAGCCGTTTTTGTCTATTTTCTCGTCGAAGTATGGGTATTTTTGTTGCAATGCGGCTGTGAAGATTTGCAGCTTTTAACCTTCTTTTCACTGTAGTAATAGAAATTTTCCTTGCACGGTCGCGATTCATTTCGGCGGCGATTTCTGGTGTTGTCAGTCTCCTATTTCACTTGCTCAGCAATTTTATACGCTCATCGTCGGCGGGAGGTATTATTCTCTTATGACCTGAACGTGCTCGATCTCTTAAACTGCCCCTGCGTTGATATCTCCGAATGATATCGCCAATAGTCGATTTATTAACATGTATTTTTTTGGAGATTTGACGCCCTGAATAATCTTTTTGATGAAAGGAACAATTACAGAGCGCTTTTCTAAACTTGTCGATTTTCCTCCCTGGTATTTTAATGGCTTTAATCAGGTGCACACAAAAAGATACGCTCTTAAAATTAACGCACACACAAGCAGGTTTATTTAGAAACTAAAGCATTTATCAATACACTTTCGGGTGGCCTGCTCCCACCCCCAAGAGTATTGTAAGTTTATTACCTGCAATACTGTCTCAAAAATAATCCTATTTGTGGCGATGAGGATTGTTTTGAAAATTACTGTATTGGATTATAAAATATAATAGGTTTTTAATCATTCTCTAATCGATATTCTTGGAAGTTGCCTGTACAATTAATAAACAATAACCTTCATAAAGAACCTAATATAAATGTTATTTATACATAAAAACAATTATATTATCTTCTAGTAGAGTTTACAACATTTCACTAGGTGTCCGAACTAATATGGGCGGTAGTGTACATAATACCGCACATCTGCAAAAAAAACGTATTAATTTAAATAACAGATGTAACCCTTTTAACTCACATTAAGGTTTAACTAAACAAAGCCAGACATACGCGCGCTACAATTAATTCTTACGCTTGTACCTCGTGCAATAATGGATGGCAAGGACGCCTATTAAAGTAAAACGTTTCTTTTCCGAAACGATATCCCGGCAACACGTGGAAAGTTGCCAGAGTTGGCAAATGAAATATGTAGATGCGTGAAAACGCACTCATTTAATTACACACGTATGCATGTATGTATCTAGTTCGTGTAGTGCGTGTGCGAATTATACGTACGTAAACAAGTACAGACACGCGTATTTTTGAAAACGTTTATTTATTACGGGTTGCGCAATGCAAGCTAGTGCGTGTGGTCCGACACTTTACATTTAAAATATGTAGCGCGTTCGTCTATTGGCGGAATCGGGATTTCTTTTGCGCGAAAACGTAACTGTTAACAGTTGAATATGGTGCTGAAATTCGCTTGATTATGACAATTATCAACCAATTAAGTGATTCTATATAATGAAATTTGTCAAAGAATCGTGACTTGTATCAATATACAGTGTTGTCAGTTTGAACCGCAACACTTTAAAATTTGTTAAAATTGTGTTACTAATTGTATAGAATGTTAACTAAATAGCTATTACTGCTAATTGTACATCGATGAAATTGGATATGTATCCAATTTTAAACACAAATCATTGCATGCCCTACGGTGGTCGGTATAGGAAAAAGCGCAGGGAATTTGATTTAAATATATGGCACCAACGCTATAAATATGTTTTACATAGTTAATTCGATATGAATACAAAGTAAAAACATCATACAAGAGCGAATCAAAGATGAACTGGACTTTGGCTTTAAAACATTTATTGGTACAGTAAAAAAAATTGAATACATCTCCTCTTTTATTTTTTCAACCGTATTAGAAGTTTTTTTAGTTCCGCTATCAAAGAATAAATGTGGTCGCGTCTGTAACCAATTGCGCACGAACATTTCCACACCTTCGTCGTCGTCAAAGTGGTGACCTCCCAGTTCTTCGTTGAGTGGCCCAAACATGTGGTAGTCTTACGATGGCAGATCGGGACTGTAGGGCGGATGTTCCAGTGTTTCTCAATGAATTTTGACTTTTTTTGGGTCAATGCAGCCGTGTGTGGTCCAGTATTCTCATGGAGCAGAATCGCACTTCGCATGTCTCGCCCTTTTCGTTGATAGGGCCAGTTTCACTTTATCAAGCAGTTCGCACTGTACGTCTTCGATCAGCTCACGGATCGTGCGAATATTCGCCTCACAAAATTTAATAATAATACGTTGTTGAACAGACGTGTACACCTCTTGATCAAACATGATGCTACTAACACCCCATCTGCTCTGGTGAACCGAACCGGTTTACTGCCCTCCCCACCTTACATCCTCCAAACACATATCAAACCATCACGCCACTCACTTCACCTAGAAGGCGTTAAAAAGGAAAGACCAATTCATATTTGATTCGCCCTTGTGTGTGTAGATGATGTTATATTTCAGTACCGCAGCACAAGAAGACGTAGATATTTATTATTTAAAGCAAAAAAAAAGGTAAAATTGGAGTTGAGATGAATAATCAATGGAAGAAAGTTCTCCGTAAGATAACTATCTCGGATAGCCATTCCCAGATGGCGCTGTGTACCGCCCGACCGGGATGAGCGGGAAATTTAAACAGTTTACTTGAATACATTGTCGGGACTGTTAATTGTTTTCTGTTTGAACCCAAAGAAACGAAGGCTATATTCTATTAGGAATATAGTTTCAGATGTCGAAAGTGTGGACTTCTGGCTGATAATTGTAAAACTTATTACTTAATGAAATAAAAGTCTTCGTTTTATTTTTCAATTTTATTTACTTAAAATATATATAATACAATCATACTGTATACCCATCCCCAATACCTTGAGCCATACTCTTTCTCTATGAAGCAGATTTTCAAATTAGTACAGATCTAATGGTAAACTGATAACTACAAACTGCAATTTCTTAAATGTATTTGCAGTTTATATTTTTTTTAACATTTTAGTTTGATTTCGGTATAATTATTGTTTGAAATATATGCACTTCGATGTGTTGTACGCACCGCTCATAATTTCTTGGGAAACAATACATTTTGAATACTTGTATGGCACTCTTTCGACATGCGACACATTCGCCTCTTTTTTTTCTGTATTTCCAGTCAAAATATACAGTAACAAAAAGCAAAACTTCTTTTTGAAACCGCAACTATTACTTTATGTTATTACAACAATACCCAAACAACAATGACGATACAAATCATCCGATAAAGGTCAACACAACGATCTTAGCTTGTCGCGCCATCTGTGAATGGCCAAGCGCCTGCTCACAATAGATATTTTTAACGAAATAAACAAAAATAACTATAGCGGACAACTTTTCCCTATCTAGTTGGAGGTCTATTATAGTCTGTGATCTATACCACTTCGGTGATTTACTGCTTGTCCGACGGGCCGATGGACACTACGCTCTCTAGCGGTATTTTGAGAACTAAAAGAAACTATTTCTAACAAGAGCGTCATTGAAAGTCATTAGAGATCGTTGAAAACGAGGTGGTCGATTTATTAACTACTATCCTCCTATAATACATTAACAAAATGCTTACTTACGAAACATCCTGTATACTCGAACCAAGTTTAACAAAGTAGACTACGTAATTGCGTACAAAATTCATCTACAATTCTTTTTAGGTCTTTCCTGCGGTATAACTAATGAAATTTCCCACCCTGTATAACAATATATATCTATATATGGCTACTTGAAACTAGAATTTGTCACCGATCTTGTAAATGTGTATGGAAATTTCAAACGCGAAGAGATCTGTACTAATACCTTTTTTCAGAGCTTAACATATAAAAAGATATACACCCAGGGACATGAATATGAGGCACCCTTTAGATGTTTTAATATAACGGTATTAACAGACAAATAGTCTTTATCTGCCACTTCTTAGTAGTAGTGTAAATGGAAGGGTTGGTGGGAGAAATACCGTTCTTAATTTATTGCTGTATTTGCGGAACTAATTGTATTTTATACTTAGTATAGTTCAGCAAAGTGACCGGTGAACATCAGTATTTTTGTTTTAAATTATATGTGCCTTTGTTATTGGCAAATAAAAATATTTATTCGTGATTAGTTTATGTGTACGGAACTGAGAGTAGCGTGCGCAAATTATTACATTATTATTGCCGAAGGATTATCCCAAGTGATGATTAGTAAAAAAGTAAAATGTTCACGGTGCGCCGTACAAACAACGTCGGAGGCCTGGTGAAGAATACTATTTCGATTGTGTGGTGCCTACCATCAAACATCGTGGTGGTAGTGTCATGATATGGGGATGTATGTCGTCGACAGGAGTTGGAGGGATGTTCGTGTGCGCTGGTAGAATGAACTCGAGGACCTACGCCTGCATGTTAGATGAAGTTTTTCTGCCCTCAATTGAAAAATTATTTGGAATTAGTACTGACGAAGTTTTGTTTCAACAAGATAATGCACCATGCCACACTGCAGCTGCAAATTTAGCGTGGTTTTATTTGTTCATTGTTTATCTTAAAGATAATTGAAAAAAATGGGGATGCCTAATAATTGTGTCTCTCCCCGTGTTTGTAACAATTGCATAACATTATCTTCTAATATATTTTAGAAAGTAACTAAATAGTCAAAAATCAAGCAATCATTGTATTGAATATTAATTGTCATTCTGTACATATTTCCTGGAGATCCGATTACGTAATTTAACGATTGTTCTGTGGTATTTACGGAACATGAGAGTAACGTAACAAGCTATAAAATAAGCCTTCTACCTGTTTAAAAACCTCTTTAGCGGCTAATATGGGGCTGAGAGATGTGAGAATTAGCGGCAATAGTAGAACAACATAACAGAGTTGTAGTTTAAATTTTATACATACACATACATTACGTAAGTGCCCCGACAAATATAGCTGAGCCGATTCGTAACCGTAAACATTCCTCAAATAATTTTACATATGCACGCGGAATTCAAATAAAAATGAATGGAGAATGAAGATGGAGAAAAATTATCGGTTCAGGCGGTTCCCACGCGCAAAATTCGAATGCGCGACACGTTCCGTTCATTGATCGATGACTCAATTGGCCAAGAGAAATGAATTCGTGCGATTATATGAACGAAGAATAATTTATCGCTTATGGACGTTAAAAAGAAAGAACACGATACCACATAAATAAATATACGAGGTTGTTAAACTATTAACAACGTCTTATCTTCTTTTTTTCAAAATTAACACCATATCTATTTTTATCATATTTAATTAATTTGGAAATATTGTTAATTAGATATGCAGAAGGTAGTGATATGTAGTTCGCGATCAACAGAGACATGAATTCCTTGAAGACCATTGAGAAGAATATATTTGATTGGTCTCGGGGATTATTTGCTGGGAAGTGAAATTCAAAATAAGATAAGTGAATTAAGGTTTCTTTATTATTTTGCAACATTAATCAATTTTAAGCCATTTGAACAACGATGCTGAATATCTTTATGCAATTTTTTATTACGATCATTCTCAAGATCAATAAAATACTACTGTTGTTAAGGACATACATTGTTTTTGTGAATGAATTTTAAATTTCTAAGGAAATGTATTTTGTTTTATCCATTTTTTTAGTACTTTATGTATTTTATATGCTTTTATCTTCTTTGCAACCGTATGGGTTAGCATTATCACCTTATTTTCATTTAGAATATTACTATATTTTCATTTTTATCATTTATTTATTTTGCTCTCTGTAGAATATATCGAATTTTATTTTAATATGTATGTACGTTACGCATTGTATATCTATGCAAGCCGGCCATTCACAATACTCTAGCTAAAAGTGCCTAATTTAAAAGTCATTCAGTGCAACGTCGTCGAACAAATAATGGGAGTTTCCTTAATATTTAATATATACAAGCACAGGCAGTCGACTCCCGCGTGGCGGTCGAGGTATTAGCGATCATGCATTATCGGTCACCTTTCGTACCTCGTCGTAACGTTTA
The DNA here is from genome assembly GCA_023509865.1 of Trypoxylus dichotomus. Lineage (NCBI taxonomy): Eukaryota > Metazoa > Arthropoda > Insecta > Coleoptera > Scarabaeidae > Trypoxylus > Trypoxylus dichotomus. The sequence goes on along the minus strand of CM042074.1, from coordinate 9,548,583 downwards.
CAGTAACGTTGTCGGACGAATATTGGAAGTTTCTAATAGTTTCAAGTTTTGGCGGGAATCGTTGAGGCCGTTGTCATCTACACATTTATTTAGTCTTCTGTTACGATTCTAGCGGGAATCATTCTGTTAAGGTTGTCGGAGCGCATGTATAGATTTCTCTATTAAGTACAAATGCTGGACTTTCTATTATCGTGCGTCGAGACTACTGTGCCCGTTGTCGTCTATATATTTATTTGCTCTTCTGTTACGATTCAGGCGGGAATCATTCTGGTAAGTTTGTCGGAGCGCATGAATAGATTTCTTTAATAAGTACAAATTCTCGATTTTCTATCATCGTTCGTCGAGACTACTGTGTCCGTTGTCGTCTATACATATTTTTAGTCTTCTGTTAAGTTTGTGTCGGTATTCATTTTGGTAAAGTCGTCGGCGCACATGTATAGACGGTCGCTGCGGTCGCAGCGCCCGTTGTCTTTTGTACAATTTTTCGGTCCTTTGTCGTATCGGCACTTAGACCTCTTTTTCATTTACTTGTTCATCGTAGCGGACGAGATTCACGGACCATTTTTCTATATGTAATGTCTGCTTCATCGCTCCGTTTTCCTTGTCGGTGCGCATTTCGCACATTTGCTGGCTACTGGCTTTTTCCCTTCTTTGGGGCGCAGTAGCAGAGAGCTAAAGATTGCACATAGCGTATTGTTTCAAACGAGAACGCCTGGGTAGCTGTCACATTACTTTTGGTTTAAGATCGGCTATTATCGCTACTGTCGCCCTCGACCAGGCCTTCAAACTCTGAGAGATAGGGTGGGTTCCCCTATAAATGTGTAAATAACGAACGTATTTGGTTCAAGTACAAATACAAGCCAATGATACAGGGCTAAGACCCTTAGGCAATTTTAAAATAAGGAAAATGTATTAGGCTCCCGGAAAGGGACATATAAATAAGCATAGCACCGAGGTGCGCTTATAAATTTAAGAAGTAAATAGGATTGGCTCCCCTATAAAAAGGCAGTGGTGCATGCAAACATACAGAGGCATTAGTACATGTCTCTAACAAAGCTTCAGCGGAAGCATATAAGAATTTAACATTTTAAACACAATTAAAACATAGCTTTGCAACGTACATGCTGAGCCAGTACTTTATATAGCTAACAAGGAAAACATACATATACACATGCTAATGTACATTACATGTATAAGAGAGCTCGAATAACTGCAATTATTGCGAATATATATATATCTTACGTACATCGTAACTATACATAGGCAAGAGTGGAAACCGTGTACACATTTTATTTTTTAAATATATTTTTTGCGCATGCGCATTGAGTTTCACTGTACAACCTTTCCTCTAGTAAATAAGCGAACATACTCTACAAGTAAGTATTGGTCAAGTAATTTAGGAATTTACGAGCAGGCTACAGCGGCGCTGTTCTTCAAACCAGGAGAACGTAACAACATCCGTCTCAATTTTAACAATTGTGCTAACATTCTTTTGTTAAATCCTATTCTTGGGAAAGTCCATCTCATTATTGCAAAGTTGAAGCAATGCTAATCAGTTTCCAGATGTTATTATAGTTCTTATTAAAATGGCGAATATATGCATAAATAAGCAAACTAATGATGAAATATGCACGTGCATATACACTTATCGTAAGGTGTCCATATATGGATTATATGCACTAAGAAAATGGTAAAACACCTATTCTTAGAGTGGGAAATGGGTAAGTAGAAAATGTGGAAGAAATACACCAAAAAACAAGCATTTTGCATAAAATCCAGTCTTTAGTTGTAAATAAGAATCCCGATTTTGAAACTATAGTGCATATAGACAAGACTTTAACTGAAAACCAAGAGCGCGAATACAATGCGAATGATCTTTTTAAATTCAGGAACACCACGTCCTTTTCCAAATACGTAATCTGTTCCACATTCTCGCCGTAGGAGTATGACTGAATGAGCACTGGAAGGCATGTTAATGACCCAATACTACAGCGAATTTTTCCGTCACCCTACATCAACAGCGCAATCAAACTAAAATTGTAAATAATTACATTGACTAGTTTTAATATTGATTGTAATCGAGTCGTACGTTACTGCGCTCATTTCTGCTGCCTTAATCACCACCCATTTGATGTCTGCATTTTACAGATGACTGCATTAATTTTTTCTTCGATTTGAAGAGCAGGACATCTGTCAATCTCAAGTGGAACTTTACGCTTAAAAAACGTTCGATAAACGGCGACAGAGAAACGAGAATTTAATTTCTCGGTAACCGTGAAGTGCATATGGATCGAAAAAAATTAAGTACCAACGTTCGGCAAAGCGAAGCGGTTTCCTTAATATCGGACGCGTACTATCTCGTATGTAAATTAACGATAGATTTGAATCGTATCGGTGAAACGTCGGAAAGAATAACAATAAACACGAGACAAAACGCGTTTAATATTCGGTCCGTGTACGCTACACCTTCACTTTTTATCATTCGCCTTATATGCATTCGCCGCGCGTACTAAACATGTCACCTTTTATTGATCGATTGAAATTTTTCAATGGTGTGCGCGATGTAGGGTAATGCATTCACGATTGCAGGTAATTTATATATCGTTTTGGAACGTGAAATGTGGACAATTAAGGGCGACGTCGGCGATCGTTTGGAAAATACCGTATCGAATCGAATGTATTGTATAGAGATTAGTTATAACGGTATACTGTTTTTCCTTAAAATGATTAAAAACGCAATGTTTTCTGACGAGTCTTTTAGTGAATTTCAGTTGAATATTTTGATAAATAATATTCACACATTTCTGATTTAATAAACATTTTATTCACTTGTAGAAGGTTCTACTAGGATACCCTAGGTTTGCTCGATTTTGGAAACAGAATCTAGCATATGCCGATTTATTTGAGGTGCCTAATCTTTGGGATGGTAAATGAGACGCGAGGTGTAAAAGAATTAGGGTATTAAATTTTTTTATGATTTTTTAATGTATTCCCCTTCAACTTGAACGCACTTGGATCAACATTGCTGAATTGCCCATTTGTGCGATAACCTCTCTTAAGATGTTCAAAATACTGCTCCGATGTTGCAAATTCTTAGTTCGGCCGAAGTTTCTTTCCAGCAAAAGGTAACATTTGGTTTGGGTCTAGATTTAGCGAACAAGGTGGATTATGCTTGACCGGAAATCTCATTTGATCAAAATTTTCACCAACGCTTGAATGCTGTGGGACGGTGCCATTCTAGGTCATTTTTCAAAAACTGCGTTGTAATAGTTAATACTATAAATGTGACTATATTCATATTTAAGGAAATATAAACGCAGGCGCACGACACACACAGAGTAACACAATCAGGCAATAGTTATTCGTCATCTTATTTAGGCATAAAGATAAGTAATTGTAGAATCTAGCATAATAAACGATGGTATAGCGTTTATTATAATTATAGTGTATTACTAGAGGAACATAAAACAACACAAAACAATTTTTAGAAGCAAATGATTGGTATTATAAAAGCCACTAGATGGAAAACAGTTGACATAAATCTGTTTCTCCATCTGAAAACTACATCAACACATGCAACGTTTACAACTATATTACTGCATCTTCAACCCGATAGAGTTTATATGGTTTTAAGTAGGAAACCATCACAATAAACGTTCAAAATCCTCTGGAATGTAACATCAGAAAACTGGGGCCTTTTTGTTAATCATGTTATTAAAAGAAAGTAAAAATATGGATATGTATGAGGTCTGTTCAGATAATAATCCAACATTTTGAATAACGTGAGACATAGTGATTTCGGATTGCTATTTGAGTGCGATATGAAACTAGGGAAAGCCTTCATGAAAACGTTTCAACTTACGGAGATGATAGTGTGGGCCCTGCATTCAAAAGTGGTCATCAATCAATTCAAGATGACCCCCAACCAGAACCTTGACATTAGCTAATGACGTCCACGTTCAGAACTGCCGATTATCAAAGAACTTGCAGAAGATATTAGCATCTCAATAGGGTTATGGCATTCAACCCCATGTTAAAGTGAATTTCATTATTTCTTTTAATTTTGGTTTTTTGTGAATTTAGAGTATTATAAAGACGTTACGGTAAGCCAACTCATGATTCCTCGAGCATGACAATGCGCCTGATCACTCTGCTTTGTTGATTCGCTAAACATCAGATGTCGGTCCTCCGTTAGCACTCCAACCTGCGAGATCTATCTTCGGGTAATATTTTCTAATTCCTGGAACTGAAATCAGCGCTGAGAGGACGTCCTTTTGAAACCATTCATGGTATTAAAACAAATTCATCACAGATATTGAAGGAAATAATATACGCAACTACGTACACGAGATAAAGTCCTTAAATGATATTTGGAAATCGAAATGAATAAATAAAAAGGAAACATGACAACTTTAAGTATAAAAACAAACATGCGCTTAATGAAAACTTTATAAGACCGACCTAATAAATTGATGAGTTAACGACAGGAACGCATGTATGTTGTTGTAGACTTTCGCGGCCGTTGTATTTTTTTTTTTAAGAAATTAGGTTTCCGAGTTCAAACCGCGATGGCTGGGAAAACGGCCACGGAAAATCGAAATATTTTGCTAGAGGTTCATGGCGGATGTACTCCATCATTTTCTACCGTCAGCTTCTAAGTGAACGAGTTCAAACGTGGCCGCACAAGCACAAATGACGAACCCCGCAGTGGACGCCCAAAAACCAACGATGAAATGGTCAACAAGATTCATGATGTCGTGTCAGCCGATCGTCGCTTGAAGCTGGAGCAGATATCAGAGACAACAGTCATCTCAGAAGAATGCGTTGGCCATATCCTACACATAATTTTGGGTCTGAAAGAGCTTTCGGCGCGATGGGTAGCGCGTTTGCTCACACCGGAGCAAAAACGAAATCGGGCGACCGTTTCGCAGGAGTGTCTGGCCAGGATCCAACGCAATCCAAGGGATTTCTTCATGCGTTTCGTAACCGTGGATGAGAATTGGATCCACCACTACATACCGGTGACCAAGGAACAGTCGAATCAGTGGACTTCTCCGGATGAATCGGCTAAGAAGAAAGCAAAGACAGTTCCATCTGCTGGAAAGGTCATGGCGACCATTTTTTGGGATTCCCAACGTGTGATCCTCATCGACTATCTGCAGAAGGGAAGGACGGAAACATATCAGGTCGTCCTCGTATACCGCATAAAAACCAAAGGCCCCAAGATCGAACCCTGCATAATTTTGGTGTTAAACACAACGCGCCATTACATAATAAAATTGCAAATAATTTGAATACAACAAATTATCTGCTCAATGAAGGAAAACAGGGAAAACAAAATATAATTAATAGATATTTTCAGTAAAGTTCTATTTAAAATAAAATAACCATAATAATTCACTACTACTCTCATTTATTTGCAGCATGCATAAACATGCCATTCATTGTCGATAATCTTCTCTATATCTTAGACGGCTTCCCTTTTGAGATAGTAGTAGTAGTAGTATTTAAGATAAAGAATATTGTTTGTAGAAGTAAATTACCAACGTTGTTTGAAAACTAGCAGCTGGGTAAAAATACTACAATGAGACTAGTAATAATATACCCAAAATGCACCGCCATTTTCCGCTGTAACCTCCAAAGAAGAATAAAAGACAATTTACGCTAGCGGAGGAAAGATAACGTCATTAGCCGAAAGCGAAGCGTCTATCGAGTAAAACGTTTCGAGTTTGACGATAGGTCCATTTCTACTGGCTCTTACAGAATCCCGAAACTTTCGAGTTCGACAATATCAAGCTTACGGAATCCCGCGCCTGCAAGATTAATAACAACAAATATTAGTAAAGGTGAAGTTCGGTTATTTTCTTAACAAAACAAGATCTCTAATAAGAAAACGATTTTGACAGAAAATGATACGTAGTATGATTTCAGCATAGATAGTATTCTTACAGGAGCGTGTGCGCTTGAGAGCAGGTAAATCTCAAAATCTTTGCTACTATTAGTCGAAAAAACACAGATGTTCAAGCAAAAAATTCTCAAGAAAGAAAAATGTGAACATTATCCAACAATTGTTTGCTTTAACATCTAATATGCTTAGCTCTACAGATTAAACGGGCAGCATCATTTTCTAGATTATTGTTAGTCTTTATGAAAGAAGTTGGAACGTGTTATTTTATATATTACGAATACCTTGGGTACCAAATAATTTTAATAAGTTATAGGCATCCTGTACAATCAAAACGAAACCTATTAGATACCCATCTAACAGTATTTAAAAGGCTCGTTACCATATTTATTCGGACTGTCGTCGATAAATCAAAGGCAAAGGAAAAAAGGTCGATCTCGTGGGGCCATAACGGTGTTCGTGACGTTTCTGTTGGGCCCAGGGGGAGAATCGCAGTCGGCTCCGAAGCGCTCGCAGCATCTGGGAACTTCTTGCGGCTGTCGGCGCGGCGAATCTAGGTCCCCGATTTGTGTCACCGCTGCTTAGTTCGTTCGGCTCGCCTTTCCGAAGGACCGAAGCCAAGTTCGCGGTCGCAATCAGCCATCGTCGGAACCGCGCTATCGGCGTACGTACACTTGTCGCCCGACCGTCCGGTGGTTGGTTCGTTGTCGGCGCATTTAACCTTCTTTTTCGCCTCCTTCGCCGCGACAGACGAACTGTAAATCTCTCGGGAAATATACGTAGATGGATGCGATCGTGTGCAGTTATCTCTCCGGTGATGAATGCAGTCGGTGCGATTGATTTTCGGTTGTTGTTTGAGCGCGGTTTGTCGCGATTTACGGGCACGTTCTTCGGTGGTAGTTCGAACGCGGTGAATGCAGTTGAAAAGTTGAAGGTGTAATATTGTGTGTTGTGACTTAGATTTCGCCGTGTAATCTCTTGACGCTGATGTGGTATAATATTCTTTTTGATTGCTTTATGTACAATTAGAGAGATCTAACTGTTGTCTCTATTAGTCGCTGTCGCGTGTTAATTGGGTCGAATTTAAAACAGCAAATGGACGGGAAATATCGCTTAGTTTATAGTGGCAAACGGTTTATTTTTTGAAAATTTAGTAAAGTGATTTTAATCCGAAATTTTACCATTTTTTAAAAATTCTATTATAACAAACACCGTCAACCGGAGTGACAAAGTGCTATGTTTTGAAAGCTTTTATGCCATATCTCCTTTGATATCAGTTGAATTGGGCTGAATTTTCAATAGAATATAGACTTATATCTTTGCTATCAAATTTATTTATATATATATATAATTATTTTCTGTGCCAACAACTCACCCGTTTGTCGAGGCGACTAAGCGCCACCCCTGATTTCTCTTTAAAAAGATATTAAGAAACGTTTTATGGTTACTAGTCACCCTACAGAATTCAAATGTAGAGATTTATTATGTTGGAAACTGTTGAAAAAATGGGTAAAAACAAAAAAAAGATAAAAAGGGCATCTATGTTTTATATTTGAAACCAATCATTATAAACTTTTAAAACATCAACATAATTAAAATTTTTAATAACAAAACAGCAAAAGGTTACCAATACAATGCCAAAAGTAAAAGAAACAAACAAAATCGTGAGTTGGTGGGAATACCTTTTCTTTAAAAAAATCTGCCCTAAACATTGAGCCAAACTCAAGTTAAGAGGAAACTAACTTTTAAGGACATATTTATGTCCAACTGTATTAAACTTCACTGTACTGAGTTTAGGAACTTTTTAAAATATTGAATTAAAAATAAGGGAAAATAAAGGAATTAGTAATCCACTTGATACTTGTGGCAGCTGATTTCAGTCGGCGGCACAATTTTCTTTTAAATTTATTGCTCTTTGTACCGAAGAACTTCCGGAGGATCAGGCCACTCCCAGAATGTTCCTGTCTTTCTCATAGATACATTGGTTTCCTTGCTGACATCAAAGTTAGTCAATATTAAACCTGGATAACATTTAGCACGATATTCTGTGACACCGAGTAACCTCTATAGGCACTTCTTCTTATAGTAATTATTCGTTGAACTTTTTTTACTACTGTCCTTAAATTTTGCCGTTTACGTTGAATTTTTGTTTGGGTCGTTGTGTTTCTTGTTTAGTTTATTTGTAGTAGAAAAGTTTCATTGCCATGGTTGCCTCCTCCCTTTTATCGACCAAACAACCATTTCTCCGTACGATAACTTTTCTTATTCCATATTTATTTTTTCGTTCTTAATGTTCTCATCATTTATCGAATTTTGGTGTTCCGATGTGTCGGCATTATTATCTACTATTGAACTGATAATTTCTTCAACGTAAGACTCAAACAACGTTAATTAAAATGTGACAATACGAGAGCATCTGATACACATTTCTTCGATATTATAGATTACCGATTCTGCGAGAGTGGAGACCTTTTAGACTGGACTAGAGCTTATAAATTCAGTTAGTAGCATGTGACTTAAACCTAATATCAGAGATATTTAGACGGTGTTGCTTGGAATATTTAACTATTTGGTTGAGATCTTAATTAATAAAACTAGTGACAGAAAACAAATCCGCTCTCCCTGCGTGCAGATAATAATTACAGTACCTCAAACAAGAGTGAAGTTTCGATGTATACCGAATAAAAAGCAAGGGCCTCAAGATCGAACCCTGCGGAACACCACTTGTTGTTCGACACTACTATTTCCTGACAGCGTAGGAAAGATAAGTTGCAACAAAAAAAGCAGCTTGCTAAGTAAACCTCAGAGATTTCAAGATAATAAGTAGGCCATGATTGATGGTATCAAATATGCGCAAAAAACTCCTAAAAAATACTAAACAGACAATTTTAATCGAATGAGTAGCAAAGCAAAGTATCATCTGTAACTGCAAATAAAGCGGAAGCATAAATATAATTTCATCTAAACTCGGAATGAAAGATGGTTAAAAGATTGTAACGCATGACATTATAACGAATTTGTTTTGGCAACAGCTTTTCAAAAGTTTTTTCTACTTAAATGCTTATCGGATGTAGACCACTAAGTATATTTATATATTATTTTACTTTATATTTCCCTTCCTTAGAAAATACGTGACTTAAAGCTAGAGAAGGTACTGGAACATAATCTAAATCTTGCTTATCGACCAAACAACCATTTTCCCACTCCAAAACTTTTCTTATTCTATTTTTATCCCTTCCTTCGTAACGTTTTCATCATTTGTGGAATTTTGATATTCCCACGTTTTGGCTTTGTATCCACTGTCACGCTGATAATTAATTCAACGTGAAGGTCAAACCTGGTTTAAAGATTTCCGAATTTCTTTACCACGAAGTTCTTCCTAATTGGCCTAATGGTCGGAATATCAACTTTCCACAAACACAGCCTAAACAACAACTCTAACTGAATAATACTATCAAATTGAACATTTGTCAAAGTACAATGAGTATTCCAAACAAACAATATAATAAAATGCAATAAACATTCGATGTGCAAACCCATTGATACCCTGAATAACGGATCTACGAGACAAGAATGCGCGTCTTAATTATAATCAAACGACTCTTCAAGTTATGGCAAATATTTCCGATTTAACTTTTTCCGTTTGCTGTTTACACAATAAAATAAAACTAAATAGAGCAACATAAGGAAAAAAATAATATACCGCATACTGAAAAAAATCACTGTAAATTTACATTCGACCAGCACTGGATATGATAGTGGTCATACAATGGAAAAAATACATGTCCACAAATAGGGAAATCCTTAATCTATATGTCAGTGCTTGCTGAAATGTAAATTTACAACCTCAATACTGTACATTTACAGTTTTTATAGTGAAACTGTCGAGCAACATACGGGGTATGTCTCAGAATTAATATTGTTTTCCTTCAAGGTGTGCTCCTTTGGAATGCATACACCGTCTCCAGCATGTTTCCCATTCCTGGTAACAATTCTGGAAGTCTCATTCCATTAGATTCTTTAGAACCTACGTCGTGTCTCCTTGAATGGTGTTTATTGTTCTGTAATGGAAACCTTCTAATTTGCGCGTAATAGTTGGATGAAGGAAGTAATCACATGGAGCCATGTTTGGACTGTAGAGCGGTTGTGGGAGCGCCGGAATATTTTTCTCTGCCAAAAATTCCCCAAAACGACAATGAGCTGTGACTAGGGGCATTATCATGATGCAAGATCCAGAAGAGATTCTCGTGGAATTGTCTACAAAGAATTCGTACCGCAACGCCAGACAGTGAAACCTTTTAAAGCGAGGTCCTTGACCGTTTTCAGAAAAGAGTTTTGCGTATGCAACCTGACATCGTCAGCTTGTGGATCTTCGTTCACGATAATGCCCCCGGTGACAGCTCATTGTCTGTTGTAGAATTTTTGGCAGAGAAAAACATTCCAGTACTTCACACCCGTCCTGCAGTCCAGACATCGCTGCATCTGATTATTTTCTTTTTCCAACGCTTAAGCAGAAATTTAAAGGTTCCCATTACGCAACAATAAATAATATCCAAAGAGTCACGAGGTAATTTGTAAACAGCCTAATGGACCTCAATACTGATAAGTTGATAATTTTGACTTCTCACCAGGTTCCTCAAATTTTATAATGATTATTCAATTGATTAAATTAAATTAAAATAATTTTTTATGAATTACGCGCGTTGTTCAACTGTTTACCTTTCAATTTCTATTTACTGCAATGTTTCTAGTTGTCATCTGTCAAAAAACATATGCTATTCTAGTAAGAAAAATGAAATAGCGCCAAATTTATGATCTAATCTCAGTTTGTCATATCCTTTAAAATACCGCAAACGCTATGAACAATTCATATGGTATATAAAGCAAAATTCGCTTTAAAAGCAACTACAACTATTTCCATTTGATTTCATCCTTTCACTCTGTTCTCTCCCTTCGCAAAAGATAGTAACGTCAAACAGAGATAGCGAAACATTGTAAAATGAAGGTGGTAACCGTGGTAATTGTAGGGATTTTTTACTGTTCTACATGCATAGTCATATGAGGAAATGTTTTCTAACGATATAAAATGCACTTGTTGCTGAGATGAATTGGTACACTGTATAAAAATTGTTAATACTATCGGAGACTGGTACTTATTAATGCAGACAGACGTATTTAGAATCTCTTAAGCTAGAATAACATGTCCAAAAGTTCTTTTACCGAACAAAAATTACGTTTATTCCTTAGTTTACGTCTGGTTAATACAGCACCAGATAACCTTGGTGAAAATATACCAACCACCACCGTCATTGGTGTCTTTTAAAATTACAACGTTTAAAATATGCAGAAATAACGGAAATTATAACAGTATCAGCTATGTAGCAAAATAAAAACTGAACCGTACTCGTTAATTACGTTACGTAATATAGTATGCAGAGAAATACGTTTAATTACAAAAGGTTCAAAGGCAAAACACACGTAAACATATGTAGCAGCCATCCGTTTGGTTATTGTAGATTGCTTTCATTATTTGGAAAATGCATGTGCATAATAAAAATTGTTCTTAGGTGTACCGGGAGTAATTTTCAATTTTGATAATTCTCAATAGACTTTTTTGAGATTTATGTATATTTAAAATCAATTTCGTTTCTTTTACCTTAAACTACGTACATGTAATTTTTTTAAGGATAGATTTACAAACACGCTGAACGTACTATTTAACTATAGCACAATAACTGAAAATTTTTGCAAGCACTATTGATTAGAAATGTCCAACGATAATGTCTAAATACTGACGGAATCCAGTATCAAGCTAAAATTTGATTTTCACAAAAGATATTCAAAATAACAAGTAAATTATACCCAATTATCTCTCTGCAATCCAAGCGACACAAATTATATTTGTGAAAGTTCTGACGTCAATCAATCAAGCGATGTTTGTTTGTAATGAGGTAGATTATGTGGGTTCATTAGAAGATGTTGTTTTCTCTATAATTCCTTCTTCTTTCAAAAAAAGCGATGTACATATGTGTATTTGCTCAAACCCAACCAATTACGTTTGATCACAGTAGAAGAAATAGATATACACTACCGCTCAAAAGTGTTTAGGCACTCTCACTGACAGCGAAAGTGTATAAAAACTCAGCAAAAATGTTAATAATATTTATTGTTTATGTACAGATACACGTACATGAATAAAAATATATTAAATAAATGTGAAAATTAAAACGTTTAATTTAAATTTTGCTTTCATCTACGTGACCTCTTGATTTAATAATTGCAGCACACAATCGAGGCATTCTCGCAATAAGTTTTGTCAGACTTTCTTGTGTTATTGAGGTCCAACTCGATTGCAATTTGTTCCACACGTCAGTAGCTGATCTAGTTCTTCCCATAGTAACTCGATTGGATTCAAGTCGGGACTCTGGGGAGGCCATTCCATAATTTTGGGAGTTCCTTCCTCTTCTAAATGGCGTAAATAGTTTTTACATAATTTAGAGGAATGTTTTGGGTTATTATCTTGCTGGAAGATAAAATTTTGACACAAAAGTCGAATTCCGGAAGGTATTGCGTGGTTCTCGAAAATTTCGCGGTAGCCTTCTTTTTTTAATATACCGTCAATTTTCACAATGTCCCCTACACTAGTGTCAGCAAAACAGCCCCAAATGATGATAGAACCTCCACCATACTTCACGGTAGCAGCAATACACTCTTCTCTGGCACGTTTACCCACAGATTTTCTTACGAATATGCGTCTTCGGGTTCCGAACAGCTCAAATTTGGACTCATCCGTCCATAGGACGTTGTTCCACTCTTCTATGGTCCAGCGTTGGTGTTCACGAGCCCATTTAAGTCGCTTTTGCTTGTTTTGTTTGCGTAGTAATGGCTTTTTCATCGCAATACGTCCATGGAGCCCGGCTTTCTGTAGGCGACGTTTGACTGTAGAAACACTGACTAGTTTTTGGTGACCAACATTTAATTCTGCGGTGATTTCTGGGGCTGTTTTGCGTCTATTTAACTTGCTGATAACCACTATTCTGCGATCATCTGCAGATGTTGTCGCTTCTGGTCTTCCATTCCCTCTTTTATTAAGAAAACTGCCAGTTTCCCGATATTTTTTTACGTTATAGTCAACTGTAGCGTGGTGTATTTTCATTTTTTTGGCAATTTATCGATTACCTATGCCACTTTTATGGTAAGCTATTATAAGCGCACGTGTTTCCTTACTAGTTTCTCTTCGCGGAGGCATTTTAAAAAATTGTCACACGATATTTCGCTCACGACGTGAATAGAGTAAATACCACACTGCAACTGACCATAGGTTAGAGATTATAGTGAAATCTGTAACCTATCTTCTAGGAAGGTAATTTAAACATTATTACCTACAATCTAACAGATGACTAAATTTACCCAGTAAATTCAGAGGGATTGTTATTGTAATTGCACCGAAATAAACAGTTTATGGTATTCCGACCAAGTGCAGGTAAATGATAGTAAACCTTATGCGATATAATGGGTGTTTATCTTACTGAACTTCATTTTAAACACGTATTTCATTTTATTCTAATGTTTTTTTGGTAAACATGATACTATATGAATAATCCATGAAAACAGCGGTGCCTAAACACTTTTGAGCGGTAGTGTAGTATGATGCTTTGTATGATTGCGATTTTAGCAATTCCACCGTGGTGGATGTGTTACTAATTTTAGTCAAGTTTAAGAAGCATGCTATCAACATCTTGCCGAAACCTGTTAAATAGATAAGTTCTTAATTAATCTTGTAAAGCAAACTAGTTGTTCGTCTTAATATGGAGAAAAAAATAATGTCGAACCCCGGGATTGCCTTGAAAAAGTTGGTGTCTCACTACTTTTCCGTAATGCAATCACAGTAATACGTTCTAATGTCAAGCTCCACGTCTATCAATTTACGTTTCGATAATTCAAAGCCTACTAAAATTAACTTAAATCAAAAACGTATACGTGCTGCTTTAAAGTATTGTGGTTATTTTAAATAATAAAGGACAGAACTTACCGCAGGACTAGATATATTAAAAATGCAGTAACTGAAAGCATCGTTAAAAAAATCAAGATTTAAAATTTCCCATATAGCGAAAACATTTCTTGTGGCAATGACTTTAATATAGAATCGAAACTATTGGGCGAAGAATTAAAGAAACATCCTGTGCATATAGTTTTCTCAATTTCAGTTTTAATGTGTTTACAAAATTTCACGTTCTATTAAAAGCAATGTTTTAAAGTCGCTGATCTTTTCACTTTTATAGCTCTGTTTACATACGTAAATGCATGGAACCTTTAAATTAAAAAAAGCAGAACAATCTCACCTCATTTTGTCAGTATTTAAATGTTAACAACAAATTAAAAAAAGAAATTTACGATGAACATGCTACAACAAACAAATTAGAAACATACCAGCAGTAATTGTAGCTTGTAATATACAGTGTCGTCCAAAAGAATCCTCAATATATTTCCTTTTAAAGGTGCAATAGTATGTGGCATTTGACCGATGACAAATAGAAATATTGGGATTTGTAGAAATAGGAAGGTAACTATATGATTGAACAATGCGTTTTTGTTATTAAAAATTACTTAAAATTTTTAGAAAGAACGGAGAATTGAGCAAAAATGTGAGCATTCGAAAAATTGTCTCGACCTTTAAGGAAAATAGTACGATAAAGGACGAAAAAAGGATAACATCATCGTAGTGATAGTTTAAAAAAAAAAACAAACGTAGTCTGTAGTGTTATTTGGGGAATACAAAAAAATTAACTCGTCATTGTTGCCAATCTTCTTTAGATAAAGATCTTATCTAAAAGCTTACAATATTGAGCAATAAGAGGTGAAGAAAATTCACGAAGAATGCTGTAAAAACGGTTGTATCAATAAAAACGAACTATCTAGTGTAGTTTCTGAACTCGTGGAATGATTGGGCAGTGTTTCTTTGTAAATGAAAATTGCTACAGTTCGAAAACATGATTACACATTTTTGTTTGACGAATTTGGGGGTACATATGTCCAGAATGGTACTACATCTCACACGGTAGCAAAAACAGTAATAGGAATCATCAATTGATTGATTAGCTCATGCGATTTAACGCCTCTGGATTCTTTCCTGTGGAGTTATTTAAAGAAAATAGTTTACACTAACAATTTAGGAACAATTGATAATGGAGGGAACTTTATTGGTACTATTTATGAAAATTATTCTAAGTTATGCCAGGATGTAATTGAGAACCTTGTTACGAGGATGAAGACCTACTCTACAGCAGCAGATCACTTACAAAAAAATTGTTTTCGTTACTAAACTACAGGCTTTGTGCTGGCATTTGGAATAGAAATATTTCTGATAAACTTCTCCAAAATTCTTCGGGATTATAAATATCGCAAATTTCATATGTTAAGGAGACTTTATTACTTCAAAAAGAAACTGAAAATGAATTATTTTGTTCAATAATAGTAGTATAATAACAACGCTAGTACAGAGCCTATGCTTGAGTCTATCTAACCTTCTATCTTTACCATCTATGGTATTCTTTAAAAGGCAAATAAATCTGTACCGATTCAAAAGGTCGCACTGTATATTTGCGAAAGAAATTTTACACCTGTTGGCAAGAGTAAAGAGATGTTACATTGCATTAATGTGCAGATACAAGTATATTAACAAAACATAAAGTGAAAGCAGTGTAGAGATATTTGTTTTGCGCATATTTGCAACCACTTTTACTTACTAAATTGTCGAATGGACTGGTTACAAGTACGCGGTTAATGTATGAAAATAGAAGTCGGCAAAATATTTGCAAAGGATATTAACTGAGATTGGAGATAATTTTCAATGACGTATTTTTTTGGCATAAGTATATGCCCCAAATTCGTGGACTATATGGGGACCTTGCTTACTACTAGTGATGCAGGATTTTAAAAAAGTTTAGATTTGATATAGTTGTCAAATTAGTGCTGATAAATAATCGGACGAAAGATGTTGATTATTTTCAAAGTCGACTATTTACATCGAAAGAGATTGAAAAAAGTGTTGTTCTCTTGTTATCGCATTAAATAGCCTACGTTTTTATGATTACAGTAGTACAACATACTTAAAGGAATGATGGGGAAACACACTTAGAAGAAAAAAATATATTTTTTATTTAAAAAATATCTGGTAGATTTTGGAGTGTCAAGTGAAAGCTCTTTCTTTATATTTTATTAATTTGTCAAGTGGATCTTGGACTTTCTTATAAATTGTCTGTCAATCCTTACTAACAAGGCAAGATTATAAACTTGGCATATCTATAGAACCTATCGAGTATTGTAAAACGCCGCTTTTAAAAATAAGACTATGTATAGTACCTCTAGTTGCACCTTCTATTGGTCTACCAAATTAGCGCATATGAGATTTCTTAACACAATCCTCCTTATGGGCTTGTGGTTGAACTAAAATGGGTAAAACATACGCACAACTGATCCTTTGGGGATACCATTAATGTCTATGTATGTATATACTTGTCACTCCCATCCCTCTAACTACCCAGAACAAAATTAAAGTATATAAATTTATGTAGGATATATTAAATCCAAACAATTTTAATAACCTTGTATACAGGATGTCCATGAAATAAAATAAAACAGTATGAAAAATGAAAAGATCTAATCTTATTAGATTTAAATTCAAAATATTTTGGGAATATTCCTGTGCGGACGCGGGAAACGAAAATTATCAAAATATTCGAACGTGAGTTATTGAGCGCTTAGCCGTTTGAAAGGTAGACAGCGGTATCTTGTAGTGCTTATAACATCAACGGCAGTGTTACTGCAGTGTAATCAGTCTGAATCCATCGGCGGCATATATTACAATTTTTTAGAGTTTTTTTTAATTCGTTCACATCGTACTTGACTCAAATGTTTTTGAATTTATGCTCTATACACCTATTCACCTTTTTGCTTTCTATGCTTTTTCATTTTATTTCGAAGACACCCTGTATTATGCATTTAATATTAGCAACCAAAATAGTTTCTTGGACCGTGTGGTTACTTGTTCTGAAATAAATTGATTTAACTCTTCTAGTGTCTTACATAAATAGAAAAATGTATAAGCTTGTACACATCTCCCAGAAGTATATTTGTTTCTAATCCCTAATTTTATATTTTTAGTTTATTATATTAGGTCATCTTCTGCGTAAAGTTATATTACTATTATTATTAGCAAATTAATTATACGCCAAAATTATGGGGGTACCTATTGAAAAAAGTGAACATGATGATGTTCTGGAATTTTCGAAATGTTAAGATCGAAATAAATATTACCCAACGTATTATTCACAAAATATTGTCATAGTTTTGATGAAAAAAAATCGAACACTTGTAAGAAAGAGTTACCATTTTTCCGTTGTAATTCAGCAAGCTTTGAAAATAATCAAAATCTTTTGTTTGATTACTTGTCAATATTAAGTTTGGAAACTTTGATAAACTATATTGTGTTTCTTATAATAACCGAGATCTCCATAGTGCCTCATGAATTTGGAACAACCCGTATATGCTCATACAATATTTAATATTAATAGCTACTATTTCTATATGGAAGCTCGTCCCTTATTAATTATGTTTAGTTTTACATATTTTTTAATTACTAGTAAGCCATGAGCAGGATTTGGCAGAAATCCAAATGTTTGTGAACTGTTTTTTTTATTACTTATTGCTTCCTGCCGCTCCTAAGAAATAACCTCTCAATCTAGTCATCCAGGAAGTTTGTAATTTTATTTAACTTACATTCTTAAAACGACAAACTGGTACGGCCAAATTTGAATACATGCAAAGATAAGATATCAAGTTGACATAATATGTATTTAACGTAATCCTTTGGATGTTTATCATCGATTACTTAAGTTAATACAATTCTGCAGTAAAAGTTGTTGAAACATTTGCTGGTTGTACTTTCATACTCCGACTGTCGTTTTCTTTTTCTTATTGACTTCAGAATTGGGGTAATGGTAGTGAGATATTGGTCAATTTCTGTTGTGTAACAAGTTTTAGGTTAGAATTTTATGAAATAACTCTGCAAGACAACTTGTATATGTACATGGAGAAGACGTGAAAAAAAGTTTAGTTTTAGTGTTTGCATTTTCGTCTCAAGACAAAAATGGAACATAATAGAAGAAAATATCCGATGTGTTGCCAACCAAAGAAAAACAAATCGTACAGTTTACTAGAGTGCGACCAAAAATGATTATATTATAGTCATATGTTCTAAGAAATTTTAGAGCCTACGTAGAAAATAATTTGCATGTGTGATACAGTTTTTACATTCAGTCGGTAACACGGTTGACAATGGGAGTCCACGTGCTCTCGAAACGCTGCGTTGTGAGTAATTAATACATTGTGTGAGTGGAGTTTATTGCTATACCTGAGAACGATGTTTTAGCGTTTTTAAAACTTGCATTATAGTTGACAAATCTGTTTTCAGATAACAAATTTATATTAAAAAGTAATATCTTCAAATTATTTTAGTTTGTTTACCATGCTGCTGTGGCAAAACGAAAGATAAATGCAGTTTCCAGGTCGAAGATGGCATTAAAATAGAAAATATATGTATGTCTGAACTATAGCAAGGTATTATAACTTAAACGGTTTGGAAAATTATTTTGACAGTGACTATCATCAATTAATATGGTAGAACTGCTGAAAGCAAGTTTGAACATTGTATTTGAATAATTGAATTGAAGCTTATTTTCGAACTGGAGTGCGAATTCATGGTATTTGGGTATACAGCCAGCCTATACGTTTGGATTATTTTGCTAGAGTTATCTGTAATTCTGTAAAATTTTTATAATTGCCTTTCCAATCATGTTGGTGTATTTCTTGTAACTGATTCTGTAGACCAATGGTTTGTGCGGAAGAAGTTATAAATGATGTTCATTAAAGGATGGAAAATGAATCCAAAAAAACATGAAACGTCTTTCTCAAGAGATTGGATTTTCTTCTGGAACATACCAAAAATTGTTAAGAAAAACTTACGCGTGCTAGACGTTTTGCGTACTCTGCAGTGGCTTTTTTAAATTGCTTATTTGCAGTGTCTGTTGGTGTCAAGGCTGCAAAATTTCTGATGTCTTGTTTCCTTAAAATACGGTCAACATCCGTAGAAGAGAAAACATTGCACACCGCTATATCTTTGATGCAATTTAGTTCATTTTCTTAACTACCGGAATATAACGTAAATCTAAAGAGTCTACTTATTAGGAAATTGATCGCGGACGTTTTTTGTAGTTCGCAATGGTATAAGTCAGCCGTAATAACCACAGTCCTTGCGATCACTGTAAAAAAATAATTATCTCTGGGTATATACTGGAGATGGTGGGGTTAGGTAATATTTCGAAATAATTTAAACGTTGTTTAATAACCCTTTTAAAACTCTTTATGCACGTATGTATGTCTTGATGTTTTCTTCATTACGTCAATTACAGAGAAATTGTTAGATAAAAAAAAAACGAAAAGTAGCCCGATATTCAGTGGCACCCTTTTCTACTAAAGACTCCCACGGCAAAAATGGAAAAAGACCTTTTGCATAACCTGCCACCTCAACATAACTGACAAGATTTCTTAAAATCGATGATTCTGAGCTGGGAAATTTCCTTTATTGTTAGTAAGCTAACTGTATTTACTATTGAATTGCTTAATGATTGTTGTACATTAATTTTTAGAATTATGACAAACTTTTCCAAACATCAATTTACATAATTTTGCTACTAAAAAACTTTGCATTTATTTGAAATACACTACCGTCCAAAAGTTTGGAAGCAGTAAAATTTTATTGTGACTATTAATGAATTTGTGCAACATAAGTAATTGATCATACCATTAATTTTAGTGCATTTATTGCTGCTTTCTCATCTAAAAAGTTTTTATGGATTCGAGTAGTATGTTTTCGTTCATTATTCTGCAGGAACACAAACAACTCACAAACAAGATGGCCTCCACACGGAACAGCACGATTCTTTCCGCATTGTAATTTTCACTAAATCGCACGTAGTTGTTCCAGCAAAACAACCCCAAACCATAACGCTACCCCCTACCACACTAGCTCTTTCTGCTGGTCGTCGACGAACAAAAACTCGACGTTGCACACCAAATAATTGAAATTTGGACTCGTCGATCCATAAGACTGCGTTCCAATCATCCAGTGACCAGTTTGAATGCTGTCTTGTCCATGTTACTTGTTTCTCTTTATGCACGCGTTTTAAAAACCGCTTTTTTTACCCTTAAACCTACTGCGAATAATCACCTCTTGACGGTGGTAACAGAAACATTCCACGTTGTGCATTAACGCGCGTTGCGATATCCGGTGCCGTTAGACGTGGATGTCGTTTCGAAGTCGTTATTACAAATGTATCTTCAGCTCTAGAAAGCACGCGTGGCCCCCTATTTTGTCTCTTATCAAGATTTTTTCTGTCTCTCTTCTTCTGGCCAATGTGTAACGCACATGTTCCGGTGAAATCCCTAACCGTACAGCAATTTCTCTCTCGATATATCGTTCGTCGCAAAGAGTACATATATTACTACATACGTTGTTCTACAGTCAATTGTCTGCGTTTTAGCATTTTTTACGCCCAGTACTTTACGAAATTGTTACAATTACGCACTGATTTCAAAAAACTAATTCCGCATAAGACATTAAGAATTAATACCTCACACATGCTCTAAACGGTTACCGCAGTAGTACCAAACTGTTTGACCGAAAACAATTACTGCAGATACCGGTGAATTTTATACCTAAATGTTTCGACTTTATGGATTATAATATATATAATATAATATAATAGGTATTAACGGTTTCACGATATGTCTATCAGTTGTATTATTTTAAAGAAATTTAAGGGACGGTAGTGTACATCGATTTTCATTATTTTTATAAAGTTAACGGATTGCTAACGCAATTATAATTCCTCTCCG
Source organism: Trypoxylus dichotomus (assembly GCA_023509865.1). Lineage (NCBI taxonomy): Eukaryota > Metazoa > Arthropoda > Insecta > Coleoptera > Scarabaeidae > Trypoxylus > Trypoxylus dichotomus. The sequence continues at coordinate 9,527,723 of CM042074.1, read as the reverse complement.
CTTGACAGTTATAGAAATTCATCAGGATTCCTAAATTGCAACTAAATTATAAAGATAATCTCCAATAATAACATTTAACAAAATTCCAATACGTTTAATGTCTTCTGGTTCGAAATAATAATTGCAAGTACCAACAATAAATTCCTATCAAACGACATCGTCGACTTCTAGAAGTGTGATCGATCCGGCAACATACATACTTCGTTATCTCTTTTGCATACTTACATACATTTCATACGTTACGATGAGCAGCAGCTTGTCGTGTACCAACGCCGGCAGAGCTGGTGTATCGTTAGTGAATGCTCGCGGTCAGTAGGTTACCCATACCTTATGGCTGGCTTCACCTCTTGAGCATCAGGTGTCTTCTATAGCTCAGCCGGTAATATAATAATTAAAATGAACACGTAAAGCGGTCAGATCTCGCGAAATATAATATACACAATAAATATCGGCTAGCGACATAAGCTATTATCGAATGTTGTTACGTTAGGCTTTTATGCTTTCTGCGGTTTTACGTCTAATAAACGAGTTAGGTAATAAATTTTGTACAGGTGTATGGATTGTGTTTAACTGTGTCATGTTTTTGCTGAGTGTGTTGTCTCATTAACAGTTTTACGTTCGCGGTTATTGTTTTATTATTTTTACTTAAAATACGAGGGTGGTGCAAAAATTTCGTACGTTTATGAAATTTCGTACATACTGATGTAAAAGTTTTAGTTATTACACAATAAATTTTTGTATTGGTTATTGCTAGAATATATTAAATTTTTATTTAAATGAACAAGGAATTCCATACATGACAATATAATTACGCGGTTGTTTTTACCTATTAAAACCTATTAGCTACTTATATCGCTAAGTTATACATCAAAAATAAGAATTTATAAGATGTTACAAACTTACTACATTTCTACTAACGACAATGCATTTAATATCGGCATGGATGGAGAGATATATTCATGTTAATTCTGATGTTTTCGTGGTTACAACCTGTTTGAGATTGACCGACAACCTCCAGAAAAAAAATGTTTTCATCGAAACGTCCTGAAACAATGCTACATTACAATGCAGACCACTATCAGACACACACCCAAGAATCTAAAACAAGGCTACCGTTCATAAATTTGATCACACTGTATAGGCTGATTCAAATTAAGTGCGCACTATTCCTGTTATTATTGTTTTTTTAAAGTAGGTTAAATTAGCAAAGTAATAGTATTTTTAATGCTGATAAATGCTGGAATATACAAAAAAACTATTGCATGACGCATGTCCGAGAAATTTTCAGATTTATATTTTTTAAACGGAACACCCTGTATATTAAAAAAATTGAAAATTATATTAAGTTTTGATGTAAAACTTCTAACACACTATTGTCTTAAAATGAATAATAAAGAAGTTACTGGAGTTTCCATTCTAAGCGTTATTGCTCCACCAACTTTTAATAAAACAGATATATACATGTTTTTGTGTTTAATGTCTATTCTAACATATTACATCTTAAAACGATGTCATTGCAATTAAATTGAAAAGGAGGAGGTAAATGTATAACTTATAAATAATCCTCTAAAGCATATATGGGCAACAACCGGTCCGCTGTAAGATTTGATCCAACCCGCGAGATATTTTGAAAAACCCAATTAGAAAACAAAAATTACACTACTGAGGAAGATCGAGTGATATGGGCTTTGGCGCGGCCCACGAACGTATTTCCACACTAAAGTTTGGCCCAGAACATGTCAAAGGTTGCCCATACTTGCTCTAAAGTATCACTTTCCCTCAATAAATTTTCATGCCCGCTGAGTATTCTCCGGGTAGCTCTTGAGACTGTCCTTCCATACATTTCGCGAAAAACTTGCTTAACTTTATTTTGCAATTGGCTCACGTTGTTGTATCGCATTTTGTACACCTGATTTTGTACTAATCCACTTATCGGCAAAGATGGTGCACAGATAATTATGTACTACGTGGTAGTTGTATGCAGGAGCATCGTCCTGGTGAAAGTATAAGTTTTGGCGCATCAGATAATTGGCGTTACCAAGAAAATCCTCTAGAACATTCCGAATAAATTCAAGATATCTGCCTCATATCAATGTACCATTGTAGAACACTGGACCAACGACTATCAAACCAACTAATCCGCACCAAAGATTAAAAGTAAATCGAACTTGTGCAGTATATGGACGCACATTAATAAATTTTCTTGCGACCAGTAGTGATGATTCCTTTTGTTAAACAGACCTCTATTGGAGAAGTTTGTTTCACCACTCCCTAAAATACACTGTGCTCTCCCCCTGTCTGAATCTCCTGGTTGTACAAAAAAAAATAAAAATAAAAAATAAAGTAGGCTGATAATGCGTGCGATGACGACTCTGTGGTGGCCACTCCATTAAAGATAGGATTTCTTCAGAAGATAAGGTTTAACCCTTTTTGCGATGTGTTTGGAGTCGTCCTTTTACTGATAAATGAATCCCTTCCTAATTAATTCATATACAGTTGGTACTGTATACCATGATGTTTCCTCCTCCATGTTTCACTGTTTTGAAACACACTGGTCTAACATTTTTTTTCTCCAGGGCGGTGACGAGAAAACGACATTTACTTCCGAATAATTAGAATTTCCATACGTTTTCCATTTTTCCAATCACTAACACTTTAGTTTGCATGAGCTTTTGCCCAATTTAGTCTTTTCCGTTTGTGTATGTATGCAGACAACACTCAGAAATATTCAATTTTCGAACAATTTTTCTATTTGAAACATTTGTTTCAAACAATATAAATTGAGAACAGAACTGTATTCTTCCTTTGGAGACAATTAAACGTGGAAATACATACATAGCTGTAACACAACTTTAGAATCTAAGGAATATGTCTAGAAAAATCTTGCTACATCAGTATATCAGTAATAATCATTAAGCAGCATATTCATCCCTATCGAGAATATTAGTCAGTAATAACACTTTAAGCTGTTGCTAAACCAATTATACCTCATGTTTGTTTTAACAGAATCTTTACTTGAACGTAGCTAGACTACAAGAAAAGAATTTTCTGGAAGGAAGAAGGTGCATTTATTTGCAAACAATATGCTTTCTTAATTTAAATAATTACTTTCTTCCTGTAAATAAACCAAAGTAAGAAAATATTTTTTTTTATTATGTTTTCTTTACGATACCAGTGAAATTGTTCGGGTTCACTTCTAAAACTTTCCATGTTGTAATGTAATTAAATTAAAGATAACACTTGATACATTTTTGTAACATATTTCTTTTCAAAAACACATCTAAAAACGCCAAGAAAATAACACCAAAGATAAAAACGCTGTTAAATACAGCTTTTCTCATAGTATTTGTGAAATCTTTCACGAGAAAGACAATGGGAAGAGATAAGAAACGCTAACACACGGACATGTTTCCGCCTATCCGGCATCATCAGCGTGGTTTCGAACGGTTTTTTGCTCAACACATTATAATTCCTTCTCTGCTACTATCACCACATCTAACCCTTCAATTCGAGCAATTGGCCAAAAAGACGAAACACTTGTCTGCAAAGTCAGATATAGTGGAGCGGGTACAGCTTCCCAAAGTTCTCACGAGCAATACATGACTTGCTAGTCCAGGGCGCACGCACAAAGGCATAGGACAAACTGCACATGTGACTGATTTCTCAGGCTTACCATGACGTATTGGAATCACATCTAAAAATGACTAGAAAATAACACCAAAGATAAATACGCTATTAAATACAGCTTCTCTCATGATATTGGTTTTTTGTCTCTTCGCATTGTCTTTCTCGTACGCGATTTCACCAATATCATGAGAAAAGCTGTATGTAACAGGGTTTTTATCTTTGGTGTTACTTATTTCCAGTTCACAAAAATTTGAGCAAGAAATTACGTCTTCTGGAATTATGCTATTACACACAAATTTCGGTTGAGATGGCCGATACTTGTTGGAAATCAATCTCAAACTCATGTTCAATTAGAAATGTAGATGTGATATTAATAAAATAATAGGTTGTTTCATTGATTATCAAACTTTGATGTACACCAAACTTTTATTAAGAAATCTGGTAACATTTAAATATAAACAATTTTAATTTTTTTGCGCTTACGTAACATACCACCTACATATATATATATACAATCCTCTTTCTTGAAAGAACATTATTTATATTCTGTAGCACGTTTATTTGGTAAACAACATATTACAGTAGAATAAATATCTGCGTAAATAAGTAAATAAACAATAAGTGTGAAGTGTTATGTAACCGAACGGACATAAAAAAAACGTTAAAGGCGAACAATTATGGGTACAGAAACCTTACTGCTTGAAACCTGCGGCCCAAACGGGCAATACAACGACGATAACAACGGCAACAGTACGAGCAACGGAGCACCTGATCTGCTCACGCAGTGGTTGAACTCGTTAGAGACGAGAACCTCGTTATTTTGGCTGCATTACGTCGAATGCAACTTTAAAAATAACTCGGAGGAAGCGTTCCGATTCAGAGTGGAGAAATTAGGTTCGGAAGAGACCGCCAGCCTCTCCTCGAGTTCCTTCTTTACCGAAGAGACTCTATCGGACTTCGATTCGTTGCGCGATTCCAACTGTTCGACGTCTTCGGGGGAACAATCGTTGCCGTTCGAAGATGCTGAAGACGGAGTATCGTCGAAAGAGGTGCCTATAGTTCCGTGCAAGTCAATAGCTCATAGGGATTCCGAGCTATTGGTAGCGCTCAGCGAGAATTGTTCACACGGAGCGGTTTGTTATTTTTGCAGGTATGATGTGATTTTATCTAAATTATTATTTTTTTGTAAATCGCAAATGCACCGCGCGTTTCTTTTTGAATGTTTTTAGAATGTATCTCGGAAACCGTAACGGACATTAAAAATCTGACAAAGGTTCCTTTTCTGAAATGATACGAGGTGTCTCGGAAGTTCTTTTCAAAATGCAAAGAATATAGTAAAATAATGGTCAGATTTAATTAATAAATGCTATTTTTTTTTATTAAAATGGGGTTTTGGGAATTTATTTCCTAAAAATTATATCTTCTAAATGTGTTCCACTATTTTGCTGGAACTTTTTTAAACGTGAAGCAAAATACCCGCCATTTTTCTTCGAATTTCATTAAAATTTTGCAAGGCTGACGTAAAAAAGTTGTTAATCACCTCTGTATATCGCGCGGAACTTATGGTTACCGTACGTCCTGTGTCATCTCCAAAAAGATAAGGGCCGATAATTCCTTGCGCCGACATTGTAGCCTAAGCAGTAACATTTGGCGAATGAAGTGGCCTCTCATGCTTTCCTTTTGGATTTGTTGAACTGCAATTCTGCTTGTGTGCATGGCCATTAAGATGAAAATGCGCCTCATCTGAGAAATTTTTGGAAAACTTGCGCACACAGCACGCACCCTCCGCTCCTGTAAAATGTTTCATAGCGACTAAATTCCCAAGGACGTGGCTAGCGATTGGCACTCCCATTTCCTACTCAACAATTGAAAAAAACTTTTGGGACACCCCGTATAAATAGACTCGAGACAACTGTAAGTAATAATAGTTAAAATACAGCTGAAACTACCACCTAAAGACCATACAACTGAAAAGATTTCACAAAATTAATTGAAAACATTGCCTAGAGTTGCACACTAGCAGATGCCAAGTTAAAGTTGCAAGGATACACAGCCCCCTCCAAAAATTTCCACAATTTTAAAATTTCTGTAAATATCTCGGAACTGCAATCAATACACATACATCCTTTTTAAACATAATTCAATAATTATACGGGGTGTCTTTGAAATAAACTAAAAAAGTAGGTAAAATGAAAAGGTGTAATTATATAGAACATACATCCAAAAAATATTGACTCAATTACGACGAGAGCGTCAGAATTAAAAGGAAGACCCAGGACATTGTAATGTGCGCCTCCATCCCACCAAACCTGTATGCACACATGCAGATTGCATATACTGCAATAGCACAGCTGTCGATGTTATAAAAATTGTAAGATAACGCTGTCTACCTTTCAAACGGATTGCGACGTACGAATGTTACGTATGCTAACGTACGAATATTTCGGTTCTGAATAATTTATTAAACATCTATAATTTTTTTCTCGTGTCTGCAAAAGAATTTTGGCAAAATATTTTGGATTTAAGTCTAATAAGCTTAAATCTTTCCATTTTTCATACCTTTTCATTTTATTTCAAATTATTTTCTCATACGCCCACGATTGTCGGAAGTGAGGTTGATGTTACGTAGAAAACGTTGTTATGTAACAAATTCAGATGATTAAAAATAACAGTAACAATAATTAGACATTGAAAGTAAATAACCTTCGCCTATTATCTAATGAAAGTGCAGAGTTTAGTAATACAAGAAGGTCGAGGAAACATAATTATATATTTTCATTCATTTATTGCATATTTTACGTGCAGCATAGACTTACGATTCGGCATGTTATTCTATAGAGCAATGTCAGTATGCTAAGATCTTTGTAACTATAATAAATTTTCGAAAAACAGTGGAACAAAATTAAAAGGAAAATACGGAACATTTAGTTTAATTAGACAAATGGAGGCTGTCATTAAAGCTTCTAAGGATTTGTCTGCTTACTTAAGACAAAAATAAACATTGATATCAGTTGTGCTAATGCTAGTGCTAGATGCATTTACGGTTATTGTTGTCTTAGAAATAACGCTGTCAGTGTTCCCAATAGAAATAACTAATGATTCTGTGATATCAGATTTCATCGTTTAATCTTCTTTACTTATGTAATGCTGCTTAGTTTTTGTTCTTTTTCCATATTAAAAGCGTTGTTTTTTCAAGCCACCTTACCCTTTTTCTATGCCCGTATCATTTTGTTTACTCTTTAACAGGCAACAAATTTTCTTGCAGATGATTTGTTGTAAAATTAAATTTTATGAATCGTAAGGTTATTAAGAAAAATTGCAATAATTGGCGTCGTTAGTATTTGGGAGATCTGCTGACTAAATGTCAGATATTTTCTGGATGGGGGGAGGGATGTGATTCCACATGAGTTAACCTTCAAATCATGTAACACATGGGCTGAAAAGGCCTAACAAAGAAAACACGTTTTTTTGGTTCAAAATTAGCTTGATTCATCAACGTAATCTCCATCAAGAGCAACGCAATCATTCCAGCGCCGCTCTAACATTTCAATACCACTTTTGTAGAACGATTTATCTTTTGCCTCAAAATAGGCCTCAGTTTCAGCGATAACCTTTTCATTCCTGCGAAATTTCTTACCGGCGAGCATTTTTTTGAGGTCTGCGAACAGCCAGTAGTCGCTGGGAGCCAAATCTGGCGAATACGGTGGATGTGGGAGCAATTCAAAGTTCAATTCATGTAGTTTTGCCATTGTTTTGATTAACTTGTGACACGGTGCGTTGTCTTGATGAAACGAATTTTCTTTCTTTGCCATATGCGGTCGTTTCTTTGCAATTTCGGCCTTCAAACGCTCCAATAACGCTATATCATATTCACTGTTGATGGTATTTCCTCTCTCAAGATAGTCGATGAATATTACACCACGCACATCCCAAAATACCGAGGCCATAACCTTTCCAGCCGATTGTTGTGCTTTCGGGCGCTTTGGACGAGGTTCACCAGTTGCTGTCCACTCAGATGACGATCGTTTTGATTCCGGAGTGAAGTGATGGATCCATGTTTCATCCATTGTCACATATCGACGCAAAAATTCCGGTTTGTTAACACTGCTCAGAATCATCAACATGTTCTTGTTTTTGGTCAACAGTAAGCAAACGCGGCACCCACTTTGAACAGAGCTTTCTCATAGTCAAATGCTCATGCAATATAAAGCCAATACGTTTTTTTGATATCTTTACGACGTCAGCTAACTCACGCAACTTCACTTTTCGATCATTCAAAACGATTTTGTGGGTTTCTTTGATGTTTTCTGGTGTTACCGCCTCATTTGGACGTCCACTGCGTTCTGCATCATCGGTGTCTCTACGACCAGGTTTGAAGTCAGCAAACAAACGTTTCATTGTTGTTTCTGATGGAACGGAGTCTCCATAACACTTTTCAAGCCATTGCTTCGCTTGAACGGTATTTTTTTCCCATCAAGAAGCAGTGTAGAATTAAAACACGAAATTGTTTTTGATCCATTGTTTTGAAAATAACAAAAGTAGCGTGACTCTTAGCACAATAACTCACAAACTAATGAATAGAATATCATGAAATTTTAGCAGCTGTCTTTTTAAGGGTTAGTACTAACTGAGAGAAAGGTGACTGCAATAAAACTAGCGTCATCTATGTGTTAGCCCCGGGACTTTTCAGCCCATGTGTTATGCCTTTGAGGATTCATCTAAGATTCTAACCTCTGTAATGTAAAATTGTGGGCAGTGTGCCCGACAGAATTTTTGCTGACTTCTTTATGAGACTCGTTTTTTTACTAATTTGGGTGTGCTGGATCCGAAAATCATCACCAATGCGGCTGTGAAGTGTGTATGTAAGTTGTTACTTAAGAACTGACAAGATATAAACCAGGTATACAATTTTAATAGTTCATTTGTTCAACGCTTACAGCACCTAAATTTTCAAAGAACCCATCAACATAACTATGAAGGAAATGAAGCTTTATGCTCATGTTACAGCCTAGGCGGTGAAATTTTTGAAGCATTGATTTCACACGGATCTTTGTAATTGGTGGCTTTTTTGATTCCAATTGTTCGCGAACATAGTGAATGAAGTCCAGGCTTTCTTGATAGAGTTGATGAAATTTGGATTTGTTATTAAAGTTCTAGTTTGAAGTGCATCAAATACCCCAGCTTTAATTTAAGCTTATGTACTTGCAATCGACCCCTTGCAAATCTAGAACTTTAATATATTGCTTTGCTAATTTGATGTGAAGAGGTGGAGAGGTGTCGACTAAAAAGGTTCACTTACAATGTTCTTGGAATTGTTTGAACAATTCAGAAGTTTCTGCATTTAGGTAACGTTTTTTCAAGAATTTTGAACTCGGCAAACAAGAAACGCCGTAGAAGAAAAGTGACGTGTTAGGGAAACATGGATTTCATATTTGGCATTAGCGTACTTATATTAGTTAAAAACAAATCGTAGTCAGCACAAAAAAATGTTTTATTTGTTGATCAGTGTAATTGGTATTGGTACTACCATTTAACCGAACACATAATCTGTCGATCTGTAACAAAATTGTGGACGTTTTACAGCTTGATTAACACTATGTATTCCGTAGGTGTCACTGGTTACTTTCGACTGTTAAAATTTTCTCAATTCGTAACGCATGTCTAAACGGTGCCATTAGTATTTTGTGTTCTAAATTCTTGTATACCTTCTTTCCTGTGCTCAACGGAGCTAATTTAGCAACATTCCTCACATCACTTAATCTAAGATCACTTTACCTGTTCGAGCTATAAATATTCTTAATTTCTTCTATTTCCTCGAAAGGAAAAGAATTTATTAATTGCGAACGTTTACACAAGCGTAAGCATTTTTTGTTCAATAAATTTCATAAACTGAAGTGATCCCATTTAAATGTATCCGACGGTCATGCCGTTTATGTAGATTCCTTTTCTCTCGTCTCAATATTACACGCATCCGAAGTGGAAATTCCTGCTCAATTCCATTTACGCATCGTACGGCATTATGACTTTCCGCCTAATTTACATACCAAACCGTTAGGATTAATTGCCGACGATAAATTCGAAATTAATTTGTCAGTCCTCTCGTTCTCACACTTATTAAATTGACGAACGCACAGTTATATCAGGAAATCCAGCCAATTAGCTGGTTGCTATTCGTACAAATTTGCCACGAACTAATTTCAGTCGTAAATCTGTCAGATGCATGCTGAAGACTTCTAGGAAATTTATTTCGTATCGTTGTCGTAATTTCTCTTTTTTTTTTTGTTTTCTACCGGGAATTGACGAATTTTGATATTGCGCCACAAAAGAATCTATTTTTTTTTAGGGATCTCCCAAATGAATGCTGGGCAGTTTTAACTGAATACTTGTAGATGCGCGAGTTAATAGGAATATACAGTGAAATCTCCCTTGAACGGCCACCAACTGAAGATGTCCGTTCAGGAGGGGTGTCCGCATAAAAGAAATATGTAGTAGATACAACAAGAATCGTGTTCTAACGAAAAATGAATGTATTAAAGAAACTGGGACATCGTATATGTATATAAATATTTTTAAAATAAATAAGAAACTTTAAACTTAAGAAGAAAAAAGTTTATTTCCTTTAGATATATACATACAAAGTATAATATATGTACATAGATACATAAATGTAATATGTAATACAAAACAACGAAATGAATAGTCACTTTAAGGACGCAAAAATTCATATATTGTTGTTTGTCCTCTCTTTTTCTTTAAAATGGCGTCTTGAACTCGTATTTCTAATTTAGAAAGAAGCTCCAAAAACTCTGTATCTCCGTGATTTTCGACAAAACTTTTGAGCTGCTTGGTCAGGGTAATAGCTTTACCATAATTTGGGATCGCTTCTGTTGGCGCTGGAACCTCATCGACATCAGAATCTTCCGAAAGTTCTTGTATTTCAACTGGATTTGCAACTTCTTCAACATACAAATCTTCATCTACGTTCAAAAAATCATTAAGGTTTTCATTATCTATCCGTCAATTTCAATAAATTCTTATTTCTGAGGATATCTGAAAGTACACTAAGAGGCAAATCATCTTCTAGGTCAGATGTATCAGCCTCAGTTAACTGGTCTTCACTTTGCATATTTACATGCTTAAATCCTGCTTTGCGGAAGCAATTTTGGACTGTCTCTGGTTACTTGGTCCCAAGCGATTTTTGCCAAATAGACTGCATCCAGTGGTGTAATTTTCTTTATTAACTCAAAAGCTGTATCAGCAGTTTCAATATTTACTAGCAGATGTTTGAGTATTAGACTTGAGTAATAAGTTTTAAAATTCTTTATAATCCCATGGTCAAGTGGTTGACAAGCTAATGTACAATTAGGGGGTAAAAATAATATTTTTATATTATATAAGCGAACGTCTTTCAGAGGAGATCCCGCATTGTCTAAAAATAACAAAATGTTTCTTTTTTCTTTAGCCATTTTCCAATCTAGGTCTTGCAACTACTCTGTCATAATTTGTCCTGTCATCCAAGCTTTCTTATTGTATTTCCCAGTTACAGGCAGGTTATTCATATTAATGTTTTTAAAAGCTCTGGGTTTAGCTGCCCTACCAATGACTAGGAGTTTTCTTTTTCACCCGCCATATTTGCACAATGCAAAATTGTAAACCTCTCTTTGGGATACTTACCCCCAACACACTTTTCCTTCTTTAATGTGAGCGTTTTGTCAGGTAGAGCCCTAAAATGCAGGCTTGTTTCATCGGCATTATAGATGTCTCTCGGTGAATATCCCTTAATCAAAAAAGGATATTCTTTTAAAAACGATGGAACATCTTCAGCATTAACCGAAGCTCCTTTTCCAGAAATCGCTTTAAAACTTATATTGTGGCGGATTCTAAATTTATTGAGCCAACCAGAAGAAGCACTGAATGTAGGATGTCCCAAAGAAGCGGTTATTTCTCTTGCTTTACATCGTATTAGCGGACCTAAAAAAAATTTTGTTGCGTTTTTGTCACGACAAACCTGTTGGTAATCTCACCTTTTTTTTATCTATTTTGGAATTTAATATGAAAAGAAAATCAACGCATTAATACAAGAAAACCTTATCTAAAAAATCATATGCATACCTGTTAAAGGAATCCCTTATGCCGAGCTGCTGTAAACCAGTCACAACACAATTTGTCAATTTTAGTACCATCACCCGTCAAAAAGCTTCTTCTTTCATTCAAATTGCTGTTCGACATCCATTTGTTCAGAAGGATTTCTTTATGTTTAATTATATCTGCAGCTTGTGTTTTTCCAATATTAAAACGCTTGGATACGTTCCTTACACTTAATTTTTCTTTATTGTAAACTTCAACATTCTCAATTTTTTGTTTAAGGATGAGAATTTTTCTATTTGGAACCATTTCTACAATGAATGTGTCGCCCACTGTGTCTTTTCCGCATAGACATCAGACTAATATTGAAAGCAGATTCAATCGAAAGCGTACACCCAAAGAATAAGAACGGTAAATCCCCGACCAACTTGGGGAAGTCCCTAATTCACGCCAGGCGGAAATGCACGACATAGGCTGCGTTTGTACCAAAAGATTAAAGTCGGTAAATCTCCGGTTTACTCGGGGAAGTCCCTGCGAAATTGGCGTGCGGCACGATTGAAAAATGCAATAGCAATGCTCTCGATATAAAATAAGATAAGGCGTTTCTTTTTATTTTATTTTTTGTCCGGTTAAGAGAAAATTTTCTCGTGTCCGCGTCCGTTCAAGAGAATGTCCGTCCAAAAAGAGTTAATACAATGGAAATTATATGAGATCTGGTCAGGACCATGAGAAACTGTTCGTTTAAGGGAGGTGTCCGTGTAAGAGGGGTGTCCGCGAAGGGGAATTTCACTGTATCTAGAAACGATGTAAGAAAATAGAATATATAAAATTAGCTCCTCAGTCTTCGAATTTTACAAACGTGTGAAAGTACATGTTTTATGATGATTTATCCCGTAAAAATTTTATGTGGTCATTCCATTTTCGAGATATCTATTTGAGCTTGATAAATGACGGCCAACTTTTAAATTTATCTGTACTGTTTCGTTCTGTCCTCGCCTCACTCCGGAGACATTCGACATTGAGGGGGATGGGAATCCTTATTTACGCCAATTTCGCGATATCTGAAGTAAGCGTCTTGAATTCGATACACAATTGCCGGTACTTCTTTGTTAGGTAAATTTGTTCAACTGAGACTTTTTTAATTGGATGTTACGTAAGGAATTCGCCACATCCTGTACCATAGATAATTCTAGTTTATCAGAATCGCCCAACATGTTCTTTTAAATTTCGTTTCGATACTCTTTATTATTTGTCCAACATAAACTTTACCAATTGGATAAATTGCAGGCTTTTGTTTTATATCCAGTTTATCTTGAGGATTGCCTAAGAATTTTCTTAAATGTTCTTTGACACGGAAGACACATTCATACTTTGTTAGCGGAAAATTTTACTCCATTTCTGCTAAAGTGAAAGCTGGTTTTATAGGTTTCTGATTACCGGTGTCTGTTGGTGCCAAGGTTCTGGAATTTCTGATATATTGTTTATATTAATGTTTCCTTAAAATACCATTGCATATCGCAAAATCTTCGATGTGCTTTTTTTTTATGCAGTAGTGTATGTATTAATGTGTGTATTATTACATAATATTTTTCAAATGTATATGTTACTATTCTCAACTCATAGTAAATTCATATTTATACATTATCATATATCACTACACATGCCAAGTAATCGCTTACAAAATTTGCCCATTGTAAATTAGGATTTTCAATCTACGTCAATACGACGTTGCTACTGCGTTCGATGATTAAATAAGCCATAAACTGCTGTGTGAAAGCTGAACATAGCAAAGAACTATCTACCTGCTGACACTAGGTATCAGCATAATCCAGCTTTACGATAACCAAGTGGCAGTTGCCGTGCGCCTACGCAGGCAGTGTTAAAATGGCGACCGTGCTCAAAGAGTATACTGTGGAAGAGCAACGCGTTGTTGTGTGTCTTTTCTGGCCAAGAGTACTTACTGGAAAAGATATCCATAAAGAAGTGCCTCCATTTTACGATGAAGAATGTTCGTTGTGTAAAGCCGTGTGATTGAGAAATTCTCTTAAGAAGGCTAGAAAGTTGTTGATCACCAAAGTGGCCACTCCGTTCAGATTGCAACAGATGCAACACTTCAGCGGGTGGAAGAGATGATTTGAACTGACAAGCGGGTAACAATAGATAGCATAGCAACTGTAGCAATAGGGTGTTCTCATGGTTTACCTCACGGTGGGTACCTAAACAACTGACCGAAGAAAACAGAAGGATTCCAATGAGCTTGTCTTTGTAACACCTCCCTCGGTACGCAGAGAAAAGGGAGGACAAAGCGTGCTTCAATGCAATGGAAACATGCTTCTTCATCCTCAGCATGCTTTCCGTGTTCTGGGATTTTCATTGAGTGCTCCTAGCCAATTTACAGAATAGAAATAAGAAAGTGACTGCTGAATCATACTGTATAGTTTTATTCTTGCTTCGGGATGCAATTCGATGAAAACGTCCAGGTCAACCGATGAGAAGAATATTGCTGCATCACAATAATGCCGCCTACTTGACCCAGGTGAGAATTATAGGATTAGGGTGGGAACTTCTTCAATATCCGACTTACAGTCTCGACCTAGGCTTATGCAACTGTAATCTGTTTAGTCCACTCAAAAATCATCGTGGCGCCAAACTTTTCGAGAGTGATAACGATGTTCAACACAAGGTACGCACGTGATTCAGATGGCAACCCAAGCACTTTTATGCAGCAGGCATTGGAGCATTGATAAAGCAATGTGATAAGTGAATAGTACATGGAGATTTGAAAAACAAAGCTATTCTTTGGCTAACTACTTCACTAATTATTTCTATAATAGCTTTTTGTGATCTACTTTTTGGCGGCTTCTTTAATAAACACGGTTCTGTAGCTAAGATCTTTCTTGCATTTTCTACAATACGGAATTTTTATAATAGTAGTGCAACTTGGGCAAATTCTCAGAAAGATGTATGCAAAGGGTTTTTCGTACACTAAATTAAGTGTTTCCGGCTTCCTTACAAATGTGTGTATGAAACCAAGTATCAAAATGTCTACTCGAAGAGTTCCTGTAGGATTTAAGATGAAGTTTCGGAAGATAACAAAAGATAACAAACAACAATTGTTTAAAGTAGCGTACTTTTCTTTATCTTAAAATGAAAATTAAAATTTTATGTTCTCTTCCAAGTTTTGAGTTTTTATAGAGATGGTTTACAGTCTTTTTAAGAATTTGCTAACTTCCCCAAAAAATAAAACTACAGCTGCTACCAATTTTTGTCATTCTTTTATTTATTTTAACTAATTTTGCAATTCTTCCGCCTCCAAAACAACCCCATACCATGATGTTTCCTCCTCCAAGTTTCGCTGTTTGTCCTTTTTCTCCATTGCGACGAAGAATAAATCTTTACTTCCGGATAATTCGTATTTCGATTCGTCCGTCCATAATACATTTTTCCAATAATTTACACTCCAGTCTGCGTGATCTTTTACCCTATTTAGTCTTTTCCGTTTGTGTATAGACACACACTTACTGGATGACGGCATTGCAAATTGAACTCCACCGTAATTTGCAGTGCAGTAAAGGGAAATCACTCAGATGTACTGGTCGTTTCGTTCCATCGTTAATCTAAACCTCCCACTTTGCTTTCTGCTCTGAAGTCCACCGATCTCTTGCTTTCTTTTAAATTCTGGCGCTTTTAAATTTTTTCAATATCCAATTCCTTTCTTTTGAGCTTATCTTCGATCAAATAAGCTAACAATATGAAATAGGGTCTTCCTAACGCAATCACACACATTTTCAGTATCTCGGCAATATACTGGATACATACTGTGAATGTACAGTTTATTATAAGGCAGGTGGATGATTACCTTCCAAGTTCTATTTCATATCGCGTTCTTTTCCAGTTTGCTACTATTAACGCATTATTGCATTAATGCCATATTAAAATTTAATAGAGGAATACACTGTTTTCGTCTTTGGAAGGATTTTATAAATAAGACTTATTGTAGACTATCAACATTAGGTTGTAAATGCCATTCTAAGAGGACTAATGAGATTTTTCCTGAAATTTTGAAAATAGTTTTAAGTGCAATTAAACTTATGAACGGTAGTGTAGGTAATCAAAAGATCTATAAAAGAAGATGACGTTGCCATCATTGGTTTCCATATTCCACTAATAAGATTGGAAAGTTCAAAAAGTTCCCATTCACCTTATTTTTCACTGCCATAAATTCCCAGACTTCTACCTCATTACAAGGTTATTCTACCAGTTGAACGAAACATAAAACCACTTAAACTTTTTATGCATCGATCCAATTAGATCCCCGTCTGTAAACGCTACGAGAACACAACGTAGCTCACGCAAATCAAAATGTAAATAACGTATTCCGTCGGTCTCGCCAATTCACGAAATCAACGAAACAAAAAAAAAAACAAACGATAATGAACCTGAACCGAAACTGGTCGCCGTCGTTTCTTCCTCTTCCAGTCGAATACGTTCAGCTCGTTTCGATTCCGTAACCATTTAAACGGTTAAAGAACCCGGAGAGACGATCCTCTTTCGAATCTTCGGTACGTATGGCGAAAGGAAGTCGTAAAAAATTAATGTCATTTAATCGAAGGATCCCATAACCTCTAATTATTACGTAAACGATGACGATAACAAAAAAGAAAACGACGACAAATTTCCGAATACCGAAACTACGAGCGGTTGTGTTGTGGATTAAAGAAAGCTCCTTGGCCAGAAGGAAATCGTAAATGGATTTAGGTACCTACTAAATCGAAGTTAACTGCGTACACTTAATAAAGCCAGTAATATATAGTGTTACGTTAAAGCCTTAGGTCTTTCAAGTGAGGTAATTATATGAAATGGTACACCATGAAATTTAATTATAATGTACGCGAGCATCGCCTCGAGCCCCATAGAAACGTATTATTGCACGTAAATTGTTTTTTCCTCAATTTTTTGGTTGTTAGAAATACTATCGTAATTGTTATTTATTATTGGCCATTTTAATACTAAATCTACGTAGAAAACGTGGGTATTAGGCAATATTTTAATTGAAAAATAACATGTTCGTGTCCGTGGTCAACGTATGAACGTACATAGTTATTGGATTCTGATTACTACTTGCGTTTCGAATTGCTTTTAAGACATATTGACCGTTTTTGCCAGAATAATGTCATAACTTCGAAGAAAGTAACATTTACGCATGTTTTTTTTTTTTTGAATTAGTAAACAATCACTGAAGAAATTAAGATAATATTTAATTTAATTCTTAAAGATTTCATACGAAATAACACTGCAATAAGCCGAATTCTTCAGTAATTTTAGCACTTTATTCCAGTGGAGTTACTTTTTGCAGTTCCAAAACAGAGATATCGCCAAAATTGATAATTGAAAATTATGAATTTTAAATATGCCAGTTTGCCATGAAATTTATCACAGTTACAGTGTAAATAAGCCCAGTCATTTTGCAAAAATTGTAAGAATGGATGAAAGTTTTGAAGTATTTAACCTAGAGAAAGCTACTGGAGAGGCGTTGGATCACCTATTGCCTTCCAAATCTCGTAAAATTTACGAGCAACAATGTGGAAAGTTTTCGAAATGGTGTCGTGAAAGCAAATTGATTGATTTTAAAGCAGACGCTTTGCTGGTATTTTTTTAATGAAAAGGCGAAAAGGGCTTTGCTTCTACCACATTTCTCTTCTTGTGGAATTAGATCAAACATCGTTGATGAAAACAACAGAAGACCATTATTTGATAATTGCACGTCGTGCTGAAACGCGACATTAGTTGAATTAGTTCGTTAGTTCGTTAGTTCGTTAGTTCGTTAGTTCGTTAGTTCGTTAGTTCGTTAGTTCGTTAGTTCGTTAGTTCGTTAGTTCGTTAGTTCGTTAGTTCGTTAGTTCGTTAGGTTCGTTAGTTCGTTAGTTCGTTAGTTCGTTAGTTCGTTAGTTCGTTAGTTCGTTAGTTCGTTAGTTCGTTAGTTCGTTAGTTCGTTAGTTCGTTAGTTCGTTAGTTCGTTAGTTCGTTAGTTCGTTAGTTCGTTAGTTCGTTAGTTCGTTAGTTCGTAAGTTCGTTAGTTCGTTAGTTCGTTAGTTCGTTAGTTCGTTAGTTCGTTAGTTCGTTAGTTCGTTAGTTCGTTAGTTCGTTAGTTCGTTAGTTCGTTAGTTCGTTAGTTCGTTAGTTCGTTAGTTCGTTAGTTCGTTAGTTCGTTAGTCCGTTAGTCCGTTAGTCCGTTAGTCCGTTAGTCCGTTAGTCCTTAGTCCGTTAGTCCGTTAGTTCGCTAGTTCGCTAGTTCGCTAGTTCGCTAGTTCGCTAGTTCACTAGTTCGCTGGTTCGCTAGTTCGCATTGCTACACAAAATGCGGTTGTTAGAAATGGTTTCAAAACGAAAATAGCACACTAACGCTGAACCAAAGGTCTGAAATTATAAGCAAATTTGATAGTGGTGCAAGTGATAAAAATTTAGCTGTTTCGTATGGTCTTATTATTGCTTATTGCATTTCTAACAAAGTAATGGCAAATAAATTTTAAAATAGAACAACGTCGTACTAAGGGAGTGAAGGAATTAAAAAGTGGAATTTCCATAAGTTCGTGGAGAGATTGAGAAATTATGCATGCTTCTGGTAAACCATAAAGTAAAGTGGTAATGATGAATATTTCAGAGATAGCAAGAAAAGTAAGACAAAGTAGAAAAGTTATAGAAAAACCAAAAAAACCGCAGAAATGAGGGATACTACATATTGTAATGGGGTTTTGAATAGGATCTTTGTTCTCCTCAAGGAAACATCCAGTTATTATTTTATTTTGTTAGTTACCTTTGTCAATATGCTTACTTTCTCATTAGTAGTGTTCTTTGACGTAATTTTATTGTGGAGGAAGATGTGTTGTTGAACCTCCGCTGAGGCTAGATCGATAGGTTTTTCCCAGAACCCCCAATTTGTACAGATAGCCTCTTAATCGCGCATGTCCTCTCAGTAGGCAGATCTCTACTTTAAGTTGTACTCTATTCAATGTTAGTATGTTATGTCTTTTGGGATAATTTTCTTATCATTCGTTTCCTGTGATTGGATCCAGTTTTCTAGCTCCAGTTGTGTTGGTATTAGTATGCAATCCACTCTTTGATTGAAACACGGACTGCAGTTTTTGATGTAGTTATATCCTCTTTGATGCAGTGAAGACAATTTGAAAACGTTCCCTCGCTAACTAGAGACCAACTGGTTTGGAATTCCATTGCCTGCTACGGGCCTAGACTTTGGCATCCATATCAGTTGTGTTCGAACAGAACTACCGGCTCCTACAAACACCCCTACACAAGTTTAGAAGTTGCATAAATTTATGCCAGCATCTTTAAAGCACCATGATTCTCCAAAAGTATAGACCTCAGACTTACGATCCCAGAGACATAGGAACTTTGTGTCCTTTATTAATAATTATTTTCTGTTTGTAATCCATCTGTATAACAGATTTGGGTCTTCGATTTTCTTCCTTTTCTATCTCTCCACTTCTCTCAGTTCAAAGGAGACTAAAGGTTATTATATCGCCGATGTCAAAAATGAGGTTCTATGTTGGCATATTCCATGTTGTTTTGGGTCAACCAATACTCGTAACACTTGCACATTTATGTCCCTAGTCTTGCCGCCCCCTCGATATAAATGTCGAAGAGAGACAAACTTTACATAGTTTCCATGGCAGCTGTTTATTACTCAGATGATAGTAGCTAGCTTTTGAATTTTTGAGAATATTGTTATCACTTGCTTTTATGTAGCCTTAAGCAATCAAACTCTACAACTGTATGTTATCATGGATCTTACAGCGGGCGTATAACCAGTGTTTTAGTGTATGCTTCCGCGGTATCTGTTTTCTTTTAAAGAATTTAGGTTTCCGGATTGACACCGTGCTGTAGCTGCATAAGTCTGCCGACGTTTCGCTCTCGGTTGCATGGACCTTCTGCCCTGTTTCTGAGAAGAATCGTAACGCTGCTGTGAGAAGAAAGTTCTTCTCACAGCAGCTGTTCTAGTGCTTCTGGTCTTCAAGTTTTTCCAATTGTTCTTTAATCAATTATTAGTGGCCTTTCAGATTTGTGTCACACATTTGATATGCGATAAACATTACTTATACTAAGCAAAATTTCTGGCTGGTGTGTCGGTAAACTGCGAAATTGACAATGGGAGTCCACGTGCTCCTGACACGCTGCGTTCCGAATAATTATTAATTTGTGTGGGAGTGGAGTTTGCTGTGGAACCTGTGAATTATACAACTATACAGTCCCTGCGATCGTTATGTTTACTTGTAAACATTTATCAACAGTAAAAGTTGAAAGTTAACTAATGAGGCATGGGAGTTTTTTGTCAATATATATATATATATATAAACGTAGAAATAAATACGATGGAAATGTTGATAGTTCTTCTTTTAGCTAGCTAGATATTGAACGAAGTCAGATATTGTCTTTCTGCACGATAAATCTTCTAAAAATGTTAAATATTTCACTTTTTGGTAGATACAATAACATTAGTGTATGCATATGTACATACTTATTTCTAAAAACGCCGAGAATTAACTTGCTAACTCAAGAAGAAAAACTCAAATAAATTACATATGACGAATTCAACTTAGATAGACTTATATAGAAGGTGGAATAATTTTTCTCAATATTATTTACTTTTTTATTTGCCTTTCTTTGGAGTTAAGTAATTTAAATGCATAAGTTGCCGAGAGGATATTAAAAACGAATATTCTATTCAACAGTTCACGTAAGATCTTATAAATTTCGCTTAGTATAGTAGTGTAACCATTCCCCTGTTTTGGCCTTGATCTAATTAGGGTATTAAGACAGGAGGATGTTTCTTTACATGTCATTAGAAAAATATAGAGCATAAAAAGATTTAAAAACGAGCTACTACAATTATTATTTATATTATTACTAAAACTGGATAGTTTCTAATTTTGACAGAATTTTCAATTGCTTTTTTTTTATTTCAACCAGGGGCCAATTGTCTAGCAAAGTTTGGCCTCTTCCCCTATCTTCAGGAATATAAATGAAAAACTTTGCATAAATATTGCGCAAGATAACATTTTCTAAAATTATTTGTAATTGTGCGTATACGATATTCTGAAATCAAGAAAGCAATTTAATTAAATATCTACTACAGTGAAATTCCCCTTCGCGGAGACCTCTCTTAAATGGACAGTTTCTCATGGTCTCGACCGGCTCTCATATAATTTCCATTGTATTAACTCTTTCTTGGACGGACATTCTCTTGAACGGACTCGGACACGAGAAAATGTTTTCTTAATCCGACAAAAAATAAAATAAAAAGAAACACCTTATCTTATTTTTATATAGAGAGTGTTGCTATTGCATTTCTTAATCGCGCCGCGCGCCAATTTCGCTGGGACTTCCCCGAGTAAACCGGAGATTTACCGACTTTAATCTTTCGCTACAAACGCAGCCTATGTCGTGCATTTCTGCCTGGCGTGAATTAGAGACTTCCCCAAGTTGGTCGGAGATTTACCGTTCTTATTCTTTGGGTGTACGCTTTTGATTGAATCTGCTTTCAATATTAGTCTGATGTCTATGCGGAAAAGACACAGTGGGCGACACATTCATTGTAGAAATGGCTCAAAATAGAAAAATTCTCACGCTTAAACAAAAAATTGAGATCGTTGAAGTTTACAATAAAGAGAAATTAAGTGTAAGGAACTTAGCCAAACGTTTTAATATTGGAAAAACACAAGCTGCAGATATAATTAAACATAAAGAAATCCTTCTAAACAAATGGATGTCGAACAGCAATTTGAATGAAAAAAGAAGCTTTTTGACGGGTGACTACTAAAATTGACAAATTGTGTTATGACTGGTTTACAGCAGCTCAGCATAAGGGGATTCCTTTAACAGGTTCGCTTAAATAATATAAAAATATTATGTTTATGTCCTAATTGTACATCAGCTTGTCAACCACTTGACCAGGGGATTATAAAGAATTTTAAAACTTATTACCGAAGTCTAATACTCAAACATCTGCTAGTAAACATTGAAACTGCTGGTACAGCTTTTGAGTTAATAAAGAAAATTACACCACTGGATGCAGTTTATTTGGCAAAAACCGCTTGGGACCAAGTAACCAAAGACGGTTCAAAATTGCTTCCGCAAAGCAGGATATAATCATGTAAATATGCAAAGTGAAGACCAGTTAACTGAGGCTGATACATCTGACCTAGAACATGATTTGCTTCTGAGTGTACTTTCAGATATCCTCAAAAATAAGAATTTATTGAAATTGACGGATAATGAAAACCTAATTTTTTGAACGTAGATGAAGATTTATATGTTGAAGATCCAGATTCAGAACAAGAAATTCCAAATCCAGTTGAAATACAAGAACTTTCGGAAGATTCTGATGTCGATGAGGTTCCAGTGCCAACAGAAGCTATCCCAAATTATGGTAAAACTATTACCCTGACCAAGCAGCTCAAAACTTTTGTCGAAAATCACGGAGATACAGAGTCTTTACGATTTCAAGACGCCATTTGAAAGAAAAAGAGAAGACAAACAACAATATATGAATTTTTGCGTCCTTAAAGATTATTCATTTCATTATTTTGTATTACATACTACATGTATGTATCTATGTACATATATTACACTTTGTACGTATGTGTCTAAAGGAAAAATATACGATTTAAATGTCCCAGTTTCTTTAATATATTCATTTTTCGTTAAAACACGATTTTTGTTGTATCTACTACATATTTCTTTTATGCGGAGACCCCTCCTGAACGGACATATTCAGTGATTCCCGTTGGTGTCCGTTCAAGGGAGATTTCACTGTATACTAATATGAGCATCTTTATAATTTTGTTACAAGTTATTTGCGATTATATGGTAGAATGGATTCATTATTAAACCCAATTGTTTATTATTCGCATTATTACATTTAATAATTGTATCGATATCGTAGAAGGTGAAGCATTTGTGATATCAAAGTTAGGTGCAATGTGTTCTTCGTACTTATTATACCTTTGTTTACAAATATTACAAAACTTACTACCTTGGTAAACTTTCAGTAGAAGGACGTATTACGTAGAAAACATGAAAGTCGCGAATAAGTGACAGTGATAATTATGTATATGGGTTAGGTGTCAGGTATTATGATAATACAAACATATGAATGTAGATACAAAAGCATTTTTATAAGAGAACACGTTACTGTCTTATCAGTTAACTATGCTGAACAACCTGTTAGGTCAAACGGGAAAAATACTCTAACAATTAAACAGAAGAAAACGAAAAAACCAAAGCATTCTCGCTGAAAGCATCCGCCTAAAACCACGGTAGTGTTGTGCTCAATTCACAGTCTAAGGATGAGTTGAATAGCAATTTATTTAAACTGCTAATATCGATGTAAGCTTTGAAAGCGATATTGTCGATACTTTTACTGTTATTGCAATTTTCGCTCGTCCCTAATAGAAATACGATATTTATATCGATATTCAACCATATATGGTAACTATTTTATTTTGTTTTATACAAAAACTCAGACATTAGTCATCAGTCGGTAAAAATGTATTAATTTGGAGTTCTATTTTTAACCACAAACCTATGGTAAATAGCTACAAATACAGACATGTAAATCACATCAATCAACACCCAATTATTGCAGCGCTATAAACAGCAAATCATAGATACCTACGAATTATTTTCTTTATTTACATCTCAATTTGCACTGCGTTTATCTGTCGACCGATACAAATATATTTACTTTTACACGTATTTGTTATACACATAGCTGTTTGTTTTTATTCATATTTTAGATCGGTTAACGGAAACTGCCGTCGTGCAAGGCACGTGATTCTAACATAATGTATATTTATTAGAGTCAATAAAATATGTCAAAAACGATTGTCCATTCAAATAAATGCAACGTGTTGTTCTTAAAAAGTGTAGCTCCAAATCAATGTGAAACTTACCAACGTTTTTAAACATTTTTTCTGAAAAGGTCAATCCTGGTAAGATTTGAACTCACGTTCTCTTCTAGGCAGCTACACAGCTACAGCCTACTGCTAGACCACGGGACCCTGTGAGTTCAAATCACTTTTGATGTCGACCTCTAGTTACTTTGTGGGACAAATTTTTGTATTCATTCACTAGCCACTTTGACAATTTATATGTTGGGAAATCAATGAGGGAGGGAGGAAAGAGAGTGGTTGAACTTATTACTTTAAATTTTAGGTTCTTATTAATTAAGTTGGAATAGCTGTTAATAGTATCTTTGGTTCCTCTTGTCATCAAAGATACGGTTTCCTTCTTAATTCTCTGTACGGTCTCGATGTTAGCATTGTGTTAAACCGATTGTAATAATCCGGTTCATTCAAAATAACTATTTTGTTTCCTTTGCCGGTTTTAGGTAATAACAATTTTTATTTTTATGTATGGTTAAAAAGAACATCTTTGTTAATCATTACGGAGATGTACACTACCGATTATATTAGCTCGGGCACCCACCAAAATGTTCTAAACTCTACTAACAGATAATATAATTGCTTTTATATATAAATAACATTTATATGAAGTTTATTGTTTATTAATTGTGTAGGGAAACTACTAAGAACATCTATTAGAGAATGATTAAAAACCTATTATATTTTATGACCCAATATAGTAATTTTCAGAATAATCCTCATCGCTACAAATAGGATTATTTTTGGGACAATATTGGAGGTAATAAATTTACAATACTTTTTGGGGTTGGAGCAGATCATTCGAAAGTGTATTGTGTATTGATAAATCCTTTACACAGGTATAGCAGTAAACTCCACTCACACAAATTAATTATGCGGAACGCAGCGTTTCGAGAGCACGTGGGCTCCCATTGTCAACCGTGTTACCGTTAGTCGGTAACACGGTTGACAATTGTACATCCACACAGTCCTTGCAATCGTCATAAATCCTTTAGTTTCTACATAAACCTGCTTGTGCGTGCGTTAGTGTTAAAAGCGTATCTTTTTGTGTGATCCTGGTTAAAGTTACTAAAATGAGGAGAGGAAAACCGACAAGTCTAGAAAAGCGCTCTGTAGTTGTTCCTTTTCATCAAGAAGGTTATTCAGTGCGTCAAATTTTCGAAAAGATACATCTTAATAAATCGACTGTTAGTGATATCATTCGGAGATATCAACGCAGGGGCAGTTTAAGAAATCAAGCACGTTTAGGTCGTAAGTGAACTCACGCGGACAATGAAGGTATAAAATTGTTGAGCATGCGAAATAGGAGAGTGGCAGCACCAGAAATCGTCGTCGGAATGAATCAAGACCGTGTAAGAAAAATGTCTGTTACTACAGTGAAAAGAAGATTAAAAGCTGCAAATTTTCACGCCTACATTGCAACAAAGAAACCTCTACTTCGACGGGAAAATATGCAAAAACAGCTATAGTGGGCAGAAACGCATAGAAAACGGGCAGGGAATGATTGGAAGAGGGTGCTATGGACTGATGAGTTAAAGTTTGAGGTATTTGAGGCAATCAAGAAGCGTTTTTGTAAGAAGAGCGAAAGGCTGAAGAATGTTGCAGGATTGTACGACGGGAGGTCCAGGAGTTCGTGGAATGGAGTGGGGATAGGGGCGCTCGCTAGGTGTCATAGTTATGTAATAGTTGCCTGCTAAACAACTCAATCCGGAAGAAAACTGAAACTATTTTTTTACTGCTCTGTAAGCTACGAGGGGAGATCCAGAAGTTCGTGGAATGGAGTGGGGATAGGGGTGCTCGCTAGGTGTCATTCTGACTCATCATTAGTATATAAGTTAAGTTGCAGCCCTATAGCGTCAGTCGTTTACGAATAGTTGCCTGCTAAACAAGTCAATCCGGAAGAAAACTGAAACTATGGAGGAAATTCAACACCGTGCTGTGATGAAGTTCCTTACAAAGCAAGGAAAGAACGCTCAAACTATATTGAATGAAATGGAAACCGTTTATGGGAAACAGTGCCCTAGTAAATCAATGATTTATAAGAGGCATGGTCTTTTTAAACATGGTCGAGAGTTGATTGAAGACGACCCCCGCTCAGGACGGCCAGTTGAGGCCACCACATCAGACATCGTCGAAGAAGTGCAAAAATTTCTACTGCAAGATACCCGTTTGAAGAAAAACAATTATCTGCATTAGTTGGAGCATCAGATACTACCATTTTGCGTATCCTACATGACCACTTGGATATGACAAAAGTCAGTGCAAAATGGATACCGAGAATGCTAACGCTGCTGCAGAAACAGCAGCGCGTCTGTGCGTCCAAACAATTTTTGGAGCTGTGTGGAGACAAACCTGCACAGATTTTGGAGCGGATTGTGTCCGGAGATGAAACATGGGTTCATCACTTTGAGCCAGAGTCCAAACAGGAGTCCATGGAATGGCATAAAAAGGGGATACCACCGCCAAAGATATTCAAAGTGTCAGAATCGGCTGGAAAGTTGATGGCTACTGTTTTTTGGGATCATGAGGGGATATTATTGATTGATTACAAGGTAAAAGGTAGGAGCATAACCGGAGAATATTACGCAGCGATATTAGAAAAATTAAAGGAGGCCATCAAGGAAAAACGTCGAGGAAAATTGACCAAGGGTGTGTTGCTCTTGCAAGACAATGCGCCGGTTCACAAGAACAAAGTTGCAATGGCTGCTCTGCACAAGCATGGCTTTCATTCAATAGTCCATCCACCCTACAGTCCAGACCTGGCACCTAGCGATTTTTATTTGTTCCCCAATTTAAAAAAAGACTTACGTGGAAGAAAGTTTTCCTACGACAATGAGGTAAAGGAGGCAACTTTGGCCCATTTTGAGGCGAAAGATAAGAAATATTTTTATGATGGTTTAGAAAAATTAATTCATAGATCTAATAAATATATTGTGCTTAAGGGTGATTATATTGAAAAGGAAAAATAGATTTATTGTTTTATTTTATTTAAAACCCTTTCATTCCACGAACTTCTGGACCTGCCCTCGTATAGTGCCAACTGTTAAATAAGGAAGAGGTTCTATGCTTGTTTGGGGTTGTTATTCCGCCGGTACAGAAAACTTGAAGAGAATTTAAAATATTTTGCGAAAAGAGGGTTATTTAGAAATACAACAAGGAAATGCAATGTCTAATAATAGAAGATAATAGCACTTTACAAATAATGATATGGCCTCGGCTTGTGAAAGCTATTTTTCGCACAAAAGGAAGTTTCTTTGATGAACGGAATGTTTAAGAACTTTTTCTATTTTTCGTTAGAATAATTTTTTTTCACTTTTATACCGTAATTTTATTTAGGTATTAAAGTTTTGGAAAAAATGAATGAATATTCTCTCGTTTCTTTCTTTAATTTATTTACGTGTCCGAACTAATATGGCCGGTAGTGAATTTCGAAAGTAAACATGTGTTATTGAAAAAAATACTCTTCTTTTTTGTGCATTATAAATTAAAGCGATATGTACTAATTTCATCTCAGCGTCGAAATGCAAGTTTATTGAAATAGCTTTGTTTATATTTAGAATCATTTCTCCGTAATTAAGAATACGCGTCTGGTATTTCACTTTACCCTAGATCTTTGTTATTCGATAGCGTCGTAAAACAAGAAATCGCGCCAACAAAAATTCCGAACAAATTTTAAATAAAAGAAAAAGTGTGTCACACATTCTCGTATAGATAGCTAGCTACCGACCGGGCAATAGAGAAACATCTATCGAACTCGCGGTAGGCGCGCAGAAAAAAAACGGAGACTGATATATCGCTTCGTCCCGATAGATGGTCGAGCCTCGATACGGTGAGAGCTTTCTTGAACCTATGACAATTTACCTCGATAATTATTGCCGCCAACGTGTGTGCGCTAAAATGCCGTTCTACTGCGAAAATAAATTACAGGAGCCATCAAGCATTAGTTATAAAAGTTAAGTACCGCTTTTCTTCTTCATCGCCGTTGTAATCGGCGAGTGAAAGAAACATTCAAAGACTAACCGGGAGAAATAAGGCGAAGGAATCTCTTCGCGACGTTTGGGAAAGTAACTTCAAGTGCATAATGTGTGTAAATCGTATACGGTGATGCGTATTTGTTGGTAAGCATTCGGATTCGGGGCACGTATTCAAAACAACAAAATAAAAACGAAATTTAGACTGGGTAGCAGCCATTTCACTTCTTAACTACGTGATCATAATAGAGAAACCATTCTTTTGAAGTATTGTTTAGCGTCCGAAAGAGGATAAAATGGAAACGTCGATTGCGTAAAACGGAACCGATGAAAAATAATTCGTATCAAGCTGCGAAATCGACTTTCAAATGTTTTACGTACGAACTAAAATCTTGCAATTAGTCATTGGTGACAGAAAGTTGGTTAGTTTAACGATTTATATTTGCTGGAAGCAACTGCTCTTATATTTGGGTTTAGATATCAGAATCGTATTCTGCATGATTGGAGATAGCAGTCGGTGAGTCTTGAACCAAATCCAAGATGGGCGAAATTTCGATGAAATGTCAAATGTCATCTAAAATATGTCAAAATGCGTATATAACTGAAGATGTTGATGATTAGATTGTGGAGAAATTATCCATCATGGCGAAATACTTAATATTCTAAAATTAGAGGGGGTTTAGCAATAGTCATTACACTTTTCACATGTTTTCAAATTTTTAGAAACGAATACCGTCTACATTAGTCCTTTTGTGCCAATTTTGGTTTTAGAATCGTGTTCTATATGATTGGAGGTAGCATTCGATGAGTCTTGAACCAAATCCAAGATGGAGGGAATTTCTACTAAATGTCAAAAACATAATTATATTTTTTGCGAAAAATCGAAATCATCTAAAATACGTGAAAATGCGTATGCAACTAAAGATTTTGATGATTAGATTGTAGGAAAATTATCCCGAAACGCTTATGATTATATAATACTATATTACATCGGGATTTAGCAATTGTCATTACTAGAGACCGGATTATATACAAAGAAAAACTGGAATATATACGCATATATATGCATCGATTTTTGAGAAAATATGCATAAACCTGGGGCATATATGCAAAAAAATTTCGGCAATATGCAAAATTTTTACTTAAAATAAATAAGTGCAGAAATTTAAACATTAACTTTATTGCATAAAATTTTTAATTTACCAATTTATAATTAAATGTTTTTCAAAATTGTGTAAAAGAAAGTTTTGTCTTCTATCATAGTACATATGTTTCGAAATTGAAAAACTTCTTTCAACATCCACAGACGTAATTGGCGCATTTTTTAACTTTGCAATACATTCTAAACTAAAATTAAAGCCGAAATCGTTTACTGTTTCACCTTCCAAGATTTTCTTAACTTTCTTCAATTTCAAATACCCCGCATTTTTATTTATCACTTTTTTAAATTTATCGTATATAGAATTACCTATTCTACCCTTAACCCTCTTACACAGCATATCAAATTCGTCTACTATTTCGATTGATTCCGAGAGCGACATTCCTTGCGTTTCTAGTTTACGAATGGAACTTGGAACAAAGCTATAATTTCACTTAATATACAAAAGGTTTTGTAGCAATTCTGTTGGTGTTACTATCTTTTTACAGTTTTCTAGAGCAATGTAGTCAGCAGTGGTTTCAAAAATTACATTTTTTATTCCTTCAAAATTATCGGCGTAAAAAATTGCAGCGTCTAACCATGTACCCCATCTCGTAATAATTCGGTTTATAAGGCAATTTAACACCGGGAAGTCGCTCCTTATAAAATTAGATTCGTAAAGGTGCTTTTAAAAATACTTTTTTCACATTGCTAATGAAATCATTAATCAAAGGAAATTGATTCCTAATGTCTTCGGCTACACGATTGAACCCATGAGCTAAACACCTGATATGAACAACGTTACTATAAGAAATTTTTAAATTTTACGCGCCTTTTATCATGTATGGTGCAGCGTCGGACAACATTAGTAAAATTTTTTCAGGTATACTTCCAGGTAAAAAGAAATTTGGTAAACCTTCTTGAACGAATTGGGCAATTGTCACATTGTTTGTTTTTTGAAGTTCTTTACAATAAATCAAATATGATTTACCTACAATATCTTCATGAAGAATTCCTACTAACAAATGGACAATATAACGGCCACAGTTATCCGTACTTTTTTCCACCATCGAAATAAATAAAATTATTCCTTACCAATTGTTGAAGTTCTGCCATTGTTTGCTGGTAACAAGATGTGACATAATTTTTTCGTAAGGCGCACTTTCGTTAGGTATATTTTTACAGAAATGATTTCAAATTAACATTGTTTAATCTTACTAATGGTGTGTTAGACGAAATTAATGCGTTGCACAGATCCGTATTATATTCTTCTTGTTCTGAGTTTCGTGATGTTGATGCTGCACAATTATATGCTGTTTCGCTCAAATGAATGAATAGTTTATTTGAGAATTAATAATAATAAAACGTATTTACCACATTCCTTCTGCTAGGCGAAATTAAACACATGCAGTTCTTGGAAAAAAGTATAAGAGAAACCAATATAAAAGATTTACCGTTCTCTGAGAATTGTCTGTTGTCGATCTACATTAGGAATTTTTACTAATAGAAAGGATAAGAAAAAGCCTAAATATGCAATATATGCAATCACTAATTAGAGCTAATTAACTTCAATTAGTGTAATACGTCTTCATATAGATTATAATTAAAGATATGCAGAAAATAAAGTATATGCACTCTGCATATAATCCGGCCTCTAGTCATTACACTTTTCACATGTTTTCAAATCTTTAGAAGTGAATACCGTTGAGATTTGTGCTCTTGTTCCATTTTTGGTTTTAGAATCGTATTGTGTATGATTGGCGATAGCATTCGACGACCTTTGAACCAAATACAAGATGGGAGAAATTTCTACTAAATCTCAATATACCTCTTATGTTTTTTGCGAAAAATCCAAATCGTTTAAAATACATCAAACTGCGTATGCAACTGAAGATTGTAATGATTAGATTGTAGGAAACTAGAGAACCGCACCCAAATATTCAGCAATGCCTTGTTAAGAAATGAATGAAATGAATTGAACGGCTTCATTTGAAATGAATTACGTATGTTTAGCAATTTGTCCCACATAGTGTGCTTCGCAGTATTACGGAATGAAGACTTCATTGAATCGATTCAAATTAAAAACAGCCAAGTGAGTATAGGATTTTGTATTAGTAGTCACAGAAGGGGAAACCTTTCAGTTTCAATTTAAATTTGAGTACCTCATATGACAAAATTTTCGAATAAAACTCATTTAAAAAAGGAAGAAACGTATTTTATTTGTTACGTTCTCCTGGTTTGAAGAACAGCGCCGCTGTAGCCTGCTCGTAAATTCCTAAATTACTTGACCAATACTTACTTGTAGAGTATGTTCGCTTAGTTACTAAAGGAAACGTTGTACAGTGAAACTCAATGCGCATGCGCAAAAAATATATTTAAAAATAAAATGGTTACACGGTTTCCACTCTTGCCTATGTACATGTACGATGTACGTAAGATATATAGATTTGCAATAATTGCAGTTATTCGAGCTCTCTTATACATGTAATGTACATTAGCATGTGTATATGTATTTTCATTGGTAGCAACATAAAGTAGTGCCTCAGCATGTACGTTGCAAAGCTATGTTTTAATTCTGTTTAAAACGTTAAACTCTTATATGCTTCCGTTGAAGCTTTGTTAGAGGCATGTACTAATGCCTCTATCTATGTGCATGCACCACTACCTTTTTATAGGGGAGCCAACCCTATTTATTTCGTAAATTTATAAGCGCACCTCGGTGCTATGCTTATTTATATGTCCCTTTCCGGGAGCCTAATATACTTTCCTTGTTTTAAATTTGCCTAAGGGACTTGGCCCTGTATTATTGGCATGTATTTGTACTTGAACCAAATACGTTCGTTATATTCACATTTATAGGGGAACCCACGCTATCTCTTAGAGCTTGAACGCCTGGTCGAGGGCGACAGTAGCGATAATAGCCGATCTCAAAACAAAAGTAATGTCACAGCTACCCAGGCGTTCTCGTTTGAAATATTACGCTATGTGCAATCTTTAGCTCTCTACTACTGCGCACCAAAGAAGGGAAAAAGCCAGTAACCAGCAAATGTGCGAACTGCGCACCGACAAGTAAAACGGAGCGATGATGCCGACATTACATAAGAAAACTGGTCCGTGACACTCGTCTGCTACGACGAGCAACTAAATGAAAAAATTTCTAAGTCCCGATACGACAAGGACCGAACAAACGTACAAAAGACAACGGGCGCTGCGGCCGCAACGACCGTCAGCAAGAAGCGGAGTGATCGTACTTGTAGAAGATGTCTATACATGCGCGCCGACAATCTCACCAAAATAATTTCCGACACAAACTTAACCGAAGACTAAAAATATGTATAGACGACAATGGACACAGTAGCCTCGACGTACGATGATAGAAAATCGAGAATTTATACTTATTAAAAAAATCTATACATGCGATTCGACGACGTTACCAAATGACCGCCAGAAATAAATGTATATACAACGTCCTCGACGATTCCCGCCAAAACTAGAAAATCTTAGAAATCTCTAATAATCATACGACGACGTTACTGTATACGTTACGACGAGGTACGAAAGGTGACCGAGAGTGCACGATCGCTAATACCTCGACCGTCGCGCGGGAGACGACTGCCTATGCTTGTGTACCTTAAATTTTAAGAAAACTGCCATTACTTATTCGACGACGTTGCAGTGAATGATTTCTAATTAGGCAGTTTTAGCTAGCGTAATGCGAATGGCTGGCTTGCATACATATACAATGCGTAATGTACATACATATTAAAATAAAATTGGATATAAGAGAGCAAAATAAAAAAATATAAAAATGAAAATAAAGTAATATTCTAAATGAAAATAATAATGCAAAGAATATAAAATACATAGTAGTAAAAAATTTATAAAATACAAAAAACAATGTTAAGTCCTTAACATTATTAATAACAAAAATTAACGCTGTTACTCAACAAATGAAGTGATTTTTTCTTGTCTACCACCTACCCACGTCCATGCTGCAATGTATTTTTGTAGTCAGCAGCATAATTTCAAACGTACTTTACAAGCTTCAAACATCCTTAAATTTGCTATACGTTCTTCCGGGTCAGTATATAAGTACCTAGTTGCTTACAAAGCTGCTTACATAAAGTGCACCATTTTATCGTCCACTTAATTAAGCGAACAGACGCATTATTTCAAAGCGTGAATGGCGTGTGATTCGCGTAACAACGGAAGGACATTAACTAGTGTACATACGTACAATCGTCAATGTACTGCAGAGTTTACTGTTAATCTGTGCTAGTTTCTTCGAACTTCGCGAATTCTATATACGACCTCCGCGCCGCACCGCGAAGAGTTATTTACTTCCGCGGTAAACAAAGGAATTGCGAGCTTGCGATTCGATTGTAGCAGGCGTATAATCTAAATTACGAATCGATATTATCAACTAACTTATCTTATTACCGTTTCTGCAGTTCCTCGTCGTGTCTGTTGCGAGTAAGTATGTGGAGGTTCGCTGCCATCAGCTGGAAGCGGTATTTTGTAATGGAATTCAAGTAGAATGGTTCGAAGTCGAGGTTCTAACATATCTATACGTTCTCTGTTGTTGGCAGGTGAAATAGGAATTGGAAAATAAAATTTCTTTTGTCTCGCATGAAGTTATTCATTCTGTTCTATGAACAAGAAGTTTGTGGTATATATGTATTTGACGCATCCCTTTAATTAGAAATATCTAAGAATGGATAATTGACTCTACTATTCAATTCTAAGAAGATAATCCATATCTAAAAACAGAACGTGTCACCGTAGCGTAAGTCACTTTCAGTGCAGCCAATATTGAATTTCCTGTAATACCTGCATGTTTTCTTTATAATCTCTTGTGTCTATGATGATAGTTCGGTTCCCTTTGCCTGTGGATATTACTGTGCAGTTTTTGTCCTTTCTCAACTCTTCTCTTGGTAGATTTAATCTGAACGATTTGGTTGAGTTTAGTAGGGATTACGCAGTTGATGTCATCTCCTCACTTTTGTTTTGGTAGTGTTTTGTTAGATATTGCAAACTTTCTACACATATCAAAGTAATCTTTAATGTTAAAGCTATCTAGTAAATTACCTTCGCCAGAAGATCATACCTCGCCGCTCCAAAACCTAGGAGTCTATAGATATCTTGCACTCGTGGAAAGGTATGCATCAAATAAACAGGCAGAAATATCAATATCAGATTAAAATAATATATAGGGAATACAAAATACAAATACACATACAAATCACATGGAATGAACTTTGACAAATGGAGAAAATAGCGGCTGAACCACATTGCTGCAGAAGCTTGCACAGGGAAACTATTGGAATACAGAAAAATTCGACTTAGACGGACTACAGTTAGCAACTAACTGGAAAGCCTTCTGCACACCACAAAGGAGAGCAAGGGTCATGCTCCAATGAATCCCTGGGCCACAACAAATCAGTTACCTCCACCATAAAAGCCTGAAGACTACTTACTTTGTACATATTCATTAGATTTATTTTGCAGTTCAAAGCAGGGATGTAATGATATTGAGTGCCCAAGAATTTGAAAATATTTTCTCCAAATGTCCGGTTAAACATAAAAGTCGGCATATTCAAGCTTATGAAAAGTAATTCATTGTAAGTTTTTAAAAAGATATCTTAATTTGGAAATTGAATTTTTAAATAAATGACCCTATTCCGTGACCATTCACAATAGCCAACAGTATCAATGAAATACATTTGAATTATTCAGTGTATACTCTAATTTCTACAGATCTTGCAAATTAGTAATAGCAGTCCATAATTGCCAAAGAAGATGATCGTGTTGGAAATTCGATTTCCATATGTAACACATGGGCTGAAAAGCCCCGGGCCTAACACACAGATGACGCTAGTTTTATTGCAGTCACCTTTCTCTCAGTTAGTACTAACCTTCAAAAGACAGCTGTTAAAATGCCATGATATTCTATTCATTAGTTTGTGAGTTATTATGCTAAGAGTCACGCTACTTTTGTTATTTTCAAAACAATGGATCAAAAACAATTTCGTGTTTTCATTTTACACTGCTTCTTGATGGGAAAAAAAATACCATTCAAGCGAAGCAATGGCTTGAAAAGTGTTATGGGGACTCCGATCCATCAGAAACAACAATAAAACGTTGGTTTGCTGACTTCAAACGTGGTCGTAAAGACACCGATGATCCAGAACGCAGTGGACGTCCAAATGAGGCGGTAACACCAGAAAACATCAAAAAAATTCACAAAATCGTTTTGAATGATTGAAAAGTGAAGTTGCGTGAGTTAGCTGACATCGTAAAGATATCAAAAGAACGTATTGGCTTTTTACTGCATGAGCATTCGACTATGAGAAAGCTCTGTTCAAAGTGGGTGCCGCGTTTGCTCACTGTTGACCAAAAACAAGAACGTGTTGATGATTCTGAGCAGTGTTTGGCCATGTTTAAACGTAACAAACCGGAATTTTTGCGTCGATATGTGACAATGGATGAAACATGGATCCATCATTTCACTCCGGAATCAAAACGATCGTCATCTGAGTAGACAGCAACTGGTGAAAGCGCCCGAAAGCACAACAGTCGGCTGGAATGGTTATGGCCTCGGTATTTTGGCAAGTGCGTGGTGTAATATTCATCGACTATCTTGAGAAAGGAAATACCATCAACAGTGAATATTATATAGCGTTATTGGAGCGTTTGAAGGCCGAAATTGCAAAGAGACGACCGCATATGGCAAAGAAAAAAATTTTGTTTCATCAAGACAACGCACCGTGTCACAAGTCAATCAAAACAATGGCAAAACTACATGAATTGAACTTCGAATTGCTCCCACATCCACCGTATTCGCCAGATTTGGCTCCCAGCGACTACTGGCTGTTTGCAGACCTCAAAAAAATGCTCGGCGGTAAGAAATTTCGCACGAATGAAGAGGTTATCGCTGAAACTGAGGCCTATTTTGAGGCAAAAGATAAATCGTTCTACAAAAGTGGTATTGAAATGTTATAGCGGCGCTGGAATGGTTACGTTGCTCTTGATGGAGATTACGTTGATGAATAAAGCTAATTTTGAACCAAAAAAACCGTGTTTTCTTTGTTAGGCCCGGGACATTTTTGAGCCCATGTGTTAAGCTTACAATCCGATCGGAAAAAAAACTCACGAAGAAAAGCAATATGTTCTTGTGTTGTGTAATCCGTTTCACCATTTTGGTGGAATCTTATATGGATGTGTAAGTTTTTCTTTCCAATTTTCTGGCATGTTCCATAAGAAACTCCAATCTCAAGTTTTGTTGGTTCATTTTCCATCCGTTGAGGAACATCATTTATAACTTCTTGCAAACGAAGAGTTGGTCTACCAGTACGTGATTTATGAGCTACAGAACGAGTGTCAGAAAGACAATTATAAAAATTTTAGGGAATTACAGCTAACTCTCGGAAGTGCTCTTTAAAATCATGTAGACATGCACGCTGCCCGTACACCCAAATTCCACCAATTCGCACTCCAGTTTGATAATAGGTTTCAATCATGTAGTTTTTTTGCACTGTATTGCAAACCATATTTAAATTTATTCAAACTCGATGCTTAAACTACTTTCAGCAGTTCTAACACATTAACAGATGATAGTCAATGTCACTGTTAAAATAATTTTCAGTCGTCATAATACCGGCCTCAAATTCAGACATATATTTTTTATTTCAAAACCATCTTCGTCCTAGAAACTTGATATCACGTTGTACATATGAATATAGTTGCAAGTTTACAACTAACTAGAACCTAATGAGTAGTAAAAGTAAATCAAACTTCCTTATTACAACCGCAACACCTGTTTGCCGTTCAACAAAATTTCCGGATTATTCCGGGAAAAATACCATCTACTTTCTACACGTCATATTAATCAAATCGATCGAAGACGGCGGAAGTTGTACAGTATCCGATGTCGTACTACCGCATATGTAACCGCGTCTTTATCCGTTTTTAATGTGGTCCAAGAAGTCGCTCGTAAATGCGCCGAACGCATATGGTACCAGTGCATAGCTCCAAAGATCGTTGCGGATATACGAATGGGTTATCTGCATGCATCCACCTTCGGAAACTTTCGCTTTAGCGCGATTACAAAGTATAATTCGTGCTAAATAGCGTTCTCACGTCGTAAAACGAGACGTACGGGTTCACGACGATAAAGGAAAGAATGGTACGGTTTGCTATGAAATACAGCTGACTTGGTTCGGGCGTTTGTGCGTTATGACATTAAGTAGACATTAGCATAGGAAGTGTCAGATGCATACGAATGTATACATCTATCTATGTACATTACGTGATTTCTAAGCTGCAAGTGCCTTCGTAAATTGTGTAGGTGTCTTGCGTAATATGCAGTACCGTAGATATGTTCGAGATAACGTACAATTACAATTTGAGTTATTTAAGCTGACTATACAGGTCGTGCGGACTAGAACTATGCATTACGGGGGTTTCTAGAAGTATTACTGGAATCTATGCTCCATCTTAGATTAAAAATGATTTAGATATCGGTCGAAGATGCCCCTAGTTCTTATTGGCTGTAAGCGAGTTAGCTTATTTATTCGTAACCTATATTTTGAAATAAATACGTAGGCTTCCACGGTCAGAGCTAGTCATAAACGAACTACTCCCGGAATTGAACTGTGTCATGATGAGATACATAGAAATGAAATAAGGGTAAGAGGAGAAGGAAATAAAAAGAATAAGAGATAAAAAGAGAAAAATTAAAAAGAGGGGCTTGAACAAGAGAAATGGTGAAAAGAGTAAGAGAAGAGGGATGGAAAAAAGAAGAAAACGAGGAAAGAGAAGAAAATAGAAAGGTGGGATCTCAACATTTTGCCTCCATCGTAGTAGGCTTCTTCAGGAGAAACAGGAAAACCAAAGTGGCACGGTAACTCGACGTATAAACCACGCTAGAGGTGAAACCATTTTGACAGAAAGTCACGGTGACTCGACATATTAACCGCGCTAGAGGCAAGAACCTTCTGTGTTAATAATTCCGTTATTTTTGACGTATATTGTGTCTTGTCTAGGATGACCGTGGCATTTCCCTTATCAGCCGCAGGGATTGTAGAGTCCGGATCTGATCGGAGATTTTTCAGGACTTTGGTTTCTTCATGCGTTAGATTCGAACAGGGAGGTTTGGCCGAGATGAAGCTGTTTCGAACCGGATTTGGTCCGCAATGACACTCGGTAGTGCGTATAGAAGCAATAATGCCCTCCTTGGGAATATTTTCGGGGGATATAGCACAATTTAGTACTTTAGCAAGCACTAGTCCTTCGTTATCGGATAGAGGTCTAGAAGACAGGTTCACAACTACGTTAGATTTTAGACATGGTCGGGGTTTAGGGAAGATCGTTTTGCGTCGGTGATTTTCTATCATCTTCTCAAACGTGATTTGGGACTGAATATAGGAGATTTGGTCAAATAAGCACCAATCCTCGGAAGAAATTACAGATGAAAGTTGTAAATGGAGCGATCGAGAAATGATATCGAGCTCTCGAGCAGTGTAAAACAGCTGCCGATCGTAGCGTTATCTACTGCATTCTTAACGTAAATGAAGTATAGAATATGATTAGTCACAATTAAAACACAATAAAAATCAGTTTAAAATATTACATATGAAAATAGATTCAAATTTTAATGTGAACTTTTTTGTTTCAGCAAAAAGAATTCGATCGTTCTTCGAACCCAACTATCCGTTCGTGTTCACACAATTATAGGTAAGTTGACATAATAAAGTCATGCTTAAAATACGAACTAAATCCAAACAAGCTATTTCAATTCCAATTGTCTTTTCAAATGTGTACAATATTTTATAGAAATTAGATTTCGCGTTATGCAAATGTTACCGTGACGGTGTGCAATCTAATATTGCCAATTTTACGGAGGCGACCTGAAATGTTTCAGGAATCGACAAGAAAAACACGGTATTGTGTGTAAGTCTCTTTCCTCCCGGTGATTTTTTCAGGTTTGGAAATAGGAAAATGTCGCTGGGAGCTAAGTCCGGTGAATATGAAGGACGAGAGGGTAATTCGTAGAGCAACTCATTCAATTTCGACCCGACGATGCGGAATGAATAAGCCAGTGCATTGTCGTGGTGGAAAAGCACTTTTTTTCGCTGCAAACCAGGCCGTTTCTTCTTCAATACTGCATCAAATCGGGTCAATAAATCGCTGTAGTATGGCCCCGTTATCGTCCTTCCTTTCTGCAGATAGTCGATGAGGATCACACCTTGAAAATCTCAAAAAATGGTCGTCATGACCTTTCCGGCCGATGGAACGGACTTTGCGTTCTTCGGAGACGATTCGCCCGGAAAAATCCACTGCTTTGAGTGTTCCTTGGTATGTAGTGGTGGTTTCATGCATGGTTAGGAAACACATGAAGAAATCCCTTGGATTGCGTTGGATCCTGGCCTGACACTCCTCCGAAACGGTCACTCGATTTCGTTTTTGCTCGGGTAGGAGCAA
Organism: Trypoxylus dichotomus; assembly: GCA_023509865.1. Taxonomy (NCBI): domain Eukaryota; kingdom Metazoa; phylum Arthropoda; class Insecta; order Coleoptera; family Scarabaeidae; genus Trypoxylus; species Trypoxylus dichotomus. The sequence goes on along the minus strand of CM042074.1, from coordinate 9,488,460 downwards.
ATGCGGTACCCCTCGCGCCGAAAGTTTTTTTATACCCAAAATTTCGTGTAGGATAGGGCTCTTCTGAGAGCCTGTTGTCTTTGCTATCTCTTTCAGTTTCAATCGGCGAGCGGCTAACACGACATCATCAATCTTGTCGACCATTTTATCGTTAGTAGCGGTTTTTGGGCGTCCACTTCGGTCACATTTCAACTCGCTCACCCAGAAGCTGATAGTCAAAAATGATGGCGTACATCCTCCATGAACCTCTAGGAAAATATTTCGAATTTCAGTTGCCATTTTTCCAGCCATCCTGAAGTGTTTTATTACTGCATGAAATTGGATTTTATCCATTTTTGGGAAACCGCCTGACTTGCTACATAAAACACATTCTTAAACAGCAAGTATTGACAGTAGACGTCTGAAATTTTGACAGTTGCCATAAAGAAGATTGCCCTTGGCGACCGGTGAATCTACTCCAACCTTCGTGCGCCATGTCTTGCCGATTCCGAAAACATTTCAGGTCGCCCTCGTATATATACTTTCGATAAAGTTGTCTGTTATTTGAATATGCATTGCTTAAAATTTTTTAATCGCTGTGTTAGAGGTATGTGCTTTGACCACATTACCATGTGTAAAACTCAACAAAACACATAAGAAGTCTGCATTGGTGTCTATTGATGTATTAATTTACTATAGACCTAGGATTCTATAACTCTAATCGTTGTCTAGAGCCATATAATATCTTAAATCCGGCTTACGCTTTTTCAATCATAGTAGCCGGCAGTAGAAACGTTTCTATTGAACAATTCCCGTATGTATCACGCTTACGTTACATTTGATCTGCAACAGAAGTATATAACTTCATCTATTTTCTTACCACTCCTAACACAAATCAAGCATTAATCTCGTAAAGCGGAAGAAAGGTGGAAGAATTTAATTAAATAGGCTTATACCGCTGTCAATTATCACCGTAAAGCCGCGAAATACTTTCTACAATAAAATCGATTTAACCATCACTCGTTAAATTATCGAACACTGGCCGCTGAAGTGCGTTTCTAGCGCGAAAAATTAAAACGCATGCACTGTCCGCCGTCCATAAATCAATTAAGCGTGACGGAACGAGCTGGTCAAGTAAATTAACTCGTGCACACTCCGCCTTTGCTACAGTTTTCCCTGAAAAACAAAAACGTTCTCCATCTGCTGGAAATCTTTTAGGTTGTTCGTTCTACAAACAAAAAGAGGGAATTAATCTTATTTACCAACCGTAGAAAGCAAATTTCACCATTAAACTTAACGGTTTCTATTTATCTGTTGCACGGTTTGCGAATTTATCGATACGTTATTTATTGAGTAATTACTTAACGCAACTAAGATAATTTATTTTAATTCTTGATAGTGGTTAGCTGTTAACCGGATAAAAATTGTTTTTGCGCAACTAACATTCAAGATATATCTTGAGATTCATCAGTATATTGCTTTTTATGTACGTACATAAATTATCCAAATTTATAGATGTATGGTTTCGGACTTTTCTTTTACACTGGTAGTTCGTGTCTTTCTTCCACCGTAAATAAATGAATACCCAGTAAATCTTGTAAAATTTTTAAGAATGCTGTGTTCTTTTTTGGTACTAAGAGGCAATGAAAATATCATTCGATTAATTAAGATAGGTAGCAATGAACTAGAAGGGGTAGAAGAAGAAGAAAAAGAAGAAGTTAGGTTTGCCATATAAATTAACAAAATAACACATGGGCTGAAAAGTCTCGGGCCTAACAAAGAAAACACGGTTTTTTTGGTTCAAAATTAGCTTTATTCATCAACGTAATCTCCATCAAGAGCAACGCAATCATTCCAGCGCCGCTCTAACATTCCAATACCACTTTTGTAGAACGATTTATCTTTTGCCTCAAAATAGGCCTCAGTTTCAGCGATAACCTCTTCATTCGTGTGAAATTTCTTACCGGCGAGCATTTTTTTGAGGTCTGCGAACAGCCAGTAGTCGCTGGGAGCCAAATCTGGCGAATACGGTGGATGTGGGAGCAATTCGAAGTTCAATTCATGTAGTTTTGCCATTGTTTTGATTGACTTGTGACACGGTGCGTTGTCTTGATGAAACAACATTTTTTTCTTTGCCATATGCGGTCGTTTCTTTGCAATTTCGGCCTTCAAATGCTCCAATAACGCTATATAATATTCACTGTTGATAGTATTTCCTTTCTCAAGATAGTCGATAAATATTACACCACGCACATCCCAAAATACCGAGGCCATAACCTTTCCAGCCGATTGTTGTGCTTTCGGGCGCTTTGGACGAGGTTCACCAGTTGCTGTCCACTCAGATGACGATCGTTTTGATTGATCGGAGTGAAGTGATGGATCCATGTTTCATCTATTGTCACATATCGACGCAAAAGTTCCGGTTTGTTACGTTTAAACATGGCCAAACACTGCTCAGAATCATCAATACGTTCTTGTTTTTGGTCAACAGTGAGCAAATGCGACACCCACTTTGAACAGAGCTTTCTCATAGTCAAATGCTCATGCAATATAAAGCCAATACGTTCTTTTGATATCTTTACGATGTCAGCTAACTCACGCAACTTCACTTTTCGATGATTCAAAACGATTTTGTGGATTTTTTTGATGTTTTCTGGTGTTACCGCCTCATTTGGACGTCCACTGCGTTCTGCATCATCGGTGTCTCTACGATCACGTTTGAAATCAGCAAACCACTATAACACTCTATAACACTTTCCAAGCCATTGCTTCGCTTGAACAATATTTTTTGCCATCAAGAAGCAGTGTAAAATTAAAACACGAAATTGTTTTTGATCCATTGTTTTGAAAATAACAAAAGTAGCGTGACTCTTAGCACAATAATTCACAAACTAATGAATAGAATATGAAATTTTAACAGCTGTCTTTTGAAGGTTAGTACTAACTGAGAGAAATGTGACTGCAATAAAACTAGCGTCATCTATGTGTTAGGCCCGGGACTTTTCAGCCCATGTGTTATATAATCCACAATACTTGGATAATATTTACATCTGCATAAAGCCATACAAGCTCACACAAATATACGATGCAAAGTCAGTAAGTAGGTCACAAAAAGCTATTATAAGATAACTATATAGAGAAATAGCCCTTACTCCATCATTTTATCAATACTCTAACGTGCATACCTCGTGTTGAACATTTTTTTCATCCTCGAAATGTTTGCCGACAATATGCTTTCTGAACGGACCAAACAGATGATAGTCGCTTGGCGCCTGTAAACCTGATGTTCAAAAAGTGTCCACCCTAATTCTGCAAATCTCGCCTGGGTCAAGTGGGCCGAATGCGACCTTGTCGCGATCCAACATATTCTTCTCGTGGACTTTTTCTTTCGGCAATTGTCACTTGGGTATCATAAAGCTGGATTGTGCTGACAGATAGTGAAATAGCTCACTGCTATTTTCAGCTTTTCCACGGCAGTTTGTGACTTATTTAAGAACTTTTCTTCGTATGTACATGGACCATTCGGAGAGTAAAGAACCTTTTGTTTTCACACACTACCGCAGCACAAACTGCGCAGTGGAGTTATCCTTCTTGACGCTAATGCAGCGTGAGGTGACACAGAACTTGCTTCAGCAGTTTCCGTGGGACATTTTTCTACATCCGCCACACAGTCCTGACCTAACCCCAAGTGATTTTTACTTATTCCCTAAATTGAAAGATATTTTGAGCGAACAACGCTACGGAAGTGATGATGAACTTAAAGAAGTTGTTAATCAGTAGTTCAATAACTGATTATGCAGAAGGCATAGAAAAACTCGTAAAACGTTACAAGTGTCTGAATTTGAACGGTGACTACGTAGGAAAGTACCTTGAATATCTAATTTTATGTAAAATTCAGATTGGTTTAATTATATCTAATAAGAATTTCTACAGAAAAAAGAAATGTTCTTTACTTTCCGAATGGCACTCATGTAAAATTAAATCAAATTTTGCTTTCGTCAATATAGAGTCCTGTGTGTATTTCTTATAACTACTGCCCATAATCGAGGCATTCTACCAATTACTTTTGTCAGTGTTTCTTCTGATATGTTTCATTCTTCTCGGAGAAAGATCCACAGGACAACAGATCTTGAGTGGCATGTTTTCCCTCTCGATGCAACTCATTCCATAATAATTCAATGGGATTGAGGTCGGGAGGTTGAGGAGGCCATTCCATAACTGGAAGACTACCTTCCTCTTGTTTTACTTGCAAGTAGTTGCCGCATATGTCAGCTGTATGTTCCGAATCCTTGTCACACTGAAGTGTGAAATTTTCACCGACTAATTGCAACCCTGATGACACCACACAATTTTCTAAAATATTTCTATGCCCTTCTTTGCAGAATACCATTAATTTTCACTAAATCCTCCACAGAAGAGTTTTTAAAACACTTCCAAACCAGCACCGCAGTTGACGGTCGGTACAGTGCATTGGTCCGACACGCGTTCTCCTGTCGACTTTCGAAGGAATACATTTCTACGTGAGCCGTGAACTTCGAACTTCAAGTCGTCACTCCACAACTATTAAATTATTCCTCCAACAATACACCTGTTACAAACTCACTTTCAGATAAATATCCATTCGAAGCTTTTTCCTTTGTATGGTCCTCTGTTAAATATTCTCGTCTCACAATTCTTCTTTCTTCTACAAGAACACCTTTTTTATGTATGTACCTATAATAATTAGTTTTTTCCATTATGTTACATTTTTATAACAGGAATTATAAATTATTTGTCTCATAGAAATTTTTAAAGTTTCATCAAAAGTAGGTGTCGAAAGCTGCTGTACTGTGCTGTGCTTTCCCTGGGTGGTATAATTTTTTCACCTAACTCTTTGCATGCCACGATATACTTTTCGTGTTTATGTGTGATTGAGCTACACCTACCAAGAACAATCTTTCTTTTAATACATAACAGGTAACGACAATTTGTTTATATACTAACGTATAACTGCTACTATTTTTAGCAGTAACCTTCATTTTTCTGCCAAAACTTAAGAATTTCCGTTTTCGTAGTGGTAATATTTGGCTTTTACTTATAGTAGGTAGTGGTTCCATAATCCATATAATAAAAAATCTAATAATAATAATACTAAGGAGAACTTTGCCTTACAACGCTTGTACTGAGCATAAGCACCAATCAACTGATAAAAAATATTGCTATCGATGACAAAAATTTTCACTTCGTGATTGTGTGTGGAAACTGCCCAGTCACAAGTCAACCTTTTAGTGGCCGATTCATTCCTTCTAACTAAAAAATATAGTGTGTGGTAGTGCATTTATATTTATTGACAAGTGGTCTTAAACCTATGAGCGGCGGTGTGTGTGACTACCACCAATACTTTATTATTAAAGTCCGATATGGACTGAATAAAGTTTTGTTTTAAACTACAGATACGATGAACTCAAATGTTGACGATTATCAACTCTCCCTAATACACTAAAATCCATACTAGCTTGCATATGATTTACTTATTTCTCATGTTTCTTTGGTCTCTTTACTTAAAGTTTTAAAATAGTTCCTCCTTGCAAAGTCCGTGCCATAAATTCTTTAATAAGTCCTTTTTGCTAACTAACACTGGTCTTCCTTTATTTTTAACTGGGGAAATGGTATTCGATGTTTGTTTAGTATATATTGAACAGTATTCATTTACCACACGTTTGTAATATCCACTATAATACTATGCTTAAACGAGATGATACGTATACACGTACTGACAACTAAACGAGCAAGGGGCACACACGTTTTGTTCCTACGGAGACAATTAATTTGGCACATTCGTGTCCGTTGGTCTTCGGCGAGGGGAACATTTTCGTTATGTCCAATCCATAGATGCGTATACTCTAGATAGGCTGATTATCAATCGGTATGTGAGCTTGTCTATGTTAGTTATATTATGGATTGCCTAAAAGATATCTTTCAGTATATAAAGTTTTATAAATCCGTCCATTTGAGTCTATATATTCAAACCAATGTTACTTGTTACACGGAGGGTGAGGAGGTGTTCTTGCGCTAGTTTGGAGCAATTGCCACAGTTCTTTTGGATCCCACACAACTAACAGACGTCTTTTCTCTTTTCAGAAAAATTATTGACATCCGAAGGTCGCGAGCTTAGACGAGCCTTATTTTCGCTAAAGCAAATCTTCCAAGAAGACAAAGATTTGGTGCACGAATTCGTCCAGAACGACGGCCTAGCATGTCTCATCAAAGTTGGTTCGGAAGCCGATCAAAAATATCAAAACTACATCCTCAGAGCGCTAGGTCAGGTGATGCTCTACGTAGATGGCATGAACGGCGTAATGGAACATAACCAGACAATCCAATGGCTGTACACTTTGATTTCTTCTAAATTTCGATTGGTAGTGAAGACCGCCTTAAAATTGCTATTGGTCTTCGTAGAATATACTGACACCAATTGTATGCTCTTGATCAAAGCAATACACGCAGTGGATTATGCGCAGGGTGTCGCACCGTGGTACAACATAATGAAATTATTAAAAGATTTCGATTCCGCCGATACGGAATTGCTAATCTACGCGACTACGCTTATAAACAAGTGCCTGAACGGTGTACCTGATCAAGATACCTATTACGATCAAGCCGACGCTCTAGAAGAGCAAGGGATCGAGGCTATCATTAGGAGATACATGTCCAAACCGGGAACTGACTTGGATCTGCTGCAGCAATTCCAAATATACGAAGCTGTGCTTCAATACGAAGATGGTGAGGACGAAAAAGGTACCCCCATCAGGCATTTGGACGAGAGTATCAGGAAAACTTTGAGGAGTAGAAAATCCGGCGTAGAATCAGTGGAGAGACGAAAGAGCAGGAGACATTCAACAGGGAATACTCCGGTGCAATCAGCGTTAAATACCAATAACAACAAGAACAATTTAAACCAAACCAATGAAGAGGACGACGATGAATCGAGTTCTCAATCTTCCGAGATAAATAACTTGAATTTAAATGGAAGCTACAAGGATTCTAATAAAGGTAAGCGTCTTTTCTTGCTCGTGGTTTTTATCTTAAAATATTAGGAATATTTTTGCGATTAATTTTTTATTCGCTTTACACAAAACCGTTTTGTTAGCATACATTAATATTTTATTTTGGTTTTAATACATTGTTTTTTTGTTTTTCTTTTTTGGTTTTTGCTTCAATTGCTTAGCTAATGAAGCCGGTGTGACGCCTGCTTTAAGGAGAAGACGCGAAAGAGCTGAGCGCCAAAGAAGCTTTATGAAAGAACAGCAGGAGAATGGATGCTTTTTGCGTAATTCTATTTTGCCTTCGGATGAAAATACACAGAATGAGTACGGTAGGTATTACGAAATGTAAAACGTAAAAGTAAAACGTGTCTTTGAAATCATTTCGTCAAACCAAGACAAAATACATGTAACATCCAGAATTTTTATCTATATTTTCTTGGTCCTTTTGACTACTACGAATACACTGTTATTTTTTCTTGCGTTGGGCCTATAAGCAATAGCTAAATTAAATTTTATACCTTTTAATTCAAATAAAATGAATGTATTGTAAATAATAAAAAAAACAAAACCTTTGTTACTTCCTTAGTTTTTGTCTCGAATGATCATCTTCAGGAGTATCTCCTATAGTATTCTTCCATATTAGATCTCTTGATGGAATTTTTCCCCATGTTTGAATATCTACAACTCACAACGTGCCTTCATCTCAAGTCATTCAACCACAATAAACTTGGTACATCGTTGGTGGTATAAACTGGTACATCGTAATACATTGCTGAATTTATTGGGAGGTGTGTTCAAATTGATGTCATTCGTACAAATCTCTCTAAAGCTTTCGACTTGATTGATCACAAAATTCTGCTTACAAATTAGGTGATTTTGGTTTTGTTGCTTCTACTTTAAAACTAATACGTCTCCACTTATTTCAACTACCGTACTACGTAGTCAATAACGGATATCGAGCGTCCAGTGTACCACAGGGCTCTAACTTGAATCCACTCCTGTTTGTCTTCTACGAGGGTTATTTTTTTTAAACCTCCGATGGCACATGAAAGCAAGACAAATGTGAATAACAAAATGAATTTATTACCAAAAGTTATCTACCAAAATGGTTATTTTTCTACATAGTTCGTGTCTTTCGATCCCCTCTGCATAGAATGTTACCGCCAGTGAGTTGAGATGTTCCGTGAGGTTGTTCTATATTCTGGAAGCTTTGCCCTCCTAGCCACTTTTTCAGTTCACGAAAATGTTCAAGAAGTGATTGGGTTACAGCATCGGTGTGAGTGCGGGCATTGTCATGAATGAGAAGAACTCCAGAAGTTAGCATGCTCTATGAAGAAATCGAATTACATTTCGCGGCTCACACTTAGCTGAAAATGGCGTAATTACGTTACCAGTGGCAAGTTTATAGTACTCGTGATTCAATGCAATGTGGAAATATTAGTGGAGTGGTGCTGGACATCTGAGTTGAAGTTAAACGTTGAGAAATGCTACGTGTCACCTATACTCGTTCTAATCTTGGGCTTCCTAATGCGTATATCTAAATATCTTAAGAACATACCTCCATTCAACTCACTATACTTTGCTTATGTTATTAATAAGATTGAATATGCTCCTCTGATTTGGTATCCACTGAGTATCAGACATTTTAGCAACTGAACACAATTACCGTAAATTTTTGAAATTTATTTTCTACAGAAATGGTGGTGTCTATCCCGAAAGGGGCATAGTACAAGATGATGTTATTCCCTCATCTGGTATCCTTGAGCAAGTACAGAAAAATAATCTGCATGAAGTTTCTATACAAATTAATAGTAAACAATATCGATTGCTTCTGTTTACTTGAGTGCGTCTCTTTTCTCGTCCTGCGCTTCGGCTTTAGACGCAACTCTATATTCTTGGTTCCATTTGCTATAACAAATGCTACGAAAGGGTGTCCAATATGCGTATATACTTTCTCGAATTGGTAGTGAGGTTCTCCGTCAATATCGTCTTCTAAACAGAATTCGCTATAAGTGTTTCATACGTTTTCAGAGAGTATAATACCTTTCTTCAATTTTTGATCACTTACCTCTTGAAACATAGTTTTTACAGATAGATATCCTTCATCATTTCTATCCATTGCTCTTATATAGTTTTTAACAATACCGTAATCGTATAGAAAACAACAATGTTTTGGTACAATATAAATTAATTACATTGAAATCAGCACAAACGGTCCAACTACGTTATGCCTACTTTTTTTTACAAAACAAGCTATAGGGAATATGTATGTCTCTTTCCTTTATGCACGAGGGGAGGTCCAGAAATTCGTGGAATGAAAGGTTATTAAATAAAATAAAACAATAAATCTATTTTTCCTTTTCAATATAATCACCCTTAAGTACAATACATTTATTAGATCTACGAATTATTTTTTCTAAACCATCATAAAAATATTTTTTATCTTTCGCCTCAAAATGGGCCAAAATTGCCTCCTTTACCTCATTGTCGTCGGAAAACATTCTTCCACGTAAGTCTTTTTTTAAATTGGGGAACAAATAAAAATCACTATGTGCCAGGTCTGGACTGTAGGGTGGATGGACTATTGATTGAAAGCCATGCTTGTGCAGAGCAGCCATTGCAACTTTGCTCTTGTGAACCGGCGCATTGTCTTGCAAGAACAACACACCCTTGGTCAATTTTCCTCGATGTTTTTCCTTGATGGCCTCCTTTAATTTTTCTAATATCGTTGCGTAATATTCTCCGGTTATGCTCCTATATTTTTCTTTGTAATCAATCAATAATATCCCCTCACAATCCCAAAAAATAGTAGCCATCAACTTTCCAGCCGATTCCGACACTTTGAATTTCTTTGGCGGTGGTGTCCCCTTTTTATGCCATTGCATGGACTCCTGTTTGGACTCAGGCTCAAAGTGTTTCATCTCCGGTAACGATCCGCTCCAAAATCTGTGCAGGTTTGTCTCCACACAGCTCCAAAAATTGTTGGAACGCATAGACGCGCTGCTGTTTCTGCAGCCGCGTGACCATTCTCGGTACCCACCTTGCACTGACTTTTGTCATACCCAGGTGGTCATGTAGGATACGCAAAATGGTGGTATCCGATACTCCAGCTAATGCAGATAATTGTTTTTTCTTCAAACGGGTATCTTGCAGTAGAAATTTTTGCACTTTTTCGACGATGTCTGATGTGGTGGCCGTACAGAGCGGGGGTCATCTTCAATCGACTCCCGACCATGTTTAAAAAGACTATGCCAGTTATAAATCATTGATTTACTAGGGCACTGTTCCCCATAAGCGGTTTCCATTTCATTCAATATGGTTTGAGCGTTCTTTCCTTGCTTTGTAAGGAACTTCGTCACAGCACGGTGTTCAATTTCCTCCATAGTTTCAGTTTTCTTCGGGGATTGACTTGTTTAGCAGGCAACTATTCGTAAACGACTGACGCTATAGGAACTTAACTTATATACTAATGATGAGTCGCCAATGACACCTAGCGAGCGCCCTTATCCCCACTCTATCCCCTCCATTCCACGAACTTCTGGACCTCCTCGTATGAATGCGATGTTGTAGCTGTATCTACATTTTAATCTACTCGTATGATACTGTTTGATATTCAATTTCTAAGCCACATAATATTTTTGCAAAACCCTATTTCATCAATAAAAAAAATAAGTAGCGACAAGTACAAACACGGCATATCAGATGAATGTATTGGACAATATGGGCATACAAGAAATTCCACAATAAAAAATCAACACCATACTAGTAAAAAAAAAACAAATCCTTACCTGACCCGAAAAAGCTAATGGTGATCTTAAGATCTGCACGAAAACCAACTTCAGAAAAAGCCACTTTGAAATTATTTTTTTGTGTTGTATCGTGTTATCTTTGTTGCCAGAAGAAGGCAGATAGTAAAAAAGGTATAAATTAGTTGAAGCTAGGACATTTTATCTCTCGATAATTTGAATCAAATTCATTCAACCATAAAATATCCAATTTCTATTCTATGTATATATCCATTCATACCGACATTAACGCCTGTTCAAGTTAGTACCCGTACGATTCCAGTCTATATATAGAAGAATGAGCGAATTTTTAAGACGCATTGTCTACTTTGAATTTATAATAGCCAATTTGCTTTCTGCCCGCCAATTACTAATAGCTGAACTTTCGTAACGAATGAGTTATATTATGTCTACCAATCATTGTTTTTTTCGTGCGTGAGGAGCACAAGAAATCACGACAGATATTGTGTGCAATTCATTCTTAGAAATGATTATTTGTTAAAAGGGAAACGATTTTCTAATCTGCTTAAATACGATGAAGAAAAGCAAAGCGACTGACAATGATAATGAAATTATTTAATATTCTGCTGCTTTGTTAAGCAATTGATTTTGTTCCTACCTATGCAATGTTGATAAATATGTCTACTCTTATTATTACCTTTTGGAGTATTATAGTAATTTGTTGCTATCAAGAACTAAGTGGTTGCTTAGTAGTCACTTTAATGCCTAAGTTTTGTGATTAAAAGGAATATCTACGATTAATTAATTGTCCCACAAATTATGTTCATAAAAAGCAAATAAGTAATTGCTTTTTGAATTACAGTATGTAGTTATGGATACCTACTATTTTTATACAAGCAGATTTTTTTGGATTTACCAGTATTAAAGTCGCTGACGAAGATTCTCGCACTATTTTCCCATCCTGCCATAACTTGGAACAAATGTACATAAATACACTACCGTTAATTAGTTTGATTGCACCATGTAAATAACAAAATAAACTAGACAGACAACGTTTGCGAAAAATTTATTAATGAAACAAACTTTATATACATACTGTTATAATATTTCTTCAAAATAACCATACTTTCCGCAGAACATTCCAGAATGCTGGTTTGGCAGTCGGGGACTTTTTGGATCTCACGATCAAGGTGATCCTACAGCGGTTGAATGGGGTTGAAATGAAGGCTCTATGGCGGCCATACTATTAAGAATAGGACTCCTTCAGAAGATTTCTTAAATATATCCTTTGCCCTTCTTTCATCTATTTTAACTAACTTTCTAATTCTTCTCCCTCCAAACTAACCCCATACCATGATGTTTCACTGTTATTGAAATACACTTGTCTAACATTCTTTCCCCAGGATGGCGACGAAAATAATTCGCATTTCGATTCGTCCCTCCATAACACATGTTTCCAGTCTAATTTAGTCTTTTCCGTGTGTGCACCGTGATTTTCTTATTGCTATACGACCCCTCAGACCGGCTTTTATTAACCTCTCTTCTATTGGCAACACACTTACTCTATGACGGCGCTGTAAATTGAACCTCGCCGTAATTTGCGGTGCAGTAAAGTGACAATTTCTGGGATGTATTGGTTGACTCTTTCCGTCGTTGTCCTATGCACACAGCGCTCAGAAATATTTCATTATCGAGGAATTTCTATATTTGAAACATTTGTTTCGCATGAAACGGATATTCTTGGATGCGCTTCGACAATCCAATTCCCTTCGATCAAATAAACTGACAATACGAAATAGGGACTTTCTAACGCAATTACACACGTCTCCAACAGTATTTCGGCAATACACTGATTCATACTGAATGTACGGTTTACTATAAGGATGTGGATGATTCAGTAACCTTCCCAAATTCTATTTCATAACACGTTCATCTCCAATTTTCCACTATTAACGCATTATTGCTTTGTTGCCATCACAATATTTAATACAGGAGTATGTTATTTTTGTGTTTCAACGGATTTTGCAAATAAGTCTATCAATATTAGATTATAAATGTTATTTTAAGAAGTAGTTCTAACAACACAAACTATTGGGTACGATCAAACTTATGAATGGTATTGTATATACTAATAAGTTGGTGCATGATATATATTTATTTTTCACTCCCGGATATTTTCTAGAGCTCGTAGCACATCCAAAACGCCCATATATCTGTCCCCGACATTTTTATCATGATTTAAATTGCTTCTATTTCTTTTAGACAATTGCACTAATGGTCTCCAGCAACGTTTAGCCAACGGGAATCTCCTCAATAGAAATTCGAGCAGGAAAGACCTAACGCCGATCCTAAATGCCGTCAATAAGATCGAATCGGAGGAAAACGGTATCGCTAAGCAACCCTGGATCTTATCAATGTACGGTAAACCTCAACATCCCCAGCCGCAGAACGAAGACGCCACGCAACCGAACGATGACGTTTTGGAACCGACAAACGAAAACGACCGAAATTTATTGCTGCAATTGAAGAAAGAGAACACCGTCAAGGATCTAACGCAGAAATTGGCGAACCAGAACGCCATCCATAGCCCATCCGAAGAATCGTCCAAGGTGAATAGAATAGGCGACATGTCCGGCTTAATTTCGAAGGCGAAGGAAGGCCTGGCGAAGTCCAAATCGCAAGCGAATGTGATAAAAAGTCCGACCGTCGACAACATACCCAAGACTGAAGTAAAAAAATCGGAAAACGAATTGAAATGGGAGGAATTAGCGTTGAATTTGAACCGGCCGCTTAGCCTTTGTGATCTCGACTTTAGGGACCTAACGACTGACGACGAGAACGATATTTTCATGCCGGCGTTGGTACAAAACGGGATACCGCCACCTCCGCCGCCTTTAATTAACGATATAGGAGTAGCTCCACCACCTCCGCCCTTAACCAGTAGAATACCACCGCCTGTGCCTAATCCGCCTGTTTTCGGAATAAGTTTGCAGAGGTCGAACGCGAAGCAAACGGCCGAAACGAAAATTCCCTCGAAGAAGACTAAAAAGACTGTTAAATTGTTCTGGAAGGAAGTCAGGGACGATCCTATCATCGCCATGAAGCTGAAGTCTGGATTTATTTGGGATGAACTAAATGCCGTAACCGTGGATACACAAAAATTGGAACATCTGTTCGAATCAAGGGCAAAGGATCTAATTAGTAAGGTTGGTATGATTGGAAAAAATCTTTGTTTAGAACTGATAATTTGTTATAATAAACAGGACCGATAAAAACGCTTTCCCTTCATTTATTTCCCATCTAAAGTTTAGTCATACAACAATATACTTTTACCAGTTTCAAACTTAACTCCCTTCATTTATGCACTCTCATATTTTTTCCTTTTTCCTAATCTAATCTATCTTTGTCATATTTCATATCAGTATTATGTTACCAACCTTAGCGTCCTGCCATCCTACACTCAAACATATAACAGTTGTGTTTTGAAGTCACTCGGATCAGACCACTTACGTCATTACCAACTAATCTCCCTTTCATGCAAACAAAACAATTTAATGACGGATTCGGATCATCAGAAACGGCTGGTGATATGCAAATGCAAATATTTTAACGTTGGAAATTACAAGAAACATTATATATGTACAACATTAAAAAGCTAACCAAAGTCTGGTATTAATTTCATTAATAAGAACCTAGCATTATTAATATTGTGTCTGCTCTATATACAGTCTGTAAAACAAGAGAAGATGGAGTGTAAGAACATCAAAACAATATAAAACTTAAAATATGTGTATTTAGTAGAAATGTACATTGTAATACCTAATGCGCACTGCACTCAATATGAGGTCCAGTCACCATCGTTGTTGATAATCGCCTGGTAACGACCCCCATGCTCCCAACCAATCTTTCGGCATAAGAAGCCGATATCGATAGCCGTATCTGTCGGAGGTTTCTCAATAATTGCTTTAGTGTGTAGGCACGTTTACGTTGAAGTTTGTGCTTCATTATTGCCCACACATTTTTAATTGGATTTGCGTCCGGGCTCTGGGAGCGCCATTCCAACGTTGAAATATGATTTTCTTACGTCCACTCCGTACAGCGTCTACTTCGATGCTTTGGATCATTGTCCTCTTGCAGAATCCACTGATTATTATTCTGTCCAAACCACTTCCTCACAGATGGAATGAGACCCTTTTTGTACAGTTTCACCATTCTTTCTGCATTCAGGTTCTCTGTGAATACGCACAATGATCCAAAGCCGCGCACATTAAAGCATCCCCACACATGGACCTTAACTGGGTGCTTTACTGTGCGTTGTACAACTTGGTGGTGTTGCGTAGACCAAGCTCTTTTTGTCTGTGGCCATGCATAAAAAGAAGCATCATCTGTGAAAACGACATCAAACCAATCTCGATGACTGTTGTTATTCGCCCAAACGTGGCGCGCTTCTCGATGTCGGTCCGATAGCAGCGGTTTCATTATCGTACTGCGGTATGCTTATGCTGTCTTCACGTAGGCGATTTCTAATCGTCATTATGCTTACTTTAATTTTTTCTTTTTTGTAACTGATACCGCCCCTGCCGCAACGTGTATTCCGGGTTTCTTTTAAACAAATTAATTATCGCTTTGTCCTGCTTTGTTGTGGTTTTTCGTTTTTTACCGCGATCAGGGAGATCATCTACTGTTTTGTTCGCTTTGTATCGGTCCACCCACATTTTTGCAAACCCCTCCGACTTCTGCATATATCTTGATGAGGACGCTATCGATATTTTAAGCCCTTTGGGGTGAATGCAAAGAAACACAGCTTCGTACCGTTTTAAATACACAGCGCTCATAACTACACTGATTCTGTTTTCTTCGGCTGACAAAGTGAAACTGTTATTAAATGAGTAATGTGTAGTAGGCCTAAGTACGCCTTATCCCAAGGTGACATTAATCACGTCCACTACCTTACCATAAGCAGGTTGTTTTACAGACTGTAATTACATATTTACGATATATCTACTGTCTCTATGATTAGGGCGCTTATCCGAAGTACAAATCCTACCAGGCACCAAATTCTTTCATTAAATTTTAACGTTGGAGTTCACAAGGAAAATTTATCAGTAAAAAGCCAAAAGTCACTTTAATTTGCTACACGTGCAGTTGTTCAGCGTCATTTTGCTTGACAATTTATTTTTGAACATAATTTGCGTTGGTATTGGTGGTTCAGTTGGGATGCAGATAACTGATCTTCTTCAATAGGTCAAGCAGTTATGTCTCGGGTGAAAACAATTTCGATGAGTTGGTGATTATTTGAGTGACATCATTTAAGACGTTTCAACTGAACTGATCTGATCCGAACGGCATCAAAAACGCAATAATAATAATTCGGCCATGTCAGAACGCTATATGATTACAATTTGGTTTCATTTTAACGACGTTTTAATACAATCCCGATATATTTGTTTTAGATTCTTTTATAGTTTGTTTTAGATAAATTAAACTAGTACTCGAAGTTTTAATAAACCGTCAAGCAAACATAGACAACTGTCCCTCTCCGATTTTGATAAAATTTCACAGGGATGTAGTACACCGAAAAATATTAGACACGTATTTTTTAGCTGTTCTTCTTTTCCTCTAGGTTTAAGAGAATGTAATTGACGCTCAAATTTATCTCTTAAAAGAGTATATCTCAGGAACAATACGAGATATTGAATTCAATTTAAAATAAGTAACGAGGATTGTTCCTTGTCACTTATTTTAAATGAACGAGAATCAGTGGCACACTCATGAGGTCAATAGGGAATTAAAAAAAATCTCATTAGTTTTGACCCTCGTCCATAGATATTGCTTTTATATCTTTAAACTACACAAAGAAATAGAAATTACCTGTTTTTGGTTTGTTTCCTGATATCTATTTTAGGAGAGTTATCGCCCATTTAATGTATAATTTTATATTCCATTACATTTTAGGTAACAACTCTTTGTTAAGGTCGCTATGATATTGATTATGTTGCAACATTAAAAGTGTTTCAAAACAAACAGTTGAGCTGTAACACATGAGCTGAAAAGTCCCGGGCCTAACAAAGAAAACACGGTTTTTTTGGTTCAAAATTAGCTTTATTCACCAACGTAATCTCCATCAAGAGCAACGCAATCATTCCAGCGTCGCTTTAATATTTCAATACCACTTTTGTAGAACGATTTACCTTTTGCCTCAAAATAGGCCTCAGTTTCAGCAATAACCTCTTCATTCGTGCGAAATTTCTTACCGACAAGAATTTTTTTGAGGTCTGCGAACAGCCAGTAGTCGCTGGGAGCCAAATCTGGCGAATACGGTGGACGTAGGAGCAATTCAAAGTTCAATTCATGTAGTTTTGCCATTGTTTTGTTTGACTTGTGACACGGTGCGTTGTCTTGATGAAACAAATTTTTTTTCTTTGCCATATGCGGTCGTTTCTTTGCAATTTCGGCCATCAAACGCTCCAATAACGCTATATAATATTCACTGTTGATGGTATTTCCTTTCTCAAGATAGTCGAATATTACACCACGAACATCCTAAAATACCGAGGCCATAACCTTTCCAGCCGATTGTTGTGCTTTCGGGCCCTTTGGACGAGGTTCACCAGTTGCTGTCCACTCAGATGACGATCGTTTTGATTCCGGAGTGAAGTGATGGATCCATGTTTCATCTATTGTCACATATCGACGCAAAAATTCCGGTTTGTTACGTTTAAACATGGCCAAACACTGCTCAGAATCATCAACACGTTCTTGTTTTCGGTCAACAGCAAGCGCGGCACCCACTTTGTCATAGTCAAATGCTCATGCAATATAAAGCCAATACATTCTTTTGATATCTTTTCGATGTCAGCTAACTCACGCAACTTCACTTTTCGATCATTCAAAACGATTTTGTGGATTTTTTTTTATGTTTTCTGGTGTTACCGCCTCATTTGGACGTCCAGTGCGTTCTGCATCATCGGTGTCTCTACGACCACGTTTGAAGTCAGCAAACAGACGTTTTATTGTTGTTTCTGATGGAGCGGAGTCCCCATAACACTTTTCAAGCCATTGCTTCGCTTGAACGGTATTTTTTCCCATCAAGAAGCAGTGTAAAATGAAAACACGAAATTGTTTTTGATCCATTGTTTTGAAAATAACAAAAGTAGCGTTAGCATAATAATTCACGAACTAATGAATAGGATATCATGAAATTTTAACAGCTGTCTTTTGAAGGTTAGTACTAACTGAGAGAAAGGTGACTGCAATAAAACTAGCGTCATCTATGTGTTAGGTCCGGGACTTTTCAGCCCATGTGTTAAATAAGGTTCATACAAACACGCTTCTTTTGTTTAAATTTGTTTTTGTTTCAAAGTCTCTAATAAAACTAGAATAATATATGTTTCCTATATATAAATGTTCTATCGTCTCGCTATTCAAAAACACATCAAAAATGCTTAAAAAGTAATATCTAGCATAATAATGCTGCTAAATGCCACCATAGATAGATCGATAGTAGCCGAGAGGGAATTGCAATGTGTCGAGCAAGAAATCGCTCGAAACCGCGCTGATGATACTATATAGGTAGGCAGAAACATGTCTGTGTATTAGAGTTTTTTGTCTCGTCATATTGTCTTTCCCGTGAATGATTCCACTAATACTATAAGTAGCTGTATTTAGCAGCGTTATTATGCTAGGTCTTGGTATTCCTTGTAAGTAATCATCGTCTTCGTTTGAATTAATATTAATATAACATTTATATAACATTTGGACATAATGACTACGTATCCAAAACGGTGTTTCTTGCGCTAAATGCACTAAATATCCCAATTCTATTAGCCTGTTTAATAAAAAAGTGATATTATGGTGTTGTTGCAACTCCACAAAATGATGTTAGAAAAGCTCCCGCACACCCTCTGTGTGACGTAATCAAAAGTAGCTGTAACGATCCAGGTTATGAAACTGAAGAAGTCATTTCCGCTAAATCGAATTCAAGGATTCACAACTTGGTTTTCCTAAACCACAGCTTGTCGGTGCTGTGGAAAACACACAAATCAAGAAGGAATTATTAGTAATAGAAGAAGAGCAAGAACCTCTGACACTAACCACTGTAGATATTAATTACAAACAAAAAAAAATGATTTTTTTACTTCCTTAAACACCTCAGGGCTGTGCTACTGATTTTTTCATCTAAAATATAGTGCTGGTAGCGGGAAATAATCCCTTTTTTAAATGAATTTGATATCTCGTCTTATTCATTGAAAAAGATATATTTTCAAGGGGTAACATTGAGCGTCAATTACATCCCTTTAAATCGAAAAAAGGGAACTAAAAGATGCGTGTCTAACATTTTTCGGTCTTTTACATGCCCGTAAAATGTTCAATCAAATCGGCGGGAGACACTTACCTTGGATTGTTTGTTAGACACTGACAGAGAAATGGTCTATGCTTACGTATATCGATGGTGCGTCGCTTTAAAAATGTGTAGCTAAAATTTAAGGCGCACAATCTAATAAAATCAACCGGTACCGACTCAAAGTGGTTTTATTGACGCTAAACTTTAGCCACATCAAGAGATCATCAAAAGATTCAGTCGTATACAATTGTGTATCTTTCGTTCATGCTAAGTTATTCTAAGCAATATATCAAAAATTTCACGACCTTGATTCTAACAGACCTATTTATAAAATTATTCTTCCATTGAGCAGTAAAAGGCTCAAATAGAATTTTCCGCCATAAAAATGCGAACGTGTCTTTCGTGCAGAGTAACATTCTAAGAAAACTCTTGGGCAATCTAAGAGATAAACTGGATACGAAGCAAAGGTCTGGGAATTTAATAAATTCAAGGTAACAATTGAGATAAAACTTATGTTGGACAATCAAAGAGGACTATCGAAACTAGATTTAAAAACCACGTAAGGCACTTTCGTGTTTATAAACCATTTATATTTTTACAAAAAAAAAAAAACTATTTTTTTCAATGATAAAGAACCAAAGCTGATTCACCAAGAACAAAATGTCAACTGAAATATGAGTTAGAAATCTTCCCAACAACCCCCGTGTATGTTTAATAAATTCCGATGCAACTTCTATATACGCAAGTATAGACATTTTTTGGTCATTAGCGGCATTTAGTGAGTTACTGCGGTAGAAGCGGAATTCCCTAACATTGAGTGACGTCAAATAACTAAATTCGGACCATATGATCGTTAGAAATTCTAACGTATAATACTGTATGTGCGATAATTCGAAGGTTTATACTGGAAGACCTTAATAGTTTGAAATATCCTGTGTTAGTTGTTGAGCGTTCTCTACCTTTCTTGGAGGAAATTTAACAGGTTAAAACATACATCACCTAATTTTTCCCGCCATTTTTTATTATAACAGTTTCGAGGATGAAAATTTTGAATAACTAAATTCATTCGACAATAATAAGGGAAGAATACAATACCACTGCTACGGTATAAGAATAGGAAATTATCGCAAAAGTAATGTATTCTGTTTCACAAACACTTGTAAAGTGTAGATTGTTGATACAAACATATGAGACGTATTCTTTCCTGGTTGAAACTGCATCGTAGTTGCATGGGTCTGCCGATGTTTCGCTCTCAGTTGCAAGGAACTTCTGCTGCATGTTCTATTGTTACTGTGAGAACCATAGGACACGCAGCACCCCAGAAGAATCTAACTGAGAGCGAAATTACATTCATGCAACTAAAACGCGGTTTCAACCTAAACCTTTAGTTTTACGTAAAAGTCTGAACTCTAATCTACTTTTGAACATAATTTCCATCCATCGTATTCTTCGATCAATTTCCCAATTGCATCCTCAGAGAAAAATACCGCTAATCATTTGCTAATCATTGTTTTGACGTCGGTATCGTCGTCACAACACTGACCGATAAGGTGCTTCTTTAAGTGCAAGACCAGGTGATAAGTCATATTAACTGGACGCTAGGTCAAGGTTATGTAGGTATGGACGATGATCCAGTTGTCCCTAATCGTATTACACGTTGAAATCTTGGCCTAATACGCATACGCATAACAGAGACCGCAGCGCTGCAGTGATTAAACTTTAAAACGTTCAATTTACTTAAAATACACCCTTTGTATGTGTATATCTCTCTAATTGTATTTAAAATGAAGAAAACTTTCGCACACGTTTCAAACTCGAATCCTAACCGCTCTCCAGTCCTTCGTTAGCAAAATTTCATTCCGCCAGAAAATACGGTAACCGCCAGATCTAGCAGAATTCAACCTTGACGACGCCTTAACTCACTAAATGCCGCAGTTATTGTTTACATTATTCGACAACTGTTGTAACTGTATCATGTTGTGTATTTTATTTTTATTTTCTGTTTAATTCATTAAACCATCTCATTTCGTTTCTTCGGCAAATCCGCATCTCGCATGTGCTGCCTCACTACAGGAGGTGAGTCTCTGTAGTTTGAAGATGTCGGTGTATTTTAGATGTGCCCTTGTTTTTTTTTTTCTGTTTTCCCTGTGTGATGCACAACGCCCAAGCATCGTTACATTTAAAAACTACCTTTTTATGTATTTTGTGTGTTAAAATTGTTTCCGCAGTTTCTTTCATTTCATTCTTTCTTTTTTCCTTTTTGGGGGTGGGCCAAATTTGTGTTTTGCTTTTACGATAAAGTGCGCAAAAGAAAAAACGATTTTTCTTGTAAATTTGGCCCATCTTGTTACTAGTGCACACTTTCATTATGATTTGAAATACATATTCTGCTCCTAATTTTGTAATTCCTTCTTTGTCTTTTCACAATGTACTACATGTCTCTTGTAATTTAATTGCACCTTCGTTTTTCTTTTGTTTCTTGTTTTTAGGTAATTGACACATTATTTCAGATTAATTTAATTAACGATTTACAATTTATCTTTTTTTAAAATTTTACTTTGCTATGTTGGAAGTATCGTATATTATGTTTTAAAACTGTTGGGTACTGCAGATATCTTAGTTTTAAGTTGAAGACCCCCAAATGTATGACTTTTGACAGTGAAGGACGCAGACGGCAGCTTTTTGTGTAAAACAAAATATAATTATTTTATTCGTATAAAATGGGAGGCTTCTGTATTCATATATAATTAATAATAATAAACAGCTTGTCTTTTATTAAAGTAGGTGCCCATAACTTTTTGAGTAGTAGTGCATATATTGTAATAATTGTTCAAAGTGTATTTCTTACGTTTCGATATAACTTTCGTAATTTTCATGCCATTCGCCGTATCCAGGGTTCTTCAAAAAAACTATTAACATGCTCGAATTCGAATATTGCACGAACAAATATTCTGCTGCTATTGTGACTCGATCTGTATTTATAATTTTATACTAAATGGTGAGTGTGAATTGCACAAGGTAGGGGACATATTTCCAAAGCTCTAGCGATTTGTATCGAATCTTTTTCTTAATTTTCTACATTATATCATTAGTTTTCCGATGTAATTCTCCCTTCAACACACTATTTTTTTAAACCACCCTCAAAGCATTTTCCTCAGAGTCTCTCCAGTCCACCTCCACCTATTCATACTACGTTTCATTTCATTTAAGCTTTAAATTTTCTAAACAAACTTGGGGCCAAATCTGGATGTGGAATCAATTCCCAATACAAGTTATTCAAAACATCCTTGCTTATGTAACTTTCCAGGGCATTTTTGTGAACAGTCTGGCGTAATGGGCCGGATAAAAGACTACAACGTTATTCTGCGTTAATTATAGTACTTCTTTGTAGATAGTCAACAAAAATATTCCCATTGCAACCCCACCTACCGCAAGCATTATGTTTACAACCGACGGAACTGCATGCGTATTAAGTGGAGACCTATCTTCGATTTTACGCTATATTTTGGACTGACTTTTGATCTCAGGATTGAAGGTGTCCATGTTTCATCAGCATAAAATTAATTTCCGTTATGGTGGCTATAACGAGTTGCAAGCTCCTAAAGTTGCTGCATGTGTTGCTCCTGTTCAGTTTCTGTTTAGGTCTTAGTAGCCTTATTACCCAGCAGACTAAAACCTTGCTTACGTCTAAACATTGACGCAAAACGTCATAAAACTATTGTATTCTTGTTCCTAAGGTAACACTAATTTCAAAAATAGTTATTTGTCTGTCATTTTTAGGGAGGTGTTTCTTTCATTTATAAAGTGCTTGAGTGGATCGCATTCTAGTAATGTTCTTTCACCTTTAAAACGATCTACCCACCGATAAACAGTACTTTTAGATTCTGAAGCTTTCACACCACTTTCCACAAAAAAAGAAAATTAAAAGTGTTAAATTTTACCTCTAGTAATTTCAATTAAAACTCTTGTCGTAACTTGTACTATTTCCAGTTTCATTAGTAGTGAATTTGATAGAGTATTTGTCATTCAAATAGTTTAAACCAAACAAAATTCGTATTAAAGGTTTCAGTAACAAGCTAAGACATAGTTATAATTTCAAAGGTTACTTTGAGGAGAAATTTATTGGAACTCATGTTATTTGCTTCTTATCATTTAGTCTCGTTTTCCATAGTTACAAAAACAGTGCGTAATTCTTAGAGCTTTGTAAATATCCCGCCTAAAAATTGTAGGACACAAATCCAATACAAACTGATTACGTAAACATGAAAAAGAAAATTGGAAATACGGGGTATTTTTTGTTTTTAGACTCAATTATCTTGAGAATGGAATAAGTACAAGGTAAAATCTATAGGGTACAAATAAAAAATTGATACCCAAACGATAGAATAGTCACGTTTCTTGGCTCCTACTTTTCAAAGTCGATTATCTTGAGAATATAATAGACAAAGTAACATTTTTACGGCACGCATTAGCACAAAAATTTTTACATGCTAAAAATTGAAAGTGCAGAGCGTGACCTCACTTACTATAAAGCAATGTTTCTCCAAGATCGCAAATCAGAAAGAAACTTGAATTCAAAACAAATCCTTTAAAGCAAACAGCTCTTGTTTCACGATTACTCAAACGAAAAACAATTAATATTATTTATTAGCACTTTTACATACTTTTTATGCCCTTTTTTGTAACTTTCTTTTTTCTATACTTTGAGTTCTCGATAGTTAGAGAGGTGACCTTGACTGCGTTCAACTCGAACTATCGTCACTCACTATATTCGTCTCTGTCAGTGGTTTGCCAAGCCCTAATAGAATCACGTGTGATACCACTTCTACTTTTCACTGTTTGTTTTTGCCCTTCCTAGAATGAGCATGGTAGAATTCTTTTTTAGATGTCATCTCTCTTCATTTTTCTCCTGTTAAAATTATAACCTTAAATTCAAACGTTTCTAATTTTTGTTATTGTAGAAGCAACAGGAGCTCAACAAAAACAAAGAAATCATCGTCTTAGATCCTAAACGCTCCAACGCCATCAACATCGGCATGACCAAATTACCTCAACCGCGTTCGATAAAGACGGCCATCTTGAAGATGGACGCCACCATCATGAACCGAGAGGGAATCGAGAAATTACTGACGATGTTACCGACTGAAGAGGAGAGGACGAAAATCCAAGAAGCGCAGGCCGCGAATCCCGATCTCCCGTTGGGCAGCGCCGAACAGTTCTTGTTAACGTTAGCGTCGATATCAGAACTGCCGGCAAGACTAAAGCTGTGGGCGTTCAAGTTGGATTTCGAGAACACCGAACGGGAGATCGCCGAGCCGCTGATGGATCTCAAGCAGGGTTACGAAGTCCTACGTCTAAACAAGACGTTTAGGGCGATCCTCAGTACCTTACTGTCGATCGGGAACTTCCTCAACGGAAACGAAGTTAAGGGATTCCAGATCGAATATCTGTCTAAAGTTCCTGAAGTCAAAGATACGGTCCATAAGCATTCGCTGCTGCATCATCTCTGCCATATCGTTATGGAGAAGTTTCCCGACGTATCTGATTTATATTCGGAGGTAAAATTGATGCTGAATTTCTCCGAAATGTGCTAACGTTGCTTCTTTTAGATTGGTGCTATTACCAGGGCTTCCAAAGTAGATTTTGATGAATTAGCGTTGAATATACAACGGCTAGAAGCTGACTGCAAGGCTTCTTGGGATCACTTAAAGCTGATAACCAAACATGACGGATCGAACATGATGAAAATCAAGATGTCGGAGTTCCTAGCAGACTGTGCCGAAAGGATAATCTTATTGGGAATAATTCACAGGAGAGTTTTAAATAGGTGAGTTAAATCCGTATCATATGGCTGTTATTGAATGAATTTGAATGAAAGGGGAACCTTAACTGTTGTTAAATAACGAAATACTGGGTGATTTATTTATCCTTGAATTTATATCTCGAAAAATACGTACCCATTAGTACCAAATTACGTCCACTTCAACACCCTCTGTGGGCGGGGCGGGCAGCAATTTTTTTCGGTTTGCGACAGATGGCACTATAATCGCAAAAAAATCTTCGACATTTACTGATTGTTATCTGTAATTTTTAATTTTTTATAAAACTTCTTAGATTTAGTATTTACAGGTCATCGCGTTACTTTTGACAAACACAAACGTCATCAATTCATTACATTCGGAATTTTGTGAGAACAATTATACATTAGTTGTAGAAAGTAGTATTTAACACATGAGCTGAAAAGTCCCGAGCCTAACAAAGAAAACACGGTTTTTTGGTTCAAAATTAGCTTTATTTATCAACGTAATCTCCATCAAGAGCAACGCAATCATTTCAGCGCGGCTCTAACATTTCAATACCACTTTTGTAGAACGATTTACCTTTTGCCCCTAAATAGGCCTCAATTTTAGCGATAACCTCTTCATTCGTGCGAAATTTCTTACCGGCGAGCGTTTTTTTGAGGTCTGCGAACGGCCAGTAGTCGCTGGGAGCCAAATCTGGCGAATACGGTGGATGTGGGAGCAACTCGTGTAGTTTTGCCATTGTTTTGATTGAATTGTGACACGGTGCGTTGTCTTGATGAAACACAATTTTTTTCTTTGCCATATGAGGTCGTTTCTTTGCAATTTCGGCCTTCAAACGCTCCAATAACGCTATATAATATTCACTGTTGATGGTATTTCCTTTCTCAAGATAGTCGATGAATATTACACCACGCACATTCCAAAATGCCGAGGCCATAACCTTTCCAGCCGATTGTTGTGCTTTCGGGCGCTTTGGACGATGTTCACCAGTTGCTGTCCACACAGATGACGATCGTTTTGATTCCGGAGTGAAGTGATGGATCCATGTTTCATCCATTGTCATATATCAACGCAGAAATTCCCGTTTGTCACGTTTAAACATGGCCAAACACTGCTCAGTATCATCAACACGTTCTTGTTTTTGGTCAACAGTGAGCAAACGCGGCACCCACTTTGAACAGAGCTTTCTCATAGTCAAATGCTCATGCAATATAAAGCCAATACGTTCTTTTGATATCTGTACGATGTCAGCTAACTCACGCAACTTCACTTTTCGATCATTCAAAACGATTTTGTGGATTTTTTTGATGTTTTCTGTTGTTATCGCCTCATTTGGACGTCCACTGCGTTCTGCATCATCGGTGTCTCTACGACCGCGTTTGAAGTCAGTAAACCAACGTTTTATTGTTGTTTCTGATGGAGTGGAGTCCCCATAACACTTTTCAAGCCATTGCTTCGCTTGAACGGTATTTTTTCCCATCAAGAAGCAGTGTAAAATTAAAACACGAAATTGTTTTTGATCCATTGTTTTGAAAATAACAAAAGTAGCGTGACTCTTAGCGCAATAACTCGCAAACTAATGAATAGAATATTATAAAATTTTAACAGCTGTCTTTTGAAGGTTAGTACTAACTGAGAGAAAGGTGACTGCAATAAAACTAGCGTTATCTATGTGTTAGGTCCGGGACTTTTCAGCCCATGTGTTATACTACTTATAATAAATAAAAATTAACAAACAACAATTTAGTTTATTACTCACTTTGAAAATGCACGTGTTAACCTTACAAGAGAGAATTGAGATGGTTCTTATTTATGGAAAATCTGGCAGGAATCCTGATAATACTACCAACGTTTATGCTCAGCGTTTTCCGGTGAGACCGCGATCACGCACTTTGTTTTCCGTACTGTCAAACAGTACCGGAGGAAATATTCAACCTAAAAAAAGAATCCTTCGAAAAATACAGAAAGATAATGCATTTGCTGTATAAGCCGCAGTTGCTTATAAGTCCCACGTCATTACACTAGAAATAGCTTGCGATTCCGAAATGTCCCAAAGCAGTGTTTAGCCAATTTTCAATTACCATAAGTATCATCTTTATTACGTATCTTTGCACCAAGATCTTCATGGTGTCGATTTCGAAAATCGTTTAACATTTTGTCAGTGGACACGGAAACAAATACAAATGAATCGCAATTCAATTTCGTTGTGTATTGTTTTCTCACAAAGCAACTTTTTGCAAACCATGGAGCTGTTAATCGAAATAACATTCATTATTAGAGTGTTGAGAACCCACACGTCAGCGATACCCGTGAATGGAGCATTTTGTAATGTTAATTTTGTTGTCAAACACCATCGACAGGGATTTGAAGCAGTCCTAACTGGACATATAAGGCAAGTCGAATCAGATTTTTTCTGACAGTCTGAACTAAATTTTGAGAAACGGTTAAAACTGGAGAGAAATGATCGCTCTTTGCCAGAACTCAAAATTCCTACAACTCTGGAAACATCACTCAGCAAACTTTATACGATAAAACAGCGTGCTGTGTTAAACCCCCGCCTGACATAACCTACCAATGTTAACTGTGACGCATACCAATTTTTTTTCTTTCAGGTTTCATAAATTTTTGCTTTGGTTGGGAATCCCATTA
This sequence comes from Trypoxylus dichotomus, assembly GCA_023509865.1. Lineage (NCBI taxonomy): Eukaryota > Metazoa > Arthropoda > Insecta > Coleoptera > Scarabaeidae > Trypoxylus > Trypoxylus dichotomus. The sequence goes on along the minus strand of CM042074.1, from coordinate 9,460,913 downwards.
CATCAAATCGCGGACACGAAGCCCAACGAATTTTGCCGAGTTATTTCGGAATTTTCGCTGGAATACCGTACGACAAGGGAGAGGGTGTTGCAGCAGCTCGAAAAGAAAGCCAATCACAGGGAAAGAAATAAGACCAGAGGAAAGATGATAACGGACGTAAGTCTAGCCAATCAAATATTATTCAGTTCGCTATTTACGTTTCATGTCCGTATCTTTAGACTGGCAAATTCCGCACAAAAGAAGATAGGGCGGACGCCGAACTTCGGCAACTTCTTGGCAGCGATATTTCGGACGTAGAGAGCATGCAAGGTACGCTTCCGTGGCGGCGAACAAGGAGGGAGTCCAACCGATCCTTCATAGGGCAGGTTAACGGTAATTTAACCGACGGTGATGACGAAATTCTGGAGAGTTTAGTTAAAACGGCGACGAAAGCGCCATCTAGGACAGCGCCTAGGGAGAGGAAAAGGACACGTCATGCAGATAGAAAATCTTGTAAGTAGTTTACACGTTTTTTACTTCAAATCTATAAAGGCTATTCCAATTTTAGATTACTTTACTTGTTATTTATATTTTTGTACTGAGTACTTGAGTGGAAAGAAATATTTTAAATTTAATGAAAATTATGTAACGAAATTCCATACACAATATGGAAAAGATACTACTATATGATCATATAAATTTACCCTCTTGCAAGCTATAAAATTATTTCTTCGAAATATCTTCTTGATAATGAGTAGTAAAATACATTTGTTATACGTACTGCATTAGTTTATTGACACAAAAATGTTTACAATAACTCAGAAAGTTTTCATTATCGAATCATACTTCAGAAATGGTATAAAATTAGAAAATGGGAAACGGTCGTACTCTTTACAACCATCTATAGATAAATTACGTACGGAATTTCCAAAATTTCCAATAACATATCACAGTTTTCGGCAAGTTATTCAAGAATCAGTTGCAAAATTTCATGAAACAGGGTCTGTGTCCCGAAAACAAGATACTGGTAGATCATCAAAACGGACAGCTGAAGATATAGCAGATGTTGAGGAACGAATAACTGAATCACCTAAAAATATATTCGCAAGCTTTCACAGCAAGCACAACTTTTATATGGGACATGCCAGGCAACCCTTAAAGGAGATCTACAAAAATTTCTATGCAAGTTTCATTGCGTGCAGGAGCTTTTACTATTGATCAGGCAACCTGGATTTGACTTACTGTTTCTCGTGGACGGATTATTGGTCCAATATTCTTTAATGATACCATAAATGCGGAACGATTTCATAATAATTTATTACAACCACTTTTAAATCAATTACACGACAATGAACTAGGCGAGTGATATTTCCAGCAAGATAATGCAATACTTCATATGACAAAGGAAACGATGGAATTATTGCATGAATTCTTTGATAATCGGATAGTAGACTTTCCATCGTGATCTCCCTATTTGGCACATATGGATTACACCGAAAAAATAGACTGTTTACAAATCGTCCTCACACACTTGACGAGCTTAATGAAGCTATCCGAAATGTCTGCAAGGAAATTACACCTCATAATTTAAGAAATGCCTTCATGAAAATGAAAGAGCTTTGAACATTTAATGTAACCATTCTTTATTATTATTAAACTTTTTATTTTTCTAACTGAAACGTTTACGTGTTGTCATTTGGCAAAACGTCAAAACCTAATCTGACAACTGCATGTCGACGGTGTAGCATAAACTGAACCACCTACACTTAAGCGCTGTCACTAACGTCACAGAATATGTCAATTTACACTTTTTTAAAGTTATTCTATAAACTCAAATTTAAAGTAGAAAAATTTCATGGCTTGCTAAAGGGTAAATTAAATCGATCATAAGTAACTGCCCATTCGAAAAATGGTTAAATAATTTGTGGAAATACACAATCGTAATAGCCGTTTAAAAAAATATTGCAGCTGTAAACGCTAGTGTTGGTGAGAATCAAGAAACATAATTCGTTGTATTTATCAACATATAATCATTCCGAAAACCATCTTATTCCAAGTTTTGCACACAGATCCTCATTTAAAAATAGAACAAGTGGACCTTAGATCACGTCATCAAATCATAAATTGGACCACAGAACAACAAATATAACAATACTACATCTCATATAATTGAAAAAAGAGTATATGTTTTACGGCAAAAATTTAGTAATCGAAAAAAGTAACCTCAAATTGGAACACCTTTCACATATATTAGTAAAATAAGAGACTTACACAATTTCCCTAAATGTTAATATCTTTGTGAAATGACATTTTTCAAAATTTTGTAAGCTTCATTTTGACAATTTTATAATTTATTTATTAATTTTTGATTTTATTAATAAATAAATAAAACAAAACAAATAAACGAGTAAAAATAAAGAAATATTTCTTTTGAGATGTCCCTTTTATAATACTAAATAATTTTGAAATATTATGCAGTAAAACGTTCACGTACACGAGAAAATAATCCTTTGGGTAGCAGAGATTCGCCATAACAATTTTTGGTTCGAATGGGTACGTTTGAGTTTGGTGTGTGTTGTGTTTTCTGCAAAATGCGTGCTGTGTTATTAAATCGCTAACTATTGCTGATTAGTTACTAACCTAAACTACTACTAATTGCTACTCAACGTCTTAATATGAAACAATAGTCTTTTATTTTTTGAGGTTAAATAGGATCCCACCATACTTTTCATGCTAGGTTTTTTTTTAAGATTAATGCGTAATCTGTTTCACAAAACACCGTTACAAACAGAGAAATGTTTTATTTTGAGATTTATAATGCAGATATATAATGTCATAGATATCGGACCTATCACTGGACGATTCAAAGATGATACTATACAGGGTGCTAAGGAAAAGTTGTCAAATACCAAGTAACCAAGTAAATTCGTGTGGTGGTAAAATATACATACTTATTAAGACAATAATAAACACTCAATGATGATGATTTTGTATCAAAAAATTCACTGACTGCATTTATTATATCAACTCGAGTTTTGAACCGGCTTTTATTCACCTGGCAGAATGTCAGGAGAATATCGAGGCTGTAGTAAAATTTTCCAGCCAAATTAAACATTTTTTTCCTGGGTCAATCTTGCGGTATGCCATCTGACGTTATCCATTTTTTCTATTGGCTGAAGAATACGATTTTTCGATGAGTGCTGCCTGTACTCGCAGAAACTGTTCACAATACAAGTTCGCAGTATTTGACCAGTCTCCAAAAACTCATAATGGACTATTCCGGCTGCTGTCCACCAAACTTACAATAAAATCTTGTTTGGGTGCAAGTAAGCCTTAGGAGTGTGTAGTATGGAATCAGTAGGCCACAACCAATGATACGAACGCTTAAAATGTTTGCCAACAAGAGCAAGATGACTTGATTTAGATTAGATTGAATCGACCGATGCTTGTTGGAAATCCTTATTGAAATGAGCGAAGAAGTAAAACACAATTTTACAAATATTTCCAGTATATTTAACAGCTTCAATGATATCGAAACATGTCACATACGAGGGCGACCTGAAATGTTTCCGGAATCGGCCAGAGATGGCGCACGAAGGTTAAAATGGCTTGAAGATACTGAAGCACCATTTGAAAAAGTGTATTAGTCTTCGAGGAGACTACATCGCAAAATAAAAACAAAAAATCACACCAATACCGTGTTTTTGTTGTCGATTCCGGAAATATTTCAGGTCGTCCTCGTATTACGTTGTGTTAAATATATCTGAAATATAGGAAAAAGGAAAGAAAAAGAAATCAATCTCACCACATGTCAGACAATCTAATCAATCAATGACTATAGGTTTCGTGCACATCATCAGTGCAAGACACTCCAGAAAAGCACTACGGAATTAAAACAGATGCAGAAAAAGACATGAGAAGCATCACGGCAGTAAATAAACTTTTAAAAAGCACAAATTAAAATTGTAAAAGGACGTACACAACAAATTAAGAAATCATTTCTTTTTTAATTTCTTGTATGTTTTTAAATTTAAGAACTAATATGCTCAAACTTTATTTGAGGTATCATAAAAAATACTGCAGGCCTCATCAATTGTTTACAGTTGTAAATCGTTAAGTGCAATCCAAAGGGTGCCTATTTATAACAAGACCACTAAGAACATACAATCATACGTACATGCTTGATGCGTGTCTCGATATGAATTCTTGGTAAAGCATCCGAACAGTTCCTTTCAACACCCTGTATATAACAGCTAATAAGAAAGTTACAAACTGGTTACTGTATGTATATTATTGTGAGAAATAAACCTAACACCACTATTGGCAGTCAAAGAACACCCAATTCCTTTCCCTCGTTTAAAATAAAGAGCTTGTAGTGAAGCAGATTGTGCTTCTTTTTTGTAGATTTCTTAGCTTTCCCAATTTAAAACTTACTTCGAATTGCCTATTAACATCAGCGCTCTTTTACAGTGAGAAGAACATTGAAAAACGGCTTATCGGAAGAAGAAAAGAAACATCTATCGGCCTACATCAAAGGTTACTAAGGTTAGAGCGCGCCATCTTACGACGAGAAGAGAATTAACTATTAAGTTTGATTTCCTCCTTTCACAATCTCTCTTGAAATAATATAATTTATTGTTTAAATTCTGTGCTACATCTGTGAGATGTAAAATTGTATACTGATTTTATTATGTGATACCCTTTATATTAATAATCTTTTTTTGTTTTCCTATCTACTACGCGTTCTACGGAAGTTGAAACGGTGGTCGTCGGCCATTTTATTTAGGACGAAATCCAAAATTCCGAGCGTCTTGTATGGTTTTTTTCCGTTTTATTTCCTTTTGTGTCAACCGTAACTTCCATAGGTTTTGTTTCTTGCTCGGGTGGTTTTTAATTTCTAATTATTCGCCTTCTGTTATTTTTTTTTCTACGTTGAAAACGAGAAAATGAGGGTTACTCATTTACTGAAATTCGAGCGGTCCGTGTAATACCTTTTTAGATAAATCTTTTTACTATTTTATGTTATTATATTTAGTGATAGGTATTTAAAAGAAAGAAAGAAATTGTAAACTATCTTGTATAGTATCTTATATAAAATAAATTCGTTATATACAAATTATAAGGGGAAGTTTTTATTTTCCCAACATACAATACCCCAGGAAATATAGTCACGTCATATTGGCATTAATTTTTTGTTAGATACCTTTGTAAAATCAATTAACTGCTTTATGAAGTTTTCAGGAATAAACTACATTAAATATGATATCGCAGTAATTAATGTAATGACTAATGACTAATAGAATAGTCTATTAAGTATAGTAGATAGTCTATTAAAGAATTATAGTAAAGATTTACTAAGTTCCCTCTGTACGTTATTACTGACATCATAAGCATTTAAATCTGTTGTCACTTCATTAAACAGGGAACAACGTTAATCAAATTACGTCTCTCAGCACGGTTGATTACGGGTTGCACGTTGTTGGCATGGAAATCTGTTTTTTGTTGTATCTCTATCTTTGTTTTGTGCATTATTGGAAACACGGGGTTAGTAGAACGCGTGTCTTACTAATATGTTACGAATGAATGACATACGTTTATATTTCTATCTTTTAAAGTATCTCGACTAATGGCTTTCCAATTGTGTGTCGCCTCTAGACGCGGCAATTTGTGACGCAGGGCTCTTCTCTTATGATTCTGATAACAGAGTAGTGTTGTTTCACAATAATTATAAGCTAATTTGTAACGCCAAACAGGCAAATGTCATAAAATCGTCATAATTTCTTGATGACATTGTATCAAAACCTAGAAAATCTCTACTATAACAAAAAAATCAGCAACAATGACGTCAAATTAGTCAAAGCCTGCAAACGTATCAATGATGACTCATATATAGGGATGTTAATACTAGTGACGAAGTGACGTAACTGTGTTTGCTTGGTTAATCGTAATCCATTCTCATTAAGTTTACAGGATTTAGGAAGAGAGACGAGGAATTTTCAGTTCTCGATTGGTTACTATATCCGACCGTTTGCAACAGAATTACATTAAGAAAATGGCTCTAACAAATCAGATTTACGTTGTATAGAAGTAAATGTCACTAATAAATGCAACCTCTCATTTGTTAAGTTGACGATTCTCACTGAAGTACCTGTAAAATTTTAGTAATGTGGTTACCCAACTGTTTTGATTTGCGCGCTGGTATGTGTTCTGCGCCTTTATGAACTGTGAAAATACTTTTCTCGCATCAATTTGAAGAAATAGAGAACTTTAAATATAAACTGGTGTGTTCTTATCCATAGCACCGAATGTACAGTGTTCTAACTCATCAATAGAGCCGGATATGTGTGTTAACTTATCGGCAGTAGAAACTAAATGTTCCAGATATACTATTATGTGCGATTATTTTTATCCAACGGCCACCCGAAACACCACAAAATAGATTCAATGTTTTGTAATAATTTTAAATTAATCGCGCTATTCACTTTGTTAGAATACTGACTTACCGATCGAGTCAGCTTCGTAATCTTGATTCTATAGTTTAAGTAACAGACATTGCAATTAAAAGTAAGTTGGCAATAGAGAATGTAATAAATAGCAATAAAGTGGTTAAAACGAAAAAGAGCGTTTTAATATGAACTGAAATCGCCCCCATCCTACAGTTTACTCATTGAGTATTAAAATAAGAACGTAGAAATTTATATGACTTAAAAACTATAAGATTTTAATATTATTAGACGTTTAAACATTTGAGTTTGCACATTAATTTTGTGCACACACAAGTGCACTGTTTTTGGGACAGCCTCTGTTGACAAAAAAGAAAAGAAAATATTATAATAAGAAAACTGTTACCTGAATCAGCTTTAGTGTTTTTGATAAAAAACTGTATATTTTTACATTTATCGAACCTATCTTCAACGGTTTTCGAAATCTCATCATTCTGCATGAAACATATTCATATATCAATAAATAATTTTTTTTATCATTATTTCGATGTTCGCTTCTTTTCTTTTCAAAAGTTTCAAATATTTAAAATTAGGGCCCTACTGTTGTATCCTTTTCTTCATTTGGTAACACTGGCTTGTATACTGGTTTAGTTTAAGAGCATTACAAACAAAGAAAATGTAACTAAAGTTGATATTAAAAGAAGTATTTTTAAGAACAAGGTGTAGATAACGTGTAAGAAACAAGAAATACGGAATTAAAGTGAATATTAAAAGGATCTGTATAAGTTAATAAAGAAGAAATAATATTAACAATGTAAAAATTTAAATTATATTAATATTAATAATAAAATATTAAAGTTGATATACGTAGCACCTTTTGATAAAAAAAAATGCATTGTAATCAAATAAAGTTAAATTGAGGAAGCCAAGTAAACGGTATTTCGTATAACCATAATTGTATATTCTTTAAGCTACATTAATTAACGTAATTTGATAATATCTAATGATATTACTATTGGTACTCTGGCAACATTGATTTATTTTAATTATTAAATCTTTCTTCTATTATGGCATATAAAAAGAAATAATTGTTTAGGCATAAAAATAAGTTGGAACAGACGAAGCATTATTTTATCATTTTGGGTTGTTTTCCAATCAATTCTTTCTTCTGTATAAGCTCTTTATTTTTTCCGTTACTACCAACATATGAATTGGTGTTTAAGTTATCTTTCTCACATGCTAGAGCTTCCCAATATTCTAAATTGTTAATTAATTTTTTTTGTTTTATAATTTCCGACTTCGGAGCATTTGATTTAATGAAATTATTCAAATTTCTTAATAATTTCATTTATAGATACCATGATGATAGAGTACCGGGGCGCCATCTACTAAATAATTGCCGAATCTTATGTTTATTTCAGCTTACCGAAGATGGCGGCAGATTCCTTTTTCTCTCACAAACGGACATTTTTTTGCAAAAATTAATGTACTTTTCTTCCTTCCTAAATAAAAATAAAAAACTATTCAAATCTGTAATAATAAACATATATGTTGTTTTTAGAAAACCGTTTATTTGTAACCTTAAATTTAGCCAAAAATTCTTTTTACAAATGCCTGCACAGAAATGTATAAAATATTCAATAGAAGAACAATAACAATATAGTAGTGTAGTACAAATATGGTTAAATTAAATAATATACTCTACTTTAATTATGATAATAAAATATAAAACAAGAATAACGTAATAAGGTATTTATTTTGCAGTAAATCACGTAAAAAAATGGAATGTAACTATTGATCAAAGTAGGTACCACCTAAAACAAAAGATATCGCGAACACTTGGTGTGTGGAATGGTTGAAAACATATATTAACCTAGGAAAATACAACTGCAAGATTACGTATAGGGGAAAAAAATAAAAACGAATTTCGTTGTCGGTTTGTATCAAAATCGTATGAATTTTTATAATTTCTTTTGTTTTTATGTTATATATTAAAACGTTTCACTTAGGAATTATTTAATTCAGTTTTTACAATCGTTATGACTAAATTATCCTTATAACAATAGAAAGGAATCAGTCGCTGTTTCAAATTGAGGTGTGTGCATCTTTAAAGTTCGTCGTGTTTTGGCCCTGAGAATTCGTCGAAAGAAATGAATCCGTTCTTGTCTTTGTCTTCGTGTTGGAAGATCTCTTCGACTAGTTTATCGTGGTCGGCGAGCATACTTTGGACTTCTTCGCTTTGTTGCTCACCATCTGCAGCTACCATTTGTTTCTTTAGGTATTCACTTACCTAAAAAAGAAAATAGAACTATAATTATTTCAAATGTAATGGATAAAGCCCTAAGATTGATTAAATCCTAAATTCTAAAGTGAAACAGTAGAATAAAAACGTTTATTGCTTAACTTTCCTGTAGTTTAATGTGACGTAACGAAGTAGTGTAAAATTTGACAAAATTGTAACCTGTTTTTGGCCAAAAAACAACAAACTAGATGATCATAACAGATTCAACATTTCTCTTACAATTGTTTTTCTAATAACATTACTTTTTATTCAACAGCAACATGGTATAACAGAAACTGTATTTGTTATATATAATTATTTTCATTTAAATATATGCTACATGACATGGAGGGGTGCGAATTTTTTAACCAAACTTTGCAGAAACGTATGAATATTTAAAGATTGATTATAATTTTGTTGCAATGGATCAATAGTCACGGCATATCAGACACTTCTTGCAAGTCTTTTTTGACATTAGTGGTGTATTTCTTGCGGATTTTGATTCAATGTTTAACATTTTTTTCTCTTGTCACACTTTTGTTTAATGTATTTTGATTGGAGTGGAGATTATCGCCAGTTCAACGAATTTGACAGAGGTCGAATTGTTGGTGCGCGGAGGTGGTATAACTGGAGCCAATCCACCATTGTGCATTTTCGTCAGTCATGGATTAGAGAGTGCGAGGATAGACACCAAAGAGAATCCGAGGGCCGAGGAACTAATAAGGTGCGGGATTCCCATATTTGGGCTAATGGCACTAGGAGATCGACTCTCTGATCTACAGATAGGTAATGAGAGTTGTTCTGTTAACCACTGAAAATTTTATTGCCGAATCAAAGCTTTCAGCTTGTAGTCCTATCGACCATAACTTGTGTTACCAGTTACAGATCAACGCCGGCAACAATTTCCATTTTGTATAGGAGCCATTGTGCAGGCTGCATGAGGGTCAGAGCTTAGACGTGGAGAATGTCGCGATATTCAATCTTCAATTACGGTGGGGGGAGCATTGGAGTTGGTGTTCATTCGAGGTACTATAAAAGTCCAGAATCCATATCATCAGAAGCTCAAGCACCCACTTTTCCAACAGGAAATCCTCTCTAAAGTAGTTTGAAAATACTCATGTCAATATCTTCCCTTGGCCACCCAGATTTTCCAACCTTTCGCTAATTGAATACGTGTGGGAAATTATGCAAACATTGGAAGGCTCTTCGGCATGAGTTGCGAATTGCTTGAGACGTCCATTTAAAGTATAATGGACGTCGATCATCTACTGAAATCAATGCTATAAACAGTGCGCAACTACCAGGGAGAGGGAACGCAACATATGACCAATAAAAATAAAATTAAATTATGCTTATTTTATTGTTCTCTTCAGAAATTATAATCGCCTATTATTTTTGAATAGTTTTAGGTTTCTGCCAAATTTGGTCAAAAAATTCACACCTCTTCTTGGTGTTACAATTTCAACAAACTAATTTTATGGAACAAAGTATACTCTCATGGCTTGCGGAGACAGCTAGTGTCATTAAGATGATAATTTTGCTTTGCGAAGCTAAAATTAGTGTCACTGCATTACAAAACAATTCCGAAACTATCATATCTTACAATTTCAACAACAGCTCATGTAAATACGTGGTACCCACAAGAGTTTTCACAAGAGAATAGTAACAGAAAATTGTTACTATAGGATTAAATGGAACGCCCTGGTAGCTTGTACCATGTACAATTCGATAATGTAAAGTGCTTAGAGTATCCGTTATTTCCCGATTTACGTACGTAATTGAATCGATCAAAAGAATGTTTACTTACGTAAACGTTTCTGAATCCTTAAAACAAGTAACTTTACGTGAAGCAATTCTAAATTTAGATATGGCGTGGAATGCCCTTAACCAGCAAACAATCAAAAAGTGTTGGAAAAACTTGCTTTACTCCAGTGATGATTATGACGATGAAAACAATGTACCGCTAACTATCATTAGAAAACCTTCTGATGTTGAAATTATTGACAGAGCATCGGACGTTCTCAAATTATTAAAGGCAATAAATCCCGATATTGTTTGCACAATTACTGATGCTAGGTTATGGAATAACGACAAAGAGATAACGACCCTCCGATTGAAATAAAAATACACTGAGTGACGCGCAAGCTATAGTAGTTTTTAATCAAGCGTTAGACTTGGCTGAAGAAAAAGAGATACTATATTCCCATATTTTACTGCTCCGTAAGCTACGAGGGGAGATCCAGAAGTTCGTGGAATGGAGGGGATGGAGTGGGGATAGGAGCGCTCGCTAGGTGTCATTCTGATTGGCGACTCATCATTAGTATATACGTTAAGTCGCAGCCCTATAGCGTCAGTCGTTTACGAATAGTTGCCTGCTAAACAAGTCAATCCGGAAGAAAACTGAAACTATGGAGGAAATTGAACACCGTGCTGTGATAAAGTTCCTTACAGAGCAAGGAAAGAACGCTCAAACCATATTGAATGAAATCGAAACCGTTTATGGGGAACAATGTCCTAGTAAATCAATGATTTATAAGTGGCATGGTCTTTTTAAATATGGTTCGGGAGTCGATTGAAGACGATCCCCGCTCAGGACGGCCAGTTGAGGCCACCGCATCAGACATCGTCGAAAAAGTGCAAACATTTCTACTGCAAGATGCCCGTTTGAAGAAAAAACAATTATCTGCATTAGTTGGAGTATCAGATACCACCATCTTGTGTGGTCCCACATGACCACCTGGGTATGACAAAAGTCAGTGCAAGATGGGTACCGAGAATGCTCACACCGCTGCAGAAACAGCAGCGCGTCTGTGCGTCCAAACAATTTTTGGAGCCGTGTGGAGACAAACCTGCACAGATTTTGGAGCGGATTGTTACCGGAGATGAAACGTGAGTTCATCGCTTTGAGCCAGAGTCCAAACAGGAGTCCATGCAATAGGGACACCACCGCCAAAGAAATTCAAAGTGTCAGAATCGGCTGGAAAGTTGACGGCTACTGTTTTTTAGGATTGTGAGGGGATACTATTGATTGATTACAAAGAAAAAGGTAGGAGCATAACCGGAGAATATTTCGCAGCGATATTAGAAAAATTAAAGGAGGCCATCAAGGAAAAACGTCGAGGAAAATGGACCAAGGGAGTGTTGCTCCTGCAAGACAATGCCCCGGTTCACAAGAGCAAAGTTGCAATGGCTGCTCTGCACAAGTATAGCTTTCAATCAATAGTCCATCCACCCTACAGTCCAGACCTGGCACCTAGTGATTTTTATTTGTTCCCCAATTGAAAAAGACTTACGTGGAAGAAAGTTTTCCGACGACAATGAGGTAACGGAGGCAATTTTGGCCCATTTTGAGGCGAAAGATAAAAAATATTTTTATGATGGTTTAGAAAAAATAATTCATAGATCTAATAAATGTATTGTGCTTAAGGGTGATTATATTGAAAAGGAAAAAGATTTATTGTTTTATTTTATTTAAAACCTTTTCATTCCACGAATTTCTGGACCTCCCCTCGTACGGGCATTAGAAAATACCAAGCGTAAATTTACGCAAACAAAAATAGGACATTATTTTTCAAAAAAATATAAAAATTATTTTTTAATATTATATGTTTTATGTTATTCATTTTTAATAAAATATAAATAAAAATAAATGAAGGCTTGCTAATGTAAACTTTCAGTAATGTGGACAGTGCTTGGCTGATATCGTTCACATAATCGAGCGTCTACTGTATATATTCTTGTTCTAAATCTAAGAAAAGCAAATTCAGCATATAGGCAAAACACCTATAAGTTATAATTGAGTATTTCAGATGATGGTGTTCGTTAACTTTCTTTTTATTAACCGCGTTGTCTGTGACAAAGCTATTTATTTTATCTTCAATGTTATGAATAAATATTCATTATATCAGCGGCCACATCTGTCACATATTCTGGTGTAGGTAGATGCTGTGATATAAGTATGTATCTACACTTTGGAACAAGAAACTTTCCATCTTCTGTTGTCAAAGCAATACAAATTATTTGTTTCTTATGAACGTTTGACCATCCATCCAGGAACTCAACAAGCTGAGTTGCAGGATAGATTTTTACAATATTATGATTTCTTTTCTTCAAGTATTTCATTTCATTTATTCACCGATGATAACTGAAACTTTCTTTTGACCTGAACTTATAATTTGTTGCAAAAGTGGCATTAACTTGTCTAGTTCTTGTTTCTTGTTCTGGTCTGTTCTAACAAAGAAACTTATAATGCCATCACTAAAATCAAAATTGCTCCTATCACTCAAAAACTCCCACCTTTATTCAATTTTTGTTTTTCATATGTTCTGTAAAGTATTAATGTTTAAGATAAACCACCAGATTTTATAATTGTTTCTCTTGCTATTTGTATAATGTCTACAACTTTGTAAGTTACATAAATAATACCGAATCAGAAGTGACTCTAATAATAGATTATGAGATAATTGGGGATTGCATATACATCATTCATGACTTCATGTAAATAATAATACGCTTTTGGAAGCCACTACGGCAAAACTAAAGGCATCGCTACGTTATGAAATTAGAAACGACCTTACGTCTACATGCAGTCATAAATATTAATTGGGTGTTATCTAAAAATTCTACGCGCTACCGTAACGTGCAATACCAATTCCATGAATTTTCATCAACTAAAAAAATACCTACTCATCCAGTAATTAACGTGGAACGCGATATTGCAACTGTATTAAGGAGCGGAGACGTCGACGAAAATATTTTAATATGTTCTATCGATTCTACTTATTTTAATTTTATTTTACATCATTTTAAAAGTTTAACCAGTCTACTTACCTCTTCTCTACTAAGCTGATTATCTTTATCGTCGTCAATTTCTTTGAACACGTTCGTAGTAGGCGGCGAATTACCGACATCTAACAATTCAACTTCGAAAACTAGTGTCGCGCCTCCTGGAATCAAATTTCCCGCTCCTCTGTCGCCGTAGCCCAAGTGAGGTGGAATTGTCAGTTTGCGTTTCTCCCCGACGCACATATCGAGTAGGCCTTGATCCCAACCTTTGATCACTTGACCTACGCCTAATTGGAATGTGAATGGTTTATCCCGCGCGTAACTGCAACAAAAAAGGAAATCAGTAATTTTGTTATTTTCCGAGTTATTGGCTATTTCACATTTATAGAATTTTGCGATTATTATCTAAAGGCGATGGAGTTTCGTATGTCATTTAATTATTCGTGACCAACGAATAAGTGAATTAAAAATGTGTGAATCAGTGAATCACCAAATGAGTGGATCAACGAATGACTGAACCAACGAACTAATGAATCAACGAATGAGTGAATCAACAAATGAGTAAATCAACGAATAAGAGAATCATTTGATTATTCGTTGGCAAAACAGAAAATGCCTTTGAAATAATTGTTAAGCTAAAAGAGCGCACAGACAAAGATGTAGATATATTCGAAAGTAAATTCGGTAGCTTCTAGTTTTAGGAGCAGTTGATGACCTAGTTTCTCGAGTGGAAAACGTAAAAATAGCGTCTACCTGTTAATTCCTATTTAAGTTTTCTGCAATTAACACAGTTGCCGTAGCATTTTACTTTCAGTGTACCAGTGCCACAGCGTTCGAGTTTTGATTTACAATTGCTGCAGAGCGTCGACTTACAACGTCAATGTTGGTCGTCAAAAAACACATATTTTTTTAAAATGAAAGCAAATATGTTTGTACAAATATATTGTAAATGACTGCGAAATTATTTGGATATTGATCTGCAGTTCCGTATTGTATCGACGTATCTCCTTTTTATTCATTGCTTACGGGACACCCGGTATAAAAGTAAGTTACAGTGGTGGTTTATTATTAGAGCTGCGCAATTTTACCCGTATTGCAGTGCAGATTTGTGACTCATTTATCGCTTAACTGGTGTATATTTTGATACGTGCTGTTACTGCAAAGTGTCCTTAAATAAATAATGTTGGACGCATCTACGAATAAAGACGATCACTTGCTAGTCAAATAAGTTTATAATGGTGCTAAAATAATTTGTTCGGGTTGTAATCAGCCATTCTTGCCATAGGACAAAAAAATATTAAGAAAAAGTGCAATGAGATTTTCTTTATAAGATTTTTCGTGATTCAGCTAATTCCGTAATTACCAATAACATAAACCGAGGTACTTTTTCATCAAATTCCACAATTTTATTAAACAACAAGGCATAGTTCCATCAGCACATCATAAACGATATGGAGTTTTAACTTGTCCACAGCAAATTAATTTGTATTCACTTATTAAGAGTAACTAGTGTGAGTTAAGTCGTCATTCACTGCATTTTTGTAACTACCTGTTAATATAGCATAAACATTGTATTTACGGGTTTTAATAAGAACCTGTTGAAAAATAAACATAACTTCTTCAAACTACGAACAATGAAATATGCAATTCTCGGTGTTAGATACATTTTATTTTAGAAAGAAATTTCAAACATGAAGAAAATCGCTGCAGCTCTTGAAGCCGACGACAGTCTTCCAAAAATATTAAGGCGTTTTATTACGCGCATTACGAGAAATGAATTTCAGGTATCTAAAAAGAAATACAAAGAGCGCCCTCATTGAAAAAGAAGAAATAAAATTATGGCGAAGAAATTTTTTGAAAGGTATTAGGGAATATCGAAGACAAGCTGAGGAATATATTATACCGATGACACTTGGTTAAATGACGAGCATACAGTTGAAAAAGTGTGGCAGGGTAAAAAGTAAAAAAACAGGTACACTTTAAAGGGTTTTCCACTGGCTTGAAAGCTCCATCTGAAAAAGGACGTAGACTCATAATCACGCATATTGGTAGTGATTTTGATTTTCTGGAAGAAGGCTTGAGCGTATTTACGTCAAAGAAGATTGGTGACTCTCACAAGGATATGGATGCCAATCGTTTTGAAAGATGGTTTTCGGAAATTGTTCCCGAGAATTGAACCTGGGTCTGTTATAGTAATTGTTTTTTAAATTGATTACCCTGCTTCAATTGATGTTTACAAATTAAACTATTAGTAAACTGTTTAATTTAAGTTTGCGATTGACAGCTTTTTCATTCTAATTGTTTTTGTTGTTGAGTTATGTGAAAATTATGTAATTATATAATGTAATAATAATATAATAATAAATAAGTTAAGTGGGATATTTTAATGTCATTTAGTTTCTTGTTTATGCCGCTAACTGAAGGAACTAAATAAATAACTAACTTCTATAATATTAAATTTGTATCTTTCTATTTCATATACAGTGAAATTCCCCTTCGCGGACACCCTTCTTACACGGACACCTCCCTTAAACGGACAGCTTCTCATGGTCCCGACCGGGTCTCATATAATTTCCATTGTATTAACTCTTTCTTGGACGGACATTCTCTTGAACGGACGCGGACACGAGAAAATGTTCTCTTAACCGGACAAAAACTAAAATAAAAAGAAACGCCTTATCTTATTTTTATATTGAGAGTATTGCTATTGCATTTCTCAATTCCGCCAATTTCGCTGGGACTTCCCCGAGTAAACCGGACATTTTCCGACTTTAATCTTTCGGTACAAACGCAGCCTATGTCGTGCATTTCTGCCTGGCGTGAATTAGGAACTTCCCCAAGTTGGTCGCGGATTTACCGTTCTTATTCTTTGGGTGTACGCTTTCGATTGCATCTGCTTTCAATATTAGTCTGATGTCTATGCGGAAAAGACACAGTGGGCGACACATTCATTGTAGAAATGGCTCCAAGTATAACAATTCTCACGCTTAAACAAAAAAATTGAGATTGTTGAAGTTTACAATAAAGATAAATTAAAAGGAACTTATCCAAGCGTTTTAATATTGGAAAAACACAAGCTGCAGATATAATTAAACATAAAGAAATCCTCCTAAACAAATGGATGTCGAACAGCAATTTGAATGAAAAAAGAAGCTTTTTGGCGGGTGATGGTACTAAAATTGACAAATTGTGTTATGACTGGTTTACAGCAGCTCGGCATAAGGGGATTCCTTTAACAGGTATGCATATGATTTTTTAGATAAGGTTTTCTTGTATTAATGCGTTGATTTTCTTTTCATGTTAAATTCTAAAATAGATAAAGAAAGTGAGATTACCTATAGGTTCGTCGTGACAGAAACGCAAAAAACTTTTTTTTTTTAGGTCCGCTAATACGATGTAAAGCAAGAGAAATAGCCGCTTCTTTGGAACATTCTACATTCAGTGCTTCTTCTGGTTGGCTCAATAAATTTAGAATCCGCCACAATATAAGTTTTAAAGCGATTTCGGGAGAAGGAGCTTCGGTTAATGCTGAAGATGTTTCATCGTTTTTAAAAAAATGTCCTTCTTTGATTAAGGGATATTCACCGAGAGACATCTATAATGCCGATGAGACAGGCCTGTATTTTAGGGCTCTACCCGACAAAACGCTCACATTAAAGAAGGAAAAACGTGTTGGGGGTAGGTATCCCAAAGAGAGGTTTACAATTTTGCATTGTGCAAATATGGCGTTAGAAAAAGAAAAACTTCTAGTCATTGGTAGGCCAGCTAAACCCAGAGCTTTTAAAAACATTAATATAAATAACCTGCCTGTAACTTGGAAATACAATAAGAAAGCTTGGATGACAGAACAAATTATGACAGAGTGGTTGCAAGACCTAGATTGGAAAATGGCTCATCCGAAAGACATTCGCTTAAATAATATAAAAATATTATTTTTACCCCCTAATTGTACATCAGCTTGTCAACCACTTGACCGGGGGATTATAAAGAATTTTAAAACTTATTACCGAGGTCTAATACTCAAACATCTGCTAGTAAACATTGAAACTGCTTGTACAGCTTCTGAGTTAATAAAGAAAATTACATCACTGGATGCAGTTTATTTGGCAAAAAGCGCTTGGGCTCAAGTAACCAAAGAGACAGTTCAAAATTGCTTCCGTAAAGCAGGATTTAATCATGTAAATATGCAAAGTGAAGACCAATTAACTCAGGCTGATACAACTGACCTAGAAGATGATTTGCCTCTTAGTGTACTTTCAGATATCCTCAAAAATAAGAATTTATTGAAATTGACGGATAATGAAAATCTGATTTTTTTAACGTAGATGAAGATTTGTATGTTGAAGATCCAAATTCAGAACAAGAAATTCCAAATCCAGTTGAAATACAAGAATCTTCGGAAGATTCTGATGTCGATGAGGTTCCAGCGCCAACAGAAGCTATCCCAAGTTACGGTAAAGCTATTACCCTCACCAAGCAGCTCAAAAGTTTTGTCGAAAATCACGGAGCTACAGAGTCTTTGGAGCTTCTTTCTAAATTAGAAATACGATTTCAAGACGCCATTTTAAAGAAAAAGAGAAGACAAACAACAATATATGAATTTTTGCGTCCTTAAGGTGACTATTCATTTCATTGTTGTGTATTACATACTACATCTATGTATCTATGTACATATATTATACTTTGTATGTATATATCTAAAGGAAATAAACTTTTTTTTCTTAAGTGTAAAGTTTCTTATTGATTTTAAAAACATTTATGTACATATACGATTTAAATGTCCCAGTTTCTTTAATATATTCATTTTTCGTTAAAACACGATTTTTGTTGTATCTACTACATATTTCTTTTATACGGACACCCCTCCTGAACGGACATCTTTAGTTGGTCCCGTTGGTGTCCGTTCAAGGGAGATTTCATTGTACATAAATTATGCACGCCTATGGAATTTTGTTTCCCGCAACAACCATATTTTGAAGTATGAATCACTGCCTACATTATACGAACTGAAGTATAAACATATCGAAGAACAAACAGGTTATGTTTTGTTTGTCATCAAGTTCACAGTAAATCCGATCAAGAACAGAATATATTGCGTCAGTTGTGAATCTTCAGGCTAGAAAACTGAATTGTGTAGGTGACACCAAATTTAAATTGTTATTAGTTTATTGTTTATAGTCTGTTGTTGATGACTGTTTCGAATGTTTTAGCGAAAACGGAAGGTAAACCAATAGAGCGATTAATTATTCAGATTCGAAGAGTTGCATTTTTTACTGCAATATGTTTTACAAACAGAATAGCAAGAGAATCATTGTAATATTTACGTCTCCTTATTAGATATGTAGGTAGTCATCCTATCTCGCTAGTACACAATTCCAAGCGCAAAGGAAAGATGAATAACCTGCTAAAGCTTTTAAAGATGTTGATGAGAGTGACACTTTCGTAGTATCTTCTTTTATACTACCATTACTTACATCTTCTAGTATCCACTTCGCCGCGAATAATTAACATTTAAATTGCGTATTTGCCCCGGTTGTTACGCGGACATTCGCAACAATTTATTTGGCATTACGTTTCCGGTTCAATAAACCGAAAAAGTCGACGGTCGCGTTCGTCTACATTTCCGAGTCGCCGGAACGGAACGTGTCGTCGACCTATTAGCTTAATTTTCTGCCGAGTGAAATGCAGCGGCCAAGTCGTCTAACGTGCGAACACCAACGACTACTAAATTATTCGCGATACTCGGCCAAGTTTAAGGCAATTACTTTTGTGTTTTACCGCCTTCCTCTCGATCTTTGTTCCAACCAGAAGTTTCGAGCGAAAAATTTATCGCGTATGCAACTAGGGATTGTTAGAAGTTCTCGTTAATGTATCTATAATAAGAAGAAGTTAACCATGGCGTATATAAGTAAAGTAAAGCACCATTTGAACTTGGTTCTTAAATGTTGTTCGAAATAAAATTTTAGACAAAAATTTTAGTGCCCTCAACTCTTTAAAGTTTAAAAATTTGTATACGGAGTGACTCCAAAAGACTGACGATAGTTTAAATTTCCTGCCTGAATTTTTGGGCACTTCACATGTTGAGAGTCATTACAAGGATTGTTTTTTAAGTAGATAGTTTTTAAAGGTTTTATTGTTTTTCGAAGTATTCTCCATTAAAATCAATGCATTTTTCTATGCGCTCGGATCTACTCTGCAAGTAATTGTTCCACTCTTTGTTGGTACAGTCAAAACTGCGTTTTAGAAAGGCTGAAACTGCTCCATCTGATGATTGAAGCATTTGACCACACAGCTCGTTCTTGATTTTCGAAAAGGTAAAGAAATCGTTGCATGCATGACGACTCGGTTTCACCCTGGAAACCTAAATTCTTTAAAAGAAAACAAATAATGCGGAAGGATAAAACAATATGTGACCGTACTCTTAAATGCTTCCTGTAGCCATTTTAAAATACAGTACTGACAGGATAAATCGCAATATTTTTGAGAAATCCAAATATCGTTACCTGGATCCCATGTAATTTATGACCTAATTTTTTTGTTCTTATTATATTTATTATATTTTTGTATAAACATGACGAAATTACGATTCTTTTAGCAAGTTACCAATCTTTTTTAAATTTCTGAGAAATATCAGTCTCCGTTACCGGCGGGACCTCTCCGTTGCCAGCGGAACGTCATAACCAGCTAGAAATTTAAGAAACGTTGATAATTTGCAGGAAAATAGTAATTTCATCATGCTTTTACAAAAATATAACTCCTGATTAAATAAAAACATCACTTAAAATCTGAAATATGATGTACAGTCTGTAAAACAAGAGAAGATGGAGTGTAAGAACATCAAAACAATATAAAACTTAAAATATGTGTATTTAGTAGGAATGTACATTGTAATACCTAATACGCACTACACTCAATATGGGATCCAATCTCCATCGTTGTCGATAATCGCCTGGTAACGACGCCCCATGCCCCCAACCAAGCTTTCGGTATAAGAAGCTGATAACGATCGCCATATCTGTTTCTCGATAATTGCTTTAGTGTGTACGCACGTTTACGTTGAAGTTTGTGTTTCATTATTGCCCGCATATTTTCAATTGGATTTGCATCCGGGTTCTGGGAGGGTCATTCCAACGTCGAAATATGATTTTCTAACTTCCACTCCGTACAACGTCTACTTCGATGCTTTGGATTATTGTCCTCTTGCAGAATTCACTGATTATTATTCTGTCCAAACCACTTCCTCATAGATGGAATGAGACCCTTTTTGTACAGTTTCACCATTCTTTCTGCATTCAGGTTCTCTGTGAATACCCACAATGATCCAAAGCCGCGCACGTTAAAGCATCTCCACACATGGACCTTAACTGGGTGCCTTACTGTGCGTTGTACAACTCAGTGGTGTTGCGTAGACCAAGCTCTTTTTGTCTGTGGCCATGCATAAAAAGAAGCCTCATCTGTGAAAACAACATCAGACCAATCTCGATGACTGTTGTTACTCGCCCAAACGCGGCGCGCTTCTCGATGTCGGTTCGATAGCAGCGGTTTCATTATCGTACTACGGTATGCTATGCTGTCTTCACGTATGCGATTTCTGATCGTCATTATGCTTACTTTAATTTGTTTTTTTTTGTAACTGATACTGCCCCTGTCGCAACGTGTATTCCGGGTTTCTTTTAAACAAATTAATTATCGCTTTATCCTGCTTTGTTGTGGTTTTTCGTTTTTTACCGCGACCAGGGAGATCATCTACTGTTTTGTTCGCTTTATATCGGTCCACCCACATTTTTACAAACCCCTCCGACTTTCGCATATATCTTGATGCGGACGCTATCGACATTTTAAGCCCTTTGGGGTGAATGTAAAGAAACACAGCTTCGTACCGTTTTAAATACACAGCGCTCATAACTACACTGACCCTGTTTTCTTCGGCTGACAAAAGTGAAACTGCTATTAAATGAGTAATGCGTATTAGGCTTAAATCACATTAATCGCGTCCGCTATCTTACCATAAGCAGGTAGCGACCCCTTTTATCTTGTTTTACAGACTGTACTTCTAATAATACAATAACTCTTAGTTTGATATTTACATATTTAATGTTTAGTTTGGTCTTCATTGTTTTCAATAACAGCTTTAATTGCATGCAGCATGGAATTTACTAAATTTTGTAAATATTGTATTGAAATGTCTACAACCCCCACAATCCCCTCTTTCATTAGTGGCTGTTTTGCTTTTGACTTGTTTCTGACAACTACTTTCGATGCAACAGTTCTCGATTGGGTTTAAATCGGCACTATTTTTAAGTCAACATAGTTATTGACAGTTACAGTCAACTGTCAACTGAGTGCATATTAGTAATTATAAAATAACAATTGTATTTACAATTTTAGCTTGGTGACATTGTGCAGATTCATTTTGAAAGATACTATTGCCGCAATTTTCTACTACATATTTTGCTTTCATCTTATTACATTTAAGTAAGAGAATTATGTTATAAATTACACGGTAACGATATTTGGATTTCTTAAAAGCGTTGCGGTTCGTTCTGTCAGTATTGCATAATGAAATGTTGTAGAGTTCCGACTAAAACGTTGGTAATCACTGACACCAACGAAAGTTTCATACAATTATATTACAATATTAATTATATTCCAAAAGGATTTAACATGTTCAGGTGTTATTATGCGTCCTCACCCTGTATTTATATTTTATTACTTTCGCAAAACATGTGGTTCATTCCATAAATACTGTACTTTTTGGATTCGATGTATAATCGCGTTAGGAATATCCTTTACGTGAAGACATCGGATTGGCGGTCTTATCAAGCGCATTTCCACCTTTGAAAGTTTCGGTCCTTCACCATCACCGAACGTATTCCGTATTCATGAAATTTCTAATAAAAATATTCCGTACGTCCGTCGCAGGCACCGACGAAACCGCTGCACGGCGCACGAAGCACAACACACATAATCTTAAACACGTATCGTCGAAGTTTTAAAAAGAAGTGTAACGGCCAACGGCAAGCGGAAAAAGGACAGTAAAAAACTCCATTTAATATTAAACCTGGTGGCTCTTACGTAACGACAGTACGGGGAATACGGAGACAAGAAGTTCTTTCCTTCGGTTTTTGGAGCTGATACCGACTGTCGCCCCACTCTTACCGCCCCGATCTCGGCGTGGAAAGCGTCTCAGACAGGACAAAAGCTTTAAATATTAACGAAGTCATACATAGAGAAGCGAGAGGTAGCAGAAGGGGGTAGTTTTCACGTTGGTCGTCCGATATATTTGAATGTACTATGTTGGACAACTAAAAAGTTGCGGTTGATTGCATTTGCAATTCGATTTTATTCTTGTTGCTGCAATTAGGAGAAAGAATAACATAGCATAACGTAGTATTTGTACCACCTCTCAGGACCTCTTCTTCTCATATACCAATATTCAAGAAAAATTAAAGCAGTAATAATTTGACGTTACTTTTGATTTGACAAGTTTTCTTTGGCTAAGGTAAAGATACGAGGGCGACCTGAAATGTTTCCGAAATCGACAAGAAAAACACGGTATTGGTGTGGTTTTTTATTTTTATTTTTCGATGTAGTCTCCTCGAAGATCAATACACTTTTTCAAACGGTGCTCCAGTCACTTCAACCTTCGTGCGCCATCTCTGGCCGATTCCGGAAACATTTCAGGTCGCCCTCGTATGTGACATGTTTCGATATCATTGAAGCTGTTAAATATACTGGAAATATTTGTAAAATTGTGTTCTACTTCTTCGCCCATTTTCAATAAGGATTTCCAACAAGTATCGGTGTAGTATTGCCACGTGATCGTCCTTCCCTTCCGCAGATAGTCAATGAGGATTACACCTTAGGAACCTCAAGAAATAGTCGCCATGACTTTTCCGGCCGATAGAACGGTCTTTGCTTTCTTCGGAGAAGATTCTCCTGGAAAAGTCCACTGCTTCGAGTGTTCCTTGGTTTCCGGTATGCAGTGGCGGGTCCAACTCTCTTCCAAGGTTACGAAACTCATGACCAAATCTCTTGCATTGCGTTGTATCCTGGCCAGACACTCTTCCGAAACGATTACCCGATTTCGGTTTTGCTTCGATGTGACCAAACGCCGAAAGCATACCCAAAATTTCGTGTAGGATATGGCCAACGCGTTCGTCTGAGACGCCTGTTGTCTCTGCTATCTCTTTTAGCTTCGATCGGCGATTGGCTAACACAACATCATGAATCCTGTCGACTATTTCATAGTTGGTAGCGGTTTCTGGGTGTTCACGTTCGTCACTTGTGCTTATGCGGCCACGTTTGAACTCGCTCACCCAGAAGCTGATAGTCGCAAATCATGGAGTACATCCGCCATGAACCTCTAGCAAAATATTTCGAATTTCCGTGGCCCTTTTTCCAGCCATCCACAAGTGTGTTATCACTGCACGAAGTTCGATTTTATGCACTTTTGCGAAACCGCCTAACTTACTACACAAAACACACTTTTAAACAACAACTATTGACAGTAGACATTTGAAATTTTGACAGTTGCCATAGAAAAGGTTGCACTTGCCGACCACTGAATCGACTTCAACCTTCGGCGCCATCTTTTGCCAATTCCGGAAACATTTCACTTCGCCCTCGTACTATTGCGTATATTTTTATAATTGAGAAATTTTTATTTACACTACACCACTGCTCAAGAACTTTACAACGCTGACTACTATTATCATTGATCTCTCCCGAAGTGTTTAGGTCTAGAGAATTTGGACACGAATGTGCCAATGATATATACTAGAATTACAATTTATATGGGAAAAGATTTGCACCTCGATTTGAGATTCTAAAGAGTTCACCTTGGGCGTTGTACCAGAGACTCCGAAAAGCAGTGTTGCCATATGATGTTAAATTTTCTTTACTTAAGGAAGAAGTTAATCCAAAATCATCATTTATGAATAAGTCTTTGTCATTTTATAAATAATATCGGTAAACCTACAAATTAAAAAAAAATCTGGGGGAAAACACAATTTTAGATGTGTAAACTAATTCCATCCTCATATAAACTTCAATAAGTTTTAATTCAAACTACGTAAGTGTAATAAACTGAAAAATTTCATCCGACAACTCGACATTTTTTATTGATTTATAATTTACTTCTAAAATTAACACCACCCTTTGCTAAATCCCCTACGAATAACTTTTTTCACCGTGATCGATGCATAAATAACGAACAAAAAGGCAACCAAATATTTTGACTGTCTAGCACAGTACAAGTCACTGTGTATGTGCGAGTGTGCTGACAGGCGACTGCGAATTTGGAATTTCGAGAAAAGTTGGCCGACATACATCCCGGCATTCCGTATTATAGAAAAATTGCGATCCATTACTTAACCTCCAGCGTATAGACCCTGCATCAGCATAGATTGCAAGCGAACGTCTACAAAATGTCGAGATGGCCAAACGCCGTAGAGCAATTGTCGAATTAAATATTTACTCCGTCAACTGTAAAAGTGTGGCATCGTTCTATCTAGCTACATTTTAAGTGTTTTCGCCAATTTTATTTAAGCATGGCAGTGCATAAAAGAAAGATTTATGTGAACGTACCCGTTTTTTCCTTGAGAACATCCGACTTTCACGATGACATCAACTCGAGTTGGTAATTAATAAAACAAAGACTACACCACGTTGACTCTGCTCGGCGTTGAAAATTCAATTTTAAGTTGCTGAAATTGTCACGCGATGTAATTATTTCGAAGTTGTTGAAAATAATATGCATGATGTATAGCGAAATTTCCATAGTTGCATACAATTTTATACTCCCTCTATAAACATTTACCATCGGAAAAGTTGGAAGTTGTTTAGATTTGTATTTCTAAACATAATGAAATAGCAAAGATATCTCAATATCGCTACTAATAAACAGGAACAGTACCTTTAATATAAACGTACAGTTGCGGTCTTTAATCTACGCATTGAGCATAAAACGAAAATTTTCCATATCCTAATTTTTAGAAGATTGCTCGAGTATTAATATCGACATGAACTGATAAGTATAGTACAGAAGGATTGGGCAAGAGAGCTTAAGAGATGCAAGAGTTTGTCCCCAGCGGTGTGCTATCACTAAATACCGTCAGTGTACATACAAATAGGCGCTATCACCTTCCAACACAAGAAATATTCTAAACATGTTAATATAACATGAATACTACTACAAATGTATTCTCATCACGTTTAATGCCGCAATATGTCTTTCATTGTAAAACAATTGGAAGCATAAAAAAGATAATAGATACTGACACAGAATTTTTAAAATTGCAAAGTTCGAAAAAATCGTTTCAAAATTTTTACCAAACTGGGCAACCAGTTGCGGTGTGGAATTGGAACAGTATCGTCTTCCTGACTAACAAGGAAAGGTACCCAACTCGAAAATTCAGAATTTAATCAATTTTTGGTGGTTTGTAGACTCTACCGATTTTAGTTTCTACATAAAAATGGTTTTGGGAGGTGAAATTGGTATTTGAAAATCAGGATGTCCTCAATTCTTCGATAATTATTTTTATGTCTTATAAGATGTTCATAGAAGTTATTGATGCATGTAGGCGTTTAGCATATTCATACGACCGGGGCTGGTGGCGGGATCTAAGGTTCGAACCCCAGAGGTGCTTCTCAGGGTTGAGGTTTTCTGTGGTTCTCCTACATCCTTGGCGAATGCTGACAACGAATAACTTAAGACGCACCATAGGCGCAGGCGTAATAATAACTCATGACCGGCCGATGCCCCCTGTAATTCGCTAAAGTTGTTGGGGGATGCGAAGGTATGGATTATTATTATTATTAAAGGACGAAATACACCAAAATCCTCCTTTTGCTTACTATCCGAAGCAAATTTAAGTATATTTGCTTTAACATATTCATTGACGTTATAAAATGGTCACACATAGTATTCGTCACTATCAGTAAGTGTGCACTTTACACTTAAGTCAAAGCTAGACTAAGTTAGGGAATCCCCTGGTCCATATTATTTAAAAACGAAATAAGAGAACTGTTAATAATATTGTTTTTATACACATAAGTTCATTGAATTTTACATATATGTATGTATACGTTGATCTATAAAACAGTACTTCGATGTGCATTTTATATTTTTTATCCACGTGCAATAACTTTATTCATAATGGTAGTTGATATAAAAATGCTAGGAAATATAATATACAAAGTGATTGCATCTTGAACATTCATTACAAATAAACAATCATGGAACAATCAATCTCCAACGATCCGAAACGATCTGGTTCATTTTTCAAATGGCTACTTCTAAATTACATTTCGATACATAGGAGCAGATATCTGGTCATATATCAACGACTGCAATTTAGTAATGTGGTTCGATTGTCGAGGAAACATAATAATTTTTACAAGATCAGAAAACTTTGTAACGAACAATTTCCATAAACGAAACCTTGCGAGTATATGTACATCCTTACTGAACAATTTCTTTTCAAGAATTAGGGTAATTTCCTATCCAAGAATCTAATCATTCATCATCATCCAGATTTCGCCGTCCAGTGTTTGGTGTACATGGAGGTATCTAGACCATTGACTTAAATAATTCACTGGGTAATTTCTCGGATGCTTTAGCGAGTACATTAAATGCGTAGAAATAATATTAGCCTCTTTACGAAATTAACTAGCTATAACACATGAATATTAAACTACATATCTCAAAATATTGCTTAGCCTAAGTTTCGCTATATTTAAGGAACGAAATATCCCCCTACCTCCTTTAAAACTATAAATAGGGTTGATATCTGTGGAACAATAATACTACTACGTATTGTAGTAGAAATTAACTGTAGCAGAGTACGAGGATGGTATGATAAATACAATTGTTTTGCCTTTAGTAAATTTATTTGTCGACGTAATCCCCTTGTAGCTCTATAGACTTTGTCCAGCGGCGTGCCAACTTTTTAAAGCGAGCTAAATAATATGGTTTATCGAACTCTGTGAAATAGGCCTCTTGATTTAACGTGAAAATGTTATCCTCCAAGCCATTTTCCCAAGTTTTGAAAAAAGAAAGTCACAAAGGACCGAATCTGCCGAATACGATAGGCGCACCAATTCGTACCACACCTGGGGCATTTTTCTGTTTGGTTCAGTATCGATCCGCTCCAATAAAACGGCCTAATACTAGTCCCATGATTGTCCTTCCCTTTTTCCAAATAATCCATTAAGATTATGTCTGGTGAATCCCAGAAAATCGTCGTAATACTTTTGTAGGTTATGGAATCATCTTTGCCTTCTAGGAAGAACCCATTCTGTCGACCCACCTTTGGTTTTTAGCGTACATCGACATCCATGTCTCCCTTACGATCACATACTGCTGCAAAAACTCACTTGTATTGTGCTTAAACACGTCCAGACATTAGCCAACAAATACGGTACCCATCTCTCTCATAGCTTTCTCATACTCAATTTTTCGTGAAGGATCTTTTGCACACGTTCAATTGAAATGTCTTCAACTTTCACCTATCAGCTAATATGATATCATCAACCTTATTGATCATATATCGTCCGTAGTCTCCTCAATGGGGCGACCAGGCAGCATCTCATCAAAGAAATATGTTTGGTGATGGTTAGATTCATTAAAACACTATCCAATGGTGGTCATTGAAGGTAGATGAATCGTACAAGCTTCTTTTTGATTTCCGCGCACATCTTCCTATTTCAGGAAAGAAATCGAATCACTGATCGGTATTGTTCTTTAAACAAGCCTACTATATTAATCTCTTCGAAATTTTGATGGACTTCGACTACAGAATAGTACTTGCAGTCGCTTATGTAGACTTTGATACAAAGCGCCACTTCTCTCCAAACACGAATGCTTCTCATACCAGCCGTGTATATTCACCTTAATTTTTTTGCATCTGCTGTCGCTAATCTAGATTAAAAACGCCTTTGTCGGTGTAAATGTCTTTTAGACACCATACTCACTCAATTTTGGATTTCGCGTCACATGGATTATCGTCAAGAGTCAATGAATTCTAAATTTCCGAGTTGGAAGGCGTTTAGTAAATTAAGGACTGGGGTTGGTGTTGTTGCTCAAAACCTGTTGGCTCGACCAGGGATTAAATGAAAATAATTGGTACGTGTATTGGTATGGAACCTGCAACAGCGCCTTTAAAAGTTTCTATTAAGTTACTATTAGGCTTGTATCAATATTTCCTCTTCTTCAAAATTTACTTTTATTTAGCGCATAACATCAAGAAAATTTAACACATCTCGTATAATCAAAAACTTTTTCATACATACGGACAGATTCGTACAGTCCTTAGAGGAACGTCATGTCTCTCTTTCTCCGAAATGATAAAACTTCCGCTTAACGTTTGAGTCGATAAATTACAAGTTCCGAATAAAGTTATTGCCGGTTAGTCCTCATCTTTCTCTCCTTCTTATAAGTACATGGCTACCTCTCTGAACGCTAGCTAGGGTGTAATCGAAAATATACGTAATACGTGATTATTTACCGAATGGCTCTCTAAACTCTACTACATTAGATATACTTACTTGCCGCAGATAACTTGGCCAGTCGTAGGACGACGCCTCTCCTTTAGAATTTGGAGAAAATTTACGATCGCTCTACCGCACTGCAATTTCGGAAGAATTCTTTCGTATTAACTGAAATGTAGGGGAACGCGGAAATAGCGACGATGCAGGTCTGTCATTTTTGGAATAAGAAGCGACCTCTCTACTCAATTACTGGAAGAACGATCTAACTAACTTGATAGTAGTACGTATAGGGGAAATTGTTTGTTTCTTGCGTGAATTAGTTGCTGCAGTATAGCTGGTTGCTACAAGGAGGGGTACATTTCCAAACAGGTAATAAAAATCCCAATTTTGTATATTTTAAAAAAGACAAATGAATATGGGCTATAAGCTTCCACAGCCAAGGCACCTATATATCAGGCGTCTTTTATTATTATTTCTAATTTATTAACAAAAAAGTAGCATGTTCTCGTAATTAAGAACTTCTTTTCAACAGTAGAGAAGAATGAGATTTTTTCTCTTCTTAATTTTATATTTTCTAGGACAATGTTGCCAAATCTTTTTCCTTTTTCTTAAATATAATCTTTGATATAGATCTGAACTTTGTAAAGTGTTCACCTTCCATTCCTAACGTCGATGGTTCCAGTTTTCTTGAAAAGTTCTTGTTTTTTTCATTTGTGTGAATTATACGAGGGCTGATCCAGTTGCTCCACTCATAACCCATTGATAAATCAAAACAATTATTTATCTTCACTTAGCCTGCTATGTATAAATTAACTCCACAAACTTACAAGTTTGAACCTGTGAAAGCGGGGTCGAGAGAGTCACATATCAGTATCGAAATAGATCGCGTCCCAGCAACGAGCGATGATTACATACTTACATTTCAGAGATGACCCCAATCCAAATTCATCAACATTTGGCGGATATATTAGGGAAATCTGCATATGACTTAGTTAAAAGGTGGTGACGTGAGTTTAAATGTTCTAGACAACGGTATGCAGACGAACATGCAAGTGGAACGCCCACAACCGTCACTAGCCAAGAAACTGTTAAAAATGTCCATGATCTCGTGCTTCCAGAATAAAATGTGACTATTAGACAATTGGTTAAAGATACTGGTCACTCGCACCATGCGGTATACTCTACAAAACATTTGCAGTAGTCTTTTAACGTGGTATAGACACTGACAAAGAATGTTTCAATAGAACAACTGATTAGAAGCATAACACACTTCAGCTTAGTATGAAAAGTATACCAAACGATGCGCACAATGCCTCGGTTTCCTCTAGTTTAGCCCATCTTCCTGCAGAGTCTTCCTTCTTGGAACTTGCGTGGAGATTCTTGGTTGGTTCTTGAATGCTTCAAGTCTTCATTCTGGACTTCCTCACTTATTGCACCGCCGACAATTTATAAGGCAATTGATGGTTCGAGTCTAGACTAAAAATATCTCAAACATTAGTGATCGCACGTATAAGACTACGAATGTTCGCTATTAGTTTATGGCTGCTCCTCACTTTTCAGGTATTTCCCGTGTAGATATTTCGTAGCATTCGACATTTCGATCCTCGATGGTCTTCTTCAAAACTGGAGTTGCTTCCAGGAAAAATGCTCGTGAAAGTTCAAGCTTGCTTGTGTCTTGCGTACCACTACGGGAAACTGTATACATCACTAGTGGGGTATACGTACCACAGAGCTTCAGGACCCCTATACTAGGACATCGAATCTAGTACATTGTACGTTGTCTTCATCTATTCTTTTCAGTTTTTCCGCTCTTTAATAAACATTTTTATCTCCGTGAAACTTCCTATATGTGCTCAGATATTTAAATATCCTTCCGTTATTAATTATATACAGCGACAATTAAGAACCACTTAAGAGGGTTGCAGACGTAAAATGCTAGCGAAAAAAAAAACCTTTTCACCACCTTCTGGCTTCGCAAGAAAGTTACTACCACGTTTATTTACGAACGAGCGTTGCGTTGCTTTGGCTTCTTCTTCCTCTTCGGCGACGTTTCTCTTCGTTCTTTTCTTGTGCGTCCCCAACGAAATTACTTACTTAGAGTCGGCGTTTTAATTTTTAAAGAGGGACGTAAAGTAGCGCAAATATCGCACGGCGACCCAAACAAGTCTCTTTTTAATAGTTCATTTGGGACCGCAGGTACAATCCCCATTCGAGTCGTACACGACAAAACTCGCTGAATAAAAAATGGCAGCGAGCATCGTGGCCCGTTACTTTGGACGTTGCGCGTGTGAATTCCTAATGTATGTACGTATTAATACAGTTGATTATCCTTGCGGATGAAATTTGAATGACGTTCATAATCGCTTTTGATTCATTGATCCGGATTCTAACACTCTTCGTTTGTGAACAATCTGCCGCACTATGGGGCGAAAGGTACGCAAGAACTTCAAAAGTAATATGTATATGGATGTGAAATTTGGAATATAAGTAAATGAATAAATATAGTTCAATAATTTATAAAGAGTTCATGCATACAACAAATTGAGGCCACAAGAGTAACGAATTGTTCGATCAAACATTTATATGTATATACATATGTAACAAATTATTTATTAAACTCAACAAATGCGTATTTGAGTGAAGTCACATTGTTGCGAGGTCTTTACCGTTATATTCCAATACCACGTCACATGTAAAATGAAGGCAAATATCGAGCAGCCATATGCAATTAAATTTTGCGTAAAATTGGGAAGAATTGCTTCAAAGACACTAGATATGATACGAACAGCATATGGTAACACTACGTTATCCTTAGTACAGCTCGCCAAATGTTGCTATTCCTCTCAAGGTCAGTTGCGCGGTGGACAGGTTATACGTAAGAAAGGGAAAGCTCATTTGTTTAATAACTGTAATAGTGTTCACAACAACGGTACAATCTTAGGCAAAAGTACTCGGCGATTACGTGCAATAATAGTGTAAAGTATCGTGTATCTTACTGTGGAAATTAAAAGTACAATAATAAATAAGGTAACGTATATACGAGGGGAGGTCCAGAAGTTCGTGGAATGGAGGGGATGGAGTGCGGATAGGGACGCTCGCTAGGTGTCATTCTGATTGGCGACTCATCATTAGTATATAAGTTAAGTTGCAGCCCTATAGCGTGAGTCGTTTACGAATAGTTGCCTGCTAAACAAGTCAATCCGGAAGAAAACTGAAACTATGGAGGAAATTGAACACCGTGCTGTGATAAAGTTCCTTACAAAGCAAGGAAAGAACGCTCAAACCATATTGAATGAAATGGAAACCGTTTATGGGGAACAGTGCCCTAATAAATCAATGATTTATAAGTGGCATGGTCTTTTTAAACATGGTCGGGAGTCGATTGAAGACGGCCCCCGCTCAGGACGGCCAGTCGAGGCCACCACATCAGACATCGTAGAAAAGTGTAAAAATTTCTACTGCAAGATGCCCGTTTGAAGAGAAAACAATTATTTGCATTAGTTGGAGTATCAGATACCACTATTTTGCGTATCCTACATGACCACCTGGGTATGACAAAAGTTAGTGCAAGATGGGTACCGAGAATGCTCATGCCGCTGCAGAAACAGCAGCGCGTCTGTTCGTCCAAACAATTTTTGGAGCTGTGTAGAGACATACCTGCACAGATTTTGGAGCGGATTGTTACCGGAAATGAAACATGGGTTCATCACGTTGAGTCTGAGTCCAAACAGGAGTCCATGCAATGGCATAAAAAGGGGACACCACCGCCAAAGAAATTCAAAGTGTCGGAATCGGTTGGAAAGTTGATGGTTACTGTTTCTTGGGATTGTGACGGGATATTATTGATTGATTACAAACAAAAATATAGGAGCATAACCGGAGAATATTACGCAGCGATATTAGAAAAATTAAAGGAGGCCATCAAGGAAAAATGTCGAGGAAAATTGACCAAAGGTGTGTTGCTTTTGCAAGACAATGCGCCGGTTCACAAGAGCAAAGTTGCAATGGCTGCTCTGCACAAGCATGGCTTTCAATCAATAGTCCATCCACCCTACAGTCGAGACCTGGCACCTAGTGATTTTTATTTGTTCCCCAATTTAAAAAAAGACTTACGTGGAAGAAAGTTTTCCGACTGCAATGAGGTAAAGGAGGCAATTTTGGCCCATTTTGAGGCGAAAGATAAAAAATATTTTTATGATGGTTTAGAAAAATTAATTCATAGATCTAGTAAATGTATTGTGCTTAAGGGTGATTATATTGAAAAGGAAAAATAGATTTATTGTTTTATTTTATTTAAAACCCTTTCATTCCACGAACTTCTGGACCTCCCCTCGTACATCAATATTCTAACAAATTAATGCTGATTCACTTACGTAGATTTTACTGTTTATTTATACTTTAACTGCCTCTAATTATAATGGAATTCTTTCCAGGTTTTAGAGGCGCAGACTAGAGAAGTAATATACTGGGTATTTAAATTTATGAGCAAACAAGGGAACGACGATGCACTGACCCTTCTTTTAAGAAAGATAAAACACTAACAGAAACGAACAGTCAGAAAAATTATAAATGAGGGAGAACAAATAGAACTTGGACTTCAAGACACCAAATAAGAAAAAGAACGAAAAGCGACTTGGATTATTGTAATGATAGCATCTTAAGAAGAACAACACATAATCTTTCTGTCAGCAAAATGAAAGTTCCCACTTTGAAATGCATCCATAAAATGTTTGTGGACCATACAGGGTATGAAGGATGTCTTTACAGTTTGAGAAAAGTTATGAGAAAGATAGGATTCTGTTGGCGCAAAATGAAGACAAATAGAAAACTATTGGCTAAATGCCACATCTGCAATATAAGAAGCACATACCCATAACTTGTTTTGTTATCTGCGGAAATAGTTGAGTGGAAAGTGATGGGTATACAAATTGCATTTTCTTTTGCAAAAACGGAAACCTGTGTTTTACATAGCATCTAGACTGAATTCAATAAATTCAATAATTGCCACTGATTTGCAAACAAATGCGTTTTCTTCTGCTTACGCTACAATCCGTTAAAAGGTTATAACAATTCCAAAGCGTAACTTTCTTTTGAATAACCTTGTATATTAATCTTCAAAACTAAGTGTGCACGTTCTAGCCATAATACTCTACAAACTCGAGCTATCTTAAGGTGCGCTTAATTCTGCGACTTTTTGGAGTACGTACATACATATACACTACTAGAGGTCTTTCGGAACGTTGTGGAGGAAATACGTAAGCGTGCTCGTCGGGAGTTTAATTCTGTCATTCCAGAGATTGCGTAGCTTTAATGTTTCGCATAGTGGGAGCCTCTATTTCTGCTTGACGTTATTACGCTAATTAGCATCATCCCGAAACTACATTTGCAAAGGTATACGCGGTGACACGTTTTATCCATAGTGCTTTTTACCGAAGCCAATACGCTGTATTGCATATGCGATGTGGGATGCCTGCATATGTACATTTGGATACTTCCGAATCGGTGATGGAAATTTACGTCGTGCGCTAAACGTAAAAGTAGTTTACAAAAAAGATGAAATGATCTGATGAAGCTATAGTGATAGCGAAATATCTCATATTAATACTGTGATAAATATATTGCAAATTTTGTAAATTGAGTTTTACTTCTCCGACCATTGTTCGGTAAGGTCTTACACCAAAAGGGATGGATACTGAGATTAAAAAGTTGTCATTATATTTTTGACGTACTGTACCCTTGTCATGCATGATTTGACAAAATTTTACTAAGAAAAGTTGACTAAAATATAAAATTATGGACTAAAGAAACTAAAGTGTATTAATAAAAATTTTATTTCTAGAAACGTAATAATAGCATTGCCCTACCATAAATTATTTCTTATTGCTGTTAAGGAATTTTTAGAACAGTTGATTTTGTACCCATGCAAATTTGAAAAGCACATAATAAAATAACGGCGAATATATTAAGCCTCACCCAATAATTGCATAATTCGTATATTCAGGTCATTTCTTGCAACTTGCGGTCGACCTCATCCGGGAGCGCGCTTTACAATGGCATTTCAATAAAACTTTAAATATCTTATCAGCTGTCGATTTGCTAATTGGCTGGGCATCGAATATGCAAGTTAAATAAGTTATAAACGTTAGTGTATAATCTCTTGGGCTGGCCGTATCCAATATTAATAATGTACAGTTGTTTTCACAAGAGCGTAAACGGTGTAAATACCTAATTACATGATCCTTCTTAGAAAAGGAGGTATATTTCGTAGACAATTATGTTTACTTTATTACGCTAGAGAGTTTCAGGTCAGTTTTATTTGTGTATTCGTAAGAACAGGTCACAGAGTAAAATGAGTTCACCTTATATTAAAAGATTAGAAGCAGTATTTCTGTGTTCGCACCCTAAGGAGCCCAAAATGTCGTTGCAAGCAGCGGCAAAGTATTTACATCGGTCGAAGGCATTTGTAGATAAGTAGGTTACTCGTTATAAAATAAATAAAAATGTGGACGATTTTCCAGAACGTGGGACAAAGCTCGCGACTGTTAATCGCATGGATCGAGCAATAATAAACATTTTCCGAAAAAAATCCGACTTTAACATTAAAACAAGGCCAACAGCGATTAGCTAAGCGTAATATTAGTGTTAGTGTAGCAACAATACATCGTCGATTACATGAAAATAACATTCAGTGGCGATATGTACGAACGAAACCACTTTTGAAAGAACATGTTGGAAAACGTCTAGAGTGGGCGCACGAGAATATGACTCGCGATTGGCAGAACGTGATATTCTCAGATGAATCGTCGTTTTGGGCTTTTAGTCCTCAACGAAAAGTGTGGTCCGTCCGTGGAAAACCAATGCTACAGCGAAGTGTTAAGCACCCATTAAAGGTGCATGTTTGGGGTTGCTTTAGTGCGTTTGGGTTTGGCAAATTGCACATCTTTACGGCTAATTTAAACGCTCAAAGAATGACGCAAATTTATAAAAAATGTTTATTACCATCAGCAACAAAGTGGTTTGGTGATGATCCGTCGGTTTGGATATTGCAAGAGGATAACGACCCAAAACATCGCAGCCACCGATGTGTGTCATGGAAAACAGAAAATGGGGTACAAGTGTTAGACTGGCCTTCACAATCGCCCGATGCGAACCCCATCGAAAATGTTTGGGCACTAATGAAAAACCAACTTCGAGGAACACCCATATTTAATTATAAGTCGCTCTGTCGAAAACTCAGGCAGATATGGAGGTCACTACCAGCAGAATATGCGAGAAAACTGGCGGAGCGCATGCCTAGACGATGTGAAGCTATTTTAGAAAATAATGGCGACTGGACTCTTTATTAGTTGTGAGCGTAGTAGTATATATATTAATGTAGTTTTTTAATAAAAAAGTTTCTTTCTGAAGTGTTTTTTTAATACCGTTATTCCGTATACACTCTTGTGAAAACTACTGTATATATACATGTAATTGAAATTAGGAAGACATCTTTTTGTAATTACCTTAATCTTCACCAACATTAGGACATTCTTCACGGATGAAATAATCAAACGTTCGACGGACTGATATTCAATAAATATTCACACAAATCACTGTAACTGATAACTAGAGAGTCCATTATACCTTGAGGTCAAATGTTACACAACTGTTACTAACCGCTAAATTGGAATAGTTTATATAGAAAAAAATTGCAGTTTCAAGAGATTGTGTAATATAATGCACTTTCGCGCAATGTAATATAGTGTAATGTACGAGGTGCGAAAGAACCTTCTTGAGATATAACAGCCATAACAATACCAGATGTATGTCAGGGAGCATTATTCTGATGGAACAGCACACACCGTACCTTCACTCAGCGTTTCTCTTTAACAGGGTCTCGCTATAGTAGAAATGTTTTTCGGGTTTTATCGTGTATTTACAGTTTCACTTGACGTTTCGCTGAGCATGCTGTCAGCTTCTTCAGGGTTTCGCTATTTAGAAATCAACTGTGCGTAGTAAGCTCATGTAATACTCTGTCAGTCAGGATAATTCCTTGAGCATCCCAGAATACATATAGCAGAATCTTTCCAGCAGACGGGACGACCTTAAATTTACGCTCCCTACTTTGCACTCTAGTCTTGCGATGATAGTGGTGCACTCATGACTAATCCATGGTCACATACCGACTAAGAAAGTTCTCTTTGTGGGTTTGGTGCTTTTCCAAAAGACGCTTACAAATCAATACCCGATTTCCGTTTTGATCAATGGTTGAGATTCGGGGCGTCCATCTTGCACATCTTTTTCATATCTAATCCTTTAGCCACTATGTTATGCATCATATGATATAAGCCAGACAGGTTTCACAGGATGTTCTTCCGCATTTAAAATCTCGACATCAGCGTTCGACTATATACTAAGAAACTGCAAACTCACCAATAGTTGCCATAATGTCTTTATGAATTTAACTTGGCGTCATGCCCTTTTTCTGGAGGTATTTTATTACGGCTCTTTGTTCTACAGGATCCATTTTTATGAACAATCACGGCGCACAATTCAAGAATTAGCTACAGAACAACAACAGTTTGAGATACAAGCTTGATATTATGTGGATATTATCTATTAAATGTCAGTTAACTAAATGTCTAAAACATTAATCAAACAACCAATTAGAAATAGGTGAGGTGTGGGGTATGACAATCCGCCCTCGTGATTTAGTGTAATACAATGTAATGGAATATTGTGCAATGTTGTTGTTTTCTACGTTTTTCAAAATTTGATTTTACTACTAGGTTTTGTTTTTGACATTTCGAAAGAATGAAATATTTCATAAGGAAATTAAGAGATATTCTAAGTGAAGTTATAAAATTTTAAACAAAGATGATTTCCAAAGCTGTGTTGATGGTAAGCCACTATGATAAGTGTAGTAAAAACTATGCCATTAAACATAAAATAAGAAAATTGAGACGCCGCAATACTATTAAGCTGAAACTATTTTTTTTAATGGATTGCAGTTCACCATGACTACACTGCAAGTTTCAAAATCAAATTCCCATAAGAAGTTCGAAAAATTTTAATAAGACAGTATGGTGGGACACCTGTATAGTTAACTATATAATACGTAGTTAGAAACATCGTAACACCAATGGAAGATATTTTGCTTTTGAAATAAGTTCGGTGACGTTAAAATATTGAAACTATTTGTACAAATACCGAATTTTCGTTTAGATCGCAGTTGAATTACGAGAATTTCTAAATAGGCAAATATAGGCAGCTGATACTTTTGGGATTCTTTGCACTAATGCATTCTGATTCTAACTTAATAGAAAAAAATATATTATATGAAGCATTTATAGCGCAAATTGGTTTATTCACTTGTCATATGTTTCAGACTTGTGCCTAGATGTTCATACCTAATTGATATTCGCCATTTTAAAACTAGAAATCGGTGTATTTCTTAAAAAAACAGATGATTTTGACGACCGCAATTATTTCCGTCGTTGTCCCACTGTACATCGTTGGTAATCAGCAGTTCATATGGACAGATTAATGATAAATGTTAAAGGCTTGGATAAAGGCTATCTCGCACCATGAATAGAATCAAGTCAGCAGCACTAAAATCCGGTGGAAAAGCGGTCATTATTTTGCTTAAGTTCACATCCATTAACACATGGGCTGAAAAGTCCCGGGCCTAACACATAGATGACGCCAGTTTTATTACAGTCACCTTTCTCTCAGTTAGTAGTAACCTTCAAAAGACAGCTGTTAAAATTTCATGATATTCTATTCATTAGTTTGTGAGTTATTGTGCTAAGAGTCACGCTACTTTTGTTATTTTCAAAACAATGGATCAAAAGCAATTTCGTGTTTCAATTTTACACTGCTTCTTGATGGGAAAAAATACCGTTCAAGCGTAGTAATGGCTTGAAAAGTGTTATGGGGACTCCGCTCCATCAGAAACAACAATAAAACGTTGGTTTGCTGACTTCAAACGTGGTCGTGGAGACATCGATGATGCAGAACGCAGTGGACGTCCAAATTAGGCGGTAACACCAGAAAACATTAAAAAAATCCACAAAATCGTTTTGAATGATCGAAAAGTGAAGTTGCGTGAGTTAGCTGACATGGTAAAGATATCAAAAGAACGTATTGGCTTTATATTGCATGAGCATTTGACTGTGAGAAAGCTGTGTTCAAAGTGGGTGCCGCGTTTGCTCACTGTTGACGAAAAACAAGAACGTGTTGATGATTCTGAGCAGTGTTTAGCCATGTTTAAACGTAACAAACCGGAATTTTTGCGTCGATATGTGACAATGGATGAAACATGGATCCATCACTTCACTCCGGAATCAAAACGATCGTCATCTGAGTGGACAGTAACTGGTGAACCTCGTCCAAAGCGCCCGAAAGCACAACAATCGGCTGGAAAGGTTATGGCCTCGGTATTTTGGGATGTGCGTGGTGTAATATTCATCGACTATCTTGAGAAAGGAAATACTATCAACAGTGAATATTATACAGCGTTACTGGAGCGTTTGATGGTCGAAATTGCAAAGAAACGACCGCATATGGCAAAGAAAAAAATTGCGTTTCATCAAGACAACGCACCGTGTCACAAGTCAAAACAATGGCAAAACTACATGAATTGAACTTCGAATTGCTCCCACATCCATCGTATTCGCCAGATTTGGCTCCCAGCGACTACTGGCTGTTCGCAGACCTCAAAAAAATGCTCGCCGGTAAGAAATTTCGCACGAATGAAGAGGTTATCGCTGAAACTGACGCCTATTTTGAGGCAAACGATAAATCGTTCTACAAAGGTGGTATTGAAATGTTAGAGCGGCGCTGGAATGATTGCGTTGCTCTTGATGGAGATTACGTTGATGAATAAAGCTAATTTTGAACCAAAGAAACCGTGTTTTCCTTGTTAGGCCCGGGACTTTTCAGCCCATGTGTTACTTCAGGTAAGAAAAAGGAACTTGAACTAATATACGAATGGGGGAAGGCTACCTATAATACTGAAAGAAGGTATTATAACCGACTTATACCGGGTGTTACGCAATTTGAATTCATAATATAGAAATGCATTCCAAAGAAAAACATACACAAGTTTTACAGGAAATGAAAAATGATGCTCATGTCATTTTATCGCAAAATTTTCGAGCCACTAATTAACTTACATTAAAACAACAAAATTTGCGCATCTCGTACGGTGCGACAAAATATAAAGTATACCTTCATGCGACATTTCAATCACTTCGTCTTAATCCCAGACAAAGCATAGAAAGCCGTAATGATAAACATAGTTCCTGAAATTACAACTCCATTTCCCCCATCTTCTAAACGGTCTACATTTTATTAAAATCATTCCACGTCCTTTAACTTCATATTTTATACTTTACGGGGCTGTTCTTTACCCTCCACGATATAAACGTAAATTACAAATTTGATCTTAATAATTAATTTCCTAATACCGGTAATACGGAACGTACAATATAGATGGTTCTTCCGTCGGGTTGCCGTCTTAATAAACTTGATACCGAGAGTAGCCAATTTCCTTTCCCACCTTTCAACCTACGCGCTCCCAAAATGCAACCTGTCACATAAAAATTAAGTTTGGGCGTAGAATAAATTCGGGAATTTAATGATACTAACGGTATTAAACTGTTTATGCGCCTATGTAAGTGTATTTTTAAATCGCCGTTAAAATTTTGAAGCAACGGTATTAGTTAGATGGCTGAAATATTAAATATGGATTCATATTTTTAATGCAGTTTTTATGTCATATCAGTTACTACCCTATTTTATTATTTAATGCCGTTATTCGTTCGTAAGGGAAAATATTTATCTCAGCGCAACCTCGTTTTCTTGAAGCGTTGTGAGATCAATTGTACTTTATTTCAAGATATAATACGGCACAGCAGGTGATGTGCAATAAAATTTAAAGGTAAAAGAAACGCGCTACAGGTCCGTAGTATCAAAAGTATTTGATCATAGTGTGTATAAGCTTTATTTATTTGTGGTGGACTTATAGGTTTAGTATTTTGCCCCGGTGATTTTGTCAAGATATGTGTTGAAAGGAATGCATCAAGTACAGAAAGGAACCATCTCTTAAGATAAACTTCACAATGTGAAGTTCACACACTTCAAATTGCAAAAATATGAAGATACAAAGATATATGAAATAAATGGTGACACCCTTACAAGTAAGAACTTGTTGAACGTCACACATTTCTCCAAAACGCAGAATAAGATTTTCACGCTCATTTCTCACTCTACATCGATTTTTAAGCGATATCTGAATGTGCTCTTTCAAGGCATATTTTTACTTTTACAGCTGTAACATCTGGGAATGTGGTTGTCTCTCTAAACAGACTCAAAAGCAGCGCGACTGGGATGGATAATATAAATGTGCAGGTGCTGATGCTACCTATACCGCTACTGATAGACTTCATACCTACTTCGTACTTGCATTGAAAATTCTTCCTGACTATCTAGAAACCGTCTATTATTGCTGCCTTAAACGAAGAACATCGAAACCATTAATGACATCAGACATCAGTATTCTTTCCGCTTCAGGGCCAATTACAGCAGCAGCTCGGCGCTTGCCCATATAGTACATCATGTAATTCACACCATGTTAAAGTGATCGATTTCGACATGTTGCTTTAGCTTACTTGGGAGCATATACTCAAACGCTAGAACTTTTAAACAGAGCACACGTTGCGATCTCTTTTCACTGTTTACTTCTATTGAAAGTTCAACAAGCTATGGAAAGGATCTAGTCCGTTCTACCAACTTCTATTACCTTTCGAAATCGATATGTTTATTCTAGATTATTCCAGAGCGCTATATTATTATACTTATGTTCGAAGGAGTGCCCAGTGACCCCCAGATTTACTCTCTAATATGCCGTGGCGCACGCTTGAGGAACTATTCCTGTACAAAATCTTTGTTTCTTCCTGTCAACAACCTAAGGAAACTCCGTTTTGTTTGCCTGGCTGCTTAGCAACCTAACACGCATGCGTCTACTTGACCTGACATTAGCAAAGAAATGCTTTGCTTCTGCGTTGTATCATCACGACCACGAGAATATCTTCTATGCAATTTCAAAGATGGAGACGTCGAATTTGAATTAGAATTTTGCTAATTGTCGCGTATGCGCGCGTGCGTGTCAAACATTGTTATAATAAGTATTAGCATTAGCTATAAATGTCTTTTTGTGATATAATCTTCACATCAGAGAAGTTTATTATTCATGATTTGAAGCTTTCGTTGGGTTTGATAATCACAAATTATAATTTTGTTGTAATTACTAACTTTAAAATTTCGCGGAAAAAACTCGGTCTCGGTAGGATTTGAACCTACGCTCCTCCCTCTCCCATACGGGCAAGTGTTATAACCACTAAATCTAAAATTTAATTTTAACATAAACTTTATTTTTCCTGCTTTCGTGATAAGTAAGAGACTCTTTTTTAACAAGAAATTGAATTTTCACTTGAACTTGCCCTGAAACTATTTACCGTTTCGTTCTACCGCCACCGCAGCGCTATTGTCGTAGTTCTGCCCATGCGCACGTACCTTCTGGTTCACAGTCTTTGCGCTGACGCCACTACAACTGGATTATGCCGCTTTTACATTTGTTAGTGATGGTTCAAAATGGTTATGATAATTTCTGAACTTGCCGACTGTGAAGTGCATTCTGTAATACGGTTTTTGAATGCAAAAAACATTAAACCAACCGAAATTCATCGTCAACTTGTAGGAATTTATGATGAAATAGTGGGGAGAACTGGGTAAGACAATTCAATTATGGACGAACCAATGTTCAAGACGAAGCATGAAACGGGCGGCCTTCTATTGTCAATGATGGTTTGGTTGAAAAAGTGAATGAGGAATTTCATGGAAACAGACGGTTCACAATAGGAATACTTAGTGATAAATTTTCACAAATTTCAAAACTGTTAAGCATGAGGTTGTCACAAATCGCTTAAATTATCGAAAAATATGTTGCCGTTGAGTTCCGAAAGTGCTTATAGATGTTCTCAAAACAAAGCGACTTAGCAACGCTTTGACATTCCTTACCCGGTACAGTGTTTAGGGAGAGGAATTCTTAAACAATATTGGAATCGATGATCAAACTTGGGTTTGCCATGTCACTTCTGAATCAAAACAACAGTCGTTGAAGTGGAGTCACTCACAACCCCCCAAAAGACAAAAATTCAAAGCAACGTTGTCAGCATGAAAAATCACGTGCACTGTTCTGGGACGGACGGGGCATTCTGGTTGTTGAGTTCCTTTGCAGAGGAGAAACCACCAATGCGAAATCTTCGGCGCGCAATTCAAAACAAAAGACGACAATCAAGGCATTGTGTTGCCTCATGACAATATACGTCCACAAACTGTTAATGTCACTCAACACCTTATTGAGCAATTTAGCTGAGGACAGTTCGATTACCCGCCGTACAGTCCTGGTTTCACACCTTCTAACTACCACTTATTCTTGGCGTCATTTTGGGTGGAGGCGCTTTAACAGCGATAACGACGTAAAAAACGGTGCTCTGTAGTGGATATTTTCACTGGCGACATCTTCGAGCTTTTTTCTAAAACGGTACTTACTTTTCAGAGAAGCTGAAGTTATTTTAGGAAAATTGTATACTACAGTAAATAAAGAAATCTACGCACGCAATTACAAATGACGTAGGATAAACATTTTGAGATATATTGTTAGAAAAAGAGATCACATTAAAAATCTCATAAATTGGTTTAATTATAGTACAAAATACTAAATACATACAAAAGAGTTAAAAGAATTATGCAGTCGTCTACGAGGGCTGTTTTTTTTTCCAACCTCCATTCGTGCCTTTAAAGTCACGCAGACGGTGGAAGACGTCATTACGCCATTTTCAGGCACGTAAACATGGCTGGTACAATTGATGCTCCCGCCAAGTGCAAGCAGAAGGGAATAATGCAAAATGGCGGATAGTGTAGGAAGTTTACAGAAGGCCGGGCCGATATTCACGATGAAGGGGGACTAGCACGCATGTCAGTCTCATCGAAAGATATTGTTCAACGAGTTGACAAAATGGTCCCAGAAAATCGAAGAGTTACCGTCAGTGAGTTCCATCTCTGTCGTGAACTGAAAAAGTGGTTAGGTGGGCAGAGCTTCCAGCCTAGAAAGGAATTGCAAGACAACGTCATGAACCATCTCAAGTCACTGGCGGGATTGGAAGCCTCGTCCATAGATATGACAAATGCATCAATCTTCACAGCGATTATGTAGAGAAGGAATCATGTCTGTACATAACCTCTGATAAAAAATTCATTTCGTTATTTACACTTGTCTTGATTTTATGAGTTATTGGAAGTTAAAAAAAAAGAAACAGCCCTTGTATCTGGAATAATATTTCTTAAACCAGATTGTCTAAATTATTTAAAGTGACCTTAATTTGATCGTTAACGATTGTGTTTATATACAATGTGTTCAAAAAATTTAAACCAAAGCTAGATATAGATATAGATCTTCGAAATTTCATCGTCGAGACCTATCCAATAATCTCAGCTCTAGCAGAGACTTCTGGCATCCTTTTCCAGGAGGTGTGTACCGTTTCGTCTCAAAATATCAACAAGCGTCTCGCGAAATTGGCTGAAAATTGGTCCCCCGTCTCCGCCACTTCAGGAAAAGATATTATGCGCGAAATTAAATTAAAGCGGATTGCTATAGTCCGTCCCAACCTCCGTATTCAGTATACGTCTTATGGGAATTTGTTTCATGGTTGCCAAATCATCCGATCGGCTGTACATTACTATTTCCGGTTAATTATTTGCAATTTCACCCGATCAATTCATAACCTTTATTAACGTTTATTGACGTTGAAGGTGCAAAATTATTGACATTCATATGACATTTTGCTTATTATTTTATTAAAGTAACTAACTTTTAACAGAGT
Source organism: Trypoxylus dichotomus (assembly GCA_023509865.1). Classification (NCBI taxonomy): domain Eukaryota; kingdom Metazoa; phylum Arthropoda; class Insecta; order Coleoptera; family Scarabaeidae; genus Trypoxylus; species Trypoxylus dichotomus. The sequence goes on along the minus strand of CM042074.1, from coordinate 9,416,007 downwards.
GCATAGCGACTTCGCTGCACGTAAAATTATAGGAAAAATACTACAGATAAAATAGTTATATCTCAATATTTATTAACAATACTATACACACATCTATAAACAAATATACATATGAACGATATCTATGCAATGTACAGTGAATATTTGCTTGATATTGGGGAGTGCTATGCAATTTATTAAATTAAAAGAAGATGATCCTTATATATATACAAATAATAGTTTCCACTTTTGTAACAAAAAGAACTGGAGTCATAGAAATACGTATATGTATAATACAATAATATTTAAGAAAGGAATAGCAATTACACACATATATCTATGTCTTACGTTAATTTTCTAGTCAGTCGAAGAATCACTTTGATCTTCAGATGATGACGAATATCTTACGTGAATAATAAATTCTTCGATGTCGTCTTGCAAATTATCCACTATCCACATTTCCTTTTCAATATTGTTTACATGTTTGATGTAGTTTTGCCAATTATTAGTTGTTACAGTGCTATACGCTCGTCGAATTAATTGCTCCATATCTTTTACCTTAAATGTGGTATTATTCATTCTTACGTAGTTTTTAAGTTGTGCCCATACCATTTCAATGGGATTTAACTCGCAATGGTAAGGTGGTAATCGAAGAACTTCATGACCTTTTTCTTTTGCAAATTCGTCAATCCTACTTTTATCATATTGCGGTTTAATTTGTGACACGCAATACAGTAAGTCCCTTTTAGCATATCGGTACTGATTTGTATTTGTTTTTCATTGAGCCAATCAATGATCTCGTTTTTCCTCCATGCTGTTGTTGGAATTTTCTCCAATTTTCTGCAGTGGTAGGAAGCATTATCAAGAACAATGACTGACTTCTGTGGTATATCGTCAGCATTGACAGTAGTAAGAATTGTATTTAAAGTAGGTGGCATATTCTGTATAAAAAATCCATGCACTTTACGTCGAATAGCTGCTTGCGTGTTCTCACCATATGTATGCAGTCGATCATTTACTTGTATGCCCTTCCTTTTTTAGGTTTTTTGGACTTGATAATAAACCATTTTGTTGCTCCTGTTTTACATGATATATTGCACGGTCTGAGATGCCCAAAGCTTTACTTGCTTCTCGAACGGCAGCACTCACATTCATTGATTTATTGAAATAATTGAAAACATTTGCAATCATACACTTCTCCTTACGGTTAAATTTGTCTCCTCTGCGCCGTTTTCTTCCTATAGGCTCCATTAATGTAGTGAAAACTGTAATTACATTTATATTCTGTTATAACATTTATAAAAATAAATAAAAATACCCATATTACCCTGTGCACGCTTGAAAAGATAGAAGTGTTCTGAAAAGAACAATTTGTACAACTATATAAGCAAATTAACAATTTAACGAAATATTTCAAAACAAGGACGATGACGATTGACAGTTGATGCTAATAGACAGATAGTATACAACTGTTGTCGACGCCGACAGCATATGTAAATAAGTTGCAACATAGCAACCGGTTGTAGAGATAGCGCTAATGACAGCAACCAAGGATAGTAAGAGATAAAAGTTGCTATTCTATCCCATACTGAATACGGAGGTTGGGACGATCTATAGAGCGTTCGATGCCGCGATTATTGTCTGCGAAGTCTCGAACATTCGTGTTTCGCATGATAGCTCTCACTAATAAACATCCATAAGACGATACGGCAAGCGTGTATATAACAACGCTCCTTTTACACTACCGTCGTTGCCATCTAAACGGGAGAAGGATGGAGATAACTCGCGCGAAAGCGACCCGACTACGCGGCATGCAGCTACCATCTAACTGCTGTCATTCAATTTCTTTTTGGGAACGTCGGATGTGCGAGGCGAGGCGACGGCTGCTTTTGGAAGATGCGATGCAACCGTTCCTAAATGCGAACATGTTCCTGTGGAAGCGGAGGTACTTGACGACAACTACGCAAAGGGTGAATCGCTTAAAGTCTGGTGGTTACGTTAAAAAGACGCTTGCTGCGAAGATTTCCCGTCTGATAGAGATTAAAGCTTGAGCTATTTATTAACTCCTTCAAGCGCGACGTTGTCGGCACGTTGCGTTCGTGAAGAGCAGGTGAATTTGCCAGGCTTTGCTTTACTTAACACTACACGTATGAGATGTAAAATTTATATCCTGCATGTCTGTGTGCATGGCAATATAGCAGGAAGGTAGCAAGCAATCTTTACGAAATAATATACTGACATTAAACCGAGGTTTGATGCGTCTAAAAGTAATCGGAATTAATTTTCTTAAAAACTGTAAGCAAAGCAATATTTAAACTAATATCAATTAACATCAAGCTATCGTTGCTATAAGTAATGATAAAATTACAATTTCCTTGCAATTAACCAACGTAATTAAATTACTGAAAAAATAACAGTCTCGGAGGGATTCGAACTCACGTCCTCTACGTTCCGGGCTTGACCGCAAGACCACTTGTGAGTTCGAATCGCCTTTAATCCCTGCCACGATGTCAATAGATATATTATAATATCGCCTATTAATTAATATTAGTTTAATTGTTAAGAACTTGCCTTCATTAATAAGATAATGTTTGTGAGATATTATGATATATCTACTGACATCGTGGTAGGGATTAAAAGCGATTCGAACTCACACTCAGTAATCACAAGTGGTCTCGTCGTGTAATGGTAGCACAATATATCGGTGACGTAGAGGTCGTGGGTTCAAATCCCTCCGAGACTGATATTTTTTCAGTAATTTAATTACATACGTAGGTTAATTGCAAATGATGTATAGTTGCTTCATTATTTTTCCACCACTTCATCTGTGTTTTCCTCCTTATCTTGTTTCTCTACCCCATTGATTATTAATGTTTTGTATTTTTTCTCTTTTCGTTTTTTTTCAACTGTATTTTCTAGGTTCTTTCTTTCAATTTTCTATTCTCCATTTCGTTTCTTTTCAGGAGTTTCTTAATTTCTTTGTTCTTTTTTCTTCTGTATCTCCTCGAATTTCGGTGACATTAATTCTATTGATTTCTGCAAGTTCTTTTTGTATGATTCCTTGTTTGTTACTTCTACCTCTTCATCACTAGTTTCTGTCTCCCTTGTCTTATTTCGTTTATTTTTGGTTTTTGACATTTTTGTTTTTTTTTTTATGTATGAGATTAAACATTTAATTTAATTTTTAAAATATTTAAACGGTATAGGTACGTTCTTGCTGCTAACGCTTCCCGTCGTAGGGCCTTGGATACAAATATAACAAACAGCCCAATGTACGAGAGCAGCAGAGGGAAGTTACTTCCTAGAAGATAACCCTTCGTGACGTCACCTTTTCTTTCCTATTGCAACTCCTTAATTACACTTACAGCTGAGGCCTTATGCATTCGCCACTCTCGTTTTGAACGTGTTACACGAATATTATTGTATTTCTAAGAAGCGAGGTCGATGACGGACTTAACTAGGTACCTAGTAATGAGGGTTTCATGGTTTATTGTAGGCCATTCTGAGTAAATTAGAAAATAGACGTAAAATTGTAATTTCTGAATATTTCTTCAGTTTTTCTTAAAAGTTGTAAGAATAAGGTTGAGCTAGTTAGAGTGAAGATATTGTGTCTGTGATTTTGTCTGTGTAATACGATAGTATACAGTAAAAAGTAATGCCGAAAACACGCAAATTGACGGAGGTAGAGTGAGGACAAATTGTGGTGTTAGAAAAGCATGGGTTGTCGGTGTCTGCTATTGCCCGACAAGTGAAATGTGCGCGATCGACAGTTAGAATGACGATACAACGATACAAAGAGAGTGGATCTTTGACAAACAAACCGAAAACTGGTCGAAAAAGGAAGACAACTAGCAGAGATGAGCGGGTCTTAGAGCGGATGTCTTTGCGAGACCGGAAAAAAGGGTCTAAACAGCTTTCCAGTGAGCTTTTCCGGCTACATAATGTTGCTATTTCACCTCGCACGGTTAGAAGACGCCTTTGTGAATTAAATTTAGGTGGATACAAAGCTCGACATAAACCACGGTTGTCTCCGCAACAAAAGAAAAAGAGACTGCTGTGGGCTAAAAGTCACCGCGACTGAACCATTGACAATTGGGCCAATGTTATGTGGACGGATGAGTCAAATATTGAAGTAAATAATACATAATTATTGTATTTTCGGTATTCTGTATTCAATTCCCCGTATCTACAGTGTTTTTATTCTTTTTAATGGGTTCCAAAATGTTACAGTATTCATGTTTTTGTTGGTAGCTTTGTGGTAAACCTGGGCCTCAATACGTGCGACGCAGGCGAGGAGAGGCCTTCTATCCAGACTGTATCATCCCGACTGTCAAGTTTGGGGTGGTAGTATAATGGTTTGGGGTTCCATGAGTGCAATAGGCGTCGGAGAACAGTTCGTCTGCGAGGACCGAATGAACAGTCGGACGTACATCGACATGTTGGAAGAAGTTCTGGAACCGTGTGCGTTAAAATTATTTAATAATGATGAGCCAGAGTATTACTTCTAACAAGATAATGCACCGTGCCATAAATCTCGCGAAGTAATGCGCTGGTTCGAGAAAAATAACGTGCGGGTCCTGGAATGGCCGGCACAATCCCCGGACTTATCGCCAATTGAGCATTTATGGTACATTTTTATGCGAAATGTAGCTAAATATTCATCTACCACAAAGCAATGCCTAAAAACAAAAACATTCGAAGAGTGGAATAAAATCACCCTCGAACAGTGCTGCAACTTAGTGAGCAGTATGCCCCGACGAATTCATCCGGTGATAAAAGCCCAGGGAGGAGCTACCAAATATTAAGCAACATCTGTATATATCTGTATACACTCACAATGAAACATTTTCATCGATCAATTTTCTTTTATTTCTTATATATTCGTCGGAATAAAAAACAAAAAAGGGTGGCGAATACATATGGCCACAGCTGTACTTTCGCTATCTAATGAATAGAAATACAAGAGCGACAGCAAATCGATGAATAATGGGATGAAATAAAAGAGGAGTAATGTCTGTCACTTCTGCATTAATCCAACAACTCAATTTTTAGCAATGATGACTGTACTAACAGCAATAAACAAACTTTTTGTCCTTATTGTACACTCATAGATTCATGTCATATCTTCACCTTACCATTTTCTGCTTGCGACGATGTATTCGTCACCTATCCAGCGAAGATCTTTCCTGTGTGAATGTTACGCGTGTCGTTTCTATTGTGCGCGGAATCCTACGCGTTGAAAAGTCTTAAAGTTAAAACAAAGACGAAACGGTGCGAAATGACGATGATGATTACGATCGCGGACCGCTGTACCGGCTCAATAGCCCCCATACATATCCGCGCGGTTGAAAACTTGCGGTCCCGGCTAACTCTAACCGTCTACGCTTACAGCAGTTATTAAACCTTATGCAAAATAGCCTCCGAGTTTGCTGTATATATGAATGTATGTATGTATCTGCGTCTATGTCTTTTATAAATTATTATGGCTCGTAGGTTCCGGGCGCGATATTAAGACTTCGCTCTGTACTTGCGGTTATTCCAAGTGGCGCACTAAATTAACTCCACGTACCTAATTAGGTTGCCGTGTTATTATTATTATTATTATTACTACTATTATCGTTCCTCCTGCCTCTGTTCTTGTGGGTCTCATCTTTTTTTGTTTGAATTTTACTGCAGGTTCACGATAGGTGTAATTAATCTCACGGATTGGGCAAGATAGATAGAACAATATTACTATTATCATCACCATTTCCTCAGTTAACTGTTATTGTAGTCGTAAAATAAAGACTAACAGGGACAAGTATGATTCCTATACCTCTTTTACTCTTGCTCTTAATTAAATTTTCGGGGAATACTTGTGATTTTTTTATAAGTTTAGAAAAAACAAGGACAAATCAATTTAAACAAAACTTGCGTCGAATCATTCAACTTTTTCAGGGGTCTCCAAACTTTTTAGCTAAGGGTCACACTGTCTCCTCTAAGGGCCAAGATCAAGCTAGCTCGCCATATCGACATCAAATCACGCCACCGCAGCACAACGCCATCTTGTGGGAAGCCTCTGAATTATGCAAAAATGACAATCATAATTAGTACGTAGTACACAGCGGCATCTTCTACAGGTAAAGGCAGAGCATGAGAGAGTTCTGTTGTGTGCTCGCTAGTCTGAAAGATTCGAGCATTTGCGAGTTTTTTATACGATATACGCACCGAAAGTCGTGGTGTAAATACAGGAGACGACCGAAAGTCGGACACTAGGAGAGGTCCACAAAATAGGGATAATATCGTCAAGAATTTGATTGGCCGAAAATTTCACGTGGTATTCTAGTTCACCCGTGCAGATTTGGCGCCGCTTTTTTAAATTTTGGACACAGTCGATAAATAGGGACCCATTTTTATCCATAATTCTAGTAAATGCAAAAACCATGTCAATAATTTGCAATAAAGCAATATCAGTTTTCAACGTAATTAAGAGATTAAACAAGATTAAACAGAATTACTCCAAGTAAATACTTGAATGTATTTGTATGTGATAGATGACATTCTTGTAAAGAACACATTAAGACTTTTACTACCAAAATATGAAGTAATTCACAGGCAGCGCAGTAAATTCTACTCAACAAAAAAGTTTACACTTGTGAATTATACGAGGACGACTGAAATATGTCCGAAATCGGGAAGAGATGGCACACAAAGGTTGAAGTGGATTCATTGGTCGGTAAGAACAACCTTTTTTTATGGCAACTGTCAAAATTTCACACGTCTACTGTCAATAGTTCTTGTTTAAAAATGGATAAAATTGAATTTCGTGCAGTGATAAAACGCTTCTGGATAGCTGAGAAAACGGCCACGAAAATTCAAAATATTTTCCTAGAGGTTCATGGCGGATGTACTCCACCACCTTCGACCACCAGCTTCTGGATGAGCGAGTTCAAACGTGGTCGCACAAGCACAAGTGACGAACCACGTAGTGAACGCCCACAAACCGCTACCAACGATAAAATGGTCGACAAGATTCATGATGTCGTGTTAGCTGAAAGAGATAGCAGAGACAACAGGCATCTCAGAAGAACGCGTTAACCATATCCTACACGAAATTTTGGGTATGAAAAAGCTTTCGGCGCGATGGGTACCGCGTTTGCTCACACCGGAGCAAAAACGAAATCGGGTGACCGTTTCGAAGGAGTGGTAGAAATAAACCGACATCGAGTAGGGACGATAGAATGTTAGAAGAAATTTCTTTCTAGAAGGGTTAAAAACTTCAAAAAAATTCTCTGTAGAGCTACGACACCACCACAATGGCATTGAAATTTCAACACGTGCGGTATATACGGTTGGTATCAGCGATTCTACATGGGCGTACACCGCGGGAAACAAAGGAAACTGCGCCTTGCTTGTGAAAAAAATACAAAAAATTGACGGAAGAGGACGGCAAGGGTGATACGGTCTGACGAATCCAATGTACACGTAAGAAACTAGGCTACCTAATCATTCATTTACCCGGCAGGAAAACAATAATTTCGTCATTTTCAGCATAAAATAAAAAAAAACACATTAAATTTAAGTTCTCCTTTTGTTTATGTGCAGTTATTCAGAATGCCTGGGGGTCAGTACGTCACGAAGAGGCAGGGAGAAGAGTATCGACAGTGTATTAATAGTTCTGTGAAACTTGGTGGAGATAGTATCATGATATGGGGGTATATGGCAGCACACAGAGTTGGAAAAATGTATTTGTGCGAGGGTCGGATAAACAGCGTGCGGTACATTGAAGTGTTAGAAGTACTGGAGCCATCCATTGTTAATGTTATGAATGGCAGTCAAGCCAATATTACTTTCAACAAGATAATGCCCCATGTCAGAAATCGTAGCAAGTTATGAGATGATTAGAAGAAAGCTGTTCGGATACTTTCACACTCGTGTGTAATACACCGTTCGGATATTAAGAGTGTTGTGTGTACATCGAACAAGTAAGCACATGGGCACATAACCTAAAATAATCAAGAACAAGCAGCAACCCCTATCAAACATAAACATTACATTTATAAACAAATTGTATCATTGTGATTGAATCAAAATTATCTTTGTTTATTCGTTTTATAATTTATTTCACCTATTGGTTGTGCCAACGGGAGAGAATACTAAAAAAGAACACGCAAGCATACAAAACCTAAACCTACGTAAAAAATAGAGCAGGGAAAGCAACCCCAAAAGCAATGTATCATTATTGGAATGGCCTCCCCAATCTCCCGATGTATCACCCGTTGAAAATTTATGGCCCAATTTAAGAGGATCCAATGCAATCCAAGGGATTCCTTCATGCGTTTCGTGCGTTTCTCCTATTCCCAAATCTGAAAAAATCACTGGCTGAAAAAAGATTTGCCTCAAATGAGGCTTCGCCGCTACAGATGGCTATTTTGCAAACCTCGAAACATCCTACTTTTCCGACGGCTTGAAGAGATTGGAGCACCGTTTGAAAAAGTGTATTGATCTTGGAGGAGACTACATCGAAATATAAAAATAAAAAACCACACCAATAGCGTGTTTTTATTGTCGTTTCCGGAAACATTTCAGGTAGCCTTCGGACAATCACAGAGTCCTTGCCATCCTTGGAGCAAGTAACTGTTTTAGAACCAATAATAAAACCACTAAATGCAACTCTCATAATCGGCACTGGAACTTTTAACTAACAACAGCCCATAGAGAATAGTCTACTTATAAATGGTTAAAGAAGTCATTCCTGACTTTATTATGATTGGTGTGTTTTAGAGTAGATAGTCTCAGTACTTTGTCTTTTTAAAAATGTATTGCTTTTATAAGAAAAACATTGTGGAATTAAGTAAATTATTTTTGTATTATGCGGAAATCTTTATATAACAATACTTATGACAGGTACACATTTGGGGGCATATGGGTCGAAAAAGAAGTAAAAAGTTTCCAAAGAATTTTAGAGGAGTGAACTAACATTTAAATAGCTTTTTCTTCAGAGAATATAAATGATCACTAAGTAAAACACATAAAAGACATTACGAGGGGAGGTCCAGAAGTTCGTGGAATGGAGGGGATGGAGTGGGGGTAGGGACGCTCGCTAGGTGTCATTCTGATTGGTGACTCATCATTAGTATATAAGGTAAGTTGCAGCGCTATAGCGTCAATCGTTTACGAATAGTTGCCTGCTAAACAAGTCAATCCCGAAGGAAACTGAAACTATGGAGGAAATTGAACATCGGGCTGTGATAAAGTTCCTTACAAAGCAAGGAAAGAACGCTCAAACCATATTGAATGAAATGGAAACCATTTATGGGGAACAGTGCCCTAGTAAATCAATGATTTATAACTCGCATGGTTTTTTTAAACATGGTCGGGAGTCGATTGAAGACGACCACCGCTCAGGATGGCCAGTTGAGGCCACCACATCAGACATCGTCGAAAAAGTGCAAAAATTTCTACTGCAAGATGCCCGTTTCAAGAAAAAAAACAATTATCTGCATTAGTTGGAGTATCAGATACCATCATTTTGCCTATGCGTACACCTACATTACCACCTGGGTATGTCAGTGCAAGATGGGTACCGAGAATGCTCACGCTGCTGCAGAAACAGTAGCGCATCTGTGCGTCCAAACAATTTTTGGAGCTGTGGAGATGAAACATGGGTTCATCACTTTGAGCCTGAGTCCAAACAGGAGTCCACGCAATGGCATAAAAAGGGGACACCACCGCCAAAGAAATTCAAAATGTCAGAATCGGCTGGAAAGTTGATGGCAACTGTTTTTTTGGGATTGTGAGGGGATATTATTGATTGATTACAAAGAAAAAGGTAGGACCATAACCGGAGAATATTACGCAGCGATATTAGAAAAATTAAAGGAGGCCATCAAGGAAAAACGTCGAGGAAAATTGACCAAGGGTGTGTTGCTCTTGCAAGACAATGCGCCGGTTCACAAGAGTAAAATTGCAATGGCTGCTCTGCACAAGCATGGCTTTCAATCAATAGTCTATCCACCCTACAGTCCAGACCTGGCACCTAGTGATTTTTATTTGTCCCCCAATTTAAAAAAGGACTTACGTGGAAGAAAGTTTTCCGACGACAATGAGGTAAAGGAGGCAATTTTGGCCCATTTAGAGGCGAAAGATAGAAAATATGTTTATGATGGTTTAGAAAAAGTAATTCATAGATCTAACAAATCTGCTTAAGGGTGTTTATAAATATTCTAAACCAACCTAAGAAGCGATTATTAATTTAATTATTTTATTTCGGGCAAAGGTAATTTCCTGTTGCGTTTCGGCCCAATTTGCACACAAGAACGAACTCCAAATCTTTATTAAATTAACAACTCAACGACGAAAACGAGACCAATTAGAGCATTTAGCATAATTAGAATTTAATTTTTAATTTCGAATTTCCATCAATCAGTTCGGCGAACGGTACATTTCTGTAATTAATTTGATTCCGGTAAAAGCGTCTCGACGTAGAGAGAAGATACATCATAGAACCGCACTCGGTGCAACAGTATTCCGTTGTTACCGGCTGTAAGGTACTTTTTGAATGAAGCGTATTGTTTCGTCAGGTGGAATAGCGAATGTACAACTTACGTTCGTCGATTTTCCTCGAGTGACGGGCAGATTGAAGTATTCGATAGAATCCAGAAAAACAGTTGATTAAATTCGAAAGTTTTGTATTATTTTTAACTTTTCAGTGTGTCTGAGTTTCTTAGCATCGAATGCTTAATTATAACTTCGAGGATAAATGAAAGTTGGTGGTGCTGGTACTGGTAAACAAGAAATGTTTCGAATATTGTTTTATACATTTTCTAATCCAGAAGAAAGGCATTGGGAATAAGCCAGGTGTATTAGCTTGATAGAAAATGATTTTTTTGCCATTTTTTGATGATTACTATCTTTAATTGGTCTAAGGTATCTTTCTTTTGTCAAGGTTCTTAACTCACACCAAATTTTTCCATTAGCTTTCTAAAGACATATTTGTAGATACCTTTCTTTATAAATTTTGCGACAAATTTTTATCATTTCCACTAGATGAATCCTCATATTTACTGAAATGTCGTACATTACCTGCCGTAAGTGTTTATCCACCGGCATAATTGGAGATTATTCAAAGAACTATTTTTTATTCCTATCAAAGTATTTGTGTTATTAATCTGTAAGTTCGAGATTATAATTCCTCTTTAATGTTATGTACGTATACGTAATGAACCGACTGGCATTAAGATATCGAAAATGACCCTTTTTGCGGCTCAAGCACGTTCAGGTAGACGCATTAGATAGATTTTTCGGAAATATTTACTACGGCCGTCATAAAATATGAAAATAGACGACATAAGTATTTTAATATAATGAAAAATTTAGTTTGCATGCAGCTTTCGCATTGTAAGCAGCGAATAGTGAGGAATTTGTGCAAATTTTGTTTTAAAATAGTAACATTAAAGTACAGTCGGCAAGAAAAAGTTATCTACGAAAATGCGTACTTAGATAGCGTAGAAGTGTGGATTATAGTGTTAAAAGTATCAAAGAGATGTATCCGATAAACAGCCGGACCGCTAAAAATAACAACAAGAGCAAAAGATCGCGCAATTGTAATCACGGACAAACTAAATAAGCGAAAATCAGCGCCAGAAATTGCTAGCGAAATGAATATTTTGCGCCCAATACCAGTTAACGTTACCACAGTAAAAAAGGTGTTTACACCAAGCTGGTTTGTATAGAAGAACTGTTTATTACACAAAACAAAATAGTCTAAACAGTTAGTATGGACGAAATAACACAGAGGCTGGACGTTGAAAGATTGGAAAACATGTTCCGGACCGACGAATCTACTTATCTCACCCTTCACAACAACATTAAAGCATGGGGTTATTTTGGGGATTTGGCCAAAATAGACGGTATCTTTAAAAGAGAAGGTTACAGTGAGATTCCGGAGAGGAATTCCATCTCATCTGGAACACGATTAACCGGTGAAAACTTCGTGTTCTAGTACGATCCAAAACACACTGCAAATATATGTCGTGAGTATTTCGAACAACGGGAGCACAAAGAGAAAATTGTTGTTATGAAGTGGCTGCCCCAAAGTCCAAATCTCAATCCGATCGAGCATTTGTGAGAGGAACTCGAGAGACAAGTTCGAAAATCTACCCCAAATTCGACAACAGAACTTTGAGCGCAACTACAGGATACGTGAAGGAAAATAGAGCTGCTAATACTGGCAAAGCTGCTAGACAGAATGCCAAGATAGTGTGTTGCAGTAATAAAAGCGAAAGATGGACACTTAATTAATGATAATCTATATTAGCAAATTGATTGTATAACTACTGCTTTTGTTTTTATAACTATTATAGTCTTTTGTATAAGTATAGAGATTTTAAGTGTGAGTAAACACTTATGGCCGGTAGTGTATGGACGAATTCATTGTGACATAGGTATTTTTTCAACAAATAGAAATTTTGATTTTAAAAAAATATGGATTTGGGGGCGCTCCCTGAAAGGGTATAGTAGTAACACATTCACATACAAAGTTGTTTACAGTGTTAATGCTTCTCATAGTTTCGGTGATGTTCAGGTAAATTACAAAAAGTGGTATTGCGTTTAGAAGCCTCGGTTCGAATCTTTTCCAAATTCTGAGGTTACCTGTGTTTCCCCGTAAGTTAAGTTGCTGCCGGTTAAAACTTTTGATCGGCGCAGTGTACAAGAGCATATGTAAAAGTGTACGAGTCAATCTGATATAAGCATACACAACGAGATACAGAAGGAAACCGACTTCCTGTTGCCATCAATATTTCAAATCGTTTCCTTTTTTTTTGTACAAACACTGAAAAATTCTTGAGATACGAATTCCTCTGAAGTTTAGACGCTTGCCTATGTATGTTTGTTGTTTACTTCTGAAGCCCGAGCAAATATTTGCGTTCATTTCAAATTCATCATTACTACATTAATACAATATGTTTACAGCAAAAACGAAAAAAAAGAAAACGAGGGGTACGTTTTCGGATCTGCCTAGAATATTTGCCAAAAAAAGAAAGAGAATAATTGAACTTGCTTTTTTAGTTACTTTTTTTTCTTTTGCAAGGTTCGTTGTAACAGTAATATGTATTTGTGTTTACAAAATTAATTTTCGAAAGGTTTTACCATGTTTCAGAGAATATATACATTAAATACTTGTTTTTCAGAAGCATCGTCAGTCATTTTTTTTGTAAAGATACGTGGTATAGTTATAATTTCTTTTACTAACTTACATGTATATTGTAATGGATTTTTTTTAATAGGACCTCTATTCTCTTCAAGAACAATATTAAATATAGTAATGATAATTAAGATAAATTATATTTAATATAATTAACTTAATTGATAATGCACAATGTTGTTTATACCTAAATATTAAGGATATATTTGCAGCCATCAATACATCAAGGTATTTTAGCCAAATAGCCATTTAAATTTAGAGATTTAAGTATCAATTTGTTCATTTGGTCTGTGACGTAAATGAAAAACGCGTTTACCTAGCAAACAGGAGTTGTAACTTCGAATCCTACCGGAACCATTCGTTGGTTTTTATAATGATAAATTTATCATACGTCACAAGAGACGCAGAGAATCCCAGAAGAAAGAAACAACGCATACTATACCAGGGCGAACCTTAAATACGCCGTGTATATGTATATACATAGTATGACCAAAAAGTCTTTAAATCTCGATAGCCATGGAACTAACAGGCTATCTATGACATTATTTATTTCAATTATTTTTGACATTTATCTGATAACTTTCAAGTCAGCAGAATATGTAATATAAAATGTTTCAAAAAGAACATAACATTTTTATTACTAAATCATGCTACAATAATGGAAATCGTGGTGAAAATATATTATTATAAAATTTATATTTATTAGCATCGTTTATGTTTAAATGAGTTGCTTGAGAGATTTGCAAACTTTACTATAATCCAATGACATTTTTTTCGGTAACTGCGCAACTGCAACTGGCAATATACACTAGGGTGACAGAATAAAATAGACACCAGGTAAAGCGGTATAAATATGTTAACAGCTATATTCTAAGAAAGAATTAAGAACTTTCTCTTGTCATTAGGGTAGAGGTAGATGTATCGGAAGGAATTCGTCATAGTTTTGTATCGTTACAACTATGCCTCGCTTACAAGGTTCGAGTGATATTAGCGACTTCACCCGGGGTCGCATCGTTGGCCAGAGTGAACGCGGCGCTTCGCAACGTGAAATAAGTAAATTTTTAAATATTCCGTTGTCCACAGTTAACCGTGTGATTACACAATTTAAACGCAAGGAAAAAAACAACAGTGGAGCCGAGACCAGGTCGTGCCTAACCTTCTGAAAGAAGTAAAAGGGTGCTTGTGCGCGAAGTGTTAAGAGAACAGCGAAAAAGTACAGCTGAGCTTGCGGCAACTTCATAGAAAAGTCAGCGCACCGTTCTGCGATACCTCCACAGTGTGGGGATGTATAAAAGGGTGGCAAAGAAAAAACCTCTCCTTACGGCGTTTCAAAAACGGCGCCGAATGGCTTGGGCAATCGAAATGCGAACAAAGCCCGAAGAGTTTTGGCGGTCTGTCATTTTTTCAGACGAAAGCAGATACTACTGCCAATTCAGTAATAGTGGTCGTACGTGGGTATGGAGACGTTCGTCACAGCAACTGGACGACAAATTTTTGCATCAGACGGTGAAATACGGCGTGTGAACATCATGGTGTGGGGCGCGATATGGTATGGTGGAAGATCGCAATTAGTAATCTGCGACGGAAATATAAATGCGGCAAAATATATCCAAATATTAACAGAAGGACTACTACCGATATTCGACAACGCCATTTTATCTAAAGAAGACGCCACTTTTATGGAGGATGGAGTACCCTGCCACAAAGCAAGAACAACAACCACATGGAAAAAGGAACAGGGGATTCGGATTTTACCATAAGCAGGCCAATCACCAGACATGAATCCGATAGGGAATGTTTGGCACATAATCCAGACAAATATAGCGAAACGACCCCGAAAACCCAGCAATAAGGAAGAACTCGTGGCAGCTGTTACAGAAGAGTGGTTAAATATTCCAGAAGACACCATTAATCATTTAATAGATTCTATGCCACGACGACTTGCAGCACTTCACACAAGTAAAGGTGGATTGACATACCATAGTTAAACATAACCCGAACATGTTGCCATATAAAATACAGATGTATCGAGAATTACTGCCGCCAGATTATCTGAAGAGAGTATCTTACTGTATCTGGTTTCATGATCACATGACATTTGACATTTTTTACAGATGAATCTTATTTTCACCTCTCGGGATACATTAATATACAGGTTATGCGTATGTGAAGCGAGAATAATCCTAATTTTCATCGCAATGCTCGTTTACACAGTCCTAAGATAGGTGTTTGAATTGCAATATCTCGCAGACGAATAATTGGACCAATTTTTTTCCAAGAAAACATAACTTTTGAAAGATATCGCAGTCAAATAATTGAGCCCTTCATAAATCAAATGCACGATGATGAGTTTCGTAATGGATACTTTCAGCAAGATAATGCTAGACCGCATGTTGCCGGACCAACCCTGGCATGTTTAAGGCAATTTTATGATGAAAGTTACCCGCCTTAGTCCTATGATTTAAGTTCATTAGGCTATTTCTTACTCCCATTGCTTAAGAATACCACTTTTAAAACTCCCGTCCACAAGTTGCAAGAACGTATTGCAGAGAAGTGTCGTTCGGTATCACCTAATTTAATAATATGAGCTGACGTATTAACCTGTGTATTCAAGAACAGGAAAGTCATTTTTAAGACCTTGTATAATTTTTTTATACCTGAACTCACTAAAGACTTTGATTATACGATATATATATATATTGCAAGCCAGCATTGTAATATCTTTCGATGAAAACTTCTTCAACTTCTTCTAGAGGTTGTCGGTCAACTAAGTACTCTATTCTGAAGTTTATATCCCCGAAATCCGTATAACTAATGTAAAATCTCATACAAAACTATTTAACACACACGCATATACACCCTGCAAATAGCGAAGATCGCATCCAAAGCCTACAACTCCATCTCTGGAAATGTTTTCGTTGCCATGATGACCTACCAAAGGCATTTGTGAGCTAGCATCAGAATCTAGTGGGCGTAGTCGCAGAACGACGCGTCATACAATTGAAAGAGCGTGGGTAGCTAACACAGAGCGTCAATACAGCTTGCGAGCTCCTTATTTAAGCGAATATCCTGAATTATTTAAAGCAAAATACCTCAAAAGTTATATAGAGTTTGTAGAGGACAGTATCTAGTAGAGATCGAATTCGCCAAACTACAGCATCAAATTGCGTGCGCCAGTAGTTAAACAAAAGGATTTTATTCGTGTCAAAATTATTTATTGATTTAATTTTCAAAGATCTATCTAGTTAGGGATCACGTTAGGTATTTGTCGAAATCACTCTCCAATGTAAGTAATGTAAACTCATTTAATAATAATTGAATTTCTTTGTTATTACCAACGTTGAATTTAATTGGGCTAGATTGATGTAAAATTTTTTAATGAATAAAAATGTGCGGTAAATAACAAGGAAATTGAGTTACCATTGAAAAACCAACAGAAGTTATTCCAAAAATTTAATTAATACATTCTTATCAAAGAACGTAGGTTTTCACGGCCGGTATCGTATGAAGAGGATTCTTAGTTTTCGCTCTAAGTAACCCTAACTTTTCTTACTTTACATATTCGAGACATATAAAGCACCTATATAAAGCAAAATCCCTAATTCAAAAAATCCACTACGCTACAGTACATTTCGAGGCCTGAGATTTCACTAAAAAAATGGATCGATAGAAGATTGAATTAATGGAAAGCCAGAAAATTCTTATATTGGTAGGATATGAGAATCTACTATTAATTTTATAAAAATAATTCAAGTTTTATTTTTATTTATACATGTTTAAAGTTTTTATGGAAAACTAAAGTTAAACATTTAAGAAAGGAAATGTGCCTCTTATAATGACCTAGATCCCCTTGCTGGAAATTGCATCTAGGGCAATTTATACATCATCGAATTTCCAGAACTTATTTAAAAAATATGTAAGAAAGTATATAATAAAAAATTAAGCAAAAATCATTTATTCTTTTTACCAAATAAATTCCCAAAATTAATTATATTTATGCTATATACGATCAAAAATATAAAACCGTAACGCCCAGGTGTTCAAAGATTTTACGATTCATTTCGGGAGAACAGTTCGTAACTGCAGTAAGTAGTACAACGTTATGAGTTGCTGCATGCACTACGTTACATTCATACAATATACTACACGGTTTACACGTTTAGAATAAGCAAGAGACAAAGTATATTGAGCCAGGACCATAAAACAGCGCGAAATACTACCGCATTACAAGGAATAAGATAGTAGCATCCTTTTTTGTTAATCCTGGACGTTATTTTTCAAGCTCTACCTACGAAAATATAATCTATCAGAAATTGAATAGAAATTAAATTTTCCATTTCTTTGCTTGCAAATTGCACATACGTGGATACTTCACTTTGATTTTCGATGCAACGCCGGAGGAAGTAAATATATGCGAACGCTTTGTGCAATGAAGGAAAAAACCGTGGTTATCGACCTACTTTGTATCTGGAATAAATTTAATTTCGAACCAATAACAATTGCTGTTTTGTCAGACGTCATCAATTTTTATCGAAAATTGCTTCACCCTACGCTCGTTGCATTTTATAATCTACCTATCGAATATTTCTGTGTAGGTCCTCTTTATATATATATATATATATAGTGAAATCTCCCTAGAACGGACACCAACGGGACCGACTGAAGATGTCCGTTCAGGAGGGGTGTCCGCATAAAAGAAATATGTAGTAGATACAACAAAAATCGTGTTTTAACGAAAAATGAATATATTAAAGAAACTGCGACATTTAAAACGTATATGCATATAAATGTTTTTAAAATAAATAAGAAACTTTAAACTTAAGAAAAGAAAGTTTATTTCTCTTAGATATATACATACAAAATATAATATATGTATGTACAAAGATACATAGATGTAGTATGTAATACAAAACAATGAAATAATATAGTCACTTTAAGGACGCAAAAATTCATATATTGTTGTTTGTCTTCTCTTTTTCTTTAAAATGGCGTCTTGAAATCGTATTTCTAATCTAGAAAGAAGCTCCAAAGACCCTGTATCTCCGTGATTTTCGACAAAACTTTTGAGCTGCTTGGTGAGGGTAATAGCTTTACCGTAACTTGGGATAGCTTCTGTTGGCGCTGGAACCTCATCGACATCAGAATCTTCCGAAAGTTCTTGTATTTCAACTGGATTTGCAATTTCTTGTTCTAAATCTGGATCTTCAACATACAAATCTTCTTCTACGTTCAAAAAATCAGGTTTTCATTATCCGTCAATTTCAATAAATTCTTATTTTTGAGGATATGTGAAAGTACATTAAGAGGCAAATCATCGTCTAGGTCAGTTGTATCAGCCTCAGTTAATTGGTCTTCACTTTGCATATTTACATGATGAAATCCAGCTTTGCGGAAGCAATTTTGAACTGTCTCTTTGGTTACTTGGTCCCAAGCGGTTTTTGCCAAATAAACTGCATCCAGTGGTGTAATTTTCTTTATTAACTCAAAAGCTGTACCAGCAGTTTCAATGTTTACTAGCAGATGTTTGAGTATTAGACTTCGGTAATAAGTTTTAAAATTCTTTATAATCCCCTGGTCAAGTGGTTGACAAGCTGATGTACATTAGGGGGTAAAAATAATATTTTTATATTATTTAAGCGAACGTCTTCCGGATGAGATCCCGCATTGTCTAAAAATAACAAAATGTTTCTTTTTTCTTTTGCCATTTTCCAATTTAGGTCTTGCAACCACTCTGTCATAATTTGTCCTGTCGTCCAAGCTTTCTTATTGTATTTCCATGTTACAGGCAGGTTATTTATATTAATGTTTTTAAAAGCTCTGGGTTTAGCTGCCCTACCAATGACTAGGAGTTTCTGTTTTTCACCCGCCATATTTGCACAATGCAAAATTGTAAATTTCTTTCTGGGATACTTACTCCCAACACATTTTTCCTTCTTTAATGTGAGCGTTTTGTCGGGTAGAGCCCTAAAATACAGGCCTGTTTCATCGGCATTATAGATGTCTCTCGGTGAATATCCCTTCATCAAAGAAATATAGACACTTTACAAATAATTATGGGACGAATTGAACAAGAGGGTTCGAAAAGTATGTCTTACCTCCGTAGCTCACCCTTGGAACATTTTACAAGAGGAATGGACCAATATGCCAAATAGACTTCTTGAAATGCTAGTGGAGCGGATGCCTCGGGTTGTGAAAGCTGTTCTTCGCGCAAAAGCGGGTTTCTTTGATTAACGGAATGTTTTTTGCTTTTATACTTTAATTTTGATCCCTATTAACAAAATGCAAAAAGTTTTGGAAAAATGAGTATTTTCTCGTTATTTAAAAATGTATTTTCGTGTCCGAACTAGTATGGACGGTAATGTATACCTTGCATATGTGCCTGTGGACAGACAAAAAGTGAACATAACGAATGTGTCTGATATTTGAATCTTAGTTTATCATTCGTTCATCACGTTAAAAATATTAGTTGAAGTCAATCCAACAAAGGCAACAAGATGCATTGTGTCTGCTTGGCCGCATCCTCTACTACCTACACATTATCTCGTCATTTTTCTACAATAAACATATTATCTTAGTTTAGTTTCGGGATAAACAGGAGCTCTGGTCTGATGGACAATGCAAGTGGGTGTGATCAATCAATTAAAAGGTTATCCGATTACTTGCTTAACAAAAGCTTCTTCAAGAGAGGTTGCCACTATAAAAGCAGCATATACGTTTCAATACTTGCACTATGGATCTCCGATGTCAGGGCTCTCATACGCTTCTTATTCGCACCAAATGTAATTATGGTAGGCGCCAGTTAAAGGTCAGCGAGAGTTCTGACAACCGAGGTGAACTTTGCTGTATAAATTTATAAGCATGTTCCTTTTTTTCTGTAATAAAAAATAATATTCTAAAGGAATGTTGTTAATTCAGTGTGAGTTCATCACAATTTTAACTTTTGAGTTTCCTTAGTTAATTTTGTTGCCGTGATACTGTTAATGGTATTATTTGCATCTGCTTTGGTTTCATAGTCTTTTTCTAGAGTTTCTTGGCCTGATGATGTGTAGATTTGCAAAAAACCGGTAGCCATTATAATAAAAATTATTTGAGATACTGTGAATTAGTACCGTTTTCTTTTTTCCTACATTTTAAATAATATTCTGTTTAAATTTATGTATTAAGAGACATAAAAATACTTAGGCTAATTTAATTTCGTTCTGTATATTTGTTTCTCGCACTATTCTACATAATATACTAAAAATCTGTTCACCGTATGTATAAATAATCTATAGGGTGAGCTTCTCCTCCATATCAAATACCAATCTCCTTTTTGACATAATGTTTGTATTAGAAATTTGACAAAGAACATTTGCTTGACTCTATTAAATAAAGTATTTTCTTTTGGACAGAAATAAATATCTCCTTTCACTCCACACTACACAAATGAATCATTGAGCATTAATTCGAAACCCTGCGCTTCGAAAAAAAAATAATCCACGCCTTCGCATTCCCCAAAAGCTTTAGCGAATTACAGGGGGCGTCAACCGGGCATGAGTTATTATTACGCTTGCACCCGTAGTGCGTCTTAAGGCAATAACCCTTAATATTCATCATGGAATGAAGAAAACCACAGAAAATCCCAAACACTGAGAAATAATAGCGCCGGGATTCGAACCCGCGACCCTGAGACTAATAGCCAAACGAACTAGGTGCTGAGTCGTGGTGGTTTTTCACCACGACGATGCACCGGCTCATTCATGCCGCATCGTCGTGTCCAAATTGAATGAGTTGCGATGAGTGGCCCATCCTCCATATTCACAGCACCTAGCCCCCAGCGACTTTTTCCTATTCCCAAACCTGAAAAAGTCACTGGAAAGAAAGAGATTTGCCTCAAATGAGGAGGTCATCTCCGCTACAGATGGCTATTTTGCAGACCTTGAAAAATCCTACTTTTCCAACGGCTTGAAGAGACTGGAGCACCGTATGAAAAAATGTATTGATCTTCGAGGAGACTACATCCAAAAATAAAAATAAAAAACCAAACCAATACCGTGTTTCTCTTGTCGATTCTCGTAAAATTTCAGGTTGCCTTAGTGTTATGCTTGCACCAGTAGTGCGTTTTAAGGTAATAACTCTCAGCATTCACCATGGAATAAGGAAAACCACAGCGAATCCCAAGCACTGAAAAGTAATAGCCTCGGGATTCGAATCCGCGGCCAAACGATCCAGGTGCTGAATCACCTACGCATAACAGATTAATTTGTGTTGCGCAGAATGTACCGAGAAAGAATGCATACAATTCTTTCACTGTAAGAAAATTGTCGAAATAAGGAATCGTGTCTTAAGAAAACAGAATTTGTTTTGCTACTACTACACAAGTAATTGTGTTATTTTCTTTTGCTAGAAAAAAGTGTTTTCCATCGGGATAACTGTCCTTCTAACTTCAGCGTTATTGTTCTTAAAAAAATTAATAAAATACAACTTGAATGTTCACATACTCCTTATTTGTGTGAATAGTTGGTCAACTTAATAGATTCGCAGGCATCACCGGAAACTCCACACCACACAAATTAATAACTTATTGGGGACGCGACGTTTCAAGAACACATTCTCATTGTCAACCGAGTTACCGATTCGCAATGAGAGCGGTAACCATTGTATAATATTGATGCTCAGAGAACCATAGAGAAAATATTAAAGCAAAAAGGGCCCTAACCTAATAAAAACCTACCTTATTACAACTAGCAGTGTATAAAGCAAATACACTCAGACGCAAGAAAATGAAACCCAAGGTATAATTAGAGATTTTTGTTAATTTTTCTTTTTACAACAGAAACGATTCAATCCCTTTTTTTCTTCGCATATTCCTTTGCAGTATTTATTTTAATTTTTACTTCGTACCTCATAGTCCCACTCCGACTCCTTAGCCTTCGCTAATAGAAGCCCATCTTTTCCAGAGAGTTCTTTATTCTGCCGCATATCTAACCGAACATTTTTCTCGCTCCTCGACGGTAGCTCGTCTAAAAAGAGGCTAACCTTATAATTACGAGGCAAGTGGCCCGGGGGCGAGCAACGTGCGTTATTTAAAGATGAATGAGGTTAGAGCTCGTACTTTCACCGAGAAACGTGAAAGTTTTGCAGACGACTGCAATGGCGTTTCGGCGGTAACGGCGCGGCTGTCGTCTCATCTTTAATAAATCGCATTACCGATACACGTACCGCTCATACGCAAACAGATGTTAAGGTACCGATGTAAAAACTCGAGCGTATATCGTACAATAATGAGAAGGTTTATTTTAGTCTGCAGTGTTTCAATATTTCAACCGGTTGAGCGATAATTTAATGATGTATGTATACGCTGAATAGTAGAGCGCGAGTTTTTATCCAGTTAACAGATCCGTATCCAGGGGCTTATGCGCTTTATTTATAGTGTTATCCATATGAGGAGTGATTATCATTCATTCGATATTCACCGAATTTTAGCGAATATACAAGTACAGCAAGATTATCATTCATTCGATATTCACCGAATTTTAGCGAATATACAAGTACAGCAAGAGAAAAAAGTAACCGTTGTGCTTGCGAGGAAAGGGAATGGAATAACGTGTATTTCGACTTTTTTGGGATTTATTGTAAATACCGGCTTTCTACAACATAAAGTACGAGAGCTACAGCGATAGCGAATCCCTTTATAAACAGTGCCAAACAATAAATTAACAATAAATTGCCAATATCAATTATTACAGAACAAACTATTAAATATCATTGACAAGCGATTTGCAACTTTAGAATAAAGTCAAATTGCAGCAACATTTTTAGATCAACGTTTTAAAACTGTATTCTTTGAGAATGCTGATGAAGCTGAACAATGGATTAAAGAAGAAAGTGAAAGTAAAGTTCAGCTCCGAGTGCAACCTGAAATGTTGCCGGAATCCACAAGAAAAACACGGTATTGGTGTGGTTTTTATTTTTATTTTTCGATGTAGTCGATGCTTCAGTCTCTTCCAGCCGTCGGAAAAGTAGGATGTTTCAAGGTCTGCAAAATAACCATCTGTAGCGGCAGTGACCTCCTCATTTAAGGCAAATCTCTTTCGTCCTACTGATATTTTCAGGTTTGGGAATAGAAAAAAGTCGCTGGGGGCTAGGTCCGGTGAATATGCACGATGCGAGACTAATTCGTAGCGTAACTCATTCAATTTGGATACGACGATGCGGGATGTATCAGTTGGTTCATTCTCGTGGTGGAAAATCACTTTTTTCCACTGCAAACGAGCTCGTTTCTGCTTCAATACTGCATTGAATCGGGTCAATGAAACGCCGCAGTATTGCGCCGTGGTCGTCCTTCCCCTCTGCAGATGGTCGATGAGGATGACATCTTGGGAATCCCAAAAAATGGTCTCCATGATCTTTCTGGCCGATGCAACGGTCTTTGTTTTCTTCGGAGCCGATTCGCCCGGGAAAGTCCACTACTTCAACTGTTCCTTTGTTTCCGGTATGCAGTGGCGGGTTCAAGTCTCATCCAACGTTACGAAACTCATGAACAAATCTCTTGGATTGCGTTGGATCCTGGCCAGACACTCCTCCGAAACGATCACCCGATTTCGTTTTTGCTTCGGTGTGAGCAAACGCGGCACCCATTGCGCCGAAAGCATACCCAAAATTTCGTGTAGGATATGGCGATTCGCCCGGGAAAGTCCACTGCTTCAACTGTTCCTTGGTCTCCCGTATGTAGTGGTGGATCCAAGTCATGAAGAGATTCCTTGAATTGCGTTGGATCCTGGCCAAACAGTCACTCGATTTCGTTTTTGCTCCGGTGTGAGCACGGTACCCATCGCGCCGAAAGCTTTTTCATACCCAAAACTTCGTGTAGGATATGGCGAACGCATTCTTCTGATGTATATTGTCTCCGCTATCTCTTTCAGCTTCAATCGGTGATGGGCTAACACGACATCATGAATCTTGTCAACCATTTCATCGTTGGTAGCGTCCACTACCCTCAAGTCGCCTTCGTATCTCATTCTCAGCGACAGAACCAATACCAAATTATAGCCACGATTTAAAATACATATTTAAGCACTTCGTACTTATATAGGAAATGTATTTTTATCCTCAAGATTTCACGAAGGATCACGCATGATACCAGAATTCTATACAAAAAAAAAATTACCTATTCCACCAACATTAGTACCAACAAAAAGGTTTTTTTTCCAAAGCAGGTCAAATTTACTGCTTCAATATAAACAAGCTCAGCGTTGTACGTAGCATACGAGGGTTGTCTTTTAAATTAAAGACTTCGAAGGGCTTTCCACAATGATGAATGTGCAATTGCATGCAATTTAATCAACACTGGAAGTTATTATTTATTATACTCGTCTACTGATACAGTCAAAATTGCACCTGTGAAGGCATCGACTGCTTTTTGTTGAATCTTTGACCACGCAATCCATTTGACAAAGGTCAAGATATCGTTGGGACTTAGGTTCGGATTGTACGAAGGATGGTCTAACAATTCAACCCTTTAATGCGTTAAAAATTCAATGGTTATACGTGCTGTGTGCGAACCTGTCTTGGTGGAGGATGATTCGTTGTTCGGAATTGGTTTTTCTAAGCTCAGCGATAACTTGATCTTGATTCTTTGCTCTAGTAGAGAAATTATTGCAACATGAGCTCTTTCGAGACAAATGTCGCGACAATCTTTTTGGAAACACTTCGATGACTTCTGTCGGCTTGGAACGTCCAAACAGGCGTTTATTTTCTAGCTCGTATGAGTAAATCCAAGATCCATCACTACTGACGATGTTGTCTATTGTTTTTTGACACCAATTCGCCCTAGCTGATTTCCGTTTTTCGGTCAACAAATGCGATAGTCAACATGAAATTAGTTTTTTACACAAATGCAAAATTTTGTGAAATGAGGTCTTTGAAATCCCCGGTAATGTTCCAATCTCGCGATATGTCACATGGTCGACCTTCCTAGAGGATCTTGCGCACAACATCGACATTTTCCAAAGTGACTGCCGTTTATAGCGCACCTACTTTTTGATCGTGTCCATACTAACAGAAACCAACTGACCAAAGAAATGTTCTCGGTTTAATTCAATTTCTTCAACCAACTTTTCAACTTTGGCATTTCATTGTAGCCACAACACTAAACGTATCGCATTGAAATTTTGGATTTAGGTTAACTAAAAACGGAGGTTAACTTTTAATATTTAGTTTGATTAGTGGTGCCCTCTGTGTCCCAGTATGCAAAACTTAAAAGACATCCATCAGATAACACGATTGCTCTACTATATTTCAAGTTCTTTTCTTTTGGAATTCCGTCTTCTTGAGGAATACTAAAAATATTCGGCTTTTTGCATTCGATTAGCGAGCAAATATTCCTCTGTTCTTACTAAATGATATCTTTACTCGATCAATCCATCACTAGCTTAAATAGATGGACTTTCAAGAAGACATTCATAGTTTTGCCAATCAAAAATCCAGAAAAGTTCCTCTCGTATTGGTACAAATATGTATGTTTGCATTTTCTTGTACATTTTCAAATATAAAACTAAATTACACTAACTAAAATGTTACTCGTTCCTTCTAATACCAATCCTAAATTCCCCTCAGAGAACCCATATATCCTAACGAAAGTGTTTCTGACAGTAGCGACCTGTAGATACTTTCATCCTAATTGGAGTGAAAATAAACAAAGTATACAATAAACAATTTTCCACTCGAATAACTTATTCGCGAGTAATTACTCACAAATAGAATCCATTCGCCAATATTCGCGATAGAATTTTCAAACGAATGACGTCCGCCGGGCATAGGCGAGTTATCGCCGTAAATTTTCGTCGGTTCGGCCGTCGAACGGGTTAGAGCATGCGAGATTGCATAGTATATAACCAGTCGAATACCCTGTGTCTATGTGTGTGCGCCTCTGGAGCTATCCTATCTTCTATAACGTACGGTCCTCTTGGGAAATCGCTCTGATCCGTCAAATAGGTGGCCACACCGTTCTGCATACTATCAGTGCGGCCAACACAAATGCGGCTAACGCGTCCTTTCCTATATGCTGTCGGCCGTATAGTAACAGTTTTCGGTTGGGATATTACCTAACTTGTTTCGCTCGTGGTACGAACGTTTCAAGTTCGAATATCGCACGCCGTTCCTGTTGTTCGTCCCATATCCTCAGTTCTATCAGGCGATACGGACGGAACCTAGTCGGTCGACGATTCTTATCTCAGGATTTTCCGCCGTAGTTAGTCCATTGTTCGGGTTTACCGGCGCTAGATGGGAAGCTTGTTACCTTTACATAAGAACAAACTTCACGTGGTATTACTTGTGGTTATCAAATTGAATGTAGGATACGGTTTACTAAAAGACGTATCGCGTTTGAAGATCTATGATTGTTTAGGGTGTTCCTACTGTTGTATATAATATTAGTTTAGTAGCAAGTAGATAAATTGATCTTATATACAGTTCACGGAAAAACAATGTATAAGTTTGATAAACCATAAACTGTTGATTACTATTGTTGAATAGGAACCAAGACCTAACTGATGCATTATTAATTTTTCGCAATATGAGCCAAATTGATACCAGCTGATCCACTGATATAACTTTACATTCAAATCAAAATATATTCCAGAAAAAAAGAAAAATTTAGAAAACATATACAGGGTGATAATGCAATACCATCGGGACAACGTATAATCGGTGAAAATTCTGTATTCATGCAGGACAACAATCACTAACACTCAGCAATGATATGTAAAAATTTCCTAAATGAAGACCAAGATAATGGCGCATTACATATAATGCCATAATCGCCTCAAAGCCCCATCGAGCTGTTATGGAATGAATTGGACACCTGTAGAACATAAAATATGACAAGATGTGTGTGCAACTGAAGATTTTGATGATTAGATTGTAGAAATTATCCATCATGGCCAAGTACTTAATACTTTTAAATTAGAGAAGAATTTAGCACTAGTCACTACACTTTTCACATGTTTTCAAATCTTTAGAAACAAATACCGTCTAGATTAGTCCTCCTGTACCAATTTTGGTTTTAGAATCGTATTCTGTAATATTGGAGATAAAATTCAGTGAGCCTTGAATCAAATCTAAGATGAGCGAAATTTCGACGAAGGGATACCTACTTTTAAAATATGTTGGTACGTAACACAACATGTACATTTTAAAATAGCTTTATAACAGCACATGTTAACGGTACACACTTGGCCTTCTTTCTTTATTATTTGCGTGAATCACTTTAAATGGTTCATCCTGTATATGAGAATAGAATACGCCTTAATAGCAATTGTTAAAAGCGGATTAGTACACAATTATATACACTACTGTACAAAAAATAGAGGCACATACATATATATTTTTTATTTTTATTTATATTTTTTAAAAGTTTATGTAATGGTCAAGGTTCCGGAAATATTTCTCAATGTACTTTTGATTATAATAATATTTAGGATAAATCTGGTAAATGCTAAACCAATACATAAATAGAAAACAATACTCAGAAATCTTCATCCTTCTGGAGTATTTAAAATGCGATAAATAAACAGACACGCACGTATGCCGCCGGCAGGATAATTTTCGGTATTTGTATTGAGAGGCTATAAAATTTACGGTTGTATCTGTTTGTCTGTGTTTATTGTTCTTTATAGTTCCCGAGGGCAAAAAGTTTACGTCTAAATTATAACAAGGTTTGTGTTATATTCCTAACAAGAAAGGTAGTGAGTATACTGTGAAAGGTGATGCTGCGAATTATGATACAGTGACTATATTTACAAAAAACGTCGAAAATATCGTTATAAAACTAAAATAAAGTTACTGTTTTACATCAAGAAGGTTACAGCCAAACATAAACCGCAATGCGTATGAAATGTTCTTGGTGCAGTGTACAAAAAATTCTTAAAAAATACAACGAAACAGCCGAGGTCGCCGATAAACTGAAGCCTAAACTTACCAAACCGGATGCACACTTTTTGAAAGTAATAGCTGTGAGAAACAGAAAAAAATAAGCGCAGAATCGGCGCGAGAGTTAGAAGAAGCTACAGGCATGTCGGTACATGCTTCGACTGTAAGGTGGTCTTTGAAGAAATTGGGACTACGTAGGTGTGGCAAAAGGGCTTAAATACGCCAAAGACTATCAAAATGGAACAACTGATGAGTGGAGACAAGTATTATAGACCGACGAGTCCAAATTACAATTACTTAGATCGACGTGTTGGAGAAGCCCTTGTAGAACCATATTTATAACCTACTGTCAAACATGAAGGTAGCAATATCCAGGTTTAGGGCTGCATTTCTTCGCAAGGAGTTGGTGATATAATTAAAATGGAAGGGAAGTTTATAGCGGAGAAATATCGAACAATATTGAAGCAACGTCCTGAACTTTGGGGGCATCGTCTAATTGGTAATAATTTCTTCCTACACCAAGATAACGATCCCAAACTCACTTCTCGATTGGTCAGGAACTATTTAAGTCAGCTACAAGAGGACTGAGTAGTTCGCACTATAGTCTGGCCGCCACAAAGACCGAATTTAACTAGTATTTTGACCGTAAAAAGATTGAAATGGCTCAAAAGAATTTAAGTAAGTTGGAATATATTGCAACAACAGTGGTATCGTATTCTGGACGATTACATCAGGACACTGTATGAGAATCACCAGTCTCGTGTAAGGGACACAAAAATAAGGGTGGTCATACAAAATATCTAAAAGCTAAAAGTTCTGAAGATATTCAGTATATTATTTATTGATATAAATATTGTATTAGTTGTAAATATGTAGCGAACAATATTGTTACTTTATATTTTCTCTTAAATTTCGTTTCTATAAAATTTATTACACGCATTAATTGAAATATTGTATATCAAAAGTTATTGTGTAAGAATTTACAATATCCTTTAGTATATCACAAAAATCTTCCCTATATAGCGTGATTTAGACGTCAAGTTACCGTGCCACTTTAGTTTCCCTGTTTTCTCCTGAAGAAGCCTCCTATGACGGAGGCGAAACGTCTGTCGTCTTTCTCTCTTTCCTTCTCTGACTCTTTTCACCTTTTCTACTTTTTTAATTTTTCCTTCTTTTTATTTTTATTTCTCTTTCCTTTTTTTCCTCTTCCTCTTACTTCATTCCTATATATCTCACCATGGTCCAACTCCGGAAGTACATAGTTTGCTTATTACTTTCTCGAAATAACTCTTACGGCTCTACTTCGGGTCGATCAGTGGTAAATATGATTTAGAAATCGAATTAAGCGATATCGGACTAACTTTTGAGTACATCGGGGAGATAATTTTTGCGACCACGAACTCATTTCTTTTATCGACGGCACAAATTGCATTAACCTCTCTTTTGCAAGGGTTCGACCTTTATAGTTTGACAGCAGCACTTTTAGAAGGAAAGTTAAGTTTCCATATAAAAGAAGGTCCAAGAAAGGGACAACTTGGACGTTGTAGTTTAATACGGTACAATTTTTTATGACCGTCGTAAAAACTAATTAACGTTCGTAAATAAAAAATTACGGCGTGTTTATGGAGGAAAAATTGGAATGTTACTGCGGTATAATCATATTACCTGCGGTGTTGTAGAGGCTGGCTTTAAAATATTTGATGGATAAGAAAATATTTTGTACTTATTTTTTCAAAGAATTTATATGGGGTGGTATTCAAAAGTTTCCAAAATATATTCACTTCGAAATGAATACGTAGGCTTTCACGACCAGAGTCAGTAATAAACGAAATGTTTCCGGAATTGGACCGTGTTATGATAAGGTATAACAGAAAATGAAATAAGAGTAAGAGGAAAAAACAGAGATATAAAAAGAAAAGAAAAAGGTGAAAAAGAAAAAAATCCAAAAAAAAAGAAAAAAAAAGGATAAGAAAGAGAAAGGTCGGATCTCGACGTTTTGCCTCCGTCGTAGGAGGCTTCTTTAGGAGAAAAACTGGAACCAAAGTGGCACGGCAACTCATCATGTAAACACCGCTAGAAACGACACCACTTTGGAAGAAGATCACGGTAACTCGACGTGTTAACCACGCTAAAGGCGAAAATCTTCTGAAGGTTTTCGTAGATTGTTACTATTTGTCTCGTGAGTAGGTGTCTACCAACAATTGTAACATAAGATATATTACGTATTTACGAAAGGAGGTCCAGAAGTTCGTGGAATGGAGGGGGTGGAGTGGGGATAGCGGCACTCGCTAGGTGTCATTCTGATTGGCGACTCATCATTAGTATATAAGTTAGTAAGTATAATAGTTGCCTGCTAAACAAGTCAATCCGGAAGAAAACTGAAACTATGGAGGAAATTGAACACCGTGCTGTGATAAAGTTCCTTACAAAGAAAGGAAAGAACGCTCAAACCATATTGAATGAAATGGAAACCGTTTATGGGGAACAGTGCCCTAGTAAATCAATGATTTATAAGTGGCGTGGTCTTTTTAAGCATGGTTGGGAGTCGATTGAAGACGACCCCCGCTAAGGACGGCCAGTTGAGGCCACCACATCAGACATCGTCGAAAAAGTGCAAAAATTTCTACTGCAAGATGCCCATTTGAAGAAAAAAACAATTATCTGTATTAGTTGGAGTATCAGATACCACCATTTTGCGTATCCTACATGACCACCTGGGTATGACAAAAGTCAGTGCAAGATGGGTACTGAAAATGCTCACGCCGCTGCAGAAACAGCAGCGTGTCTGTGCGTCCAAACAATTTTTGGAGCTGTGGAGACAAACCTGCACAGATTTTGGAGCGGATTGTTACCGGAGATGAAACATGGGTTCATCACTTTGAGCCTTAGTCCAAACAGGAGACCATGCAATGGCATAAAAAGGGGACACCACCGCCAAAGAAATTCAAAGTGTCAGAATCGGGTGGAAAGTTGATGGCTACTGCTTTTTTGGGATTGTGAGGGGATATTATTGATTGATTACAAGGAAAAAGGTAGCAGCATAACCGGAGAATATCACGCAGCGATATTAGAGAAATTAAAGGAGGCCATCAAGGAAAAACGTCCAGGAAAATTGACCAGGGGTGTGTCGCTCTTGCAAAACAATGCGCCGGTTCACAAGAGCAAAGTTGCAATGGCTGCTCTGCACAAGAATGGCTTTCAATCAATAGTCCATCCACCCTACAGTCCAGACCTAGCACCTAGTAATTTTTATTTGTTCCCCAATTTAAAAAAAGACTTACGTGGAAGAAAGTTTTCCGACTACAATGAGGTAAAGGAGGCAATTTTAGCCCATTTTGAGGCGAAAAATAAAAAATATTTTTATGATGGTTTAGAAAAATTAATTCATAGATCTAATGAATGTATTGTGCTTAAGGGTGATTATATTGAAAAGGAAAAATAGATCTATTGTTTTATTTTATTTAAAACCCTTTCATTCCACGAACTTCTGGACCTCCCCTCGTACTAAAGTTACAATGATACATAATTAATCAGTAATAGGTTATACGTATTAAGAAATATGTATTTCATATAGAAATATAACTTTTTAAACTTTCACAATGCACAGATAAAGTTTCGCTTTAAAAAGATGTAATAAGATTAGAAATATTATTCACAATAAAAATTCTGTTGCTATCGCTGGAGACTTCTTACATTTTCCTTATTACTAAGCCATCTCAAGTATTTTGTGTTACAATTTTTTTAAACCAAGAAAAAAAAGACTTTTCTATATTGTCGTCCAAATCCTACGAGACATAAATCTTGTGTAGAAAAATAAATGCAGATGACATTTTAAAAATGGGAGTAATATATAAATTCCGCTCCCCTAAAATTTATACATTTCATAACTGTTGCAGACAAAGTTAGCGTATACAAACCACTCTCATACATACCTATGGTTTAGGGCATGCTAAGCAATAAGTAACAACAAAAAACTAGAGCATGAGTTGAAAAGGTTGCTACGTTTATTACTTTTGAAATTGTGCTTTACGAGACATATATGTACGCATGCAGCACTGTGGTGTAGACGTACCCATATATAACGATATACAGCGGTGTTTTTGAGGTATAGTAAAAATATTACTTCTAATCTTAGCCTCGCGGGGTGAAAATTGGCGCCGTAATAAGGTGGGTACTTTCACAAGCCGTAGAACAATTTATTCGTTTTGACGTGGATATATTAGAATAACGATTTATTATGTAGTGGTAACATATCGAGAAAATGAGAACAAAATATCCTTAATTACGAGATAAAAATTAAATAATTATATGTCATATTTAAACAGTATTATGACAAATTCGTTAAGGATAGTAACTGAAATGAAGGTAACGTGATTATGTTTCGTGGGGAGACCACTACAGGATTTAGAGATGGTTTGCGGACTGTAGCAAACGTTTGTCTGACTACCTTTAACGTACTAACTACAATAAATAAAAAGTGATACGAAAACTTATTGAGAAACAAGAAAAATTTCAACATCTGCTATAATATAAAGGACATCTTCGTCATGAGTAAACATCTCTATAAAAAATACTCTCGATTTCACTGTATGACATTTAAACTAAATATCACCTATAAAACTTCGTTGATTAAATAAAATAACTATCCCGAGGATATTCTGTACATTTCCATATTGGTATCAAATGTATAAGAATAAATATTACGTAAGAGCCGTTACATTTAAATTTTTATCGAATATAAAATGGTGTCAGCATGTTTAAAAAGGGATAAAAATCGAACAAAATGAATTAGGAATATCTAATGGCCGTAAGTAACTCTGCATAAAAAATGGAAGCTCTTATTTAACTGCAGTTACCGTGCTGCGATAAACCCAGAGTCAAATTATCGAAAAAAAAAAAACAAATGTATGGAAAATAATAACCGACTAAGATCATGTATGCGATGTTAAATATAGCCACATTTATCTTTAAACAAACAGACAAATTCGAATTGATAATTGAAGTAAATTAAATTAATGATAGTACCAACCAGATTACCTAATCGGTATGAAAATAAGGTTTACAATCTGATTATTGGAATAGCGAATACAGATATATAGGTGTATTCACAGGTATAGCAGTAAACTCCACTCACACAAATTAATTAATTATGCGGAACGCAGCGTTTCGAGAGCACGTGGGCTCCCATTGTCAACCGTGTTACCGACTGAAAGTAAAAACTGTATCACACATGCAAATTATTTTCTACGCAGGCTCTAAAATTTCTAACCATATGACTATTTACAATCTACTAGGTGGCCTCATGCCTTTTACGGGGAAGGATGGACCGAAAGCGAACCGTATCATTTAACAGGGTCTATGGTAATAAATCCATCAAACTCGAGTGTGTAATTGGGGGTGGTTCTCTGTTCAATAAGTTTCCGTTCTTTTCATATATACCGTTTCGTACGCGTCTAATTCTCTATACGAGTTCACGTTTTTAAGTAGTGTCAGATTTTTTAAATCAATCTTATGTCCGGATTTTACCATATGCTCTGCTACGCTTGATAGTTCAGGTTTGTCGAAACGATAGTGTCTAATATGTTCTTTGAACCTCGTTTCGATACTCCTTTTTGTTTGTCCAATATAAGCTTTCTTACAATCATTGCATGCGATTTGGTATATTCCAGACATTTTTATCATCTCCAGTTTATCTTTGGGATTCCCTAAGAGATTCTTTAAGTAGTTTTTTGACACAAAAGACACGTTCATGTTTAGTTGTCGGAAAATTTTACTTAACCTTTTTACTGTTGGGTGAAAAGGAAGAGTTATAAATTTCTTGTTACCGGTGTTTGTTGATGTCAAAGTCGTGGAATTTCTGATGTGTTGTTTGTATTGGACCTTCCTTAAAATACGGTCGACATCCATAGAAGAGAAACCATTGTACCTCGCTACATCTTTGATATACTTTAATTCTTTGTCATACCTGGTCTTGTTTAGCGGAAATCTGACGAGTCTATTGACCAGAAAACTAATCGCGGACATTTTTTGTTGTTCGCATTGGTGCGAATCAAACGTGATGAATCTGTTGGAATTAGTTTCTTTTCTGTAGATGTCTATTTCTAATTTATTATTATTGCGTATGACTAGAGTATCTAAAAACGGAAGGCGATTGTTCACTTCTTCTTCAATAGTAAACTTGATCGAGGTAAATTTTGAGTTCAGTTCTGCTAGAAAATCTTGTATGTTTCCTTTGTTGGTATCAAACACAGCGAAAATATCATCAACGTACCTAAGCCAAATTCTCGGGAAATATTTGGTTTCTTTTTTCAGGTTCGTTTCAAATTTGCTCATGAAAAGGTTCGCAATGAAAGGCGATAGAGGATTACCCATCGCCGTGCCTTCCACCTGTTCGAACTATTTTCCGCCTATTTGAAAACAATTTTGTGACATGCATAATTTAGTTAACCTTTTATATTCCGCGGTTTTCACATCATCTACGTTATTTAATTTCAAAAATTCAACCAAATACTCCAGCGTTTCTGGAATTGGTACGCTTGGGAAAAGTGAACAAACGTCGAATGATACAAGGACTTCCCCATCTTTTAATTCAATATTTTCAATGTTATTTACAAAATCTACGGAGTTTTCTACACATAGGTTATCTACTTTATGGGGCAAGTTCTTATATTCATTCACTAGCCATTTAGACAATTTGTATGTCGGAGAATCAATGCCGGATACTATAGGTCTCATGGAATTACCTGGTTTGTGAATTTTTGGAAGACAATACATTTTTGGGATGGTAGGGTTTGAACTTGTTATTTTGAATTTCAGGTTATTATTGATTAAGTTGGGACAGTCCTTAATAGTATCTTTAGTGATTCTAATCATTGACGGTAGGGGGGTTTTCTTTAATTCTCAGTACGGTCCTGACGCTAACATAGTGTTGACGCGATTATAATAATCCGGTTTGTCCAGAATGACTATTTTATTTCCTTTATCTGCTTTAAGATAAAAACAATTTTTATTTCTCAGACTTTTAATAATTCCTAAATTCCTCCTTACTATTTTAGCTAATCAGTATTAATTCGAAATATTCTCAATGTCGAAATATAAATTAATCATCTAAAATTCTTCTTTTATATTCGTCTTTGATCTATTTTATTACTTTCTCACAAATTGTACTACACTACTGTTCATAAGCTAAAAACCATTTTAAAAAACTTGCATCAAAATTTTCGATCAAAAAGAAAACACATTGAAAGCCATGCTGGACGCTTATTTCTTATTTACTAATCGTTTTTTATCAGTGGATGTTAGTGCTTCTATAAAAAAGGAGAAGATTCAACACCGAGCCGTCATTAGATTCTTACATTTGGAAGGCAATTCGTCTGTTTATGCGGACTTGGCACCATCATTTACCACTGTAAAATTTTGAACAGCTGAATCTGAACGTAGTCGCATTAGCTTGGTTGACGACGAACCTTGAGGACGGCCCATCACTACTGATAACATCGGAAAATAGTATCTCAGACTTTCACGGCCGTTTGACATAGTCGTAACGGTTGTCGGGTTCCGCCGTGTCACTAGGTTTTCAAAGGTACTGTACCTTTGAAAATGCGAACCGCAGTTGTTCGCGAAACGTCAGCGACAAAAACCTAGTGACACGGCGGAACCCTACAACCTTCACGACAACATCGGAAAAGTTCATCAAATAATGCTAGAGGACCGTTGCATTAAGGTTACTGAGATAGTAGAGACTACGGGCATCTCGAATGAACGTGTTTGACTCATATTGACGAAAGATTTAAGCATTGAAAAGCTAACCGCGCGTTGGCAATCGCGCTTACTCACTCAGAACCGAAAAGACGCATACGAATGAGCACTTCTAGAACCCTGTCAAAGCCAATTTAAACAAAATAAGTCGGAGTTTTGACGTTGATTAATAATGGTAGATCAAACTGGCGTGATACACCACAACACACCTGAAACCGAGGCACAATCGAAGTAATGGACTGCGAATAGTGAATCGGCTCCAAAGTCAGCGAAAACTACTCCAGCAGGCAGGGTAAAGTTGTGTTAATCGACTATTCTGGAAAAACAAATGTAATAACGGGGACAGATTAAGCATCATTATCTAACAAGCTGAAGGCAGAAATTACGGAAAAAAGAAAATGAAAGTTATTTTTCACCAAAACAACGCAATATGTCTCGGCATGGCAAACGAAGCGGGAGTCAAATTGATTAACCACCCACCGTGTTCACCACATATGGACTCCGGTGACTTTTCCATTTCCTAACCTCAAAATTCCAACCTCAGAGTATAAAGACTTTTATGGAGTCAGTAGGCATAACATTCGTAAATGCTTATTTTTGCAGGCCAAGATGCCAAATACTATTTGGACGAATTAAAGAATTAGCTACATGCAAGAAGTGTAGAAAAATAAGACTGAAAAACCAAAAATCTGAACAAATAATTGATGAAATACGCTTCTTTTCCTTCATTTCAAAATTCATACGCAAATGCTGCTAAATACAGCTATTCGTGGTATTGGTGAAATCATTCTCGAGAGAGACAAAAAACGCTAACACACGGACATGTTTCTGCCTACCCGGGGTCATCAGCTTGGTTTCGAGCGACTTTTTTGCTCAACATCCTCTCTTCTACTATCACCACATCGAATCTTACAGCTCCAGTGAGTATTCTTCGCACTAACTAATGCAAAAAGAATCAAACTGTATAGTTTTTCAATCCTTCACCCGAGCAACACTTGGATTGCTAACCCAGAGAGGACGCGCACAAACAGTGGATAGGGCAACTGCACATGTGAATAATTTCTCAGGCTTGCCGTGACGTGTTAAAATGCTTGTTTTTCCCATGAATGATTTCACCATGCTGTATTTAGCATCATTATTATGTTAGGTTTTTAGTAAAAAACTTATGCATACACCTGGTAGGTATTTTAGATGTGTTTTTAAAGTGGAAACAATAATCCTTTATATACACTAAGATCAGCCATTCATTTATCAATCGAGAAACTAGACCTACATGGTTGAATAGAAGGTAACCGACAGACTGAATATTTCGTTAAAATTAGTGAAAAAAGGCATAAATATACAATCACAACTTTGCAATCGCATTATCTTGTTCTACCATGAATATTTCAAAATCACTTGTGTTTCGCTTATCTGCACCCTCCATTATAATAGCAAAATTTCGGTCACGTATAAATATCGTATGCACCCGTCAATATTCAAAGCAATCTCCATATACGGACGGTTCTATAATTAACCGAAATACCCGGAGATCGTACTTTCTCGCTGATTCGACAATCGCAAAATAAAAGTATGTATCATATGGCAGAGTGCGGCCGCCCGACTCGGAGATCGTATACAAGTACATACATACATATGTATATAACATGCAAACGTATAGCGTCGCGATGCCCTCGGAAGCGTCACAAATACCCAGTAATTCGGTTACAATTTCCAGCCAGCGCGGGCGAATGTATATCGCCGCAGCGTACACCGCGATGCAATGCATATCAAGCGTTAATAACGTTAACGTGATGAACATCGCCTCGCGTACGAGTTCGATCCCCCCCGCATTCGCCGTGTAAATAATTTACCGGTCATCCGTCATGATTAAAAGGGAGACCGCGCGTCGACGCCGGACACCTAGATCGCGCCGCGTCGTGATTTAAACAGGAAATTGTCGTGTTTCGGTGGTGTTTCTTTTATCGTTGATCGATCGAGGTTGGCTGCTCGGTGGTAGACGGTAGCGATCGAAACGTTTAAACAATTAGAACGGATTATTCTCGCTGGAAATTTGACGTTTAAACTAGATAATAGTCGACGTTGACGTTGGGTATATATTGACACGTTGCTCTCTCTTTTTTTTTCTATTTTATGAGAATCGTGACCCAGATTAGCATGCACGATCGTAAAAAAATACTACTGCATGATATACAGAAGAATGTGAGTAACAAGAAAGGTTAAAATGTTGTGTAAACAAACAGTATTTATATTTCTTATTACGCCAGTGCACAAAATAAAACTTAGAATTCCAAGGTAGATTTGTTCTCGAAGCAATTAAACGCACTTTATCTGCAACGTTTACTACATAATGGGTTATTAAAAAAAATGAGTGCGTCACATTTGTTACTCGCCAGGTTCGTAGTAATTACATACAGCGATCCGCAATGAAGAAAGCAGGATAAGCAGAGAGAATATTTACGATGACCATCAACCCATGATTGTATTTACCTTAATTCCTTTCTGCTCCTGGCGTGAGGTAGTTGATCGTCTTACCGTTACGTTCGTTTGCGCTATGTAAATATGTAATGAAAAAGTATATCGGTCAATTTTCCGATTTATTTTAGAATGGTAGTGAAATTATGTATAAAGTTTGCGATAAACCGTTCATGTGCTGGGATAAGAGGGTCTACAGAAAAGATGTGCCAGGTCAATTTGACACATACGTCATTTCGTTCTTCTGACATTTAAACTACAAACACAGACAAGTTGAGTCCGCCAAAACTAGCGTCTTTGCTTTATCCTTCAGTGATCATATGTCGAGTTTCGTGCCTGAAAAAGAAGATTTACGGCATACATCAGTTTTCTTATTTAATCAAAAGAAAAAGGCTGTTGAAAATCATCGTTTGCCGGTAGAAACATATGGTGAATACGCTCCATCGATTAGAATATGTAAGATACGGTTTAGACAATTTAAAGGTGGCGCTTTCAATGTGAAAGACAGTGAGCGCTTTGGTAGATCACAAAAATGCGAAGACAAGCAAGTGCAGGAGTTATTGGATGATGACGACTCAAACGTCAAATTGAAAATCGCTGTCACCTGTGAAATGGTGCTTCAATACGACGAAAGGAAATCATTTTTGCATCCAATTGTGACGGGTGACGAAAACAAATGGATTTACTTTAAAAACCCGAAGCAGAGAAAATCGTGGCTTTTCGCTGGTAAAGCCGGTCCTTCAACACCAAGGCCAGATCGCTTCGGTAAGAAGACCATGCTCTCTGTCTGGTGGGAGCAGAGCGATATTGTGTATTATGAACTGTTGATGCCTGGCGAAACCGTTAATCCACAATGCTATCGCTAAAGACGACCGGAATAGGCCAGAACAGCAAAGTCATTTTGTTACACGACAATGCGCCGTCTAATACAGCAAAACCAGTGAAAGACACCTTGAAATCGCTACGATCGAACATGCTTCCGTATCCGCCGTAGTCCCCAAACGTGGTGCCATCTGACTATCACCTCTTCGCATCAATGAGGCACGCACTCGCAGAGCAGCACTTCAGCAATTTAGAGGTAGTTGGAAAATGGCTCGACGAATGGTTTGCCGCAAAAGGCAAGCAACTTTTCTGGCATGCTATTCGTAAATTACCTAGTAGATGGGTGAGATGTATAAAAAAAATGTGTAAAAGATAATTTCCTTTGAAAATTACGTGTTTCTGATTAGCAAAAAAAAAGAAAACGGAAAAAACTTCATAAATCCAAAGACACCATACACCTGGTAAACAGTATAAAAGACAACGGAAGATCAGCTTATGTTTGATATACTATTCATGCTATATATAGATAAAGACCTGTGTGATTGTGTTGACAAAACCACAGATCGAAAAAAATGGTATAGTATATGTATTGGAACCTTTACCTGAACCTCTTAGCTAGAAAAAGTTAGAAAAGTATACTGCCGAAAGAATTACGATAATAGTACTGGATACGCTACAAAAATTTCAATTTTCAATTAATCAACTGTTCATGTTTGTGAGCAATGGTGCAGCGACAATGCGATCAGTCGTTCTCTTAAAGAAGGCTGTGAGAGACTTTTACATTTGACGTGTAAAGTTTACCAATTACACCACGAGACTGAATGTGAGTTCAAACCGCTTCTAATACCTAGATGTCACAATATCCGTAGATATATCCTAATATCTCAACAGACACAATATTAATAAGGGCAAGTTCCTACTAATTAAATTAATATTAATATGAAACTCTCATTGATATTAGTAATGATAAAATTACGACTTCCTTGAAATTAACCAACGTTTTTAAATTCCTGAAAAAATATCGCGCACGGTAGGATTTGAACCACTGGTCTAATTTTAACGTTAAGTATTAATTTACTCACTAAGAAAGTGTTCTTGAAATCTCCCAAGCAAGCTCGAGAGCTTCACAGACATTGCCATGGTATTTCCAAACTTAATAGCCAATTTTTATACACCGGGAAACGTGGTTAAAGGCGGCCTTTTATTATTCTACGTATTTCCAAGTAGTTAAATTTGTGATTCTACAACTTAATCCTGACGCTGAAGCAACCGCTCTTAAAGTAAAGCTAGACCGTTGAAACATATACCATGAACGCACTTTCGACGTGTCGATGGCCGTAATTCTGAGTAACAGGAGGATGAAATAAGGTTTTTATAAGTTAACAAAGTCGAGAGATACGCATGTTATTCTGCAGGGTGATTGTGTGTTAGTATATTAGCTATGTCTAACGGTATTCTCTACCCTTATTTAACTACTACTACAAAATTCTATCCTTGCTATGAGGTGAGGGGGTGTATCGCTAGACATGCGTTATTCGTTTCAAATAAAGCCGGTGTCCTATTCCTTTTCCAGTTGCTCAGAATGCGATCAACAGCTCGCAGCTTTTCACGCGGTATGTACGTGTTGCTTTGAATCTTTGATTATTATCCCGCGTCTGATGTTGGTTCGCATTCTGGCGCAGTATTGTTTCTCGATGATTCGATGAAAACTTCTTCATCTTCTCCTGGAAATTTTCGGTCGACTGAGTCTGGTCTGCGATCTGTCTTTACCTAAAAACAGGCATATAGGTAAAGATAAACCTCGGACCAGTAGATATGGCTATTGTAAAGTTCCTGCATGGCAAAAAACTTGGAAATCGAAAAACTACTAGCAACAATGCCCGTTGAAATTTGACGACGTTTGCGTCCACAAAGGGGCTGAAAGATTCGCGACTGAAAAAAATCCAGAGCACTGAGTTTACTAGCATTTCTTAGCAGATACATACAGACATCACCTTTATTGCTGAGGAAGGTCATGACAAGATGATTGAAACGTGTTACAAGTGTGACAAACTTTCTACACGGCAGACAATCCGAGAACAGGAGAACGGCTAGCAAAAATTGTTGCAAAAGTTTGAAGACTACTTGAATTATATCTTATGGGGCGCTGGCAGTATTGATTGCGTATAAATCTTACAAAATATATTACAACGCCCCGGCGTTTCTCATCCAATTTTGGTCGAATTACTTTTGGAGAAAAAGTTTTCGAACAGTTTTTAAATGAACATTTTCAATTTCTAGGTGGTAATGATTATTTTGAAGCAACTCGTCCTATTTTAATGCGAGGTTTAAATCTGTGTGTCAGGAAAAATTTTCAAATTCTCAAAAAGTACAGTAATTGGTCGGCAAGTGTTTTCAAAGTGAAACTGTATCTTCTACATCTTAAGGCAAGGTGTAACGGAGTAAAAAACTTTGAAAAATGTTCTCATTGTAGCAAAAGGAAGATACAGCACCTTCAGAAGAATTTTCATAGCTACTACGTTATACTTATCCTTGTCCTCGGCATCAACTATTACCTCCAATTCTG
This sequence comes from Trypoxylus dichotomus, assembly GCA_023509865.1. Classification (NCBI taxonomy): domain Eukaryota; kingdom Metazoa; phylum Arthropoda; class Insecta; order Coleoptera; family Scarabaeidae; genus Trypoxylus; species Trypoxylus dichotomus. Next base: position 9,374,311 of record CM042074.1, on the reverse strand, counting down.
CACAAGTTTCATTCATTCAAGCGAATTTCATTAAGAAGAAGGACTACAAAATCTGGAATAAAATCTTCCAATAAAAAAGTGACTAAAGCCAAAAAAAAACACGACTAGACACATCATCGTTGCCGATACTTCTACTTAAATTCTACTGCAAGATCTGCTAGACCATTCGTGTAAAAAGACAACTCAGAGTGATTATGCACCAATCGAACAAATGGTAAACCGGAAATTACATACCAATTGCGGATATAATGGTGTCAATGGACAAAGTCTATACATGCAAAGGTTTACAAAACCAGGCGAAGGAATTTCAGATGGTGACATTTTCTTAACTTCGATGATTCCTGTAAAACGTTAATTACAAAAAAATTTTCGTCCACCTTCTACGAAATACTGCCGAGCTCTGAAGTTCTAAATGGAAGGAACGTAATTAAATAGAAAATGAAATACAGCGACACCGAAATTGAATTTCGTAATAAAAATTTGCCATATTTTATATTTCACGATGATTGATGGGAGAGCGGCTCAAGTTGTAACAAATGCAAGTTCTTGACAGATAAACAAGTTGTCGGAACTTGACGAACCACAAATGTTGAGTCGCATAAGTTAGGCATGTCAATTTTGCACGCGAAAATCCGCTTTAGGAAGTATAGCCTTCATTTGAGCTACAATTGACTTTTTCGATCTTGGAGGAAGAGCGGAAATTAAAAAAGAAACTAAAAAGTGTATTAAAAATGAATTTAGATAAAAATTGGGATTACATCGTAAAACAAGGAACTAGGTCGACGAAAGGTAGCAACACATCCAGACTATTTTTTTAAAACTATTTTCATTGCTGAAGTAACAAGTAAATTTAAAACAACAATTTTAATCGCTTCAACGACTTAAATCTAATTATACAAGATAAAACAACAAATCGTCTTTCAGTAGACGTATTGCACTAATTGAAGTTAATTAGCGCTAATTAGTGATTGCATATGTTGCATATTTAGGCATTTCTATGCATATTTTTAGTTTCTATTAGTAAAAATTCCTGGTAATTCCTAATATAGACCGACAACGGACAATTCTCAGAACGATAACTCTTTTATATTGGTTTCTCTTATACTTTTTTCCAAGAACTGCACGTGTTTAATTTCGCCTAGCAGAAGGGATGTGGTAAATACGTTTTATTATTATTAATTCCCAAATAAACTATTCATTCATTGAATATCTTCGAGCGAAACAGCATATAATTGTATTACGTTTTTAAATACTGCACATACATACAATGAGTACAGCGAGCAAAATGTCTTTATGGATTAAGCCGTACCTAAACTGGTAATGGATGGCGACAAAATATTTTGTTCAGCCTGCAGTAAACTGGTAAGTTTAATGTTACTAAAAGCTTTACAATTGTTTTTAAAATCTTTAACTTTTGATATAAAATGATAATTGTTGTTGTAGGTGTCTTGCGAGAGAAAATACCTGATTGATCAACACTGAAACTCCATCACATATTGGAAAATGTGAAAAACTAAAGCGATCCGCGTGTGTGCAGCAATCTATATATCAATGTGTAGCATCAACTTCACGAAACTCAGAACAAGAAGAATATAGTATGGATTACGGATCTGTGTAACGCATTAATTTCGTCTAACATATGTATTCTGATAGAAAACAAAACATTTAACTTTAAATTGGTTTAGAAATATGTTGTAAAAAATATTGTACAATAAAGTTAATGTTTAAATTTCTGCTATTTATTTTATGTAAAAACTTTGCATATTGTCGCAATTTTTTTGCATATAAGCCTCGGGTGTATGCAATTTTTTTCCAAAATCGATGCATATATATGCGCATATATTCCAGTTTTTCTTTGCATATAATGCGGTCTCTAATTATTACTATTAATAGCAATAACAAATAAATTACGTTAAAAATTAGATTTTGACCACGAATTGGAACATCTTTTATAAAACGTATTCCAACCTTTCCAATTTGTATACTTATTTTCAGCTTCATCGTTTCTTTTTTTCTTTCGCTCCTTAACCCTGTATTTTGAATATTTCAACTGAATGCGAGAAATCCAATAACAACCGAGCGGGTCGCGTTCCATCCTTCCGAGGTATCCGTCCGTCCAAGTCGATTCCGAAATTCCGCAGCTCATGAACAATTCAGAAAGGGAGAAGGATTGATACGACGAAAGGTAAGCAATGAGCCGATACATCACCGTTTTGTTATATTTGTATAAACCGCTACCAACACCACCGCCTCCGCCTAAGCCGCCTCCACACGTCACCGCGCACAACGTTCAGCAGCTGTTACACGGGTTGGAACACGCCGCGGTTGGCGGTTCATTTATTAAGCTTTATATTGTCTTAGCTGTCTAGCGAAGATGGATTGAGACCTCACATCGCACGCCGTACCGAGCAAATTTGAAAGATCGCGTGACGATATAAGAACACCCAATTTGTTACGTCCGCAATATACAAAACGGTAGCTGAAGAAACAGTTTACATGACGTGTAAAATGCTTGAAGTGTTTATATAAAAAGATACGTGTATATTTAACAATCTACAAGCAGCCTTTTAGAAAATGCTGGATGAACAATTACAAAAAGTCAAGCAATAACAAGAGTGTAAAACAATTTTTCAAATCCGGCTGTTTTACTGTTATGATGACAATTTTTTATTTCCTATGTACGTCACATTCATACGTAGCAACGTGTCTACTTTTTGCTACGTTATAAAAATACGTGTCCGATATACCAGAGCATTTGAATGCAAACATGTAACACATCTATTTAAACGTACAATTTCAAAACAGAGAATAAATAGTGAATTTATCAGAGAACTATACCCAAGGTACTCCAATTTTGAAACAAATTGCCGTTACATTTGTTATGCAAAATGTTATAACTACCTACTAAATTGGTTTAATGGTTAAATGTATATATCTTGATATACTAATACTGTGGGTGCCCCTGTTAAGCACAAAGAAATCAACTGTTATTTTTGCTTAGTAGATGTGACAGAACACACTTTGCATGAGGAAATTTGAAACGAACTTAAAAAAAACACCAAATATTTCCGGACAATTTTACTGAGATACCTAGATGACATGTTCACTGTGTTTGATACCAATAAAAGGAACATACAAGACTTTCTAGCAGGATTTAATTCAAAATTTACTATGATCGAATTTACTATAGAACAAGAAATGGCTTCTGTTTCTAGATACCTTAGTAGTATGGAATAACAATAAAGCAGAAATAGACATCACATAGATTTCCGTTAAGTACACTAGGGTGACAGAATAAAATAGACACCAGGTAAAGCGGTATAAATATGTAAACAGCTAAATTCTAAGAACGAATTAAGAACTTTCTCTTGTCATTAAGGTAGGGCTTCCCGTATCGGAAGGAATTCGTCATAGTTTAGTATCGTTACAACTATGCCTCGCTTACAAGGTTCGAGTGATAGTAGCGACTTCACCCGGGGTCGCATCGTTGGCCAGAGTGAACGCGGCGCTTCGCAACGTGAAATAAGTAAATTTTTAAATATTCCGTTGTCCACAGTTAACCGTGTGATTACACAATTTAAACGCAAGGGAAAATACAACAGTGGAGCCGAGATCAGGTCGTGCCGGACCTTCTGGAGGAAGTAAGAGGGTGCTTGTGCGCGAAGTGTTAAGAGAACCGCGATAAAGTACAGCTGACCTTGCGGCAACTTCACAGAAAAGTCAGCGCACCGTTCTGCGATACCTCCACAGTGTGGGGATGTATAAAAGGGAGGCAAAGAAAAAACCTCTCCTTACGGCGTTTTAAAAACCGCGCCGAATGGCTTGGGCACTCGAAATGCGAACAAAGCCCGAAGAGTTTTGGCGGTCTGTCATTTTTTCAGACGAAAGCAGATACTGCCAATTCAGTGATAGTGGTCGCACGTGGGTATGGAGACGCTCGTCACAGCAACTGGACGACAAATTTTTGCATCAGACGGTGAAATACGGCGGTGTGAACATCATGATGTGGGGCGCGATATGGAATGGTGGAAGATCGTAATTAGTAATCTGCGACGGAAATATAAATGCGGCAAAGTATACCCAAATATTAACAGAAGGACTACTACCGATATTCGACAACGCCATTTTATCTATAGAAGACGCCACTTTTATGGAGGATGGAGCACCCTGCCACAAAGCAAGAACAACAACCACATGGAAAGAGGAACAGGGGATTCGGATTTTATTATGGCCAGGCCAATCACCAGACATGAATCCGATAGAGAATGTTTGGCACATAAGCCAGATGGCGAAACGACCCCGAAAACCTAGCAATAAGGAAGAACTCGTGGCAGCTGTTCCAGAAGAGTGGTTAAATATTCCAGAAGACACCATTAATCATTTAATAGATTGTATGCCACGACGTCTCGCAGCACTTCACGCAAGTAAAGGTGGATCGACAAAATATTATTCTAATTTAAAAATTTTAAAATATTTTGTATATATAACGAGAATAGAATCTTTTTCTTTTATTAGTAGGTGTCTATTTTATTCTGTCACTTTAGTGTAAGAGCATGTATGAAAAAAGAATAAAATATTAACGATTGCAAGGACTGTGTGGATGTACAATTCACAGGTATAGGAGTAAACTCCACTCACAAATTTATTAATTATGCGGAACGCAGCGTTTCGAGAGCACGTGGACTCTCATTGTCAACCATGCTACCGACTGTTTGTCTGTTCCGCATAATTAATAAATTTATGTGAGTAGAGTTTACTGCTGTACCGGAGAAATAAAATGCATCAAAGATGTAGCGATGTTGACCGTATTTTAAGGAAAGTCTAATGCAACTCATCAGAAATACCACGAGCTTGACATCAACAAACACCGGTAATAAGAAATTTATCATGCTACCGTTCCACCAAACAGTAAAAGAGTTAAATAAAATTTCCCACCAACAAAATATGAACATGACTTTTGTATCAAAAAACCTAAAGCCCAAAGTACCTCTCATGCAATCCTAAGGATAAACCGGATACGACGAAAAGGAAATTTACCAATGCATCATTAGACTTGCGTCCTGAAACGCTGCGTTCTGAATAATTATTAATTTGTTGGTGGAGTTTACTGCGATACGTGTGAATTATACAACCACACAGTCGTCGCAATCGTTGCTATCATATGTTGTTCAAACTTGGCAACAAATTGAGGCCTAGCCCAAAAACAAAACTTACTACCAGTACACAGGTATAGCAGTAAACTCCACTCACACAAATTTATTGATTATGCGGAACGCAGAGCACGTGGGCTCTCGAAACGCTGCGTTCCGCATAATTAATAAATTTGTGTGAGTGGAGTTTACTGCTATACCTATGAATTGTACATCCACACAGTCCCTGCAATCGTCATTTACTACCAGTACGCGAAAGAGAAGATACTAGAAATATTACACCTACATTCCAGCGTGGAACTTTATCAATAAGTAATATAACACATCAAACCTTCTGAAACAGATAACTGCAATCACGTTTTGTTTAACAGCGAATGGAGTTAATGATTTAATTCACGTTTTAGATCTGAGTGAAACCAAACCAGATATATTAATTGCACACGTCTTATATATGGAATTGATCTTTAAAGTTAGTGAACGCTGAAGTGTTTTATAACATTTTTTCAATGGTTTTAACCCATTGAGAAATTCGCCAAAATTAAGTAAACATGCAGCGAACATGATGGTATCACTATATATATTATCGTCTCCATTTATTAGATATTTTCTCTGTGAATTTTGAAAACTAACTCCACTCATCTCCAAACAACTTTTTATTTGTTTAGGTAGTAAGGTACTATGAGGTTTGAATGAAAACCTATGAACTTTTTATAATTTAGAAAATTTTGTAATAAGCGCGCGAAACTAATGATGATTTTATTAATAATATAAAGCATCACTGTTAAATGATGAGTAAAACAGCCTAAAAATGTTTTAAGGAAGACTACTCTGAATTACTTTGGTTATGAAACCCTTTCATATTGGTCGACAACATTCCCAAGACCTTAACTAACTGCAAAAAGAACCCTTGATAGAACTTGCGATAGAAATGTGAGAATACAATTTACAAAATTAGGGTTAGGTGATTTTAAAGATTGCTATTGCAAGAAAACACCTAAACTGGACGTTAGATGAATGGAAAATGAAATCAAGCAACAAGTTAAAATTTGAAATGTTTGCCTCTAAACGCAGAATTTGCGTTCATCGTCAAAAACCCGAATGTCATAATGAAACTTGCTTACTGCCTTTGGTGATATACCGGGGTGGTCCAAAAATATTTTGCTGGCATTAAATCTGAATCCGAATAAATACTAAAGAACGAGTATTTGGACATTTTGAAAAACACATTGTCATTTAAAAGTCGAACTATCGATCAACCGTTAATATTCCAACAAGATAACGATCCAAAGCATACAACTAAGATATGTAAGAACTTGCCGAAAGAAAAAAGAGCAGGAGATGAAGCAACAATAATGAGGTGGTCCCTTCAAAGTTCCGAATTGTATCCTAACTAGTTTTCGTGGAATGAGCTGGGTAGAAGAACTACAGAGCAACATCAACACAACCCTCATTGTCTTTGGAGCCAACTTACACGAAATTTTGCATCGAACCAATGTCTAGAAAAATTAATAAGCACAATGTCCAAAATTTATTAATTATTATTTATTAAGTCAAAGAAAACCATATACGTGAAAGATATTGTAACTTAAACAACATACCATCAATTTTTATTTGTATATATTTTGGAAGTATTGACTGTAACACCTCAGAAAAAACAGGAAAATGGAAACATGCTTGAACAAGAAACAGAACTGTAGCTTATTCTACTGCTTCAGTCAACGACCAACGAGATCAAAAGCATCAGCCCTGAAGATGTCTTCCAACAGAAAGTTTATTTCTGATCTGACTTTGCGTCCTAAAATATCTATACCTTCTGGAGGCTTTTATTTTTAACAGTGAATTGCAGACAACGTATGATTTTACTTATTCATGTCGAAATTTGAATGCAACTCATAAATTCGCAAGTTTATCACATTTCATGTAAACTATGATTAAATCCGGGAAAGTTATAATAAAACTGTATAACGAAAGCAAATTTAACTTCTAACGGAAGATGTTTTTGACTTGAGATGAATATTTCCGCCGAGTCATTCATCGTATATAAGTAAATGCAGGTACACATATTTCCTGCAGAAATCGTAAATTACAAGAGCAGTTCGTAATACTTGCATTATTGCAGGCAGTTCGAGTTTATCGTACTCTGGATTATTATTCGAGAACCGGTAACAGATTAACTAGATTAGAGAGTCTTATAATTTTGAAACTCGCATACAAAGTTACATACGTGGATGTTATAACTAGGGTAGAGAGGAAATTACGGATTTTCCGCTAACATCGGAAACAAAACGTCTACTTCAACCTTGTTGAAAAAGTATTGAACTAAAACTTTCGTTTAGCTAGGCTAACACAATATTTCGACTATTTGAACAAAAAAAAATCACTGAATTCGTATAATAGAAATCTAACATCATTCGGAAATAATAAACTTTATCAACTTAATACGCTCATAGCCGTCTCGCTAGAAACGTCGAATCGAAACCTCGAAGACCTTATTCGAAGAGACTCACGCGGAACCAAGGTGAAAACGGAGTCCTACTAATTCAAGCTGCACAATGACCTCGAAAAGTCGAACGCGTCGCGGAAGAAGACGAATACGACGAACAGTGAAACCGCTAACTCGATGCGTGGGTTAGTATGCGGTATTAGTTGCGGTAAAAGGTTCTTTAACGGTAATTATGCAAAGTTAGAAGTTTCACTGCGTTTGTACGTAGGAAAACAGACAACGTTAATGATACGATTGATTAATTATAAACGTTAATAAAAAAAATTACAAAATACAAAGGTCCTACGATAAGATCCTGCGGAACACTATATATAAATTTGTAATTCTTCTAATTCAATTGTTAAATAGTTAGTCTCAGATTAAGGAGGAGTAATTCAAGTGTCCCACGACAGTATGCTTTACAAAGTTTAAACTATTTTAACGTACCGGAGTACGTGTATGAATTGTGAGAATGTACTTGCGCCAAAGCTTTTATAGCCTTGTGAAATTCATAGCGCCCATTCAATATATTATTTTGATTTTTCCCTGCATCATAAAACAAGCGAGGATTCGTTGTGAAGGTCAAAGGAAGTAACATTATAAATAAATAGAGATCGTTTAATTCGTTGAACATGTCAAAATAAATGAATATAATGAATTTAAAAAAAAAATTAAACGTTACAAAAACATGACCATCAAATAAATAGACACATAGTTTACGACAAAAATAAAGACGTCGCTGTGTTATACAGAATGTTCTTTCAAATAATATGAAAAAGTACGGAAAATGAAAAGGTGTAATTATATAGAGCATAAATCCAAAAAAATGTTGAGTCATTTACGATGCGAACGTCAGAATTAAACAAAAACCTAGGAAATTGCATCGCCTATGGATGTGGAATGTGTATACATAAAACATGGATCCAACCAAAGTTGCATATATACACGCAGACTGCGTACATTGCAATAACAAAAAATAACACAAATATTTTCAATACCTTTATTGTTTTTTCTCGCATTCGCGAAGAAATTCTCACGAAATATTTTGGATTTAAGCCATAATAAGATTAGATCTTTCCATTTTTCATCCTCTTTTTTGTTTTTTCCATGGACATCCTGTATCACATGTAAAACGTGTGAAGTATTCGTCAAGCGTATATTCTTCGACAGTTCTCGGGGAAGTGTTCATTTACACATTAAAATGTGTATAACCTTTCAATTTTGCAGGTAAATAATCATATATATTACATATTTGTGTTGTAATACTTTTCTTCATTAGTACAATTGCAAGGACTGTGTGGTAGTATAATTCACCGACTAGTCAGCCGGTAACTCGGTTGATAATGAGATTCCATGTGCTTTTGAAACGCTGGGTTCCGAATAAATTATTACACTTCACTTGCACAACTTAACATGTCTGGAAAAGCAAGTATCCTGAACACTTTCGCTAAGGATCCGAGAAAGGAGTTAGTTCAAATACTACGAAGACACTTCTGGAGTGTGAAGATTCTACAAGAGTAGGCCTAATTGTCCCACAATATCAAATTCGTAACATAATATGCACTGAAGATCGATATGTGACATCGCGAGATCGAGGCATCATTGGGGATTTCAAAGACCTCGGTTCAAAAAATATTTCATGAAAAATTGTGTGTAAAAAAAATTAGTTTTCCGTTGGATACTGCATCTATTGATCGAAGAACATATAGCAGCTAAGATTAACTGGTATCAAAAAACTCTAGATCGCTTCAACGCCGGAAACTCTAAAAACCTGTACAACACCGTCGGTGGTGATGAATATTAGATTTACTCATGCGAGTCAGAAAATAAACGTTAGTGTTTAGATGCTCCAATGTGAAGAAGAGCCGACAAAACTCATCCATTCTCGAAGGCATTTATTTCGGAAGCAGGTCATGTAACAACAATTCCTCTACAAGATCAAAGAACTGTCACAGCCGATTGGTATTTGAATTGAAGTTTGCGAAAATCAAGAACGAACTGCATGGTGAAAGGTTCCAGTCGTGAAAAGAAGCCGTCGATGCCTTCAAAAACGCAATTTTGACTGTATCAACAAACGAGTGGAATAACTGCCTCCTGAGTTAATTTGAGTGTACGCAAAAATGCATTAATTTTCGTACAGAAAACTTCGAAAAGTCTTTCAAAGCTATCTGCGGTTTTATTCCAACTTCATATGCAAAACTTGAAAAACAACCTGCATATCTGACCATCTATTCAGCACGGCGTATGTTGCTCTTTAAAACAAATGTTCAAACTTACATCATGCTGTAGACTTTTTGTCAACCCTATCCACTTTTTGTTACGCAACTGTACCTGTGAATAAGGTAAGTATATTATTTATAAATGAATACGTAGGCTTTCACGGCCAGAGCCAGTAATAAACGAACTACTTCCAGAATTGGACGTGTCATGATGATATATATATATATATAGAAATGAAGTAAGAGTAAGAGGAGAAAGAAATAAAAAGAAGAAAAATGAGGAGGGGGGGGGGGATGAAAAAGAAATTAAGAGAAGGAAAGAGAGACAGAAAAAAGAGGGCAAAGAAACAAAGAAAAAGAAGGAGAAGAAAAGAGAAAGGTGGTGTTAAGGACTTAACATTGCTTTTGCGTTTCTGAGAAAATGTATTTTATTTTATTGTTGGGTTAGCATTAGTATTTTCATTTAGCATATTGCTTTATTTTCACTTCTTATCATTTATTTATAAAATATATAGAATTTTTTTAATATATTTTTTTAAATGTATTAAAAAAATTCGGCAGGCTACAGTGGCACTGTTCTTCAAACCAGGAGAGTGTAATAGGTGGGATCTCCACGTTTTGTTTTCGTTTACATTATTTATAAAACATAAGACATGTGATACAAATAACCGATGCAGCGGTAAGGTCGCTCATTTGTGCGCATACTCGCCTGGATGCGATCCTGGCACGCGGGAAAAACATCCCAACTGTACCACAACAAGCAAACCACCGCAATAGCTGTTTTGTTTAAACTTCCTTACACCAGTCACAAAATTTTGATAATAAACAAATTTTTGCTCGGCAAACATTGCACCCACCATTTCGGATAACTTAAGCAAGTCGAGATCTCAAAACATGAATCATTAGCTTTTTCGAAATGTCCGCAGTATTCGCTTTAGTCCGATGATCTCGAACTTTATCACCTCATCTTTCAAATTGTTTTTGCCCCGTTTTAGGATACTTGTAGACAAAGCAATTCACATCAAAAGATTACGAGTAGAAAGGAAGGAAACAAAAGAATTTTTCGCTTTCAATTTAATCCACAATCTTACACAGATTGCTAATTATTAATTTCCATCATCTAGAGGCGTTTATTTTGATTAAGAACTCGCGAAATCCTCGCTACGAAAACGCTCCTTTGGGACGTTGCACTTATAATTAGTCAAAAAAGAGAAGCGCCCGGATAGAATCAATTTCGTCTAATCCGGCAATCGCTGCAGATAATCCGCGGCCGGAAGTTCTCCGACCGAATTCTCATTTCCTAAGAGAATACCTCCGTCGTCTCTCCGTTCCGTTTCTTTTTCGGCGAGCTATAAGCAAGTGCTCCGCGCCAATCTCCATGTTATCATAACGATACTCCCACTATTTGATCTTCATTTTCCTTTCTACTTTTACGCGCGCCGGCCCTTTTATTTGCATAATTCAACCGGATTAAATGTAACCGTCGGAACCACTTACTTATATCTGCGGCTAATACCTTCTTTCTTTTCAACCCCCGTGCGGAGCTCTACGGTGTATTAGCGAGATCATAAAAGAGAATTATGGAAACAACAGAAGCTTTCTTCTATACGTTTTTATGATTAATAGACAAAGTGTAATGTTGACATAATAAATTAACACCGAAAACGTTTATTTTGAACGGAACTAGAAGATTAAATGAAAAATTAAAACACCGCAAGTTACGGAAATATTACAAATACAACTTGGAAAGTTATAAGAGGTTTTTGATTAACTTTGTAATAGATTACGCACAAATCCTACCCCACTATTTGTTAATCATAAAACTTCCTCGCGTATAAATAGAAGTTGAATTTAATAAAAACAAGCTCCGACCCAGTTTAAATTCTTTTCCAACAAGAGCGTTAGAGCAAATGTCCAATTAAAAGTAGATTTATTAAGATTAAATGAGCTTACAATTAAGAAAAGTTAGAATCTTAACTGCGAAATAAATTTTGTAGTAGAAACACAAGTTTAATTATATTTACTACGGACGATTTAGAAATTTTCTGCACTTGTTAACTGCACAAACCTTCGTGGGAAATATGATACATCAATTACCTGCACGGCGTTTCAAAAATAAATGGAACGCCTAAGATTCATGGAGCATCAAGAGCAGAAAACTTAAATTTGGTGCCATTTTTGCTATTATGGTTTGATAGACTATTATGACAGGTTATTGGTAGATTCTACTATTCTTAAAAATGAACCGCCACCTGAAGCAATAGCAGGTTAAGAAGAAGAGTATGTAGCAGAAGAAGTTGTGCCTTTAGAATACAAAACCAATGCTGTTACGTATGAGAAAAGTGGAAAGAAAAGACAAATTGCGTTAAATACTATTTAGCAAAAGTTTCATCTATGCGGCAATTGTACATACATGTAATTGGTGACGTTCTCGCTTGTATTATTATAGTTTTTATTTATTCTCTGTTTCAGGATGCTTTATTGATTCAGGTGCAATCATTCATGATTTGGACGCCCAGCAATGAGCGGTATACGCTAACACAGACATATATAAGTTTAGATACCATAATTGTAAAGCATATGATACAGACTCTAACAATTGAAGGAATTTTCATAATAGTGAAAAAGCTCATAGAGGGCAGGTCAAGATAGACAATACAATTAATGCCAATCAGTGGTTTTAATTAAGGGACAAAAACTGTTACAGCAGTTGTGCAGTCTACATCCGCAACTATGTGGCGTTACATCATACATCCAGCAGTATTAGCTTCAGAAAACTGCTCTCAACTCTATTCATTGTCCTCTAATATACGTTAATTTCGGTGCGCGGGCATCATAGTCTTTATTTCGACCGTGGAATATTCATTTAACAACATCTATTTCTGGACAATTAACAAAAGAATCATGTCAACAATGGTTGACCGATGAGTATTTGCTACGAGGGTTGTCTTTTAAGTTTTGTATATAGAGCTGGAATAAAATAGCATTTAGCTTTTAAAGACCTTATTGTTTTTCAAAGCATTCGCTGGAAGCAGTTATTCCACTCGTTTGTTGGTATGGTCAAAATTGCGACAACTGGAACTTTTGACCGCGCAGTCCGTTCCTGATTTTCGGAAAAGTAAAGTTGGGACCTAATCCCGGACTCTACGGAGGATTCGTTCCGTTAAAAATTCAATTGTCTTGTGCTGTATACGAACTTGCATTCCTGGTGGAGGATGATCCGTCGTTCGGAGTTGGTTTTTCTAAGGTCAGCGATGGTATGTGGCAAACAAATGATTGTATGCCAATCTTACTTTCGGGACGAATGTCGCGACCATCTTTTTGGAGACGCTTCGAGAGCGGATGACTTTTGTCGACTTTTCTTCACCTTGGAACATCTAAACAGACGACCGGCGTTTATTTTCTGGCTCGTATGAGTAAATCCGGGATTCATCATCACTGACCTCACAACTCTAAAAAAGTGTACGATGTTATACACTTTTCTCGAGTTTCCAGTGTTGAATCGGTCTAGAGATCTTTTGACACCAATTCATCCTAGCAGCATTCTGTTCTTTGGTGAACAGATGCGATATCCAACGGTAAACTAATTTTTTACACGTAATCCTTCATGCAAAATTTTTTGAATTGAGGTCTTTGAAATCCTAATGATGCCTTAATCTCGCGATATGTCAAATGTCGAACTTCGTTGATGATCTTGCGAGCAGCATCGACGTTTTCCTGAGTAACTGTCGTACATTTGAATTCTCCATAGCAACGAGAAACTATTGACTGATGTGGTGCTTCATTTCCGAAAGCAGAAACAAACTCGGCGAGGCATTCTTTTTGAAATAATTGCCTTGCTGGACAGTTCGTTGTAGCTACAGCACTACACGTATCGCACTGAAACTTTGGATTTAGGTTAATTAAAGATTGAGGTTAAATTTTAGTACTCTGACATTTAATTAGTGGCACCCTCTATGTTTCAGTATGCAAAACTTAAAAGACATCCCTCGCATGTGTAGAAGCTCACAGTGTTTTGTACTTAGACTCTTAGACTCACCATTGTCCTGCTATATTAAAAGACAGTATACCATTCAGCAAACATGAAAATATTAAGGGTACCAAAAAGAACTACATCAATGATTCAATCTCTTAATGGTTTTCGCAGAGGGAAAACTTTGTAACAAAATTATTTTGATGTTGTACTACTGTGTGATTACAATATTGCATTTCACGAACGCAATGACATTACTAAATTATTCAATGAATCTCCTCTTCGTAATCAAGTTTCGGCGCCAAAATATTACGATGTATTTGGTAGAAAAGTGAATGCATTGATCAAAGACCAAATGAATTCAAAACTCGTGTAACTTTTGTTTTCATACAAAATTTTGTGCATCCTCCTCGTTGTTCCATAACGGGTAGTCATGCCATCATTCGATGTACGTGTTGTAACAAATTCCACTGTATTCAACATTTCTTAGATGCACAAATTTTATGTTTAAATATAATAAATGATGATGACACTACTGTTTGGGGACGACCAAGTATTAATAGCCACTCTTTAAAGAGCTGCCTACGAACTTAATTATATCGACAGAAAAAAAAAACTAAAGTAATTGCATTTAATAAAAATGAAACAATCAGAGAAACATTAATAATTAACAATAAGCCAATAGAACAAATAAAAACATTTACTTTCCTTGGATCTACGATATCATACAATCAAGATGATATGAACATACTCACAAAAATAACTAAATTTAAGCGAATAAGTGGTACTATAACTAGAACATCGCAAAACAAAGTAAGGAAGGATACGTCCGTGAAATTTTATAAAACAATGGCAGTTCCACGCGGTATATATGGGAGTGAAAACTGGACCATAACTAAAGCAAATGAAAGAGGAATCCAAACATTAAGGTTTCTAGGAAGAGCAGCAGGATATGCAAGAATGTATAGGAAGAAAAATTCAGACATAAGAAGAGAACAGAAATGTTAAAGAAATAATAAAGGAATACAGATAGAATTGGAGACAACACGTGGAAAGGATGGAAGACTACAGGATACCCAAAAGATTCTGCAACTACGAAGCGAGAAGAAGAAGATCGATAGGACGCTCACGAAAGGGATGGGCAGACCAAAACTAAAGGTCGCAATAGGCTTAGAGCCTCATACATGTAGTAAGAAGAAGTATGTGATAAATTTTATATCAGTAAGTGTCTTAAAGTATAATCAAATAGAAAGGACGACGTCGATATATTGTTGTAAACTCTAATGCAAAATAATTTATAATGCAATTATCAATAAAAATATTGATTCAATCTTAGTGAACAACTTTTTCTCTGCATGTTCAACAAGATCTATTGGAAAATGAAGCAACATTTGTTTTTTATTATGAATAGGAACTGCGTACATATTCAGACTTTAAAGTGAAATCAATGAATTCACAAAATCCTATTTATTTACTTTTAAAATGTATGTACGTCGTTGATATAATCTAAAAAGTTTTATAATTCGTCCAAACCACCAGATCAAACAATTAAAATGTCATCGATGTAACGTTTGCAAAATTTAATATTATTTGAAAAATTATTGTTGGACAGGATGTGTCAGACTCGAACTCGTGCAAAAAAGATCTCAGCTAACAGAGGGGATAAAGTAGATTCCATAGCCATGCCTGTAGGTATGTTATACGTCACGTTACTGAAGTTCCTTCAATTATATATTTTTTTTTGAATACGTAATCGAATTGGAGTCTGAACGATTATACAAACGATAATACTGCTGCAACTTTCTAGTTTCTACAAGTTTAACATTAGAGATTACTTTTTCATAATTTGTATGTAAAAATTTTCATTTTTATACAGATTTTTACAGATTTTGAGACTAATTTTTTGGGGAAAAAAAGAAAGGGACGCTTCTTTAAAATGTATTAAATTTTGACTACCTTGAAATTAGTCAGTAACAACTTTTCTCTACATATTCAACAAAATCTATTCGAAAATGAAGCAGCTTTTGTTACTTATTGTAGATAAAAACTGTGGACATAATCAGAACTTACAGTGAAATCAATGAATTCAGAAGAGCGTATTTATTTATTGTTAAAATGTACATACTGTATACGTAATTAATTGTACTTAACGCGATACCGATACGAATAGAAGGCGTTTTAATACGACCTATAATGTTACATCAGTTTTCACACGAATCTATGTATGTACACTACCGTCCATATTAGTTCGGACACCCACTAAAATGTTGTAAACTTTACTAAAAGATAATACTGCTTTTATATATAAATAACATTTATATTAGGTTCTTTATGAAATTTATTGTGTATTAATTGTACAGGCAAACTTCCAAGAATATCGATTACAGAACGATTGAAAGGCTATCATATTTTATGACCCAATATAGTAATTTTCAGAATAATCATCACCACAAATAGAATTATTTTTGGGAGAATATTGCAGATAAAAAATTAACAATACTCTTGAGGGTGCGTTGGTGTTAAGAGCACATCCTTTTGTGTCAACTTCATTAAAGTTATTAAAATGCCGAGAGGAAAACCGGACAAGTTTAAAAAAGCGGTCTGTAATTGTTGAAAAGAAGATTAACAGCTATAAATCTTCGCGGCCGTATTGCAACAAAAAACTCCTACTTCGACCGGGAAACAGGCAAAAACGGCTACAGTGGGCAGAAACACACAAAAATTGAACAATGGATAATTTGGAAAAGGATGCTATGGACTGATGAGTCAAGGTTTGAGGTGTTCGGATAACTAAGACGCTTTTTTTGTAAGAAGAGCGAAAAGCCAAAGAATGTTGCAGGATTGCGTAGCACCACCTTTCAAGCAAGGGCGAACTTTTGCGCTTGTTTGGGGTTGTTTTCCTACCCCGGTACAGGAGCGAAAAGAGAGTTAGATTTAGAGATGCTACAAGAAAATAGAATACCATCGCGGTATCGTATAATCGGCGAAAATTTTGTATTTGTGCAGGACAAGAACCCCAAAGACTCAGCAGTGATATGCAAAAATTTCTTAAATGAAGAACAATATAATGGTACTTTACAAATAATGACATGGCCGCTGCAAAGCCCTGATCTAAATACCATCTAGCTGGTTTGGGATGAATATTTTACAAGAGGAATGGACTAATATGCCAAATGGAGTCGAAAAACTAGTGGAGCGGATGCTTTAGACTGTGAACGCTGTTCTTCGCGCAAAAGGGAGTTTATTTAATGAACAGAATGTTTAAGAAGTTTTGGTTTATTTTTCCTTAGAATGACTTTTTTTTACATGAAATATGAGTTTAAAGACATTCTCGTTTTTTTTTAAATTTATTGGCGTGTCCGAACTGATATGGACGGTAGTGTAGATCAAAATCCTATCTGTTTATATTTACACAACTTCTCTCAACGTCCGTACATCCATCCATACATCCATATATTTCTATTACATAAACATCGTTTCCATATTATATTATTTTAAGCTGGAATATACACGGTGGAGGAGAGAAGGGGAATAAATTTATCAACGGCACCGGTCGCGTTTTGGTCAGTCCGTAATTACGACGTTATTAATCAACGCATCGTCACTAATTACAGCGAATCAATTGTTATTTGTATTTACGGGAAGCACGTTTACAAAACTAACGTAATTAAATAATAGCCGAGAATTAACGGTCGCACGCGGGACCGAGCGGGACGAAGGCGGCGGGTTAAGCGGGGAACGAACGACCGACATACGACGAGTTGGCCGTGCCGATACCTGGGGACAGGAAAGGGTCTAACAGGCGTCCCCCGCCTATTCGTTATTTGCCTCGCGATTTGCGCTAATAGATCAACATTATTATTATTATTACGGATCGTGTAAATTTTCACGCCGATATTTATCATCGATTCAAATACCGTTTCGCAAGTTATTTATTCGGTAGCTCTAATCAGGTACGGTAATGAACATACCGGGTGTATTTCGAATTGGGAACGCAAATAGAATAGTTGTCGGCACAAATGCAATTATTGTACATATGTTTAATATTCACACAGACGATGAAAAAGAAATTTAATATTTGTACAATCCGTTCGTTTTACGTAAACGAGAAGAATGAATGTGCAGTAGATAATATTTCTCGCGTTGGTAGAATTACACTACCGCTCATAATAGAATGGACACTAAATTTTAATGAAATATTTTAAAGAGAATTACTTTTATTCATATAATAATTCTATAAGCATATACACAATGTACTAATTAAAGAACTAAGTTGATAAATAACGAAACTGGAATATTACTTATATTAATTAACAATACCAGGTATAGATATTTTAAGTCATATATGTACGTGCAGCAATTTTATGAAAAACCTGAATTCTAAGAATTGACTGACTTCCTGCAGAAATTGTATTTACCCCATAAAGTATACATAAATATTATTAACAGTGAGTTTAGTTTATCATTAAATAATACTAAATAATTTAATTCCTTTCGCTACATCAAGAAGTTATATTCTGTACGGAATATTTCCGGGCGACTTAATGTAAAAAAATCTACAGTACATTTAACTATTCGCCACTTCAAACAAACTGATACACTTGCAAGCAAAAATCGCCCAGTAACATCCAGCGACGATGATGAACGCATAAAATTGCTTAGTCAGAGAAATAGACGATTAACAGCCCCTGAAATTACGGCTATACATACGTAGAAATATATCCAATAGTATCTCAGATCTCTATACAATTTTTCCTATAAATCATCCGCATAATTAGCTTCAGATTTAATAAACTGGATTTCATTATCGTAATTTGATAGAATCTACGAAGCCCAGAATGTTCAAGTATGCCTTTGTTAGCGATTAAAAGCGCTCAAAAAGTTTATGATTCGAAGCTCACACGAACCTAAATTTTGCTAATCCAAAAATTACAGCAAGAGCCTCTTTTTCAATTTAAGAATATTTTTTCTTTGCGATTAATAAAGTTCTAGATGCATAGCCTAAGAGCTTTTCCTCATCATTTGGATAAATATGACTAAGTATATACAACTTTCACGAAAAATTGGGTATGGCAAAGTAATTGATGCAAAACGGAACTGCGTGATAACTTCAAAGCAATGTTTGGACAACTCTATGTGCAATAAGGGTGAGTTTCCATGGCG
This sequence comes from Trypoxylus dichotomus, assembly GCA_023509865.1. Lineage (NCBI taxonomy): Eukaryota > Metazoa > Arthropoda > Insecta > Coleoptera > Scarabaeidae > Trypoxylus > Trypoxylus dichotomus. Next base: position 9,355,324 of record CM042074.1, on the reverse strand, counting down.
CTATGTAGCACGTGGGCTGAAAAGTCCCGGGCCTAACACATAGATGACGCTAGTTTTATTGCAGTCATCTTTCTCTCAGTTAGTACTAACCTTCAAAAGACAGCTGTTAAAATGTCATGATATTGTATTCATTAGTTTGTGAGTTATTGTGGTAAGAGTCACGCTACTTTTGTTATTTTCAAAACAATGGATCAAAAGCAATTTCGTGTTTTAATTTTACACTGCTTCTTAATGGAAAAAAATACCGTTCAAGCGAAGCAATGGCTTGAAAAGTATTATGGGGACTCCGCTCCATCACAAACAACAATAAAACGTTGGTTTGCTGACTTCAAACGTGGTCGTAGAGACACCGATGATGCAGAACGCAGTGGACGTCCAAATGAGGCCGTAACACCAGAAACCATCAAAAAAATCCTCAAAATCGTTTTGAATGATCGAAAAGTGAAGTTGCGTGAGTTAGCTGACATCGTAAAGATATCAAAAGAACGTATTGGCTTTATATTGCGTGAGCATTTGACTATGAGATAGCTCTGTTCAAAGTGGGTGGCGCATTTGCTCATAGTTGACCAAAAACAAGAACGTGTTGTTGATTCTGAGCAGCGTTTGGCCACGTTTAAACGTAACAAACCGGAATTTTTGCGTCGATATGTGACAATGGATGAAACATGGATCCATCACTTCTATCCGGAATCAAAACGATCGTCATCTGAGTGGACAGTAACTGGTGAACCTCGTCCAAAGCGCCCGAAAGCATAACAATCGGCTGGAAAGGTTATGGCCTCGGTATTTTGGGATGTGCGTGGTGTAATATTCATCGACTATCTTGAGAAAGGAAATACCATCAACAGTGAATATTATATAGCGTTATTGGAGCGTTTGAAGGCCGAAATTGCAAAGAAACGACCGCATATGGCAAAGAAAAAAATGTTGTTTCATCAAGACAACGCACCGTGTCACAAGTCAATCAGAACAATGGCAAAACTACATGAATTGAACTTCGAATTGCTCCCACATCCACCAGATTTGGCTCCCAGCGACTACTGGCTGTTCGCAGACCTCAAAGAAATGCTCGCCGGTAAGAAATTTCGCACGAATGAAGAGGTTATCGCTGAAACTGAGGCCTATTTTGAGGCAAACGATAAATCGTTCTACAAAAGTGGTATTGAAATGTTAGAGCGGCGCTGGAATGATTGCGTTGCTCTTGATGGAGATTACGTTGATGTGTAAAGCTAATTTTGAACCAGAAAAACCGTGTTTTCTTTGTTAGGCCGGGGACTTTTCAGCTCATGTGTTAACTGTAGATGAGTCGTGGATACATCGCTACACGCCAAAAACCAAAAGTCGGTCGGTAAAGTGGGCTTTTCCCGGTGAAAGTGTCAATCAAAGAAAACCAGGGAGATTTCATCAGCCAAACAAGTTATTCTAACGACTTGAATTCGTAAAGTATAACCTTAATTGATTATTTCGAGAAGGTAAAGACATGGGAGAATACTGTGCTGATTTATTGGACCAATTCGACATTGAACTAAAGAGAAAGGGCTTCACCTAGCAAGGAATAGATTGTTTACCATTATGATGACTTCCCGGCCCACTCATTGGCAATTTCGAAAGCAAAATTAGTAAAATTACGAATTGATGTCACATCCACTATATTCGCCAAATTTGGCCCTCTGTGACTTCTTTCATTTCTTCAAACTTCAAAAAAGGTCGATAAATCCTATTATTTCGATGGCTTAAAAAGGTTGGAGCGTCGCTGAACTAAGTGTAAAGAGTAACAATGAGATTATGTCGCTGAAAAAATGTACTAAATGCAAAATAATTACGTTACCTTCACACCTTACACAGGTATTCACCATACCATTCTCGTATAATGTGTTTTATCGTTAGTTTTCCTTCAGCACGACAAGGATCCCCACCTTTTTGAAAGTTCTGCAAAAACATTTTACAACAGAAAGAAGAGGGAACCTAAAATATGAGAAATGTGGTCTAGCCACTTCACTCCTATACAGATACTGTCAAGGGAGTCCAAGTTGAGCAAAACATTAATGGGAGTGCTTTTATTCCAAGTGTATTAAGATTAACGCAGAAACTTTAAATATACTAGTAGAGCAAAATATAATACCGTTAATACAATTTTCTGGAAGCGGTTTTAAAATCACGACCGGCAATTATACGAGGATTGTCTTTTAAGTTTCGCATATAGAGCTGGATGAAAACAGTAGATGGCTTTTAAAGATTTCTTTCTTTTCGGCGTATTCTCCACGAAGATTAATACTGTTTTGCGTGCGCTCGTACCAACTCAGGAAGCACAAGCGTGGTTTTTGAAGGCATCAACTGCTCCATCTGACGACTGGAACCTTTACCCACGCAGTTCGTTCTTAATTTTCAGAAAGGTAAAGAAATCAATTTAGGCCCGGACTGTACAAAGGAAGGTCTAACAATTCGACGTTTTGTTACGTTAAAAATTCAATTGCCTTGCGTGCTGTGGACATGAATTGTCTTGGTGGACGATGATTCATCATTCGGGGTTGGTTTTTTGAAGCTCAGCGATAATTTGCGGCAAGCAAACGGTTGTATACCAATCAGCAGTACCAATTCCTCGATTTTGTAGAGGAGTTGTTGCTACATGACCTGGTTCCGAGACAAATGCTGCGGCCATCTTTTTGGAGAGACTTCGAGAACGGATGACTTTTGTCAGCTTTTCTTCATCCTGGAACACTCAACCAGACGACTAGCGTTTATTTTCTGGCTCGTATGGGCACAAAGATTCATCACCACTGACTATATTGCACGCGTTCTTAGAGTTTCCGGCGCTGGAGGGGTATCCAAAGGAACATTTTTTACGCACAACTCTTCATGCAAAATTTTTTGAATTGACGTCTTTCAAATCTCCAATGATGCCTCAATCTCATGATATGCCACATGTCGATCTTCGTTGAGGATCTTACGCACAGCATCGACATTTTCCTAAGTGACTGCCGTTTTTGACGCACCTGCTCTTCGATTATCCGTACACGTTTGATTTCTTCAGACTAACGAAGAAACGCGGTTTAATTCAATTTTGAAACTAACTTTGGCAATTACAATACTGAACGTATCACACCAAAAATTTTGAATTTAGGTTACCTAAAGATTGAGGTTAATTTTTGGTACTGACATTTGATTGGTGGCGCCCTCTATGTCCCAGTATGCAAAGTATTAAAAGACATTCCTCGTAAACTGAAGTCACACTAAATGTATAAAGCTGGCAACTTTGATATCTTGAGATGAAGAGATCTTGTTTTACAATGGAACTGTTCTAGATTTGTGTTGTATACTCAGCACTATTTTACACTAAATATTTCACCCGTTCATTACCACAAATATTATATGAAAGGATTCTTTTACTACGAATACACAAATATGTCGTGTATCAATTAGTCATATCACGAACGCTTAAGTAAATGCAAATTAAAATTTCCCCTCATTAAACTTCCACTGACAATAAAGTTCGATGAAACCTTTTTCAAATCGAATATAGGGAAATTTGACGCGGAAACGTATTTGTGCATGATTCCCGTCCTAAATTTCCATTAAATATGCAGGAGATGAATCTCAAACAAAGCCATTGAATAATGTAATAAAAATTACACCATACACACATTAAAAAGTTTCGTCAAACTTTTGTAACGTACATATTATGTACTGCTTGTTTTTTATCTCTCTATTCCCGAAGTGAATTGAATAGACGATAACGTTTGCATGTAGATACGTTGCGTGCAATGTCGTTTTAATTCAATTCGAGAAGTTTGAAGCGAATTATCTTTAATAATTATCAAGCGATAGAAAAAACATAAAATGTAAACCGTTTCCTTTTAATTTAAGTCAACAAAACGACTAACAATACAAAACAACCTAGCGAATCCGTTCTACCACCCCCGAAAAAAAAAGAACTCGAAACTTTTTCCGGGAGACATGAAAGGCGCTAATTAAAATGGTCTTTGAATTTTTAAACGAACTGTAGATACGCAGTCCGTTTCGCGGGGTTGGTTTTCGCGTTACTCTTGTTTTAGGCAAAATTACAACGTCAGCATTGTCTCTTCAACGCCATATTTGCAATTTAAATTATTTTTTAGGAGAGCCATTTGCATTTTAGATTTTCGGTCGTCCTTTTGAAATTTCAAAATATGTATTTATTATCGGCGAAAACATCTCGGAAGCGCAGCGGGAATGAAAACAAAACAACGACGGGATCGGGTTGTAGGTACCTGTTACTGAATAAAGGTCGATATGGATCGTAATTTCATGGAAATTCATGGAACGTGGAAAGTACTTCAGGGAGTTAGTCCGGGTAGTTAAATTATTTATACGTATTTTTGCGAATACTGTTCGGGATCAGATTTACATCTTCTTCGTGAAGAATGATGTCGCTATCCGAATCGTTTTAAGTGTTGGATAAGAATTAGTATGGGCTTTTTGGAGGTAATATTAAACAAGTTTTGAACACCTTTAACTAATTCACACGTTCAGAAAATTGCTATAGATATCATTAGAAAACGAGAGCTTTTTTGAATATTAAACCTCGCTAAAATTGTGAAAACTATAGAGCTTTTGGTTGCTTTTCTGAAACTGAACAACGTGAAAGACGTGAAGATCGCAGAATATAAAAGATTCACAAAATGGTGCATGTCTCAAAATTATTTTCAAATAAGCGAAAAATGTTTCGAACAGGTGGAAGCCACAGCTATAGGAGAATCCGTTATTTCCGAATTTGGCTAAGGTATGTACCATAGATGACATTTTCGACGAAAGAACTAAAATACATCAAAGTTGTAGGCAAGTGCAATGGTATTTTGCGAAAAGTCCAATATATGGTGTTGTGCGTGAATGATGTAGGAAGTTAAAAGAAGGCCGAGCCCATGTTCACGACGAAGGGGGACAAGGACGTAAATCTGTCACATCAGAAGACATTGTTCAACGAGTTGACAGAATTGTTCGAGAAAAACGGAGGTATCATCAGTAAGTTGAGTATCAACTGGATACAGAATTATAACGGAACACACAGTTTGCCAAATGGGATCAGCGCTGACGTTACTTAGCCGTTATGAGGTGGAAGGTGAAGACTTTTTGAAATCCATTGTGACTGGAAATGCGACCTAGATTCACTACTGCACCCTCAAAACTATCGCAACAATGGGTGCACTCAAACTTGGCAAAGAAACCGAAACAGTTCAAACAAACATTCAACAACAGGAACGTTATGGCTACAGTGTTTTTGGAACCAAACGTGTGTATTGCCTGTTGAATTTATGGAGCCGGAGATTACGTTCAATGCAATTGTTTATCAGACTTTACAGCAACTGCGGAGAGTCATTCAAAGCAAAAGAAGAGGCGCGCTGACTTCTGGAGCTCTTCTCATTCATGACAATGCCCGCCCTCACACTGCTGCTGTAACCCAACGACTTCTTGAACAATTCACATGGGAAGTTTATAAACAACCGGCGTATAGCCAAGACTTAGTGCCAAGCGACTTTCATTTCTTTCGTGAACTGAAAAAGTGGCTAAAAGGGTAGCGCTTCCAGAGTATAGAGGAACTTCAAAACAACGTCATGGACCATCTCAAATAACTGGCGGCAACATTCTATGCGAAGGGTATGGAAGGCTTGTCCATAAATATGATGAATACGTCAATCTTTACGGTGATTACCTAGAAAAGTAACCATGTGTGTACATAGTTTTTGGTAATAAATTCCTTTTGTTATTTACACTTGTCTTATTTTTATGAGCTATCCAAAACAGCCCTCGTGAACAACACATCAGAAATTCAAAAAATCTTGACAGCAACAGACACTGGTAATAAGAAATTCATAACACTACTTTTCCACTCATTAGTAAAAGGGCAATCCCAAAGATAAACCGGACATGATGAAAAGGTTCAGAATTTACCAAAATTTACGTATCAGGCATTATCGTTTCGATAAACCAAAACTGTCTAGCGTGGCAGAGCATATGGTAGAAACCGGACATAATATTGAACTAAAAATCCTTAAGCTATTGAACAAAGCAGGTTCTTCTAGGGAAAAAGAACAAAATCTTGCTCAATAGAGAATTACCCCCAATTATGTGACAGAATTTAGGTTTAAGCTAGACTTAGGCACGTTTTCATTTTTAGTTTTGCTTTACTGTAAGGCTGTATGGAAGATCAAAAGCAGTTTTACTGTGTTTTGGTTTCCTCTGCAAGAACTACGTTTTAGTTTCTAACCACTTTTGTTGCAGAAGAAAAAACGCTACTATTGTTATTATTAGTGTTATATGTATCAACATACGTCGTAAATATATAAATAAAAGAAAAAAAATAGTCTATTTGTACCATATATTTAGGTAATTTAAATCTTTGTTTTACAGTAATTACTAATGTAAGTTGGCAAGAGTCGTTTGAGGAGTGGACAACGACGTATCAAATGGAGCCTGATTGAATGCTTCCGTTGTACTTGTACGAGAGCTGATGGTAGGATCATTAACTTTAATTTCAATATTGTCGCTAATCTGTAATACAGAATGTTTGTTTTGAAGGTTATTTGATTATCTGATTGAATTATTTGGACTTCAAAACTTTTGTTTAGTTAAGTGTACTAAGTTACCATGAAGTTTTTTTTTTCTAATTTATAGAACTTTGTTTAATTGCGATATCTTTTCTATAGACCATATGTCTTGCAGTTTAATACTGAATTATTTAACTTCCAAGTTTACCCAACGTAGATTGTTATTAAGCCTCGGCAAAGAGGGGCAAGTTTCAGTGCCCCGCGGAAAACAACGTGGAGGGGTGAAGCACGCGGCACGGAGAATCGAGTACCCGTATCAAAGCATGCTTGTTCAGTATTATTCGACTGGTCGTTGTGAGTGCTTGTCAATACACACATACTTAGAAAATATCGCTTTTAGGAACGTTTCGGAAACGGCATATTTCGAATAAACTAGAAAACGTAGTAGGGAGTATACCGGAGTTAGAATACGATGGCGATAGAATTAAATGTGTAAATGTGCCAGCAGAAGTGTAAAGGCTACCTAGGAAGTATAAAACACTGTTCTACAATCCGTGGCAAACGATACAGCGAACAATTAATATTTCATATAGGTGTTTGCTTTATTCTAGGCAATGTACCGTTCACTTTACTAGACCAACAAGCATTTATCTCCTTCTAGAAGCAAGCATTCGGATTATTACATTACCAAGTGACTATGTTGAAAGGATTTAAGCAGAATTGAAATATATAAAATTGTTATTATTATGCGTGGACAAAACAATCGACAAAAACATTCTGCAGTGAATGTGATGGTACGTACAATGGAAGAGTTTGAACCGATATCTCCTACCTTTCTTGTTTCCAAAAGAGTTGCAAAATGCACTAGCGCAGAAATTTTAAATGTTAAATGTTGAGGGCATCGAAAAAAATTTTCAACAACCCAACTTTTGTTAGTGAGTGACGGTGCCGCTAACATTGAATACTCTATTTTAATATTAATCAGAAAGGAAACTGTAATTGACAGGGCAAACAAAGATCTTAAGGAAAGACTAAAAAAAACGAGAGTGCGTCCAAGTACTTTCTCTTCAAGAGCAAATAAGTTAAGAGAAAATTAATGAAACGTGAATGCAATTAAAGGTAGATATAATAAAGGTGGTTGATTGAGAAAGTTGATACCAAAATCCTATCACATTACGTTGAATCAAGTTATCCGAAATTCCTTCTATTGCTTAATTATATTGTAATTACCACATTCTACGCCAAAACTCGATCAGTTAACATATAATAATAATTTAATTTAAATGAGTGACATCCTGTTCTGATGAATATAAATTAAATTATTTACATATAGACGCTGAGAGTGTTACTCAGCAGAAACCAGTTCGCCTTGTCCGATTTAAATTCCAAATTGGTTGTCAAAAGTTGGCCGACACGTCGGGCGACCCACCTTTGAAACACAAAAAGTTCAAGAAACATTAATACGTGTTCCAATTTCGCGATGTTTTAACGAAGAAAGTCGCATAAATGAAGGAAGATATTCCTAGAAAATAGAAATTTTGCACGTTCTTGGTGGGATCGAAAGGGAAAGTGCAGCAGTGACGTAGTCCAACTTCTCCTTCGACTTTTTCTAAATAATATTTGCGTTTGGTTTTCTTCAATAATCATGTACTAATTTGTGCAGATTTCCATGAGTCCTTTTTTGTTGTAGCTTGCACGTATGTACACTACCGCTCATAAGTTTAAGATTACATGAAGGAATCTATATTAGAGCTGAATTAAAAAGAAACTAACAGTTTTAATGAGGTAGGAACATGTGTATTTGTGAGAAAAATCAGTTTAGGAGAACTTTTATGTTCATTCCACGTTAATTTTATTTGCTTAAAATGAAGGCACTCACATAAATGAACTTTAAACTCCGCTAACGTACATTCTATTTTGTCTAATTCATTCTCTGTCAGAATGAAGTCTAGTGACTGTGGCAACTGGATCATACTTTCGATGACCCCCTCTTCATCTTTCTGTTGCAAAAAAATTTTGCGGTGCTTATAAGAGTATTAAGGATCGTTAACGCGCTAAAAAATAAATTGACCCCTGACAAATGCCAAACTACTGTTGTTACAGAAAATTATTCCTTTATATTGTTGCTTTCTCAATATTTCTTGAATTCTTACCGAATTTTCCCACCGATACGAAGTTAGTAATAGATTTTATTAATGGGAAATCAATCTACTACGTTTAACTCGTGATTTTTGAATGCTGGGTTATTGTTGATGATCGAAGGAAGTTGTTGGGAAAATCATAAAAATACTTACATTTTCAAACATTTCTGATAAATGCCTTTTGATGTTTGCAATAGTCCAGTGTACAAAAATCGTGAACGAAAGGTGGACAATAATGCAGAAATAAATACTTTTGTATCCATTGCGCTGGTGAATGACATACCCAACTTTAATTCTCTATAAAAATGTTTACAAAAATATTTGCATTTTAAAACTTCTCTTGCGGGATCCTTTTGGAATTTGCAATAAAATAGTAAAACGTAAAAATTGATAAAAGATAACCAACACTGTAGAAATAAATTATTCTTCATCTACTGGATTAACAAATGGAATACCCAACTTTAGTTGTTTATAAAGATTGTTACAAAAATATTTATATTTTAAAGCTTTTCTGGCAGATTTCCTTCTACGTTTATAACAGTTCAATGTGCAGAAGTCGCAGGTGCAGGATGGAAAGATCATTGTGGCAGCGAATATTCAACTTTAATTGTTTATAAAAATTGCTACAGCAATATATATATACTTTTCTGGCAGGTTATCTTTGACATTTGCAATAGCTCAGTGTGCAAAGATCGCAAATAAAATGTGGCGAATCCTACAGATATAAATTACACTTTATTTATTGGATTAGCGAATAGGATACCTAACACATGGGCTGAAAAGTCCCGGGCCTAACACATAGATGACGCTAGTTTTATTGCAGTCACCTTTCTCTCAGTTAGTACTAACCTTCAAAAGACAGCTGCTAATATTTCATGATATTCTATTCATTAGTTTGTGAGTTATTGTGTTGAGTCACGCCACTTTTGTTATTTTCAAAACAATGGATCAAAAACAACTTCGTGTTTTCATTTTACACTGCTTCTTGATGGGAAAAAATAGCGTTTAAGCGAAGCAATGGCTTGAAAAGTGTTATGAGGACTCCGCTCCATCAGAAACAACAATAAAACGTTGGTTTGCTGACTTCAAATGTGGTCGTAGAGACACCGATGATGCAGAACGCAGTGGACGTCCACCAAATGAGACGGTAACACCAGAAAACATCAAAAAAATCCACAAAATCGTTTTGAATGATCTAAAAGTGAAGCTGCGTGAGTTACCTGACATCGTAAAGATATCAAAAGAACGTATTGGATTTATATTGCATGAGCATTTGACTTTGAGAAAGCTCTGTTCAAAGTGGGTGCCGCGTTTGCTCACTGTTGACCAAAAACAAGAACGTGTTGATGATTCTGAGCAGTGTTTGGCCATGTTTAAACGTAACAAACCCGAATTTTTGCGTCGATATGTGACAGTGGATGAAACATGGATTCATCACTTCACTCCGGAATCAAAACGATCGTCATCTGAATGGACAGCAACTGGTGAACCTCGTCCAAAGCGCCCGAAAGCACAACAATCGGCAGGAAAGGTTATGGCCTCGGTATTTTGAGATGTGCGTGGTGTAATATTCATCGACTATCTTGAGAAAGGAAATACCATCAACCGTGAATATTATATAGCGTTATTGGAGCGTTTGAAGGCCGAAATTGCAAAGAAACGACCGCATATGGCAAAGAAAAAATTTTGTTTCATCAAGACAACGCACCGTGTCATAAGTCAATCAAAACAATGGCAAAACTACATGAATTGAACTTCGAATTGCTCCCACATCCACCGTATTCGCCAGATTTGGCTCCCAGCGACTACTGACTGTTCGCAGACCTCAGAAAAATGCTCGCCGGTAAGAAATTTCGCACGAATGAAGAGGTTATCGCTGAAACTGAGGCCTATTTTGAAGCAAAAGATAAATCGTTCTACAAAAGTGGTATTGAAATGTTAGAGTGGCGCTGAAATGATTGCGTTGCTCTTGATGAAGATTACGTTGATGAATAAAGATAATTTTGAACCAAAAAAAACGTGTTTTCTTTGTTAGGCCTGGGACTTTTCAGCCCATATGTTAACTTTGCCCATAAAAATTGTTACAAAATTATTCACATTTTAAAACTTTTCTGGTTTCCCTTGAAATCCGCAACAGCCTGATATACAAAAATCCCAAATAAAATATGGTTAAATACTATAAAAATAAGTGATTCTTCATCTCTTAGTTTAGCGAATGAGATATTCAACTTGTACTGTGTGTTGCGTCCAGTTGTTTAAGAAACTGTTACAAGAATATTTATATTTTAAAACTTTTGACACATACAACAGTTCACTGTGTAAAAATTGCAGATGGAAGGTGGCAAACACTGCAGAAATGAATGATTCTTTATCACTGTGACAGCGAATAAAATGCCCAACTTCATTTGTTGATAAAAATTATTACAAACATATTTACATCTTAAAGCTTTCACTGTTCAGAAATCACGAGTTGAATGCACTGAGCTTCACTTTCTGTTGTTAAAATCTATTGCTAATTTGATATTGGTTCATTACTTCATACTATCAACACAAAATTTACACAGTTTGGAATTTTTAGAAGCAACATCTCAATAGATGAAGACATGGATATCATATTTTGGTCATTACTCCTCAGAAATGTTTATTAGAGCAAAACCGATTAGGCGTGACTACAGATTATGGTACTTTGCTTCAAGTGATGGATATTTATATCAACTCTCACCGTATGGTGTCAAAGGAGATAAGATAACTATCAACACAGAATTAGATCCATGCAGGTGGCGACGTTGTTCATTATTTCTTATCTTTTATCGCATAATCGATAATTTTTTTCACTAATTACAAACTACGACTAGATTTAAAAGAAAATGGATGTTATGCTACATAGAAGAAAGAATGTTCTCAACAAACAGTAAAATACCTAGCCAAATAACTACTATGATCACAAAAATTTAATTACATTGAGTCGCTGGAATAACAACCCTGCTGTTACTATTAGTACAAATTTTGAAGATGTTAAACTTATAACAATTGTGCAACGCTATAATCGGAAGTAAAAAAACGGAGTTGAAGTGTCGTAACCGAACGTAATTGCAACTTGCAAAGGTTTTATGTGTAGTGCAGATCTACACGGCAACGGAATTGCAAACTATAAAATTGGAATCGGTGGAAGAATGTGGTGGTTGTCATTACTCATAAACGTAGTAAATAGTATCATTGTAAATATTTGGAAAATACATCGTGTTAGTTACAGTAAAAAGCTTATATCACAACTGGATTTTAGGTCGTATATGGTCCGTAAATTTATGAGCGATAGTGTATATGCATATATGTGTACATATATTTAACTTTCGCCATAAATGACGTGGTTGCATTAACTGCTGAATCCTAAATTCTTAGGATACTGTAAGATTTCTACGGACGTCATTCACTATATTCGTTTGTTCAGGAATAAGAGGCAGTAATAATCCACTCTAAACATCTAAGCCAAGTATGGGCAACCTTTGACATGTTGTGGGCCAAACTTTAGAGTGCAAATACGTTCGCGGGCCGCGTTTAAAAGTAGCTAATAACTTTTAGCGATAAATATCAGACATGAAATAATACGACAATTTTATTATAGTGCAATTTATTAAAATAAGAAAATGAAATAAAAAAAAAAACGTACAACATTATAATTAGATCGTGGAATTTGGAATTTTTAAACATGTCTCGTGTGACCGGATCAAATTTTACAGCGGGCCGGTTGTTGCCCACATATGATTTAAACGAAGTACCGATTGTATTCGTGCAACTTTGGAAACAATAATTATGAATTAACCTTTACTTAATACTAATATAACTTAGAATGAAATATGTACCTAAAATACCAATAGATATTTCATGAAGTACAAAATGTATAATCGTGGTATTTACTGAACAGCTTTCCGTCATAACATTTTGTAGACTGTGCTTGACACAAAAGCACTTGCTAAATCTTCAATATAACACGCTTATACATATAATGTTGGCGTATTGATGAAGCTACCTGGAAAATCATCTGACAAAATTCAAATGAGTCTTGTATAAAGAAACAAGGATTTTGGTGTATAGGTCCTCATATAATTTTAAATTTGTGTTTCTTAAAGTTAGTTTTACTGCCGTGATGCTGCTGATGGTTCTTTTTTTTTGTATTTATGTCGATTCTACAGTCCTTTTCTGGAGTGTGCTGGCGTGATGATGTCCAAATTTGCACGAAACTGGTACCCATTGCTTAATTAAATTATTTGAGATACTGTAAGATTGAAATGAATACGTGGGCTTCCACGGTCAGTGTCAGTAATAAACGAATTACTTCCGGAATTGGACCGTGTCAAGATAAGATATATAGAAATGAAATAAGCGTAAGAGTAAAAGAATAAAAATAAAATAGGAAATAAAAAGAGGGGAGGGGGCGGGGTGAAAAAGAAGAAAAGGCGAAAAGAGTAAGAGAAGAAAAGGGGGAAGGGGGTCAGAAAAAAGGGACTCCCTTCTTTTATCGCCTTTTTTTCTTCCTTCCCTCCCCCTCTTTCCCCCTTTCATTTTTTTTATTTCCTTTTTTCTTTTACTCTCATTTCATTTCTATATATCTCATCATGACACGGTCCAATTCCGGAAGTAGTTCGTTTATTACTGTTAAATTAATCCCATTTCCTTCTTTTTTCCTATATTTTGATATGAATTCATACCGGGTCAACAATGTTTCTTTAAAAATGGTTTGATTTAATTTGAATTATCAATCAAAGAAAACAAATTAAGTCAACGTCGTGTCAGAATGTTAAAATAAAATTACAAACAAGCAACTTTTCTCTTTGTTGTTTTAAAAGAATTTGAAATATGCAGCCAGAGTTATTATTCGAAGAAAATGTCAAACTTGGTGGTTAAAACAGGCTCATGAATATTTCGGAAGAAAACATAAATAGCGACGCAAAAATTTACCAATATTGACTAATAAAAAATGTTCCTGTATGATGCCATTGTCGGAGAACCGGACGTGATATGATACTTTTCGAACCGTTTAGTTTAGCCCAGATGTAGTTCTGTCTTTACTCTCGTGACAAGAAATAGTTCAGTACATGTTTCCTTTAAATTTATTGCATAACCATTCACAGTACGAATTTTACCCTAGCTGACTGTTACGTAAAATTGTGACGTGACCACCTACGTTGAGGTAGCGAGGGGTAATTTTCATATATATATAGAAAACAGAATCTTAAAATTCAAGAATAGAAGTGGAATTACAATTTTAATATTAAATTTTACTTAAACTAAGTTAAATTAGTAAGTGTGTTTCAATTCTTAAAGTAAGACCTATAACAACACCGTCTTCCTTCCAATCCACACGTAAGCATGCAGTGATTCTTCGAAGACGATTCATTTACCAGGGATTCTACGTTAGCTTGCTCGATGAACTAGTTAGTTGTTACTATTGTTTCATCATACGCAATGTTATTACTGTGTAATTATGACTTTTCTGCCAACATTACATGGTCAAACAAATTAATTAAATCTTCTATATGTATATTTTAAAACCGATACCGACACTTTCTGTTTGTAACACTCATAACTGATTCATCCTCGTTATCACTTGTTCGACTCGTTCATTACATAATAAAAAAAGAAAGTCCGTAGTTTCCAGTGCGAACGCAGCAAATTCGATGAGTTGTAGATTAACATTTAGCGAAAGTACGAAGGCAAATGTGGTTCTTTTATGTATGCGTGAGGATCGTCCATGCGAGTCTGGTTGTGTCTTTAGTTTTACTACCAGACGTTGAAATCGCTGGCGCGATTTATAAAAGTGTTGAATGATAATTATTTTACGAATACCCACTTGTATATTATATTTTGACGTTAACAGCTTCTTTATTAATTTAATTCAATGTATTCTGATATTCTGAATACGTGTATCCACCACCAGCCGTAAGGTAAAACCGGGTGAGATCGCGCGACAGAAGTGATGACGCGGGTCACTTATTTCGCTTCTATTGCGAAAGATGGCGTATTTATCTCAGTTTTGTTAGCGTGTCAGCGTTAAGAGTCACGTTTGTCGTGTTGATGTTCAAACTGCATGCGAAGAAGAAACTGATTTTTTTACGATCATTTTGTAGAAATTCGGAACATTTTTTAAGGATTTCTCTATTAGTTCATATAAACAATGATCCTTGCGCCATCTCTCCATCCTAATATTTATATTATTTTAAATACCAACCAACTATAAAAGAAAGAATAACTGTACAACATGGAAAATGGAGAAAAAAGTAGTTATCTGCTGCTTGCGAAGCTATAAGTAACAGATTATGTCTCAGCGAAGTTATCAGATGATTTAATGTTCCTTGCACCACCTTGCGCAGAAGAAAAGAAATCTGTAGTGAAAGGAACTTTAGGACCATCACCCTCAATTAATTTACAAAAAAAAACTTAATGTACTGTTTTACTATAAAAAATGATGGTCAACGAAGACATAGCATCACAGGTTTTCTTATTCAGAATTTAAAAAGAATCTTATTTCTCGATTTAAATTTTTACTACTGACCAAAGAAACTGGCACTCGTATAATTATTACAACCAATTGTATATGCAATATCTACTTCTATTCCTATTCTGTAATGGTTTTAGCTATGCGCCATGAACCATTCTAATTCATACCTTCTACACGTATACTATGAAATTACACAGAGGTACACGCTTCTGGCCGAAGGGTTCATCAGTGCATTTTTAAATAGCACAAACAAAACAGAACCATGGGAGAAAGACACCCACATGTGGTTTGAGAGAGAAGATAAACAGGC
Organism: Trypoxylus dichotomus; assembly: GCA_023509865.1. Taxonomy (NCBI): domain Eukaryota; kingdom Metazoa; phylum Arthropoda; class Insecta; order Coleoptera; family Scarabaeidae; genus Trypoxylus; species Trypoxylus dichotomus. The sequence goes on along the minus strand of CM042074.1, from coordinate 9,339,856 downwards.
ATTCTGCTACACAAGTATTTGAATGTATTTAATTGTAGATTTCTCCATTAAAAGAACTTAAAAAAGCAAATAATTAAAAGGGTTATAAAAGGCTTAATTATTTCGTTTATTAACCAAGTGACAAATTTCTGAAAAAACCACATTCACATCGATCATTATCTCGCAGTTTGATTTTAAATAAGTAGCTATTGCAAGGCCCATGATTACTACGATATCAATATCATACAGTTTTAACGAAGCTCTTAAATAATATGCCCTTAAACCAAGATTTTTTGGCAGGAGTAGGTTGTAAGACTTTAAACGAATCGCCCGTGTCAGTTTGAATGAAAACGAGCTTTAGTGAATATTGGATCAAGTTATTTAGAGATTAATTAATGATTTGAAATTTCAGAGTACTGCTTTATTTCTAACTACCCCTCATAAATTTGGATAATCAAGGGATTTATTTTAGATGACACAGTATTGCTACCCAGTATATCTACAACGTTTCTGCAGTCTAGAGTGATTAACATATTTTGTTGCCGATGTAAAGTTTTTACATACTCCAACTCTACCTCGTATACTGCAATTTAGCTCGGACGTGTATACTGTATTATATTTGTGTTAGGCAAAGCTGTTGTTTGTAACCAACATTATTTAACGTATATATTAATGATATTAGAAATGAATGGAAAAAGAAATGTCCTAAAGGAACACGTTTAGACCAGAATACCTCAAATTCAATCTTATATGCTGACGACTTGGTACTCCTAACAGAAACAGAGAATGATCTACAGAAAGAGATATACACAGTACAAAAAAGAAATGCCAAAACAATGAAATGAAAATATCGCCAAATAAAACCAAAACCGTGGCTTTCCTGGGTAAATATTCAATTAGGACAAAAATAGTCATAAACGATACGGTTCTGGAATAGGTGAAACAATTACGATCGAAACAAAGACAAGAAAAACTGAATAAATTCACATATATCTGTGGGACAATCAGCAGAGCGTTAAAAAACAAAACAAGAAAGGACATAGAAATAAAATTTTACAAAACGATGGCAATGCCAGCCCTATTATACGGTAGTGGAACATGGACAACAACGAAAAAAAAGAAAGCAGGATACAGACACAAAAGATGACATTTTTGAGAAAGGTGAAATGTTGCACAAGATCTGATAGAACAAGAAATGGAGGCGTAAGAACGGAACTAAACATCTTCGACATAAATGACAGAATAGAGGAAAACAAAAATAAGTGGAAGAAACACTTAAAACGCATGACAAGAAGAGTGAGATTTTATAGATATTTAGGAAGAAGTTTAGGCAGGCCAAATAAAAGATGGGTATCGTAACAGAAAAAGTGCCTAAAGCTTGAAGTGAAGAAGAAGATGGTTACACTGACACAATGGAGTTAGGTTTATATATATGGCTTGGGATATTGTAATTGTGGGTCATAAAAAGCGCAACATAAACATTGATTCTTGCAAGAGTGGTTACTCCATTTCTCTGATAATAACTCATCCAGTTAGTAGTTAATAAAGTAAGAAGTTTGAACTTTAATATGTCCATCACTGTACCAACACTATATGTAGGAGATACGAAATTTTTGTATGAGATTTTACACTTACTGCAACTGAAAACAGTCGGCTATATTTTAGTATTTAAAACTTTACTTTTCCTATAAATGTAAAAAAATTATAACACTATATGGATAATCACATCCCACAGAAAGAAAATATCTTACAATTATACTCAATTAATTCTACCCCGTATACTGTTATCAATTGTCAATATTTAATTTGGACAGTCGTATGATAGATTTGAGATATCCATATTTTCGAATCGCGTGTTCTAACCTCTCTCGGAACACATGTTTTTGTTGATAACTCTATATCTCGGCGGATCGCTTCGCGTTGAAGGTTATCGGTAAGTAAGCACAAGCGAAAAACAAACTTTCCCGGTACCAAATACAAAACGAAAAATGAAATCGAATTACTAGTGATATGTAAGTAGACAGTACGTACCTCGAATCGAATTCAGTATTTTCTTTATCCTTCAACATGCCTCTATAATGCATCGTCACCATATCTCCGTTTTGAGATTTTTTCTCACATCCCTCCGGCGCCTTTTCGATCGTCTCCACTTTCAATTTTTCCTCTTCGCATCGGACGCGTGCGAGGACGGCGAACGCCAAAAAGAGAACGACGAGTACGCGGTACGTCATTGTTGAGACGACTAACGACGAGTAACAAGTGTTTGGAACTGACTGAAAAGCGCCAAGAAATTGCCACGATTCCAACCTGCCACGCTGCCGTGCAGCGCGTTGGCTGCCGGTTCGACGGGTGGGAGAGCAACGCGCTTACGCGTCCGTCTTTGTCGCGCGCGCGACGGCGATACGAAAGCCACAGGTCGGACGAGGATTGGCCGCCGGCCCGGACACGTGATAAAACGCGTGAATGTGACAATCCGTTATTTACGCCGATTAATAATAATTATTTTGCGGAGAATGCGCTACGGTTCGCAACGAACGAGCGGTTGATCGTCCGCGTGACGCGTATTATACGCGCGAATTGACAATCGGATAAGTAAACAGTCGGCTGAATGCGTCCGCAATCTCGTCGGTAATTAGATACGCGTCGAATTTGCTGTTGAATTGCGAATGTCCAGGTTTGAATAGGTATTCACGTCGTATTTAATGCAATACCTGAAATTATATACCCAACAGGATCTAGCATATTGTATACGGGATGACGTATTCAGAGATTTGTTCTCTGAGGTTTTACGGTAAAACACTGAATACATCCGGTTCCACAACGACACATGCGCATTACGTTCTGTGAAAAGAGAATTAGCTAATGTCATTCATGTAACATGCGCATGTGTCATAATTGTATTAGAAACGTCGGATTTTGTCTATATCATTTCTCAAATGATAATTAGAGCGCATAGAAACTGTCACATATAGTGTGACCTGAATGGAGAATATGCGAACTAATTTACCAACGTCTTGCCCTTCTCTCCCGATGGTGAACCCTTTGCAATATCCTATTCGGTCTCGCTCTACGTTTCGGTCGCCTTCAGTGTGAAATTTTGATGTTTTGACGTGTTCTTACGACGTCCGTGTTATTTTGTAACAAGTACTCTTTTTAATTTACTAATTATTTAGTACTTAATAATAACGTAACGCATAAATGCGACACTGACAACATAATAGATAAAGCTTAAGACTAAGTGCATAGCTATCTAGTTCTCCTCTTTAGTAAGAAATACAAAGAAAGAGATAACAGTGACAACAGGCATATCAGAAGAACGCATTAGCCATATCCTACACGAAATTTTGAGTATGAAAAAGCTCTCGGCGCGATGAGTACACTGGAGCAAAAATGAAATCGGGTGACCATTCAATGACTTCACTATTTACTCTTCTATACTTTTAACAAACTGCACATTTTGAGGTATATTCTATGTCAGCGTTCATTCATCTTAGACAATAACATATTTTTTAGTTCTCTCTTTTATCTTCCATTCCAAAATATGATTTATGAAGTGTGTCTAAGATTGATATTTAAGCAAATACATACAACAATTCTATAAAAAATCAATTAAGTAATTTCTCTGTCTATTATGAGTATTACGTACACAATCTTGTTTCTCGTTGACATGGACTCCCAGCGTGCCAAAATCAACCCCTGAAGATGCATACAGAATACTTTAGGAAATGTAGATATAGAAAAACAGGATTTAATGGAAAGAATCCTTCTGAAATGTAACCACTGATCAATTTAGACCTGAAATCGATCCAATATAGGCAACCCATTACCACCTCCTGGAATGTTTACAACATACCTTCATTTATCATCTCAAATGTTTTTTTATCGCAAGAAAAGAAAAACGTAAAAGATAAATTCTTTCCAGCGTCGGTTTTTCGTCTTTTTATAAAGTGAACTCTATGGTGTGTCACCGAATAACGTGAGGTTAATTTATTCGCTAAAATACTTCGAATTCAGCGTCACACGGCGCAACGTTGCATTTAAACAGGGCAACTAGGTAGCACAATGCGCCATTGTTGCAAGGACGCGATAATTGGACATTTAACGTTATAAATATTCACCTTATTCAGCTGGGAAATTTTTGTTACCGTTAGTCGCAGAAGTAAATTAGACGGGGGGTCTGTCAGGCGCACCTGCGACGTTGCCTATTGTTCGGCGCGCTACGGCTTCTATAATGCATATTAATACATATATTTTATTTCATATTTAATGAAGTTACTAAGTACACATTGGCTCCTTCGTATTACGGGTTTGAAAGGAAGTTTATTTCCGTTTGAATCTAGATACAGGGTATGTACGAAACAATGTCCAGCATTCATTGAAATGGGTTCAACAACAATGTACTCGCACGAAGACGTTCACGTATCATTGTGGCATTTTGATGATGGTCTTTCTCAAAATAAGCTAGCTGACAATGAACGTCATATACAGCAATTTAATTGCAGCGACATCCGTAAACTCCTTAAAACTTCTAACTACAAAACCAAGTGTTTTGGATGACGACTTAGGTACTTTGTTGTAGAAATGCAAGGTATGTGCCCCGAAGAATACTTCAAGATCGCAGAAAGTGTCATGTATACGAGAACGACTTGAAATGTTTCCGAAATCGGCAAGAGATGGCGCACGAAGGTTGAAGCGGAGTCATTGGTCGGCAAGGGTAACCTTTTTTATGGCAACTGTCAAAATTTCAAACATCTACTGTCAATAGTTGTTTTTTAAGAATGTGTTTTGTGTAGCAATTCAGGCGGTTGCGCAAAAATTGATAAAATAGAATTTCGTACAGTGATAAAACATTTCTGGATGGCTGGGAAAACGACCACGGAAATTCGAAATATTTTGTTAGAGGTTCATGGCGAAAATAGTAATCAGTATGAAATGGTCGACAAGATTCATGATGTTGTGTTGGCGATCGCTGATTGAAGCTGAAAGAGATAACAGAGACAAGAGGCATCTCAGAAGAACGTCTTGGCCATATTATACACGAAATTTTGAGAATTAAAAAGCTTTCGACGCGATGGATACCGCATTTGCTCACACCGGAGCAAAAACGAAATCGGGTGACCGTTTCGAAGGAGTGTGTGGTCAGGATCCAACGCAATCCAACCGTGGATGAGACTTGGATCCTTCACTGCATACCGGAGAGCAAGGAACAGTCGAAGCAGTGGACGGACGGGCGAATCTGCTGCGAAGAAAGCAAAAACCGTTCCATCGACCGGAAAGGTCATGACGGTCACGAGGCAATACTACAGCGATTTATTGACCCGATTAGATGCAGTAATGAAGTAGCAACGGCCTCGTTTGCCAGAGGAAAAAAGTGCTTTTCCACCACGAGAATGCACCGGCTCATTCATCCCACATCGTCGTGTCCAAATTGAATAGGTTGCGCTACGAATTAGTCTCTTATTCTCCATACCGGACCTAGCCCCAGCGACTTTTTCCTATTCCCAAACCTGAGAAAATCACTGGGAAGAAAGAGATTTGCCTCAAATGAGTAGGTCATCCATTGCCGCTACAGATGACTATTTTGCAGACCTCGAAACATCCTACTTTTCCGATGGCTTGAAGGGACTGGAGGACAGTTTAAAAAAGTACATTGATCTTCAAGGGGACTGCATCAAAAAACAACAATAAAAAACCACACAAATACCATGTTTCAGGTCACCCTGTGCGACAAAAGTCAGTATGAGTATATAAAAGGTAATGACTTTTTGATACATGTTATCTTACAACATTTGTTAACCTACAACTTCGGATGATTACGCCCATCACCAATCAGCCACAACTACCAAGATGCTTTACGGGAGAACAGGATCATCCACACGAGTGATAACAGAACAATTTTTTAGGATTTCTGCATACGCTAACGCAGGACAAGATATAGTTATAAGTAACTCATTTATATGTAGTAAGAACAGCAATGGTCCAAGTTAGAGCCTTGAGGCAAACCAGATAACTATCATTACCTATAATAACCTAAACTATAATAGATAAACTATTAGTTACGGTAAAATAGTTAAAGTTATCATTTTTTAAAATTAGAACAGTATGGTTTATAGTAGAGGATTCCAAATAAAGTCCACGCTTATTACTATCCTGTTTACTCTCTACTATTTTTTTCAAATAAAAGCCGCGATCAGAGCGATTACTGGTATCTAAAAATATCTAAAAATTCTAACATTACCCGCGTTGTATATAAGATAGAATCAAACGACTACATTTACAAACAGAAAAAAATCACATAATAATTGGAATCAGTACCCAGCACAATTTTAATATTCGCGGCCTCAAAATACATATTGCGAAGCATAATCTATATCCTTCCGCACAGAGTGTACATATACTCGGGTTAAAATTTTACAATAAGCTCCCGAATGATTGGAAGTCCCTAAGCATGTACAAATTCAAGAAGACAGTTAAAGCATGGCTATTGTCGAAGTGTTCGCTGGACAATTTTTTTGATGATAGCATCGCTTAATGGCGGCATGCACGGATACCACAACCACCTTCGCGATTTAGTGAAATAATTCATTATACTGTGCTTCGCATTTTATTAAAACATATGTTAGTTTCATTATTGTTATTATCTTTATCATGATTTACAACGCGGTATATTTAGGATACATCTTGTTTATAATATAATATAAAATCCGTGAGAAATATCGATATAATCACATCTACCTGACCAAGGTCATCAATAACACATGGGCTGAAAAGTCCCGGGCCTAACAAAGAAAACACGGTTTTTTTGGTTCAAAATTAGCTTTATTCATCAACGTAATCTCCATCAAGAGCAACGCAATCATTCCAGCGCCGCTCTAACATTTCAATACCACTTTTGTAGAACGATTTATCTTTTGCCTCGAAATAGGCCTCAGTTTCAGCGATAACCTCTTCGTTCGTGCGAAATTCCTTACCGGCGAGCATTTTTTTGAGGTCTGCGAACAGCCAGTAGTCGCTGCGAGCCAAATCTGGCGAATACGGTGGATGTGGGAACAATTCTAAGTTCAATCCATGTAGTTTTGCCATTTTTTTGATTGACTTGTGATACGGTGCGTTGTCTTGATGAAACAACATTTTTTTCTTTGCCATATGCGGTCGTTTCTTTGCAATTTCGGCCTTCAAACGCTCCAATAACGCTATATAATATTCACTGGTGATGGTATTTCCCTTCTCAAGATAGTCGATGAATATTACACCACGCACATCCCAAAATACCGAGGCCATAACCTTTCCGGCCGATTGTTGTGCTTTCGGGCGCTTTGGACGAGGTTCACAAATTGCTGTCGACTCAGATGACGATCGTTTTGATTCCGGAGTGAAGTGATGGATCCATGTTTCATCCATTGTCACATATCAACGCAAAAATTCCGGTTTGTTACGTTTAAACATGGCCAAACACTGCTCAGAATCATCAACACGTTCTTGTTTTTGGTCAACAGTGAGCAAACGCGGCACCCACTTTGAACAGAGCTTTCTCATAGTCAAATGCTCATGCAATATAAAGCCAATACGTTCTTTTGATATCTTTACGATGTCAGCTAACTCACGCAACTTCACTTTTCGATCATTCAAAACGATTTTGTGGATTTTTTTGATGTTTTCTGGTGTTACCGCCTCATTTGGACGTCCACTGCGTTCTTCTGCATAATCGGTGTCTCTACGACCACGTTTGAAGTCAGCAAACCAACGTTTTATTGTTGTTTCTGATGGAGCGGAGTCCCTATAACACTTTTCAAGCCATTGCTTCGCTTGAACGGTATTTTTTCCCATCAAGAAGCAGTGTAAAATTAAAACACGAAATTGTTTTTGATCCATTGTTTTGAAAATAACAAAAGTAGCGTGACAGCACAATAACTCACAAACTAATGAATAGAATATCATGAAATTTTAACAGCTGTCTTTTGAAGGATAGTACTAACTGAGAGAAAGGTGACTGCAATAAAACTAGCGTCATCTATGTGTTAGGCCCGGGACTTTTCAGCCCATGTGTTACACTCGCTGATGTATTGGGCTACAGAGGTTGAATTCGTCAGAGTGAATCAAGCCAAAATAAATCCGTGCCCAAGTGGTGAAAGATATTCGTTCACCCTGAAAGAAATTGAACTGCAGAGCACTTGCTCAAAATTAGAAAGCATGAAGATTGGTCGATAATTCTGCAATAGGTTTTATTCTCACTTTTTAAACATAGGGTTTTTTTCAGGCAATTTTCCATTTGATACGGAATGTGTTTGTTCTTAAACTACGATGCATTAATGTTATCAATGATCCTCCTAATACAGAACGATGTTGTATATGTATAGTCTACTATTATGTGGGTGTAACCTGCAGTAAATTTGATACTAACTTTAGACGTAATAGAGTATGAGCGGCCTTCAAAGTAGATGGTACAGTCACCATACTGTTTTACATTTTGACTTCTCCACATCCTTCCTCGATTATCAGCCGATCTTAGATGAAAGGTTTGTGTTTCATCTGTTCAGTGAGAAGCACATCCCTCCATTGTTGACTAATACAAACAAACCATATGCAAACGTGTAAAGTAAAGGCTTGTTCTTGGATATCGAGATTGCAAATGCAGTTCTACGTACTATTTCTAAGCAATATTTAAATTGAAGTACTTTGGGTATGTGCTTCCTTTATGTGTTGGGAACAATAAAGAATCATCAATGACAGTTGTTGCTCCTGTTTCTCCAAACTCTTATTCACCTCATGAAGTTTCCAGCTCCAAGTTCTAATTAACAATATTAATTAACGTTCGCCTTATCTAACAGCATTGTTATTGCGTGACAACTTTTAGTAACGGCCAAGCTCAATGGTAAAGGCTATCATTTATAAGCCTACTGGAGTTTTGTCATAAATAAATAATCAGAAGCAAATTATACTTTTTACTGTTGGTGTCTGATTATGAAGATGATAATTTTGCAATTTACAGCTAACGTGCGGGTTATTTTAGCTTAGATTAAACCCAAGTTACTCGTTTGCAAAATGGAACAAGCAATTAAGAGAATATTTAAAAGCTACATACTTCAGGGTGGTCGACTTTTTTGGCGTTGAGTGTATTTTCATTCGTATTTTATCGTAGTCTTGTTTTCTAAACCTTAAACGCCCCGGTATCCGAAGAATTCCCATACGAGTTTATCACATAATTTCATATCAAGTCTCCGCATCTGTTAAAATTAGCTGCAATCTGTCTTCGTTTAATTCGATAGTTCGCGGCGTAATGCATAGAACTGGGACAGCGAAAGCTATGTCGTTGTATCCCTTGAGCCCTTGTTATACCTCCGTTGTAGTTACAACGTTGATCACATCCACTAGAAATACAATGTAATGCGTCTCGTAATATGGCCCTGTTGCATGCACTCACCGAGCGGATCTCCGACGCAGATTCTCGTTGCAACACGATCGCTGATGTTTATTTCTTTGTACAGTGTAACTATCGTGGTGGTAATAAACAAGATGTTGAATTGTATAGTTTTTCTTTTATAATAATTTTTTAATATTAAATTTAATGAATGCAAAACTGACACCAGCTTTTTATAAAGGACATACATACAAAAGTGTTTCGTAAATAGACGAGTCTTTCATTGCAACAACGAGAAAAGAAAAAATTATCAATGAAAGTTAAATGAAACGATGTAAGTCATCAAAACTCAAAAAAAATCAATTCATTTATTCTCTGTAGTACTATGGTTGCGGAAGTCTTCCTGGAAACGATGCCACTCTGGGGAAAGACTTAAATTCGAAAAATCATGCTGTTTATCAAAATAAAAGCCTACGCAGTTTCTTTTATGGAATATATCATCTGTATAGCAGTGTTGATTTGTCAATATTGAGAACGTCAGTGTTAAGAATTTTTGCGTACCATATATTTTCCAAGACACTCATTAAATGCATATCTTTCACCACTCCAGCACTGATTTATTTCTGGTCGAACCACTTTGACAAATTTGAAATGTATAGCCTAATACGTCAGTGACTACAGTCCCTGTCCAATTTATTAGGGCCACTTGCTACAACAGCGATTTTGTTAAAATATATAATGAAAAACGTATTGTACAAGCATAAGTTTATCCAGAACTGTTTATAGACATCGTCACAACTATATAACTAATGTTTTGTAATGCCTCCTTCGACTTTTATAATTGCTTTTATTCTTTTTGGGATACTGTCTATGCAAGCGTTAATGGTATGTCTAATTGTAGCGTCGTGGTCGTGGTCAGGTGGATGTATTTTACACGGATATTTCTCAAACATTTGACGCCATAAACCTATCTATTCTCATTCACAAACTCGGTAACTTTTGCTTTTCTCCATCTCTATTAACACATGGGCTGAAAAGTCCCGGGCCTAACAAAGAAGACACGGTTTTTTTGGTTCAAAATTAGGTTTATTCATCAACGTAAAATCCATCAAGAGCAATACAATCATTCCAGCGCCGCTCTAACATTTCAATACCACTTTTGTAGAACGATTTATCTTTTGCCTCAAAATAGGCCTCAGTTTCAGCGATAACCTCTTCATTCGTGCGAAATTTCTTACCGGCGAGCATTTTTTTGAGGTCTGCGAACAGCCAGTAGTCGCTGGGACCCAAATCTGGCGAATACGGTGGATATGGGAGCAATTCGAAGTTCAATTCATGTAGTTTTGCCATTGTTTTGATTGACTTGTTACACGGTTCGTTGTTTTGATGAAACAAAATTTTCTTCTTTGCCATATGCGGTCGTTTCTTTGCAATTTCGGCCTTCAAACGCTCCAATAACGCTATATAATATTCACTGTTGATGGTATTTCCTTTTTCAAGATAGTCGATGAATATTACACCACGCACATCCCAAAATACCGAGGCCATAACCTTTCCAGTCGATTGTTGTGCTTTCGGGCGCTTTGGACGAGGTTCACCAGTTGCTGTCCACTCAGATGACGATCGTCTTGATTCCGGAGTGAAGTGATGGATCCATGTTTCATCCGTTATCACATATCGACGCAAAAATTCCGGTTTGTTACGTTTAAACATGGCCAAACACTACTCAGAATCATCAACACGTTCTTGTTTTTGGTCAACAGTGTGCAAACGCGGCACCCATTTTGAACAGAGCTTTCTCATAGTTAAATGCTCGTGCAATATAAAGCCAATACGTTCTTTTGATATCTTTACAATGTCAGCTAACTCACGCAACTTCACTTTTCGATCATTCAAAACGATTTTGTGGATTTGTTTGATGTTTTCTGGTGTTACCGCCTCATTTGGACGTCGACTGCGTTCTGCATCATCGGTGTCTCTACGACCACATTTCAAGTCAGCAAACCAACGTTTTATTGTTGTTTCTAATGGAGCGGAGTCCCCATAACACTTTTCAAGCCATTGCTTCGCTTGAACGATATCTTTTCCCATCAAGAAGCTGTGTAAAATTAAAACACGAAATTGTTTTTGATCCATTGTTTTGAAAATAACAAAAGTAGCGTGACTCTTAGCACAATAACTCGCAAACTAATGAATAGAATACCATGAAATTTTAACAGCTGTCTTTTGAAGGATAGTACTAACTGAGAGAAAGGTGACTGCAATAAAACTAGCGTCATCTATGTGTTAGGCCCGGGACTTTTCAGACCATGTGTTATACATCATCTCCGATACCATATCTTTGTTTTGGTCTTTCTTACATTCTGATCTTCTTTCACTCATGTTGTGTATAGTATCGATGTTTTTGGAATACCAGCCGATATTTGACGACCTCCACGAAATTCTTCACTGACAAAGGCACGACCACGACAAAATTCTACAGACCATATTACAAATAATGGTTCCTTGTTTAAAAAATATAATAGACCATGTATACATTACAGTATGAGACGTTATCTGGATTATTATTGGCAAGCGTAATCAATTGAAGTTGCGTCTTAACAAATGCTGTAAGGTAACATACACTAAAAAATCGTCATCTTTTCTATATTCGTACCGACCTTCTGACACATTGCTATCTACAGTCGATACTTTCTACAATTTTGGAGTGCTCTTCCAAGCACAACTTTCATTCGTTTCGCATATTAATGAATTACGTATACCGGTATCCAAACCCTGGTTTTTTTAATTAGAAGTTGTAAGGAGTTTGTGGAAGCTTTTCGATGTATCCAACACATTCGCAGAATCTGGAACAAATTCAACGAAGATTTTTGAAGTTCGTTGCTTATAAAATATATCTGGTGTTTACGCCGCACGTGGTTCAGATCTTACTTTCATTATAAATTGAACTTCCAGTCGTTATCAGCCAGAAGGGAAAAGCTGAGTGCCAGATTTCTTGGTAAGCTATTGAACAATAATATAGATTGTCCACATCTTACAGCAAAGATTTATTTCAACGTTTCACGATTATTGGCTCGTTCATCTGTACCACTTTATTTACCTATAGCCAGGATTAACGTTTTGATGCGCTGGCCTGTCTATATTGTGTGTCAATCTGGCAATAGGTATATCCAGTTAGAGTTCTGTTCTTGTATGGTGATTGTTTATATTATTGTGTTTATATCTATTTACTTATGTTAGCCTTCCTAAGTTCTTAAGTTGTTTGTAGATTAGTTGTAATTCCCCTTTCGTCCTGTAATTGGGTTCTTTCCTGTTATAAATAAAGTTAAATTATTATTACAAGACGTAAGTAAGGCTACAAGAAATAGATTTATTTATTACTTCTAAAAACATTTATCATCCACATATAACAAAATCTCATTTTATACTACTCTAGTAAAAAAAATATTGCACACAATCACAAGAGAACCACATATATATTCAAACATGAGTGAAAAGAGGTATGAGTATATTATTTTATTCTAATGAAGATATTTCTCAAATAGCTTAAAATATAGTGTCATCGTTATTATCCTTCCTGCTAATGTTAGTGCCGTTGTTACTTGAAATTGCTTCTGATAAATCTACGTATTCCCTAGCCCTCTCTACCTCTTCCGGTGCTACGATTCCCGTGCTTCTTCTATTCGATAATCGGTTTTTGGATCGCCTTTTCCTCTCTGAAGCGCTATCGTTTGTTCTGGAACAAGTAGAAATGGTGAATTAAAATTTGTTGTACTTAAAGATATTTTTTGAACATCTCTTTACAAAAAGTAAAATTCTTTGGCAGTTGTTTAAGCGTTTATAATTCTTTTTTGTACATTTATTATTAAATAAAATTAAAATTGTTTAAATCATCATCTATAACACATGGGCTGAAAAGTCCCGGGCCTAACGCATAGATGACGCTAGTTTTATTGCAGTCACTTTTCTCTTAGTTAGTACTAACCTTCAAAAGACAGCTGTTAAAATTTCATGATATTCTTCATTCTTATTCATTAGTTTGTGAGTTATTGTGCTAAGAGTCACGCTACTTTTGTTATTTTCAAAACAATGGATCAAAAACAATTTCGTGACAATTTTACACTGCTTCTTGACGGGAAAAAATACCGTTCAAGCGAAGCAATGGCTTGAAAAGTGTTATGGGGACTCCGCTCCATCAGAGACAACAATAAAACGTTGGTTTGCTGACTTCAAACGTGGTCGTAGAGACACCGATGATGCAGAACGCAGTGGACGTCCAAATCAGGAGGTAACCCCAGAAAACATAAGAAAACCCACAAAATCGTTTTGAATGATCGAAAAGTGAAGTTGCGTGAGTTAGCTGACATCGTAAAGATATCAAAAGAACGTATTGGCTTTATATTGCATGAGCATTTGACTATGAGAAAGCTCTGTTCAAAGTGGGTGCCGCGTTTGCTCAATGTTGACCAAAAACAAGAACGTGTTGATGATTCTGAGCAGTGTTTGGCCATGTTTAAACGTAACAAACCGGAATTTTTGCGTCGATATGTGACAATGGATGAAACATGGATCCATCACTTCACTCCGGAATCAAAACGATCGTCATCTGAGTGGATAGCAACTGGTGAACCTCGTCCAAAGCGCCCGAAAGCACAACAATCGGCTGGAAAGGTTATGGCCTCGGTAATTTTGGTATTCATCGACTATCTTGAGAAAGGAAATACCATCAACAGTGAATATTATATAGCGTTATTGGAGCGTTTGAACGCCTAAATTGCAAAGAAACGACCGCATATGGCAAAGAAGAAAATTTTGTTTCATCAAGACAGCGCACCGTGTCACAAGTCAATCAGAACAATGGCAAAACTACATGAATTGAACTTCGAATTGCTCCCACATCCACCGTATTCGCCAGATTTGGCTCCCAGCGACTACTGGCTGCTCGCAGGCCTCAAAAAGATGCTCGCCGGTAAGAAATTTCGCACGAATGAAGAGGTTATCGCTGAGACTGAGGCCTATTTTGAGGCAAAAGATAAATCGTTCTACAAATGTGGTATTGAAATGTTAGAGCGGCGCTGGAATGATTGCGTTGCTCTTGATGGCGATTACGTTGATGAATAAAGCTAATTTTGAACCAAAAAGAACCGTGTTTTCTTTGTTAGGCCCGGGACTTTTCAGCCCATGTGTTAGGAATCACTGATTGGAATAAACACTAGCGAAAAACTTAAGGTGCAGTTCAGAATGTTCAAAATTCTAACTTCAGAAAAATGTACCTGTTTCTCATCCTGCATTATAGATTATTACAAGAAACTGTTTGATAGGTTTTCCTTCTTCATATCTCGTAGAAACGGGTTTTAGAGCACTAGGTTCACTTAATTGCAGCCAAATATTGCACAGTTGCTACGGAAGGATCAAATTCATCCTCCCATTAAGTGAGAAAGTATGAGAAACACATTTAATGTTGAAATGAATACATAGGCAACCACGCCCAGAGTCAGTAATAAATGAACTGCTTCCGGAATTGGACCGTGTCATGATGAGATATATAGAAATGAAATATGAGTAAGAGGAAAAAGAAATAAGAAGAAAAAGAGATAAAAAGCATAAAAATAAAAAGGGGAGGGGGCGGTGAAGAGAAGGAATGAGAGACAGAAAAAAGGGGGGGAAGGACAGAAAGAAAAAGAAAGAGAAGAAAAGAGAAAGGTGAAATCTCGACGTTTCGTCTCCGTCGTTCTTCAGGAGAAAAGGAAGGAGAATCAAAGCGATACGGTACCTCGACGTGTAAACCACGCTAGAGACGAAACCACTTTGGCAGAAGGTCACGGTAACTCGACATGTTAACCACGCAAGACGCGAAAAACTATTTTAGGTTAACTAGGTTCTTTTTGTTTTTGCCTTTCCCCCTTTTTTCTGTCTCTCTTTCCTTCTCGTACTTTCTTTTTCACCCCACCCCCTTTTTTTCATTTTTCTTCCTTTTATCTTTTTCTTTTTATTTCTCTCTCCTCTTACTCTTATTTAATTTCTATATATCTCATCATGGCACGGTCCATTTCCGTAAGTAATTCATTTATTACATTTAATGTTAATAAGTTTAGGTAAATTTAAACCGTTTGGGAATCTTCGGATTAGCCAGTGGTTTGACTTTTCCCAAAAGGCACTGTGTCGAAGAGGAAACATTTCTTGAAACTGCTACTCCTGGTGAAACACTAGTTGCCCGTTACAACGAAATCAAAACAACAATCTGTGGAGAAAAATGTATTTTTCGAGTTAACACTATGAAAGCTGACTCATATTATGGGACCTTGAATAAACTATAATATAAAACAAAAGGGAGACACTCATTTCCATCGATTAGGTCAGCGTCCATGTCCCGCATCCATACACAGCAAGGTGTACAAGTTTGAAATGCGTTGCTCTTTTCTAAAGAAAACATGTTAAATTCGACAGAATGATTAAAAGTGCTTCATGCAAAATATGCTCCATCGCTTGTTCATGTTACATTTTTCCTATCTTTCCGGCAATTTGTGAATACAATGCCAATAAAAGTTTTCCCATTTTTCTGCGAACCATTCATCAAGCCATTTTTTCACATCTTCGTACGAACCAAAGCACTGCACACCAAATGCGTGATCCACTGATGCAAATAAGTGGTGATAGGAAGGAGCCAAGTCTGGTGAGTAAGCCGCATGGAGTGGAACTTCCCAGCTGAGCGCTTCTAACATGTCGCGAACCCATTTTGTCGTATGTGATAGAGAGATTCGTGAGGAAAAATAACTTTGCGTTGTCTCTTTCGGTATTTTAGCGTTTTTTCAAGCAGCGAATGGTTCAAATCGGTCAATTGTCGTTGGTAATGTCTAGTATTAACCGTTTCCCCAGGTTTTAACGGTTCATAATAGACCACGCCCCTTTGGTTCCACCAAACACAAAGCATTGCCTTTGTACCAAAGCGATTCGGGTTCGTGACCGATATGGATGGTGCGCCTGGGTCTACCCATGATTTTTTCGCTTGGAATTTTCGCAATCAATCCACTTTTCATACTATACGATGTAAAGGCGATTTCCTTTTGCACCGAGCGAACAAAACGTCAACATGGTTTTGCGCTTTTCCTTGTCATTCAACTCATGCGGTACCCATCTACAGGTCTCCTGTATCTTTTCCATCTCTCGTAGCCGATTGGAAACAGGTTATTGACTAACGCCTAATTGCTTGGTGAGTTGATCTTCTGTTTGCGAATCATCTTCGTCCAACAATGTTCCTTGTTTGAAGCATCACTTTTGAAACGCGGAAACCATCGTTCATACGTACTTTACGATCGAGCATGTCCACCGTAAGCTCTTCGAAGTAATCGGTATGATTCAGCGGCGGTTTCCTTCAAGTAAAAACAAAAAATTAATGCTGTCCGCGAATTATCCTTGTTCAGTATAAATTTCGGCATATTGAACACACAGTACACACATCTGACACTTGTTGATGATACAACAAAATGGCGCAGTGTCAAATCTTCATCAGCCATTTCTTGTCTGAAATCCACATACTTGTACACCTGGTAACTATTGGTCTAATCACAGTTCTGTCTATATTAATTTTCGTGGTTCGTGTTACCCTCTTAGACTTGAATGTTACTGAGGCTATACATACATCTATAACATACGTGCATACAGAATAGGGAAACGGTGATAGTTTGGTCTATTTTCGTATCGGTCGTGGGTGCGGGCGAATCCGAACCTGGCGCGACGAAGATTTGGCCAATCTCACTGATAAAACAGTTTTCTTGAAAGCTAAATTTTCATCGAATCTTTTCCACATAAGTACGACAAAGCATCGATGCGATCCTAACCGGAAGTAACTATTTTAGTTTATATTTTTTATTATTAAGGTATAACCAAAACTTAAACACGTCGTAGATTAGTAAGCCTCACTGCCTTATGATTATAAACGTAAGTATATTAGATTTGCCTCGCTACTGAGATTTTAAAAAGTTATAGCAATTGGACCTATATTGCGAAACATCATGATACGTACAGATAGAACGAACCAAGTACATATACAATTGTTGCTTATCTACACCGAATCTATAATTTCCTTTGATCAATTGTAACGTAGGATTAGCGATTATTTAATGCTCGTGTCATAAATGTCTAAGTAGGCTATACAAAAATATATTACTGTATATATGCTAGCTGATAAAACTAGCGGAAAAAATGTGACATCGCTCGTCAAACGAATTATAGAATAACGTTTGCTATATTTGCGCGACAGTAACAATGAAGCTAATGCATTAATATAAATGTAAAACGTCGACACCCTTGACATTTGGATTTTATTCATAGCCTACGAATATAATGGACGAGGCATTACGGCATATTAATTGGATTTATTATTTGTATACACAAATCAGGTCCTCTTTTCCAATATTTCAATTTTTATTTGTACGTGTATTGAAATGAACTGATTAGTGATTAGGTTTTAATAAAAATGTTTTTGCGTTAATATATTTAGAATGTTTTCATCTGAGTTTTAAAGGTTACCAATTACGATTTCAAACGCTTTTCCGCAAACAAGAAATATTACACATCATGAAAATAGAATAATATAGAAACCTTGACAAATAGAATATAAGATGGGAGTATTTTTTTAAATTGATATACACTAGGGTGACAGAATAAAATAGACACCTACTAATTAAAAAAAGATTCTATTCTCGTTATATATACAAAATATTTTAAAATTTTTAAATTAGCTATAACTAATATTTTGTCGATCCACCTTTACTTGCGTGAAGTGCTGCGAGTCGTCGTGGCATAGAATCTATTAAATGATTAATGGTGTCTTCTGGAATATTTGACCACTCTTCTGTAACAGCTGCCACGAGTTCTTCCTTATTGCTGGGTTTTCGGGGTCGCTTCGCCATATTTATCTGGATTATGTGCCAAACATTCCCTATCGGATTCATGTCTGGTGATTGGCCTGGTCATGGTAAAATCCGAATCCTCTGGTCCTCTTTCCATGTGGTTGTTGTTCTTGCTTTGTAGCAGGGTGCTCCATCCTCCATAAAAGTGGCGTCTTCTTTAGCTAAAATGGCGTTGTCGAATATCGGTAGTAGTCCTTCTGTTAATATTTGGATATATTGTGCCGCATTTATATTTCCGTCGCAGATTACTAATTGCGATCTTCCACCATACCATACCGCGCCCCACACCATGATGTTCACACCGCCGTATTTCACCGTCTGATGCAAAAATTTGTCGTCCAGTTGTTGTGGCGAACGTCTCCATTCCCACGTACGACCACTATTACTAAATTGGCGGTATCTGCTTTCGTCTGAAAAAATGACAGACCGCCAAAACTCTTTGGGCTTCCTTCGTATTTCGATTGCCGAAGCCATTCGGCGCCGTTGTTGAAACGCCGTAAGGAGAGGTTTTTTTCTTTGCCACCCTTTTATACATCCCCACACTGTGGAGGTATCGCAGCACGGTGCGCTGACTTTTCTGTGAAGTTGCCGCAAGCTCAGCTGTACGTTTTCGCGGTTCTCTTAACACTTCGCGCACAAGCACCCTTTTATTTCTTTCAGAAGGTCAGGCGCGACCTGGTCTCGGCTCCAGTGTTGTTTTTTTCCTTGCGTTTAAATTGTGTAATCACACGGTTAACTGTGGACAACGGAATATTTAAAAATTTACTTATTTCACGTTGCGAAGCGCCGCGTCCACTCTGGCCAACGATGCGACTCCGGGTGAAGTCGCTAATATCACTCGAACCTTGTAAGCGAGGGATAGTTGTAACGATACTAAACTATGACGAATTCCTTCCCATACATCTACCACTACCCTAATGACAAGAGAAAGTTCTTAATTCGTTCTTAGAATTTAGCTGTTTATATATTTATATCGCTTTACCTGGTGTCTATTTTATTCTGTCACCCTAGTGTAGGTCTAGTTCTATGAATTAATCAGCTTGGAGACAATAATAGTGATAATTAGAGACCGGATTATATGTAAAGTGCAAAATTTTAATTTAAATTATTTATTATAGTTTACGTCTATATGTAGATGTATTACATTGATTACATTAATTAGCGTTAATTAACTTTAATCAGTGTAAGACATCTACAAATAGACGTAAAATATAATAAATAAATTGAATTAAATATTTGGGCTTTGCATATAATCCGGTCTCTAGTGATAATAATACTAATAATACATGCCTTCACAACTCCTAGCAGCTTTTGTGAATTACAGAAAACATCAGCTGGCGATGTTATTATTACGCCTGCGCCCTTGATGCATCTGAACATATCCGTTCAGAAAATTCACTGTGGGGTGGGGAAAACTAAAAATTGCCAACTCTGAGAGCAACAGACACAGGGTTTGAATCCGGGACCCCAAAACTGATAACCAAACACGCTAAGCCACCAGCACCGTAAAATAACTCAATGAAAAACATGAATAATTAAGTAATTATAAGCAATACCGATGTGGATTATAGTCAGTCAAATATCTCTGAGAATATAATTATCTTTTCAATTGACTATAGTAATTCTACAATTTAGTATTCTTCTTTTTGCATTAGATTTTTTTGAGTTTCGAGGCTATGTTACCCCTTCTTCAAGGCAATAGTGGTAATAACGTAGTTAAAGTTCTTGGCCATATTCATTTCCTATTCTTCTGTAGAAGGCTTAATCCTCTTGACTTTCATATGCCATATTTCATCCAGGCTTATATTTGATTACTTTTTTTCCATTGGCTGTAGTAATTCTTCAGTTTAGTCTTTTCCTTTTTCATTTTTGTATTGTTTATGTTCACTTAATAAAAAAAATAATAAATTTACAGAAAGTTACTAGCGCCATCTGTTGAAATAATATATAATCTGGAAATTGTATATCCTCTTTACATAACGAAATCGCGAGCATTAAAATCGATCACATTTATCTCCTTTTCGATTAACACCAAATACATTTCATAATAATACATTCTCATTTACTTTTTAACATAATTAAATAAGCTCCAACTATTTGGGTAAATGAAACAACCGAAGAATACATTTATATTGCAATTGATGTTACTTTTACTTTATTGTTGCGGTATTATTTTACCGGGTCATATAACCATAATGTATTCCACATAAAATATGAAAAGCTTCCTATTTATTACACAAGATTTCAATAACCAAACTTGGATGTTTAAAATGTTGGCATTTGACAGTTCCATCGGTTAAATTTCACCAGTGCAATACAACCGCCGATCCTAGCGCTACCTACTGCATTCTTAACGTGAATGAAGTATAGTTTTAAATTTAGTAATCATTTTCTGCACTACACTTTTAGAAGGAGCAGACGTTTGTGCATACTATAGCGTGAACCCTTCATTTAATGTTACAAACGATTTATATTCCAAATAATTTTCGATAATGAGCACTGTTTGTTCGACGCCATTAGGGAGAACCGTATCCACAATCACCATTAGCACTCGACTCTTGACCGCTCTGTATATAATCGTTAACCTGTTGAGTAGTACAAATTTTTGGATTTTCTTGAATTCTAATTATACATTCTAAAGTTTTATTGTCATTTATTACAACAAAGATATGCCACTTTCATTTTAGATATGGCTTCCTTATAATCATATATGTTTACATTACAGTTCCAACAATCTACTTATCTTTATATCTTTATGAGTTGTTCCAAGAAAAGGATATTATAAGTTGAATAAAAACAGAGACACAATTAACTGTTAATTTTGACAATTTTTATACTACCACTGAGATTGCTATTCTATTTAGAAATTATTTTTCAACAATAGTTACACCCCCTCTAAATCTATTAATCATCAGTCCACCAGGAAAACGATATATCACGAATGTATTTTTATGCTGCAAAAATGTTATTTTGAAAGTCTGTGAATACGATTACATTAGCTCTACCCAATACTGAAACAAAAATACCTAAGGTTATAAAACATGCCTCAAGCGACATCCAAAAAATAACTACACGCGAAATAGAAAAAGCACTTTCCGAAATGAGAAACCCTGGGCAAGACGAAATAGTTGTCAACGCTATAAAAATAGGTGGAAAAGGACTGCTAAAATCACTGAAACTACTATTCAATGAATGTTAGCCAAGAGGTACAACACCAACACAATGGAATAGTGCAACTATTATTTTTATACACAAGAAAGGTGACGCGACCGACCATGGAGAGTACAGGCCGATTAGGTTGTTATCTCATATATATAAATTATTCACTAAAATAATTAACAATATTAGATCAATACTAACCGTCAGACCAAGCGGAGTTCTGATCAGGGTATGGCACAAACGACCACCTTCAAACTCTAAAAAGTCTAAGCTAGTAAACGGTAGAATACAACCGCTTGTCTTGGTCTTCGTCGACTTTGAAAAGGAATTCGATACTATCAACCAACGGGAAAAGTTAAACTCCCTAATAGACCATCGAAACATCACTGTGATTAAACATGTACCATGAGTGCACTTTTGACATGTCGATGGCAGTAATTGCGAGTAAAAAGATGAAATAAGATTGCTATAAGTTAACAAAGTCGAGAGATGCGCATGCTATTTTGCAGGGCGATTATGTGTCTGCTATATGGTAGCTCTATCTAACGGTATTCTCTGCCTTTGTATAGATACTACTACAAAATCTTATCCTCACATCGATCTTTTCAATTTGAATTGATTCAATGAAACCCTCATTCCATATTACTGCAAGGTGAAGGAGGTATATCGCTAGACATCCGTTATTTGTTTCAAGTGAGGCCGATGCTCGATTCATTTTCCAGTCGTCCAGAATGCAATCAACAGCTCGTTGCTTTTCACTAGGTATACGACAACGCCTCAGCTTGTGTTAAGCTTCTTGAAATCGCTAAAAACTTTCGCAAGGGAAGAGGTGACCGTCAAAGCGACACCATCTTTTCAAAATTATTTAACAACTTGCTCCAGTATATGTGCGAACAGGTAGAATGGGGCGAACTTTGTAAGAACATAAACGACGAAAACCTGAATCACCTTCGATCTACGGACGGAATTATCTTGATATCCGACTGCATAGGTAAAGCTCGGTTGTGTTACAAAAACTGAGCGTGGCCCCTAAACAAATGAGACTGGAAATTAACATCCTAAAAACCCAAGTGATGATAAACCTAGTAATTGGAGATGGAATATATATTAACAAAAAGCAAATTAGGGAAACAATTGCTTACAAGAACCTGGCTCACGAGACAACGAAGGCAAAAAGCCTGCCAGACGAATAGGATTGACATGGACCTCCTATGGACATCTTAAATACATTTTTAAAAGTGGTCTTCCGATATGCTTAAAGAGAAAGGTCTTCAATCAATGCGTACTACCAGTTCTAACGTATGATGCGGAGACCCTAACATTAACGAAAAAAAAAACAGCGAATAAAATTAGAATTGCACAGAGAGCGATGGAAAAATTACTGTTGGGGATATTTCTGAAAGACAAAGTACCGAATACCGAAGTATGAAATAGAACAAAAGTCACGGATGCCATAGAAAAAATAACTACGTTGAAGTGGAATTGGGCACAGCACATTGTAAGGCTGAACGATGATTGATGAACCAGAAAAATTATAGCATGGAGACCAACACAAGATGCATTCAGAAGCAGAGGCCGTCCTCCAATCAGATAGCATGACGATTTACAACGTATCCACTGTAACTGGATGCAATTTGCTCAGGATAGGGAGTTATAGAAGCAAGCAAGGGAGGCCTACGTCAAGCAGTGGACTTTAGAGTTTGTTTGAAAATGATAAAAACAACTCCTGAAAATCGTTTTGGGTCTATTGGACTCGGCTAGTAGACATAGGATTAATCAAATTATCCACAGTAAAAATGTAGTCACGACACTTACAACAAACTATTACGATAAATTATATGTTGTTCAATGAATTAATTAAAAACAAAATGGCGGATAGGAAAGTAACAAAAACAAATGATAACACACAACCTAACCTAAAAATGGAACCTAACGAAATAATTATATTTCCCGAATTATAATCGAAATTTTCTTTTACTTTCTACCACAATGGAAACAAATTTTTTAAATCCAATTCTCAATTTTCTTAGATTATATGTTTTTGTTTTAATTTATCTTATTTGTTTATTATCAGGTAAACAGGACCATAATATGACTGGACTTTGAACTTATATTTATTTGTTTAAGGATGCGTTTTTAGAAAAGAGCCATTGTGTAATTCCGATAATTGCTTTTGTACACCTTGCGATTTATATTTATAAGCCCCACTTTCAAATCAAACTTGTCTTTTATGATCACTTACTTCTTATTTCTAAACTTGACTTCCGGGTGGGCGGCCTGTCTATCCAAAACCGTTTCATTTGTAGTAGTACTTTCTCCGTTTTCAGCATTGATTTGTTTCCGTTCGACTGTCACCTCCATCTTTTCGGTTGTCTCCATTCCTTCCATGGTGATTCCGCTTTATTAGAGGGTCCCCGAAGAAATCTATCGTGCCCCACTACCTGTTAAATAATTCCGTTTTCTGTTGTGCACCACTATCACCACGCACGATCCAGCTAATGAATCTAAATAGAAGATACCGCCTGTCTTAGATTAGTAACTCCTAATCTTATCTCCTATATGTCCTGACTGATAAAGTTAATGTTTCGCATATTTGATGTTTGAGCAGGCCTAAAATTTATCGCGATATAGGCTTGTAATTAGGTCTAATATGCTTTCAAGTATGTCGATTAGGAACGTCAACAATTCATTGAGTTGTTCAGAAAATAAAAAACGAAAGGCGTAGTGTTTTGTAGGCGAATAACGGCAACTAAAAAAGTATGGGTTTAAATTTGTTTTGAAGTAAGTGAAACTAAATTGGAATTAATATGGGCATTTCCTAGCGAAAACAGATAATTTTTCTTTGTATTTGTTTTGAGCATCAAGGAAACCTACTTAGTATCACGTCAGTTGGGTTTCCCTTTGTATAGAACTGCTTGCTTATACGAATGAGGCAATTTGCGACTTTAAAGGAATCTTTCAAAAATCTTATTTGCATCAGCTTACTCAGCTTACAGAGATGCATACGCAGAGGTTGTGATCTGCTCTTGAAATTTGGTCAAAATTTTTTCGTATACAAGGTGTTGCAATAAGGACGGGACAATGTGCGTCACCAGTTATCTGCGTTTATATATTTTGTTTGTGTTCACTAAATTGTTTTTGAACCACTAAATTGTTTTTGAACACTGTTCACCAGTAGTTCTACCATCACCAAGCAAACTGTTCTAGAAATGGTTTACATCAAAATGTTCAGATTTAAACTTAACTAGATAATTATTTTGGAAGTGATGATAAATTAACTGTTGTATGCTACATTTTATGGAACAATACAGGGTGTTCAGAAAAAAAATCCAAACTTTTATATCCGAAAAACGACAATTTCTCCAAACTTTTAAATAGCAATATTTTTTTTTTCAATTTCATTGGAACTCAGTTTAAAATTAGGCCTGTTAGTATTGACTTCCTTATACCTAAACTTCATAGTTGTAGGGTTATTTCGAAAAATGTATTTGCTTGCTCAAAATTTTATGGCATTTATTATTTTTCTACTTATTGCGTATATGTACCAAATAATTAAAACAGTTGTTCCAGCATATTCGCATATGAGGTGTAAGGTGGAAAGGAATAAACCGGTTCGGTTTGCCAGAGCAGTTAGGCTGTTAGTGGCATCATATCTGAGCAAGAGATGCACAATACTGTTGAGCAACGTATTATTATTAATGTTTTGGCGCAGGAGAGCGTAAAGTCTGCCAGAATTTTGTGGTGACTAACTGAACAGTTCGCTGAAGAATTTTAATGATCGAAGTCTACGACTGACAAAAAATATCTAATGACCAAGAGTCAGTGCAAAACGAAAACCATGCACGCCGACCGCGGACGAGCACCAGTGAGGCGAATATTCGTGCGATCCGTAAGGTGATTGAAGGTAGCCGCCGCCTTACAAATTGAAAATTGTTGCACATGTCGGAATATCATATGAGAGTGCCCAATTAATCATTTCAGATGACCTGGCTTACCAAAAAGTGTCGGCAGGGTGGGTTCCTCGACTCTTGACTGGAAATCAGTAAGCAAACCATCTTGCCATGTGTGAAAGACTTTTGGCACGATATCGAACAGAGGAAGATGAGACAGAGACGTGGGTGCACCATTACATCCTGGAATTTGAACAGGCAAGCATTGAGTGGCGAAAACCTGGAAAAGCACACCGCCGAAAGCCAATACCCGTGTTTCTGCTGAAAAGGTACTTGCAACGGTTCTTTGGGATTCTACAAGCATACAGCTCATTTATTTTCTCCATGAACGGCGTACAGTTAATGCTACGTACTACTGCCAACTGCTTGATGAAGTGAAACTGGCCTATGGACGAAAAAGGCGAGACATGCCTATTCGAAGTGCGATTCTGTTCGATGACAATGCTCAGCCACACAAAGCTGCATCGACCCAGAAGTAGTTTGACAAAATTTGTTAGAAAACACTGGAATACGCGATCTGCAGTCCTGATCTGTCACCATGTCACTCAATGTTTGCGCCACTTAAAGAGGAACTAGGAGGTCACCACTGTACCAATAAATGTTTTAAAATCAAAGTCCAGTTCATATTTGATTGTTCCTCATAATAACACAAATATATTTCTACAGAATAAAATGTCCTTTAACACATGTATCTATGCTGATCATATTTTTACGAAGATGATAATTCAGATTTTGAACTAAATACATTAGAACCCTGGAAAAACAAACGCTTTTGACAGCTACATAACCTCAACTATCTAGAAGACTTTAATAATTCAATTTAACATTGGTTACTTTTACATAGGGAAAGTTGTACAAGAGACATGTCTGTTATTGTCAAATCTTTTGAATGGATGTGAAAAGTGCCGTGTTCGTATGAACTGAATTATTAACGAGATTAGAAGGAGCAAGCAGATGGAATCTTTGTCTCATCATAACGGCATCAGCCCCCGCCGCTAGGCGTACAAACAAAAAGAGAATCGGGTGTATAGAATAAGAAGGTTCGCGAGAACGAAGTATCTTTTCGACCTTGTCTTTTGCTTTCGTGTGCACGCAAATATGTTAAGAGGACGATACGTCACGTCTCAAACGCTCTAAATATTTATATTTTCCCGTTGTTTACGTTTTTATACAAGCTGATTTCTTGTTTTGTTTGCAAATAGATGGACGGACGTGAAGAGAATGAAGAGGAAACGGAATGTTAACGCGATATTTGGAAAATGTAACACGGAGAAGTAGCTCATATCATTTACGGCGCCCAAATTTTAGTGTTGTTGGAGGTTTTCACAAAAGTAGCTAAAAGAATGTGGAAGGAGTAATTTTTAAGCTTCTTCATTTATGCACAACGCAAAAAGAGGATTATGTACAAAAAAAAATATATTATAATGTAGCGGTTTTCAACTCTTTTCTTCTTGCGAACCCCTTCTGGAAAAAGGAATAAGCTGGAGAATACCCTGAGTTCATTACGAAAATTGAGTTCATTACGAGATACTAGAACATAATCATAAAACATAACAGGCAAATATTAATGTACGAATGCCAACCGATTCTTAGCTAAGTTTGGGTTAAATATGGGATATTTGTGCCTATTAAGTGGAACAAATTCAAAATTTAGTTCGATGTCCACAAGTTTGAGTATTATATTTGATCAAGTTCCACATTTAACCTGCTTCTGTAGTTATCTTCCAGTAAGCGTATGTTGAAAATTCTTTCTCACATTCATCTTGGACAAAAAAGGATAAACAAAATTTATGGCTTCTTCTGACAAAACAAGATATTTTTTCAGCGTACCAAAAGTCAATTACAAAAGACGTCTTTTAATTTTTTCATACTGGGACATGGAGGAAGGGACTAATCAAATATCAGTGCCAAAAAATAACCTCTATCTATAGTAAACATAAATCCAAAGTTTCAGTGCGATGTGTCTAGTGTTGCAGTTACGGGTGTCACTTGGATAAACGCCGATGCTATGCGCAAGATAATCAACGCAGACCTGCATACGACTTATCGCGAGATTGAGGCATCATTGGAGATTTTAAAGATTTCAATTTCGAAAAATTTTGCATGGAGAATTGTGATCAAAAAAATTAGTTTCCTGTGGGATATCGTATCTGTTGTTCGAAGCAATTCTTCTACAAGATCAAAGAACTGCAAATACCGATTTTTATACAATCATTACATTTCGCAAGTCATCGCTGCCCTTCGAAATACCAACCCCGAACGACAAATCATCCTCCACCAAGACTACGCAATTTCGCACGCAGTACGTAAAACAATTGAATTTTTAACGCAACAAAACCTAGAATTGATAGACTATTGAGATATAACAGTGGCAGCTTAAAAATTGTTTGAATGCTTTGTATACAGTGAGGACTAAAATATGTAATTTTTTGAAAAAAAAAAATGGAAGCTTCACATAAGAATTTTCGTTGGATGATTTTACAATTCAACAATAATGCATAGAATTGCGTTCAAGCTTTGGTAATGAAGACCCATTAGAGAAAACTCATTATAGCTGGTCTATAGAATTTTGTCGTGGTCGTCCCTTTGTCAGTGAAGAATTTCGTGGAGGTTGTCAAAAATCGGCTGGTATTCCAAAAACATCGATACTATCCACAACATGAGTGAAAGAAGATCAGAATGTAAGAAGGACCAAAACAAAGATATGGTATCGGAGATGATGTATAACACATGGGCTGAAAAGTCCCGGGCCTAACACATAGATGACGCTAGTTTTATTGCAGTCACCTTTCTCTCAGTTAGTACTATGCTTCAAAAGATAGCTGTTAAAATTTCATGATATTCTATTCGTTAGTTTGTGAGTTATTGTGCTAAGAGTCACGCTACTTTTGTTATTTTCAAAAGAATGGATCAAAAACAATTTCGTGTTTTAATTTTACACTGCTTCTTGATGGGAAAAATACCGTTCAAGCGAAGCAATGGTTTGAAAAGTGTTATGAGGACTCCGCTCCATCAGAAACAACAATAAAACGTTGGTTTGCTGACTTCAAACGTGGTCGTAGAGACACCGATGATGCAGAACGCAGTGGACGTCCAAATGAGGCGGTAACACCAGAAAACATAAAAAAAATCCACAAAATCGCTTTGAATGATCGAAAAGTGAAGTTGCGTGAGTTAGCTGACATCATAAAGATATCAAAAGAACGTATTGGCTTTATATTGTATGAGCATTTGACTATGAGAAAGCTCTGTTCAAAGTGGGTGCCGCGCTTGCTCACTGTTGACCAAAAACAAGAACGTATTGATGATTCTGAGCAGTGTTTGGCCATGTTTAAACGTAACAAACCGGAATTTTTGCGTCGATACGTGACAATGGATGTAACATGGATCCATCACTTTACTCCGGAATCAAAACGATCGTCATCTGAGTGGACAGCAACTGGTGAACCTCGTCCAAAGCGCCCGAAAGCACAACAATCGGCTGGAAAGGTTATGGCCTCGGTATTTTGGGATGTGCGTGGTGTATTCATCGACTATCTTAAGAAAGGAAATACCATCAACAGTGAATATTATATAGCGTTATTGGAACGTTTGAAGGCCGAAATTGCAAAGAAACGACCGCATATGGCAAGAAAAAAATTTTGTTTCATCAAGACAACGCACCGTGTCACAAGTCAATCAAAACAATGGCAAAACTACATGAATTGAACTTCGAATTGCTCCCACACCCACCGTAGTCGCCAGATTTGGCTCCCAGCGACTACTGGCTGTTCGCAGACCTTGAAAAAATGCTCGCCGGTAAGAAATTTCGCACGAATGAAGAGGTTATCGCTGAAACTCAGGCCTATTTTGAGGCAAAAGATAAATCGTTCTACAAAAGTGGTATTGAAATGTTAGAGCGGCGCTGGAATGATTGCGTTGCTTTTGATGGAGATTACGTTCATGAATAAAGCTAATTTTGAACCAAAAAAACCGTGTTTTCTTTGTTAGGCCCGGGACACTTCAGCTCATGTGTTAGATAGTCTTCAAGCTATGGTATTCTTGCCTAGGAATTACAATATAACCAAAAAGTGGTTCAATAAGAAGTTCGCTTAAGTATAAATTACACAGAACACTCAAATATTGTTACGGTTACTTAAAAGGTAGGTTATTCTTAGTTCTTGACTTATTCCCTATCGTGTAGCTCGTGTACATCATCTTAATTGGCAGTAATACGATCAACCCTAGATGATGTGCGTGCTGTGCTTGTTTCAAACATAAACCATTAAAAGTCTAAAACAAGCGACTCGATAATGAACACCTATTTCGGTTACAGTGATTCGGCTTACTTGATTTACAACAAAACCACAATCTGATGTACTTGACTGGCAGATTTCTGGAGTCTAATTGAGCTAGCTGATTTTCAACCGAACGCGTACGAATCGATTTTAGAATGCTTATAAACGTTTAATCACAATGAATCATTGATTAGATTTGTTCGCTTAAAATACATACAATGTGCATCTATATGTTAGAAATTTTTCATTACCTACGATTAACGTGACTGAAAAGTTAAAACTAGAAAAGTGTCTGTTTGAAAAAATGTAGCTTAAATGTAAAATTTTTACTCACCAATCATTAAAAATTAACTTCTTGAACATTACGGCTTTTTACCAACAATGCTTAACATGCCTTTGAATGTTTATATAAGAGTTAAATGAAATGTATTTACATAAGGAATTATTTAAAGGGAAATCATTTCTTCACAAGATATTACCTTATATTTCTAAACACAAAATATTAATATAATCAAACCTCAAACTCATACCAATGGTAACATAAAGCATGCCTACTGAAACAGAAAATCTGCGCTACGAAATTTTTATTGCAATAATTTTATTGAAGGATCAGATGGACTAAAAAATTGTGTTTATACTCTCTGCGCGTTTATAGTAAAGTTGATTAACTTAGGCTTCAAAATATGTATTTCCTGACAAACTCAAAACAACTTTAAAACCTTGTACTAAAACTTGTAGAATCCTCTAGTATATCTCCATTACGAAATACGTACAGTACGGCTTTGTGTGTTTAGGCACTTCTGTTTTCATGGATTATTCATATAGTATTATGTTTATGAAATACGTATTTAAAATGTAGTTCAGTAAGATAAACACCCATTATATCGCATAAGGTTTACCATCATTTACCTGCAATTGGTCGGATTACCATAAACTGTTTATTGCGGTGCAATTACAATAACAATCCCTCTGAATTTACTGGGTAAAATCTGTTAGATTGTAGGTAATAATGTTTAAATTACCTAGAAGATTATAGTGAAATCTGTAACCTATGGTCAGTTGCAGTGTGGTATTTACTCTATTCACGTCGTGAACGAAATATCGTGTGACAATTTTTTAAAATACCTCCGCGAAGAGAAATTAGTACGGAAGACGTGCGCTTACAATAGCTTACCATAAAAGTGGCATAAGTAATCAACAAATTGCCAGAGAAATGAAAATACACCTCGCTACGGTTGACTATAACGTAAAAAAATATCGGGAAACTGGCAGTTTTCTTAATAAAAGACGGAGTGGAAGGCCAAAAGCGACAACATCTGCAGATGATCGCAAAATAGTGGTTACCAGCAAGTTAAATAGACGCAAGACAGCCCCGGAAATCACCGCAGAATTAAATGTTGATCGCCAAAAACTAGGCAGTGTTTCTACAGTCAAACGTCGCCTACAGAAAACCGGGCTCCATGGTCGTATTGTGATGAAAAAGCCATTACTACGCAAACAAAACAAGCAAAAGCGACTTAAATAGGCTCGTGAGCACCAACACTGGACCATAGAAGAGTGGAACAACGTCCTATGGACGGATGAGTCCAAATTTGAGCTGTTCGGAACCCGAAGACGCATATTCATAAGAAGATCTGTGGGTGAACGTGCCAGAGAAGAGTGTATTGCTGCTACCGTGAAGCATGGTGGAGGTTCTATCATTATTTGGGGCTGTTTTGCTGGCACTAGTGTAGGGGACGTTGTGAAAATTGACGGTGTATTAAAAAAAGAAGGCTACCGCGAAATTTTGGAGAACCACGCAATACCTTCCGGAATTCGCCTTTGGGTCAAAATTTTATCTTCCAGCAAGATAATGACCCAAAACATTCCTCTAAATTATGTAAAGACTATTTACGCGATTTAAAAAAGGAAGGAACTCTCAAAATTATGGAATGGCCTCCCCAGAGCCCCCGACTTGAATCCAATCGAGTTACTACTAAATCGGGAAGTACGGAAATCCGCTCCGACATCAGCTACTGACGTGTGTTGAGTTGGACCTCAATGACACAAGAAACTCTGGCAAAACTTATTGCGAGAATGCCTCGATTGTGTGCTGCAATTATTAAATCAAGAGGAGGTCACATAGATGAAAGCAAAATTTAAATTAAACGTTTTAATTTTCACATTTATTTAATATATTTTTATTCATGTACGTGTTTCTGTACATAAAAAATAAATATTATTAACATATTTGCTGAGTTTTTATACATTTTTGCCGTCAGTGAGAGTGCCTAAACACTTTTGAGCGGTAGTGTACATGCAAGGGAAATCTACAGGGGGATCACTTATGTATGCATTACTGTGCAAAAGAAAGCTGTACTTTGATAAATTTTATAGAACGAAAATTTAAGAGAAAATGTGTAACCGAAATGGAAGTAACTATATCGTTCGATAAATGCTCTTCCGGTAATTGTAGTGGGTATCGTTTCTTTCATTAAAACGTCGTTTCGCTGCACTGTTTGTCCGCATACTTCTTTTTTCTCTCCAATTGTGAGTTGAGAATACACTCCTGTACCCAATAATGGTTCAATACGCAGTTCTTTTCTCATTTGGTATATCCTAAAGCGCATACAAGCAATAACTTGTGTAGCACCAACACGTAAACACGAAAAAGAAACGTTCTTAGATAAACAGATAGTCTTTCTACAATAATAACCGATCCAAATAACATTCTACGAATTACTGTGTCTTTGAATCTTGTTCCTACTCATCTTCTATACAGTACAGACTGATTCATAAGGGGGATAATAATAGGCAATATGTCATTAAGTTCAATTTCTTAGAAAGATATTTAGGGAACGTATTTAGATAGATATTGTAAATTCTATTCGTGAATTTTATACTTGTATTTGTAAATTATCGCGTTGGAAACACACAAAAGCTTAAATTTATAAAGTGGCCCTAATAAAATGGACAGGGACTGTTTGTATATGTCGTCTACTTTATTTGTTGCAGAGATACATACGAAACACGTCACAACCTTCTTCGCGAATGTTACGATTTGGTTTGCTAATTTTATGAATTGAAAAACCATGAAATTTGTATGTGGTAAATAAGGTACGTACCTCCAACATGTCTACATATACATATATAACACATGAACGTTTCGACGAGACGTATACACGGCAATTCCATTAAACATTTCCTAATGCAGCGGCGGCGCACGTAAGCATCACATTCGCTTTTGACTCCCCAGCTTTTCCGCAAAACGCAAGGAGACATCTCGATTTCCATAATGTATTCCGCTCAGATATTCATAAAACAATAACACGTAGAGCTTTTGTATATGCGCCGCGTAGCCGATGCCATCATTGCGCCCGACTTTTGATGTAGACCTGTAAATCATTTAAAATTTTAACTATGCCGGGAGTACGGAGATTCGTTTCGACGGCGATGGTAAATGCTGGCGAAAAAACGAACAAAATGTTCCATAGTCGTCGTTGTTGAAGGCGTCTTGTGTTTGTTTTCTCTCTTGTTGTTGTTGTTTATGGTAAACATGCATTGGAATTACTTGTGAAATGAACTTTAAGACATACTAAGAGCCCGACAAGCTACACAGTCTTACAGAACTAATGCATTCTCCTGAAACTTTTGATTTATACATATAGGGACGGCAGAAATTTTGAAGATGATGCTTGTTTGTAGAGAACAGGGCATGGTTTGATTCCTGACGCGTTTCGGCACTCACGAATTGTAAGGCCGTAAAGGTATAATTGGTAAACTTGATCGACGACGTTTTGTTTGAAACCCCGGATCCAGCGATTTGCACGTGTTATTGTTCCACGGAAACATGCATTGCTTAATTTAAATACACTACGAAAGCGATTTGAAGTGTTACCGAAATCGCCAAGAGATGGCGAATGAAGATTGAAGTGGATTCATTGGTTGGCAAGGGCAACCTTTGTTTATGGCAACTGTCAAATTTCAGACGTCTACGTCAATAGTTGTCTAAAATGTGTGTAAAATCGAATTTCGTGCAATGATAAAACACTTCTGGATGGCTGGGAAAACGACCACGGAAATTCTAAATATTTTGCTAAATGTTCATGGCGGATGTACTCCATCATTTTCGGCCATCAGCTTCTGGGTGAACGACTTCAAACGTGACCGCGCAAACACAAGTAACGAACCACGCAGTGAACGACCAAAAACCGCTACCAACGATGAAATCGTCGAGAAGATGCATGATGTTATGTTAGCCGATCTCCGATTGAAGTTGAAAGAGATAGCAGAGATAACAGGCATCTTAGAAGAACGCGTTTTCCATATTCTACACGAAATTTTGGGTATGAAAAAGTTTGCGGCGCAATGGGTACCGCGTTTGCTCACACTGAAGCAAAAACGAAATCGGGTGACCGTTTAGGATGAGTGTCTGGTCAGGATCCAACGCAATTCAAAGGATTTCTTCATGCGTTTCGTAACCGTGGATGAGTCTTGGATCCACCACTACATACCGGAGACCAAGGAACAGTCGAAGCAGTGGACTTTTCCCGGCGAATCGGCTCCGAAGAAAGCAAAGACCGTTCCATCGGCCGGAAAGGTCCCATTTTTTGGGATTTCCAAGGTGAGATCCTCATCGAGTATCTGCAGAGGGGAAGGACGATCACGGGACAATACTAGAGCGATTTATTGACCCAATTCAATGCAGTATTTAAGGAGAAACGGCCTCGTTTGCAGCGGAAAAATGTGCTTTCCCACCACCACAATGCACCGGCTCATTCCCCACGAATTAGTCCCTCATCCTCCATATTCACCGGACCTAGCCCCCAGCTGCTTTTTCCTGTTCCCAAACCTGAAAAAGTCACTGGGAAGAAAAATATTTGCCTCAAATGAGGAGGTCATCGCCGCTACAGATGGCTATTTTGCCATCCTCGAAACATCCTACTTTTCCGACGGCTTGAAGAGACTGGAGTACCGTTTCAAAAAGTGTATTGATCTTTGACGAGACTACATCGAAAAATAAAAATAAAAAACCACACCAATACCATGTTCTTCTTGTCGATTTCGGAAACATTTCAGGTCGCTGTCGTAGGAATGGTCGGATTTGTGGATGTATGCAATGATTACAGCATATTTCGAAAGCTTTAGCAAAGTTATTAATGAACGCTATTGGGCGACAATTTTCAATAGAACTAATACTTTAGTGGTCTTCCAGCAACTTGGAGAAACACAACTTGTTAAAGAGAGGTTCAACAGATAGCATAATGGTTTAGCAAAAACATTTGCGCAATATTTAACTATGAAGCTGGGTAAGTTGTATGTTTATTTTTTAACTTATTCAATGCACGATGGGCATCTGATTCTTGAGCTGACTCCACAGTGATCGATTGATTATAGCTTAATGTCGCAGAACAATAAATGGGGAAACTCATGTGTACAAAAAGGATAAAGTACCAAAAATAAAAACAGAAAAAAGAGACTATTTCACAATTGTCTGATGACTTAAAATGATACACCCAGATCATCAGGCCTGTTTACTAGTACAAGTTTTTCTTGATTGGTTGCAAAGAATATTACTATTCTAAGTCCACACGCTCTTCCATCCAACCTTTCCTAGTGCCATGTTGAGTAGCTTAAAGTAGGTGTGAGTTAAATCCTCCGTGACAAAGACACCGGATCCTAAAACGTTTTTTGTTATTGTAAATTTTTTATTGATGCTGGACTAAACGATTCTCGAATCGAACCTTCTTTTTTTTAATTTGTACAAATTTGGTCTCTGTTAAACCTCCACACGATATTCTTACATTTATTACAACAATTTACATAGGCACCTGAAATTCCTTTACAGAATTTAAGCCTACTATTGTAATCGGTTTCTAAAAGGGTTTAACACTACCCGTTTTATATGCGTCGTATTTATGTTTTCGTAAAATAACACGTGCAGATATACACACTTCCTAAATAGAACACAACCCCAAGTCCATGCTTGTCTAGAAAGTCGAAAAACGAACTAATCTCGGAGGGACAGTGGGCGCATTTGAAATTCATTGAAAACTCCAATAAGAAGATTTAGGTCTCTCCTTAAATATTGCACGAAGCGGAAACGGCCCGATAAATCAAGCGAAATTAGAAATAACTGCATATAGAGAACTCCGACCAGTGGAACGACGCTCCCTAAGTAGGAATACACACCTCAACCGTTTCCAAGATAAATACATAAGAAACAAGCGCTATGTACGCGCCGTACATCTCTTTAAAACTAAAAGGAAAAAGATGAAATACGTCTCGACGTATCGAAATAACTACAGCATTCTTATAGCCTATTAAAGGGTATCGAGTATGCTATAAACCGTGAATCTCCAGATGTTTTCCTGAGAAAAAGCATCTCCTCAGCGAGATCGAAATCAAATGGGACGTTGGAAAACTACACGCATGATTGTAGATTGCATGCTGTTAACGTACTTTATCAAACTCCCTTGCGCAGTGCATCGAAGAGGAAATTAATGACGGTTTAAAGAGTAGTATTCAGTTTTGAAATCTGTGCTCGAAACAGCGTTGCAAGATTTTCGATAGTGGCAATAACGAAAAATCTTTGAAATGTAACGGGTAGTCTCGGCAAAGTGGGACAAGTTACAGTGCAGTGCGGAAAACAACGTCGAGGTGTGAAGCACAAAATCGTAAGATTTGCGAAGGTCTTTTGATTTCACTCAAATTTTGGTTGTATATGCAATTGACCACGCTAAATAGAATAAAACTATCAGCTTCGGGTTAACCTTTTCTTTTGCCCCAAAAATTGCGATTTACGAGAGGAAAATACAGGCTTCAACACTAGACGCCCTAGATATCGTTCCGGGCTCTATCGAGCCCCTTCCACGGAGCTCCTCTATAATATAAGGACCTAGGCAGGAACTGTAGAAGAGCGTACCCGTATAATCTGTCTTTAAAGAACCCCTATTTCAGCTGGTCTTCAAATTTCGTACCCTTTAGGGCCAGATCCGGAAGAGATAGGGCGCTAACTCCACCGGAGATCGATTCAGCGTGTTATTTTACATATATGTTCCAAATTTCATCGGGCTACCATCTCCGGAACGAATTCCCCGATTTTCGACCAAAAGAAAGCTTAGCGTCGAACCTGCATTTTCTGCTCGTATAACGCAATTTTTTTCGCCAATCAAAAACTTTAGCCCAAACCTAACAATTTTATCGTATTCAGCATGATGAATTACACATACAACGAAAATTTGAGCGAAATCTGAAAAGTCAGGCTCTTTTTCAAAATCCCAAGCGAATAATCGTAGATTTTTGACGATTTGCGAAGGTTATTTGATTTCTCTCAAATTTTGGTTGTATATGCAATTGACCTCGCTGAATACGATAAAATTGGCAGATTCGGGCTAAGGTCTGTTCTTTGGTCAAATTTTTGCGTTCTATGCCTCTGGTATACCGACGAAACAAGCAGCTCTATACTTGGTTCTTTAGACCCACATCATTGTTTGATGGTATAAGCAAAGATCGCTAGTTAATCTAACTACCCTTATATAAAATCGACATCAAATATGCACGCGCGGAAGATGCATATGTTTGATTACTAGTCTCGGCAAAGTGAGGCAAGTTACAGTGCAGTACCGAGAACAACGTGGAGGGGCCGGGCGGCCGTACCAAGACGAGTGTTCAGTAACGTTTACGTACTCGCACCATTTATAATTGTGACCTTCATTTTACACATAAAATAATGATAAAAAATATACAACGTGCTGAAACACTTACTATTTTAAGAAAATTCCACGAAATCATAAACTGGGTGGCATCTATTAAATATTTTTTAATGATGACAACGACCGTTTCAGATCGAATGATTTTATACTTACAAATTTAAAGTAGTCCTTGTGACAACTTAATGAATCTTTCGAAGCACCTTCACAAATTTGTCTTACTATGAGAAAATCTGAATCCTTGTCATTAACACTTTCAAATTTTCGTAATACACGTTCAATTTTTTCGGTTTCCGTTGTACATAGGTGTAAGTGAACATCATCCACAATTTGAACAGAATCCACAAACGACATCGAATCATTTTTCAATTACCCTCCGCTGGTCCATAGTAGTTCTTAAAAATACTTTCTAAATCACATTTTACCTGACTATTTTGAAACATTTGCTGGCTTTCTTTGATAGCTTTGGCGTGTCTCGGATCGAATTGTAAAGTTCTTTACATCATCAAAATATTCGCAGTAGTAAAACGCAGCATTTAACCATATTCCCCAGCGCGTAGTTATCGGCTGTGGTGGTTCAGGCACGTAGGGAACAGTTCGCGAAATCTTGTTGTACGGTTTGAGAACCTTAGAGATACTGCCTTTGTAAAAGCTAGTAAAGTATTTACTTGCGGATAACATTAAGGATCAATTGCGCCACAAGGTTTAAAGCATCGACTACCACTCTCTTCTTTAAGAGATCAGCCTTAGGAAAGCATGTTAGCGACGCTGACAAACATTAAAAGTTGGGTTATTGAAACTTGAAATTTGTTCAATGCCCCCAACACCACCTTTCAAATTTCATCGCTAGTACATTTTCCAATTCTTTTGGAAGTAAGTAAGATTGGGGATGACGGTTCAAACTCTTCCATTGTACGTATCATCACATTCACCACAGCATGTTTCTGCCGATTGGTAGTTTCGTCCACACATAACCACAATTTTTTATCTTTCAATTCTGCTTTAATTCTCCTTTCAACATAGTCACGAAGAGATGGAATAATCGGTCTAATAAAGTGAACGCTACATTACATAGAATAAAGCAAAAGCCTATATCAAACATTAATTGTTCGCTATATCGTTTGCCACGGATTGCAAAACAGTGTTTTATACCTTTTAGGTGGCGTTTAAATTTCCACCTGCTGGTGCAGGTCAAACAGTTGTCGCACTTTTCACATGTAATTCTATCACCTTCGTATTCTTAAACCAGCATACTCTTCATTACGTTCGATACACGCCGCTTCCGAAACGTACCTAAATGCGACATTTTCTAAGTATATATGTACTGACATGCATTCGCAACAACCAGTCGAATAATACTGAACAAGCGTCCCATGATAGGGGTACTCAATTCTCCGTGCCGCACGCTTCACCCTTCCACGTTGTTCTCCACATGGCACTGAAACTTGCTCCTCCTTCCCGAGACTAGTTGTGATATCGACAAAATAATGCCTCTGCTATTTCTTTACGTACGGAAATGCACTTTTATAATTCCCAACTCTTACCGTTGCTAAATGTTTATAGGAACTACAAAATTATATGGAACCATAGAAATTTCGCTGAGTGTAATTGTGTTTTTCGAAAATTATATCCTCAATTTTCATTAATTCGTCTATCTTTTGTATGAGCATGAATCATTGTTTGTTTGTTTGAAAATTTGCAGTTTTGGGTGGGGAGTAGGGGAGTGACGGTAAGTAAAGAAACAAGGGAGGTTAATAATATTTTAGTATGCTGCGGTAGATGCCATCCTATCAACTTTATCTTTTTCGATAAATGGAGGCCTTCTTAGATTACATACCTCAACAAAATATAAAGAATTATATTTCGCACAAACGCGTCTATTTCCTGTTGTAGAAAACCAGCCGGAAGCGGAAACGGAAGAAACACCTTTAATCCGAGCATCGTGTGCGAATCGCGAAGAAGAAATTTTATAGGTGTAAACGCGGAATAAAAAATCGCCCGAAAATGTTTCGTATGACACAGTGAGAAGTGCGGAAACCGCGTTGCATAAATATTACAAACAGCCCTCATATACTTCCTGATTTATTGCGCTGCTTTATTTTTTGCCCGAGTTGCTGCTGTTTTTACGCCGTTGCGGCGCGCCGTCGTGAAAGTACGTGCGTTAGAGGAAGGAAAGTAGAGCGAGCGACGGCGCAGCCGACGAGCAATAGCTTGGTGGGTAAGCAAATAACGCGTTTTACAATAAAATTTGTCGTAATTCTTGCCGGTCTCGCTCCCAGACGCTGGAATATCGAATCCGCACTACCCGGCTTTATTTATGGCCCTGAATTCTTAATAATAATGTTCCCATTTCGACGTAGTAGCAGAATTACGGCATGTAGCATATGTTCGTGGGAAGAATTTCTTTTAAACTACGGTGAAACTACTAAAAATCTAGGTTGATAAAAAAATTGGCTAGAAGTTGTACTAACTAATTGTTTAATAAAAGAAAATATATAAGAGTCTAGAGCGTCTCAACGCTACATTAAGTATAAATATGCGTTTTATTCTTTAATTATTATTTTTTTAATGGCGGTTTGTGGTTTGTAAACAGAAGTAATTTTGCCACCTACAGCATTTCGATCTCCAAGAGAGTCTACTCCTGAAGCCATCTTCCCCCCAGTACTCTCTTCTGTATGGCTTCTTTAATTTCTTTTATATTACGATTATAAAATATTTCAAAAAGAGAGAGACAAAGCGAAGCGATATCATACATTGCAACATTCCCTTTTTGCCGTAAATTGTCAAAGATTTTGACATCCTTACATTGTTTATATTACGCCTGCGTCTCGACAATTTTGTTCATGATTTTTATATTACTTTAGCTATTTTGCGGTATAGGTTAGTTCTTCTCAGAGTCTTGATTTGAAAATTAATAGATTATGTAAGTAATATGCAAATACAGAACACTTTAGAGTTGTACTGAAATTATGGTTGATTACTGGTTTTCTAAAATATTACAATATTTACCAGAGAATCGTAGTGATGGATAATGCACCATATCATACCCGGAAAGTTGAAAATACACCAACAACAATGTGGAGAAAGGTGGACATACAAAATTGGTTACAAAATAAGAGGATAGAGTATGAAGAAGATATGGCTAGAATAGAATTGTTGAATTTGGTAAGTATGGCCAAAAGTAAATACAATTCATACGTAATTGATAAAATTGCAAAGTCAAGGAACACGACTGTTCTTCGTCTACGTCCATACCACTGTAAAGTCAACCCAATTGAATTCATATGGGCACAAATAAAAAACGAGGTTGCTGTACACAACAGAACTTTCAAATTAAACGAAGTTAAGCAACATTTATATAATGCCGTCAATGTAGTAACTGCAACAACTTGGCAGAACTGCATAAATCATATTATCGGAAAAGAAGCGATTATGAAGGATCTTGATGGAATTATCGAAGTTATAGAACCATTTATTTATTATTTAATTTCTGTTGGAGACAACAATGATAATGATGACTCCATTTCCTCACAAGCATGAGATTAAGTTAAAAGATCTTCAAACTATAATTAATTATTATAAAATTCATGGTCATATTGATTCTTATTGGTTGTAAAATTTAAGCTATGTTCAACTCCATTCCCTATTATGTATTACTATATATACACTGCTATCTATATAATGATTTGTAGTGCTAGAACTTTTTTCAACAAATAAATGAAATATGTATTTTCTAGATAAATTTATTTATTCTCGTGTGTTGTAACTACTACATTTACCATTCTGTTGTTTTAATTATAGAAGTATCTCTGAAGAATCCATATACAATTTTATTTGGTACAGATTTAATATTTCAGACAGATCCTCAAATTTAAGTTTACCGCGTAAAATTGATTTCACAAATGTGTGGGTTGTAATTTGGGCTGGGGGTCCGTTCAGAATTTTGTCTCTCTGTTTTTGAAATGAACTATAGTCGATATCTGTGTGCTTGACGAGCCATCTACAAGTTATATACATAGTTCTACAGTCAGTAGTAGCGATCTATAGTTAGCGTGTATGTTTTTAGATGGTAAAGCGTAACGTTCTTTTTCTTAATTATACACAATTATGTATTACATACGGTGCTGTTTTTTTTTTTGGAAACCCATAAAACTTTTCTCCAACTCCTTTTTGATCTTCCTTTTTCCTTCTATTAGCAGGCTTCCATTTCCAAACCTTTTGTGGTAGTCTATCCTGGTCCATTCTCCTCATGTGGTCATCGAATGGTTAGAAATTTACTCACGCACTTAGTATTTGTATATGTAGAAAAGGCTAATAATATATATATATATATATATATTTTTAATCCTATGTCCTTTATACCTTGCGGTGCCGGACTATTTATTTCTTATTTTTATCTTCCACAGGTTCCTGTTCTGAGCCAGTTGTTTAGCTTCAACCCATCCCATACTTCTGTTTTCCAATGTTCTATACACCTGCTCCTTCCAGGTGTTTCGGGGTCTACCTATTCTGTTTTTGCCTTCCGTTTTGCCTTCAAATATCCTCTTTGTGATTCGATCTTCTTCCATTCTGTGTAGATGTCCAAGCCATCCCAGTTGTCTCTCTTCTATGACCACTTCTACTGGTTTGATACCTAGACTATTAGTGATTGTCGTGTTTCTAATTCTGTCTCTTCTAGTTACTTCTTCTATTCTTCTTAGGAATCTCATTTCCATGGCCGTAACTCTGCTTTTGATTCTATTCGTGGTTATCCATGACTCACTACCACATGTTAATGTTGGTCTGACCACTCTTTTATACACCTCTGTCTTTATTTTGTTTGGTATTTCTTTTTTATCCAGAAACGAATTTCTCAATATGTTACATATTTTTGCTAATAATATAGTAGTCTTAAAAGAAATATTTTAAGTAAAGTGATACTCAATACCAGGTACAAACATGCAATATGGAACTTATATAAAGATGCACAGAGCATAATCAAAATTGACATAAGTAGATCAAAACCACTCCCCATAAATAAGG
The DNA here is from genome assembly GCA_023509865.1 of Trypoxylus dichotomus. Classification (NCBI taxonomy): domain Eukaryota; kingdom Metazoa; phylum Arthropoda; class Insecta; order Coleoptera; family Scarabaeidae; genus Trypoxylus; species Trypoxylus dichotomus. The sequence continues at coordinate 9,297,508 of CM042074.1, read as the reverse complement.
GATTGAAACAAAGATGCAGCCTTTCACATACAGTATTCAAAATTTATATTCTGGAAGCTTTAACTAATTGGAGAAAAAAAAAACAGAAAGAATGGGAATTAAGATGGAAAAATCACTGTCTCACAAACCTCTATTTCGCAGATGATCAAGTAGTTATAGCTTATGATAAGAATATGAACATTGGCGACTAACAATAAAGATGACAAAGACTGAATAACCTAGCCACTAAGCTTGTCCGATTAGATCAGTGGTCAAATGCCAATGGATTACAAAATTCGAGAATATCAAATGAAGTCCAATCCTTTCACCACAGGAATTTCATAAAAAAAAAAACAAGGAAACAAATAGTCAGACAAATCATTGAACGAATGATGAATTTGTCAAGCAGCAGCGCCCTTATCAAAGCTAACCTGAAGACGACAATGGACACAAAAGTATCTCAGACTTTCACGGCCGTTTGTCATAGTCATAACGCGCAGATTTTTAAAAGACCTTTGAAAATGCGAACCGCAGTTGTTCGCGAAACGTCAGGGACATAAGACCTAGTGACACGGCGGAACCCGACAACCGTTATGACTATGACAAAGGACACGCTGCCTAAACGTCCAGAATATGAATAAGTTCCACAAACAATGGAAATAGCTCGAAACCAACTATAACGTAATACCAGTTTTCCATTTAAACGTGACTTTTTAACAGACTGTCCAACAATTATAAAAAAGTATTAATATATACAATATTAAATAAATTGATAAAGTGGTAAATAACTACGATAACTTTTAACATATATAATATTGAACAATGCGGTTTACAAGAATTTCTTGTTGTTATCATTAGCGTTTACTTGTAACTTTTTAAATTAATCAAAATATTATCTCAATTGTTTAAGAAATTAAGTTTGTACTGCGCACTGTGAAAATTGAGCGCTCTGTATCCTTGACTATAATCTTATGTACACTACCGTCCATATTATTTCGGACACGCAGTAAAATGTTGTAAACTCTACTAAAAGATGATATAATTAATTTTATATATAAATAACATTTATATTAGGTCCAAACCTCCAAGAATATCGGCTAGAGAATGATTAAAAACCTATTATATTTCATGACTCAATATAGTAATTTTCAGAATAATCCTCATCGTCACAAATAAGATTATTTTTGGGACAATATTGGAGGTAATAAATTAACAATACTCTTTGGGATGGAAGCACGCCATCCGAAGTGTATTATGTATTGACAAATCCTTTAGTTTCTAAATAAATCGACTGTTAGTGATATGATTCTGACGCATCAACGCACGGGGAATTTAAGAGCTGGTGCACTTTCTGGTCGCAAGAGAATATCAACTCCCGCCGACGATGAGCGTATGAAGTTGCTGAGTAAGTGAAATAGGAGACTGATAACACTAGAAATAGCGACCGAAATGAATCGCGACCATGCAAGAAAAATATCTGTTACTACAGTGAAAAGATGGTTTAAAGCTGCAAAACGTCACGGCCGCATCGCAACAAAAAAAAACCTACTTCGACGGGGAAACAGACTAAAACGGCTACCGTGGGCAGAAACACAGAAATTGGACAGTGAATGATTGGAAAAGGGCGCTATGTATGGACTGATGAGTCAAAGTTTGAGGTGTTCGGGCAATCAAGGCGCGTTTCTGTAAGAAGAGCGAAAGGCCAAGGAATGTTGCAGGATTGTGTAATGCTAGCTGTCACGCAATGAAGAAGTTCTGTGCTTGTTTGGGATTGTTTTTTCTACGCCGGTACAGGAGACTTGAAACGAATCGAAGATATTTTACAGAAGGAGGGTTATTTAGAAATACTGCAAGAAAATGCAATACCATCTGGGCAACGTCTAATCGGCGAAAATTTTGTATTCATGTAGGGCAACCCCAAGCACTCAGCAGTAATATATATTTCTTAAACGAAGAACAAGATAATGACACTTTAAATATAAGAAATAGCCGTCGCAAAGCCCGGATATAAACCCCTTCGAGCTGTTTTGGGATGAATTGGACAGGAGAGTTCGAAAAGTTTACAAGAGGAATGGACTAATATACCAAATAGAGTCCTTGAAGAACTAGTGGAGCGGATTCCTTGGGTTGTGAAAGCTGTTCTTCGCGCAAAAGTTTCTTTGATGAATCGAATGTTTAGAAGCTTTTGTTTATTTTTCGTTAGAATTACCTTCTTTTTACCGCATACTATGCAATAAAAAATTTAAGTTTTGGAAAAAATGAGTGAATATTTTCTCGTTTTCTGAAAGTTTATTTACGTGTCTGAACTAATATGGGCGGTAGTATATATTTGGATAATTATTACCAGAAAACTTTTATCTAAGATGATGTATAATTAAGTATATATCCTGGAACCTTGTTGATTTATTGAGCATAAACCTGTATAAGAGCAATATGACAATAAGAGCACCAAAAGCAGCGAAGACAAGGACTTTATTTACTTTAATTGTGTACAACCGTGTTCATCTAGCACACGATTTCTCATTTTCTCAATTCCCAGGCGTGTTGTCCGAACGTTACCAACACGATTGTGCTGCTTGTTTCTCTATTAGACCGTAGCGCATGCTATTCCATTTCGAGCGGTAAATATCCCATCGGTTACCGCCTGTCCCGTCATATATCGTATTATAACTTATAGCTATTGTAGTGCTACGTCCTATTCTTCTCTTTACCTAGTTTGCTGGTTTTATTTCTCGTGCGGAGAGATGGCTCACTTTACGAAACTTTATAGAAACAATAGCTCGTAAGTTTCTATGCACGCGGACGAGGAAAAGCGTAATTATTCAATTACTACAGCGTAATTTATGGCGTTTTTCGGCATTTTAAACAATGAATACGATGAATTATTCACGGACCCGCATTGGTGGTGCGCAGACTTTCGAGTAATACAAACGTTGAGAATCTTCATCGGATGTTTTCTCTTATTAACAGAGAAAGAATTACACGAAAGTAGAATAGTTATGAGAGTTCTGTCGCAAAATCCCATGTATTTTCTTAGGGAGGTTCAAATTCACATTTTACCCCTACCACTTCTAACTCGATGACGTGGAACGTATGTGACTCCCATATGTGTTTAGCAAGATACAGGTGATAATTATGACAAATACATCAACCTGCACGGTGAAAGTAATCATGTTTGTGCAAAATTTTTGGTAATAAATTCATTTTGTTATTTGCGCGTGTCATATCTTTATGAACTATTGGGGGTTAAAAAAAAACAGATCTTCTATAGACCGGAACGAGGTTTGAACGTTGGGAAACTCCAGTACTGCAGTAAAGGAAAATGTTTCTCCAACGCCAGAAAAAGCTTTTCAATCAAGCCAAATGCCCGGCGAATGTTAATTAAAACATTATCGGACCAACCGTCCCTATCAAAAGTCTGAGCAATGGTGAATACGACTCTCAAGTTATAGATTTGTAATAAATTGATAACACAGATACCCCTATCATATTACGAGGGCAATCTGAAATGTTTCCGGATTCAGTAAGAGATGGCGCATGACGATGGAAGTGGATCCGTTGGTCGGCAAGGGTAACTGTGAAAATGTCAGACGTCGTCTATCAATAGTTGTTGTTTAAGATGAAATGGTCGACAAGATTCATGATGTCGTGTTAGCCGATCGCCGATTGATGCTGAAAGAGATAGCAAAGACAACAGGCATCTCGGAAGAATGCGTTGGCCATATCCTACACGAAATTTTGGGTATGAAAAAGCTTTCAGCGCGATGGATACCGCGTTTGCCCACACCGGAGCAAAAACGAAATCGGGTGACCGTTTCAGAGGAGTGTCGTCCAGGATCCAACGCAATCCAAGGTATTTCTTCATGCGTTTCGTAACCGTAGACGAGACTTGGATCCACCACTGCATACCGGAGACCAAGGAACAGTCGAAGCAGTGGACTTTTCCGGGCGAATTGGCTCAGCCGAAAAGGTCATGGCGACCACTCTTTGAGTATACAGGTCGGTGCAAAATGTTTGGGTCGAGGCCGAACGGATTCCAAATTAAGGCAATTTGGTATACGTAAGATCCTTATAGCATACCTATGGTCGTTTCGGCATATGTAAGATGGATAATGTGAAATTAAAGTCGCTTTAGCATACGTAAGGCAGAGGGATTCGAAATTAAGGCCCTTATGACATGCATAAGGCCGTTTGAGTAAATGGAAAACGCGCTTGTCAAGCGAACACGAACCATAGACTCGAATCCTACCGGTACCGTGAAACTTTTTAATTCCACAAACTAATGAAATTTATTTTTAATGTTGGTAATACCAAGTGAATTAAATTTTCTGCATTAAAAATAGAATTATTTCATTATTGTCAGGTGTTTGCTTCTATTTTAGGGTCAATAATTATTGAACCAACCTCGTATATTAGTTATAAAGTGTATGCCAGGAGTTGTAGTTTGCTTACCTTAGGAATAAAAACGCTTGACTCTTTAAAATAGTAATTATTCATTTTATGGCTGGAAGAATTAATTGGTTTTCTACATTAACAGATGTATTTAATAACATCGTACGTCCTTGTAAATTATAATACAACAATGTACAGGAATTGCATTGTATTTCAACGAAAATTAAAACCATTGTTCTGGGATACCAAGCCCTTACCTATGTCGGGATACACTTGATTTGTCCAGCTTCGATAATAGAACTCAAACAGACGTCAAGTGTATATAGTGACGATAGTTGCTGCCCTTAAATATCGATACCATCTAAATTGGGAGTCTATTTATCAAATTGTAAGTAAGAATTAAAATTTAATTAAGTAAAAGATTTTATGGTAAAAATAATGATATTCCTAATTTTCTGATCAATGCAGTTACATTCAAAAAAAAATAAAGTGATATGTTTCGATATACGTAATATGTATAATAATATTTTTTATAATATTAAGTGCAATCTAGTTTTATTATATCATTTAATAATAATAGTGATAATGATAATAATTATAATTATAGTTATAATAATATATAGCTTTATTATGTTATAAAAAGAAAAAATAGTTAGTGCAACAGGATCATAAAGTCGATATTCTATAATATTAAGGCGAAATTCAAAATTAGAATACACCTGCTTATGCAATGGTCTAACCTTGAAGGTGAAATTTACCACAAACAATAAAGAATACCTATAACTACCTCAAATGAAGTGTGTCAGTTTACAAAGTGCAACTGACGAAATTAAATATAACAGCAAAAAGAGGGAAGTCAATTAAATGAATGTGTAATTCAATTAGAATCAACGCAACTATGGTAAATTACTATAGTAATAAACTGATTTAAAATTAACAGCTTATAATATCAACAAAGCCAAGCATTTATAGTACACTAGGGTGACAGAATAAAATAGACACCTACTAATTAAAAAAAAGATTCTATTATCGTTATATATAGAAAATATTTTAAAATTTTTAAATTAGACTAATATTTTGTCGATCCACCTTTACTTGCGTGAAGTGTTGCGAGTCGTCGTGGCATAGAATCTATTAAATGATTAATGGTGTCTTCTGGAATATTTAACCACTCTTCTGTAACAGTTGCCACGAGTTCTTCCTTATTGCTGGATTTTCGGGGTCGCTTCGCCATATTTGTCTAGTTTATGTGCCAAACATTCTCTATCCGATTCATGTCTCGTGATTGGCGTGGCCATGGTAAAATCCGAATCCTCTGTTCCTCTTTCAATGTGGTTGTTGTTCTTGCTTTGTGGCAGGGTGCTCCATCCTCCATAAAACTGGCGTCTTCTTTAGATAAAATGGCGTTGTCCAATATCGGTAGTAGTCCTTCTGTTAAGATTTGGATATATTTTGCCGCATTTATATTACTGTCGCAGATTACTAATTGCGATCTTCCACCATACCATATCGCGCCCCACACCATGATATTCACACCGCCGTATTTCACCGTCTGATGCAAAAATTTGTCGTCCAGTTGCTGTGACGAACGTCTCCATACCCACGTACGACCGCTATCACTGAATTGGCAGTATCTGCTTTCGTCTGAAAAAATGACAGACCGCCAAAACTCTTCGGGCTTCGTTCGCATTTCGATTGCCCAAGCCATTCGGCGCCGTTTTTGAAACACCGTAAGGAGAGGTTTTTTCTTTGCCACCCTTTTATACATCCCCACACTGTGGAGGTATCGCAGAACGGTGCGCTGACTTTTCTGTGAAGTTGCCGCAAGCTCAGCTGTACTTTTTCGCGGTTCTCTTAACACTTCGCGCACAAGCACCCTTTTACTTCTTTCAGAAGGTCCGGCACGACCTGGTCTCGGCTCCACTGTTGTATTTTCCCTTGCGTTTAAATTGTGTAATCACACGGTTAACTGTGGGGACAACGGAATATTTAAAAATTTACTTATTTCACGTTGCGAAGCGCCGCGTTCACTCTGGCCAACGATGCGACCCCGGGTGAAGTCGCTAATATCACTCGAACCTTGTAAGTGAGGCATAGTTGTAACGATCCTAAACTATGACGAATTCCTTCCGATACATCTACACCTACCCTAATGAGAAGAGAAAGTCCTTAATTCGTTCTTAGAATTTAGCTGTTTACATATTTATACCGCTTTACCTGGGTGTCTATTTTATTCTGTCACCCTAGTGTATACTGGTATGGAAACTAAGAGGAAATATGTATATTAAAGCAAAGAATGTATTAGAATGACGTGAATGGCAATTTATAAGCCACTCTAGAGGAGATTGTTTCTTACATAAGTTTCAAATCTGAAACCAGGCAATAGACACTCAACTGAATTCTAAGTTAAATAGATCAAATTTAATAATTGACATTTGACAAACACAGGTACTATTACTAAGTTTATTATTAAGTATATTCCAACCAGTCCTCGTATAACAATCGATTCCAACTCTTAAATCGTTTACGAGAAATTGTTATTTTCCTTGAAATCAATAACGCAGTATCTATTGTGATAAATATCAGCTTTTTACGTAACTAAGAGTACATAAAAGAGTAGAATAATTTAAACATGGACGTGTGGAGTATATGCAAAGAAACAAATCGTACCTTTTGTTCAAGTTACATACATGTACGGTCTATTTTTATACTATATTACGTCATTTTCTAGTAACAATTATCTATTAACGTAGTCACATTAATAAAACAAGAGAAAAAATATGTTTCTTGGTGACCAGTTTAGAAAATCATATGACACATTTACGTATACATAATTAAGGTATCATTCAATTGCCTGTCATAGTTGCTATGCATCTATCAACAATCTTTTTGTTTGAAAATAAACAGGGAATAATTCAATTTGTAGATGGAATTGATGATATTTTATGATCGGAGTTAGGTTCTACTAATTGATGGTTTTTTTTTGTTATTGAGAAGATAAGTAAGAATTTAAAAAGATCTAGGTTCAATATAATACATATAAACCGCCATAAATTCTCTTGATTATCAACATACAGTGTTGATTAATGTATCGCTATTGTTTCGAAATAACACTGATAGTGATCGATTGACTAGATGCGGAATAGGCTTTATGATTTTAAAATGTATTGATGTTTGTGGAATACGAAATCTATCGGTACGTATTAGAAATATTACAGATTGTTTTACGGAATGGTAATGCTGGCGGAGTCACGGGCAATTATTTATTTACCAAACTATTATGTGCATCTTAAAGTGATCAATGATCGCGCTAGCTAGATATCTTCTGATTCCCACATGTTAATAAAATAATAATCACTCAATCTATGTACATACGGGGGGAGGTCCAGAAGTTCGTGGAATGAAAGGGGTTTAAATAAAATAAAACAATTAATCTATTTTTCCTTTTCAGTATAATCACCCTTAAGCACAATACATTTATTAGATCAATGAATTAATTTTTCTAAACCATCATAAAAATATTTTTTATCTTTCGCCTCAAAATGGGCCAAAATTGCCTCCTTTACCTCATTGTCATCGGAAAACCTTCTTCCACGTAAGTCTCTTTTTAAATTGGGGAACAAATAAAAATCACTAGGTGCCAGTCCTGGACTGTAGGGTGGATGGACTATTAATCGGAAGCCATGCTTGTGCAGAGCAGCCATTGCAACTTTGCTCTTGTGAACCGGCGCATTGTCTTGCAAGAGCAACACACCCTTGGTCAATTTTCCTCGACGTTTTTCCTTGATGGCCTCCTTTAATTTTTCTAATATCGCTGCGTAATATTCTCCGGTTATGCTCCTACCTTTTTCTTCGTAATCAATCAATAATATCCCCTCACAATCCCAAAAAACAGTAGCCATCAACTTTCCAGCCGATTCTGATACTTTGAATTTCTTTAGCGGTGGTGTCCCGTTTTTATGCCATTGCATGGACTCCTGTTTGGACTCAGGCTCAAAGTGATGAACCCATGTTTCATCTCCAGTAACAATCCGCTCCAAAATCTGTGCAGGTTTATCTCCACACAGCTCCAAACATTGTTTGGACGCACAGACGGGCTGCTGTATCTGCAGCCGCGTGAGCATTCTCGGTAGACATCTTCCACTGATTTTTGTCATACCCAGGTGGTCATGTAGGATACGCAAAATGGTGGTATCTGATACTCCAACTAATGCAGATAATTGTGTTTTCTACAAACGGACATCTTGCAGTAGAAATTTTTGCACTTTTTCGACGATGTCTGATGTGGTGGCCTCAACTGGCCGTCCTGAGCGGGGGTCGTCTTCAATCGACTCCCGACCATGTTTAAAAAGACCATGCCACTTATAGATCATTGATTTAGACAACTGTGTTATGTGTCGACGATGTGACAGAAAAAATATTCTAATGAATTGAATATTATAGTACGTATCCTAGATCATGTTAAAGCTGTATTTCCGATCGCATTGGTTAGGAAAAAACTAGAAAAGTACACCGGCGAAGCAATTATGTAAATAATGCTGGATACGCCAAAAAAACAATATGTATCTAGAAGCATACAGCATTCCGAGAGTGTTATACAGATGCATTAATTTCAAATACCGAAAAAGAGTTTTTGAAATCTCCCTAACGAATTTGAGAATCTCACAGACGGTTCCCTGGTATTTCTGAACCGCCAGAGCCAATTCTCTCACGTTAAATAGCATGGTTGAAAACGGCTTTCTATCATGGCGAGAATATAAAACAAATAAAAACTGTGGTCCTACGATTCAACCCTAGCGAAGCTGATACAATTAAAGAAAACCAGAGAAGATTTGAAAGTACTTGCGTTGAGACCGATTTTAAAAAATGCACGATAAGTATACGGTTTTATTTGATTCTATAAAAAAATGTCAAAACACTGGGTTGTCGTTGGTAGAGTCAACAACGTACACTCACTGCTATGTGCTACAAGACATGGAAAATATGCGTGGTCTAGAGAAGATTTCGATTTTTCTAGATTAAGAAATATTTATGATGATAGATCCATTATTTATTTCTTAAGATTATTTTAATTATGCATACGTACATGTCGAGCGGTAATTTTCTAAATATAAGAACATTTATTCAGCATAACGTAAGTTGCGCTCCGGGATAAATGTGGAAATTTACATCATGATGCAGACTTTTGTCAGTCTTATCCATTTTGTGCTACGCAACAGCAACTGTGAATAAGATAAGTGTGTTATTTATAAATCATATGCATCGCAAGATCGCTCGTTTATTCGTACACTCGCCTTGTTACGACCCTGGCACGCGGGAAAAATATCCCAGCTCGATATATAACATTACTTTAAGTACCTTGTAGTTACTAACCTTCATTGAATACTATTTTTAACATTATTTCAATTATCTCTAACGTACGAGGGTAACCTGAAATGTTTCCGGAATCGACAAGAGATGACAAGATTCAAGCGGAGTCATTGGTCGGCAAGGGCAACCTTTTCTAAGACAACTGTCAAAATTTCAGACGTCTACGGTCAATAGTTGTTGTTTAAGAGTGTGTTTTGTGTAGCAAGTCAGGCGGTTTCGCAAAAATGAATAAAATCGAATTTCGTGCAGTGATAAAATATTTTTAGACAGCTGGGGAAACGGCCACGGAAATTCGAAATATTTTGCTGCAGGTTCATGCCAGATGTACTCCATCATTTTCGACCATCAGCTTTTGGGTAAGCGAGTTTAAACGTGACAGCACAGCCACAAGTGACGAACCACGATGTGGACGCCCAAAAGACCGCTATCAACGATGGTCGAAGCTGAGAGAGATAGCAAAGACAATAGGCATCTCAGAAGAACGCGTTGGCCATATCCTACACAAAATTTTCGGTATGAAAATGCTTTCGGCGCGATCGGTACCGCATTTGCTCAGCACGACTATGCACGGGCTGCATCGTCGTGTCCAAGTTGAATGAGTTACGCTACGAATTAGTCTCTCATCCTCCATATTCACCAGACCTAGCCCTCTGCGATTTTTTCCTATTCCCAAACCTGAAAAAATCGCCGCTACAGATGGGTATTTTGCAGACCTCGAAATATACAAACTACTTTTCCGACGGCTTGAAGAGATTGGAGCACCGTTTGATAAAGTGTATTGGTCGTCGAGGAGACTACATCGAAAAATAAAAATAAGAAACCACGCTAATACCGTGTTTTTCTTGTCGATTCTTGAAACTTTTTAGATCGCCCTCATATTTCAGTTGAGTCTGAAAAATTCACTTTATACAAAATGGATGAAGTTATGATTAGTAACTTTATGAAATTTCTTCAAACAGATAGCTTATTTTAAATAATAAGTTAGCTAAAGCGTTGTTTCTTTTATATATTAATTAGCAAGCAACTCTGAGACACACTGCAAATACAGACAGTATAACGAGCGTTGAAAGATCAACTAACTCGCTTGTTCCGCGGGAACAACGTACAACTTTTACAAAATTTTACGCATTCCTGGCGCTACAACGCTTCGTACCTACGCATTATTCATAGATGCATAGGTATCGTGTGTGTACATACATGCATTTGTGCGCTCGACTAGCCCGTAACTAAACGCAGAGTTGCAATTAGCATGCCGAAGTAGTATTTTAACCCAAATACGACACGTTACAGCATGCGAGAATGCCAAACGATGTTTAAGCTTTAATTTGTATCGGAGGTAAACTGTAATACCGTTGAAACCGGTACGTTGAAAATGCGTCTGTTTCGACGCCTATTTACAAGATCTATTTGCAAATGTGCACACCGAACGTATTCATGAGCATGGCAAAGTTAACTACGAATAGTGTAGATATCCGTCAGTAACTTAGAAAAGAGATCGATTTAGTAGACTTATATGAGAAGCTGGTTATTGTAACACAACATGGCAATCTATGATAAAGATCAAAATTAACTTATAGAAAACTAATTGTTAATCTGACTGGTTATTATATTCGAGATTATATAACGTGTGATGCGTTGTAGAGGAAGATTGACGTCACTATAGCCCCCCGTTGAAAATGTGCGCACATTCACAGCTTTACAGTGGTGTACAGTGAAATTCCCCTTCGCGGACACCTCTCTTCCACGGACACCTCCCTTAAACGGACAGTTTCTCATGGTCCCGACCGGCTCTCATATAATTTCCATTGAGAGTATTGCTATTGCATTTCTCAATCACGCCGCGTGCCAATTTCGCTGGGACTTCCCCGAGTAAACCGGTGATTTACCGACTTTAATCTTTCGGTACAAACGCAGACTATCTCGTGCATTTCTGCCTGGCGGGAATTGAGGACTTCTCCAAGTTGGTCGGGGATTCCTTTAACAGGTATGCATATGATTTTTTTAGATAAGGTTTTCTTGTATTAATGCGTTGATTTTCTTTTCATATTAAATTCTAAAATAGATACAAAATGAGATTACCAATAGGTTTGTCGTGTCAAAAACGCAAAAAAAACTTATTTTTTTTAGGTCCGCTAATACGATGTAAAGCAAGAGAAATAGCCGCTTCTTTGTGACATTCTACATTCAGTGCTTCTTCTGGTTGGTTCAATAAATTTAGAATCCGCCACAATATAAGTTTTAAAGCGATTTCGGGAGAAGGAGCTTCGGTTAATGCTGAAGACGTTTCATCGTTTTTAAAAAAATGTCCTTCTTTGATTAAGGGATATTCACCCAGAGACATCTATAATACCGATGAGACAGGCCTGTATTTTAGGGCTCTACCCGACAAAACGCTCACATTAAAGAAGGAAAAATATGTTGGGGGTGAGTATCCCAAAGAGAGGTTCCAATTTTACAATTTCTACAAATCCAGTTGAAATGTAAGAACTTTCGGAAGATTCTGATGTCGATGAGGTTCCAGTACCAACAGAAGCTATGCCAAATTATGGTAAAGCTATTACCCTGACCAAGCAGCTCAAAAGTTTTGTCGAAAATCACGGAAATACAGAGTCTTTGGAGCTTCTTTCTAAATTAGAAATACGATTTCAAGACGCCAGAGAGAAGACAAACAAAAATATATGAATTTTTGCGTCCTTAAAGTGACTATTCATTTCATTGTTTTGTATTACATACTACATCTATGTATCTATGTACATATATTATACTTTGTATGTATATATCTAAAGGAAATAAACTTTTTTTCTTAAGTTTAAAGTCTCTTATTTATTTTAAAAACATTTATATACAAGAAATATGTAGTTGATACAACAAAAATCGTGTTTTAACGAAAAATGAATATATTAAAGAAACTGAGACATTAAATGTCTCAGTTTCTTTTATGCGGACAACCCTCCTGAACGGACATCTTCAGTTGGTCCCGTTGGTGTCCGTTCAAGGGGGATTTCACTATATTATGGTTTATTCCTGTATATATATTTTATGAATATTTTTACGATAATCCAAAATTAATAAGAAATGGCTGTTCTACTGCGACAGACCAAGACTTTTGTTACATCATAGTATTAACATTAAAACGTCAATTTAATTTTATTAATTATAGAATTTCTGCTAATTTAAAAGAATTAATTATCGTAGGATAACAGCATCTCCTCTCTCACTAAAATTAAGCCAGAACTAGCAAAGGAAGCTTCTCAACCTGAAAACTCAAAAAGTTTTAAAAATAATACACGCTCAAAATTATTTTCTTAGTGTGACAAAATATGTTGAGGGTGTGAAAACCCCCTGCTTCACTACAAGGGTTTTCGATTTTAGGCTTACATCTCCATAACAAAAATAGATACAATATTAGTGCTATACAGGATGTCCATGAAATAAAATAGAAAAGTATCAAAAATGAAAAGATCTAATGTCATTAGACTTAAATCCAAAATATTTTGCGAAAATACCTTCGCAGACACAAGAAAAAATGATAAAAGTCTATGTAAAATGTTCGTCACGACACTGCACTTTCAGAAGTGCACCTTACAACTGTAACCTGTAGCGTAAAAAGTAGGGTTAGCGGTAGGCTACGGCAATTCCGCCAGCGCACGACTCACATACATCTATACCAGCACAGTAACTCAGTCTGTATTCTAGCATTATGTAAGGATATTTCGAGAATGGCTTAAACAGCGCGTGAACTGATACGATATGAAAATATGAACACAGGAACTGTAACAAATACATTTTAGTTCTATCTCTACTACAGTAAAACGATTTACGATCTTAGTTTTGAATAATTCATTTGCGTACGTTTAATGTAAAAATTTCTCTATTATTCACAGCCGAAATATTCGTACGTAAGCATGTTATTGAACTCTTAGCACGACGTTTGAAAGTTAGACAGTGTTATCTTGTAGTTATTATAACATCGACACCTGTGTTATTGCAGTGTGTACAGTCTCCGTGTATGTATGCGACTTTAGTTGAATTTGGTTGATATTCTACATCCATAGGCGGCACATACTACAATTTACTAAAGTTTTTTTTTAATTATGACGTTCGCGTCGTAATAGACTGCAAATTTTTAGGATTTATGTTCTATATAATTACACCTTCTCATTTTCCGTACCTCTTTTGTTTTATTTCAAAAACAGCCTGTATATCACAGTACCTTTTATGCTGTATAGCACATGTGAAAATTATCCTACACGGTAATTTAAAAATTAAAAGTTTATCCTCACCTCGGTGCATTACTAATGTATTCCAAAATTTAGATTGCATAACACGAAATGAGATTTAAAATATAAACTAACGAAATAATATAAAACAATCCTATATTTATGCTAACGTAACGTACTCATGTCGTGTATGTTTGCTTTAATTGGTCACTTGTCATTAGCTTAAGTAAAATAAAGCCGCACAATATGTACATAGCTACACTCTACGCCACACAATCAATTATTCCGAAAACATGTTTCTCAAACTCTTGGATTCCCGCTGATGATGAAAACCCATCAGTTTCTCGAATACGTGTTCCGAATAATACAGTAATTGTCTGGGTTGGCGTGTACCGATAACCTGTATCAGTAAAATATCATAAAACCCCACTGTTCCTACGACTTCTATTTAAATATGTGTACATTTCAAAATTCTAGTGTTTATTTTCTTCATTGTATTAATGAGAAGATTCCTTAATTTCTTTGTTGTTTTCTTTTAGAGTATTAAGGATTACGAAGCTGAACCCTCACCCCACCCCATACGTACTTCTAATTGGTTGTCTGATATAATGTTTTTGACATTTAGTTGACTGACATTTGTAGTTCATATCTACATAATATCAAATTCGTATCCCAAAGTCTTGTTGTGCTGTGGCTAATTCTTGAATTTTATGTCGTGATCGCTCATAAAAATGGATTCTGTAGAACAGAGAGCCATAATAAAATACCTCCAGTAAAACTATTGGTGAGTCTGCAGTTTCTTATGATACAGTCAAATGCTAGTGTCGAGATTTTAAATGCGGAGGAACATCCTGCGAAAGCCAACATGTCGGTGGTCCTCCCATAACGGTAACAACACAAGACAAAAACATTAAAAAGGTATGCGATATCATACTGTAAGACCGACAACTACACATCAGCGACATTGTGGAGGATACTGGGTTATTATATCATGTGGTGCACCAGATAATGACTAAAGAAATAGATATGAAAAAGGTGAGTGCAAGATGGGTGCCCCGAATGTTAACCATAGATCAAAAAAGAAATCGGGTGTCGATTTGTAAGTGTCTTTTGGAAAGATATATACCTAGCAAGCAAAGGGAACTTTCTTAGTCGGTTTGTGACCATGGATGAGTGATGGGTGCACCACTATGATCCCGGGACCAAAGTGTAAAGTAGAGAGTGGAAACATCACGGTTCTCCTCCTCCACACAAATTTAAGGTCATGGTGTCTGTTGGAAAGCCATCTGTGTTCTGTGATGCTCAAGGAATCATCCTGACTGATTATTTGCAAAAGGAATAGAGCATTACAGGGGCTTACTACACACAATTAATTACTAATTTGTGATTACATGCTGCCCCCTTAATTAAAATAAATCTTACGTGGGGCAAAATTATCCAGTAATTGTCAGGTGATGCAAGCTGTAGAAAGGTGGTTTGCAGAGGTCGGACATTTTTTTTTCCAGGAAGCTGTTGAGATATTGGAGCACCGATAAACCAAGTGCATTGGTGTAGTGGGAGACTGTCGAAAAATAAAAAATATAACGCCACTGTACTTTTACTGTAAGGGGGCAAGAATACAGCATAGAGATCCACCCTTATATATACATATATTTTTTGGGGATGTAGAGAAAGTTTTAATACGGTTGTTGGCAACACTGTTGTGAGTGGTGCCTTCTCCGCTACCACATAAGCATGCAGGCGCTTCGCTCGGATGCTCAGTCTTGGCTTGGTAGCCATTCGAAATGGAGCTCCCGAAAAACGTTACCGCCAAGTGCGAAGTGCGCGCAGTTATTCGATTTTTGAACGCAAAAGGGGTTAAACCGGTTGAAATTCACCGCCTATTGACGGAAGTCTAT
Source organism: Trypoxylus dichotomus (assembly GCA_023509865.1). Lineage (NCBI taxonomy): Eukaryota > Metazoa > Arthropoda > Insecta > Coleoptera > Scarabaeidae > Trypoxylus > Trypoxylus dichotomus. The sequence goes on along the minus strand of CM042074.1, from coordinate 9,281,649 downwards.
GGACAGTCGTGCATGGATGTCAAAAACGTTCGCAAGTAGTGTAGAGAGTTTACAGACGGTCGTACTGAAATTCATGACGAAGAAAGGAACGGGAGGCCGTCAATTGCTGACGAGACAATCGCGAAAGTTGAGGTACTTATGCGTAAAGATCGGAGGATTACTCTGGACGCTCTCTGCATTTTGGTTTCTGAGGTTTCCAGAAGCATCATCCACACGATTTTAACGGAAAAGTTGCAATATCGGAAGGTGTGTGCAAGATGGGTGTCGCGTATGCTGACAGAAGGCCACAAACGACAACGGGTTGATTTTTCCCGCGAATTTCTTCGCCGCTATGGAGACGAAAAGGACAACTTCTTGGACTCGATTGTTACGGGTGACGAAACCTGGGCATTTCACAAAACAACAGTCACGCGAGTGGCGGCATCCCTCTTCGCCCAAGCCACGAAAATTCAAGCAAACACAATCTGCCGGTAAAGTTATGGCAACTGTGTTTTGGGACAGGAAGGGGGTACTATTGGTCGACTTTCTGCCTGCTGAGACAACAGTCAACGCTAACAGGTACTGTGAAACACTGAAGAAACTCAAAAGAGCAATTCAGAACCGGAGAAGAGGGATGTTGAGCAAGGGTGTAAGCATTCTCCACGACAACGCCCGTCAAACCGTCGATCTCCTGCAAAATTTTGATTGGAACACACCCACTCTACAGTCCGGACTTGGCACCCAGCGATTTCCACCTGTTCCCTAAGTTGAAGGAACATTTGTCTGGACGGCAGTTCTGCTCCGATGATGAGGTGAAAGATGAGGTTCAACGCTTCCTGAAGGGCATGGCGGCAAGCTGGTATGACATGGGCATTGTAAAACTGCCGCAGCGTCTACAAAAATGCATCGCCCGAAGTGGCGATTATGTTGAAAAATAAAGCATTCTTCAATCTTTAAAGTGATGTGGCAGTTATAGAAAATAAACGGCTCTTTGTATATAATATAAAAATATAGGAGACCTTTTTTTTGGGATTGCTCTCGTATATATTAGAGAGAACTTAAACTCACATACATCTTTATTAAAATTAGGCAGCTGATTTCGTGTTACCTACACACATCATCAAGCTCAGATATTCTAAACTAGATTATAAGAAAGTTTCGAAATTATTGAGAATGCGAATGTGCTGTACAGAAATAGAAACGAAATTATAACTGGAAAATTTATATACAAATAAAAACAAACAGAATAAGTTTATATCCAGTGTAGTATCAACTACTAAACCTTGCCTGAGCAACAATTCAAAATACAATCAAAAGTACATATAATTGCGATAAATGAATCATTAGCTGAAGGAGCCTTAATATTAATAAGCAAAGTTACTAAACAAAATTTAAAACAAAAATACAATTTCATTTTAAATTTCCTGCCAAGACCCGAAGAGAACAGCAAGTTTAAAAAGATGTATACAATTTACTTCGTTGACTTTCCCGCTTACTAGGAAAGGAGTTAAATAACTCTATCATTTCCATTGAATAATTCTCCATCGACTCAAACAATAGTTACTTCTAACGAATGCATTCTCGGTAGAAATTTATGTGATGCACGACGAAGATTGATTAAATCGTGTAAAGTGCTTGGTACCGTAAGGTACACATGCTGCACTTAAAAAAATCCTCTCCTAAAGTGACGTACATTCCCCTCTAACGATTAGACGAGAATACAATATTCAAATACCACAAATAGTTTTCGACTTTTATGACGAGTAAACTATTAAAATCATATTAATTTCACTATGATTGAAATAAAGACGATATAATCGAGATAGAACATGACATTTTCCATTTACAATGATCTGCTAATTTACATGTTCGAAGTCAAACCCAGATGGTATCCCAGAAGCATTATTAAATCGTAATTTATCGAACGAGATTCTCCACGTTCCACAAGAACAGTTTTAGATATACCGGCGTTGAATTTTAATTGGTTCGTTTTGTATTCGTTTGCGGCTTTCACCGTAATCAGATTATTTTGTAATATCGATATTATTGTTCCTGCTAACGATAATAACAGCATTTCTTCGTAAGAATTATTTAATATAGAAGGTGGAATGAGTTATTTCTCTGTGCAAACTCGTGTCACTTTATTGTCCTTCAAAGTATTTCACATTTGAATTTGCGAAGCAGTTTGTCCATTCTGCAGCTGATACCTTGGCAACCAGTGTTCGAAATCTTTCAGTAGCTGCTTGACGTGACCGAAATTGAACACCACGCATATTATTTTTGATGTTTGGGACAAAAATAAATCACAAAGTGAATACGAGTAATGGTTCATTATTTCAACATTTTTACTGGCTAAAGTGGCAAGAATTTGACGTGGTATATGAGAATTGGCGTTGTCATGATGAAGGGTAATTCGTTGATTTCCATCAATTCTTCTTACTTCATCCATGATTTTTGGCAGAACAAATTCTGGTGTACCAACAGCAACCGAAGAAACAATCAAACTTTCATTGGTTTTGAGTTTTGGGTCACCTTGAAATACCCAAACTATTGATTAATTCATGATATTGTTCACTTTTAAACTCGTAATAAACCCAAGCTTCGTCACTAGTAACGCTGTAAACTAAATTTAAACGATCTCAGTTAAATTTCTTGAGCATCTGTTCTGCAGCATTTTGCACGACCTTGTTTTTCAGCTTCTATCAAATCGTGCGAGATCGAACGACTGCAACGCTTATATACATATGTTCATCCAAATTGAGTATAATTTCTTCAGGCGAATGCTCAAGGATGCCTCAATACCTCGTTCAACCATTGCACGCATACCATCACGGTCTTTTCAACATGCTCGAAATTCGTCCCTGAGGGTGATGCGTCTGCCCTGAAATTCTACAATGTAAATGTATACATTGCTGTTGGATAGCGTTTCGTCCCAAAACGTCGAAATAAGGAGATGTATGTATTAGTTCGACGTTAAAGCATATAGTCTGATTTTCTATTTCGAAGAAATTTTATTTTTCCACAGAACTACAATAGAACCCGGTTATAACAACATCGGCTATAACGACACTCCCTTCTTAGCGTCAAATTTTAAGCGGTCCCGTACTTTACCATTCAAACGTACAGGGAGAAATCCGATTTTAGCGTCAATAACCCCTGATATAACGACAAATATTTACCATCATTTATGGCTCAATTCCCGGTATTTGCCTAGCCTGCAACCGACCGTTGGGGGATTCCAAGAATGTTACCGTTCGTTGAATTAAGATTTCTTGCAATTTGCCTAGCCTGCAACGTTCGACCATTCGGGGATTCCAAGAATATTTTCGTTTCTTGCAATGCGCCAGGCAAAGTTCGTAAGAAGTTTCCGTAGTCGGCATTTGAATCGTGTGATTGAAACATAGGGATTTCTATATCGAAAATGTCAGGTTTAAATTGTGAAAAATAAGAATAAAATCATGGATACCTTTGTGAAAGGGAAAGAAAAGTCAAAAAAAAATTCGATCGTGCGAAAAGGTTCAAATCGACGAAGCGCTTCTTTCTTGGTTTAAGCAATGTAGAAGTGCAAATTTACCCGTTAATGGACCTATCCTAATCGTTTTTGGACGACCTTCTTTAAATTAGTCCCTGAGTGAATAACGGCGATGATTGAAGTCATTAAACTAGTGATATGCAGTGGTTTTAGATGGTGCTTCGTCGCCAGAAACTAAAGTAAGTTAAGATAATCCACGTCGAAAGTTGTAGTAAGCCATCGGACGAAAATTCTAACGAATTAATACCATTTTTTTATACACTTCAATTATGTCAAACTTTACGATGTTAGATGACGACTAGAAACACCATTGTTGCCAATTCCAAATACTTAAATAGCAATCCTCGTACTTTTTCCCCAAAAGTTAAACATTTTCTTTTCACGTTCATGTTAAATCGTTTCTCTTTACTGTAGATAACAAACTGAATAAATAAAACGCCTGTCTGTTTACGGTGTACCTTAGTAAAAACAATTTAGACTTACAAAATCTTTTAATAATTAAAAATCTTCAGACTTATTTAATTCTGTAATGTACGTCAGGTTTCTAATCCAGTTAGAGTTTATTTCGTTAAATCAAATTAAGAATTTAGTTATAGCTTTATTTATTATATAAAATGTTCACTGTAACAGATAGTTATCTTCTAGCAAGAAAATTACATAATATTGTGAACAGCACATTCAACTTTTTTAGAAGCCATCGTATACATTCTTCGAAATTCATTTAAATCTGTAAGCGACTCAATTTACCGCGTGATCGACGAGGAAATTGTTTCATTACACGATCACTTCTCTTCGCGTAGCTTGCTCGGTGGCGAAGGCACGAATTTATCTATGAGGCCGTTGCAGTCAACGCGGTAGTGTTGCTTGCTGTTTCGTGCGCGATTAGTGGTAGCACTGCTGACAATTTCGAAGTGGCGAGATGCGATTTATTAAAGGAATGCGTTTTTTAAAGAAACTTACGTTAAGAAGGCTTTCCTGAGTTTGACTTTTAACTCTCGTCTTCATTTTCAGTTGAGGAAAGGACATCTTGCAAGATGTTGGAACTTAGCGCCAAGAAGCTTATGGATATTTTGGAAGGGTAAGTTGTAAAAATTGTGTTATTTATGTTTAGGTGATTAAGTTAATGATGACTGTTTTCGAAGTACTTTTAAAGTGGTCTTTATTTTTATCAGAATACTTTCTGTTTAAGTGTGTTGGTACCTTTCTTTCCTTAGATGTTATTTCACATTTTTCATTTAGGCCGTTTCAATTGTCAAGAACCTAATATTTTCCCATATAAATGACATTTATTGAGGTAAATTCTCTGACTATATCAAAATTTATTGTTTTGCTTATTTTTCAACATATATTTGATTTGTACCATCTAATTCGTGATTTTGTCCCCTTATAAATATACACTACCGTTCATAAGCTTGATTGCATTATACAGAATGACTCAAATTAAGTGTACACCACTTGTTTCTAGAAAATAGGTTAAATTAACAAAGTAGTAGTATTTCTAACACCGATTATAACACTTAGGGTACGTGACGCATGTCCGAGAAATTTTGAGATTTATAATTCTTTTAAGTGGAACATCCTGTACATTTTAAAAAATGTTGCCATATATATACATATTAAGTGATGATCTAAAAGTGTTAATACATTATTGTCTTGAAACGAATAATAAAGAAGTTATGGTGGATTTTAGATGATGGCAAAGAGACACTTTCCTGTATGATTTGATCCGGCCCGCGACACACTTTGAAAAACCCAATTCAAAAAAATATTACACTACTTACTCACATTCACTCCAAATGAGGAAGATCGAGTGATATGGGGTTTGTAGTGAGCGAGGAAGCCGTTTGGTAGTACTTATAAATGCGAACAGTTCCTTTCAATCATGAAAGTTAATAAATCAAAGCATCGTACAAGGCTAACTGATGATAATTTGGAAAATTATTTGTATCAGTGTATTAATCCAAACATCGATGGATTAGTTTCCCCAAATCAAGCTCAAGTGTCTCATTATGCTAATTTAATTCAATTTTCATAGTTCGTAATAATTTCAAATTTCACGATTTAATTATAATGTTGTACCTATTTTTTTCATTTTATTTTCTTACTTTAATAAATTGCATTACAATAACATTGTCGTATTATTTCATGTCCGATATCTATCGCTAAAAATTATGAACACTACTTTTAAACGCGGCCCGCGAACGTACACTACCGCTCAAAAGTGTTTAGGCACTCTCACTGACAGCAAAAATGTATAAAAACTCAGCAAAAATGTTAATAATATTTATTTTTTATGTACAGATACACGTACACGAATAAAAACATATTAAATAAATGTGAAAATTAAAACGTTTAATTTAAATTTTGCTTTCATCTACGTGACCTCCTCTTGATTTAATAATTGCAGCACACAATCGAGGCATTCTCGCAATAAGTTCTGCCAGAGTTTCTTGTGTTATTCAGGTCCAACTCGATTGCTATTTGTTCCACACGTCAGTAGCTGATGTCGGAGCCGATTTCCGTACTTCCCGATCTAGTTCTTCTCATAGTAACTCGATTGGATTCAAGTCGGGGCTGTGGGGAGGCCATTCCATAATTTTGAGAGTTCCTTCCTCTTCTAAATGGCGTAAATAGTCTTTACATAATTTAGAGGAACGTTTTGGGTCATTATCTTGCTGGAAGATAAAATTTTGACCCAAAAGTCGAATTCCGGAAGGTATTGCGTGGTTCTCCAAAATTTCGCGGTAGCCTTCTTTTTTCAATATATCGTCAATTTTCACAATGTCCCCTACACTAGTGCCAGCAAAACAACTTCATATGATGATAGAACCTCCACCATACTTCACGGTAGCAGCAATACACTCTTTTCCGGCACGTTCACCCACAGATCTTCTTACGAATATGCGTCTTCGGGTCCCGAATAGCTCAAATTTGGACCCATCGGTCCATAGGACGTTGTTCCACTCTTCTATGATTCAGTGTTGGTGTTCACGAGCCCATTTAAGTCGCTTTTACTTGTTTTGTTATCGTAGTAATGGCTTTTCATCGCAATACGTCCATGGAGCCCGGCGTTCTGTAGGCGACGTTTGACTGTAGAAACACTGACTAGTTTTTGGCGACCAACATTTAATTCTGCGGTGATTTCCGGGGCTGTTTTGCGTCTATTTAACTTGCTAGTAACCACTATTCTGCGATCATCTGCAGATGTTGTTGCTTTTGGCCTTCCACTCCGTCTTTTATTAAGAGAACTGCCAGTTTCCCGATATTTTTTTACGTTATAGTCAGCCGTAGCGTGGTGTATTTTCATTTTTTGACAATTTGTCGATTACTTATGCTACTTTTATGGTAGGCTATTATTATAAGCGCACGTGTTTCCGTACTAATTTCTCTTCGCGGAGGCATTTTAAAAAATTGTCACACGATATTTCGCTCACGATGTGAATAGAGTAAATACCACACTGCAACTGACCATAGGTTACAGATTTCACTATAATCTTCTAGGAAGGTAATTTAAACATTATTACCTACAATCTAACAGATGACTAAATTTACTCAGTAAATTCAGAGGATTGTTATTGTAATTGCACCTCATTAAACAGTTTATGGTAATCCGACCAAGTGCAGGTAAATGATAGTAAACCTTATGCGATATAATGGGTGTTTATCTTACTGAACTACATTTTAAATACGTATTTCATAAACATAATACTATATGAATAATCCATGAAAACAGGGGTGCCTAAACACTATTGAGCGGTAGTGTATTTGTACACTAAAGCTTGACCCACAACATATTAAAGGTTGCCCATACTTGCTTTAAACCAAAACAAATAGTATCCCATTTGAAATTGTTAAAAACGCACGAGTTTAAATCTTTTGCAGATTCAATTATTAAAAATAGTTGGTTATTTGATTTTGTGTTGATCTTTGGTTCTCGATTATTATTATTATTACTTTCTCCAACACTTTTCGTTATCTTTCATTGCTCAGTGTTAAATAATGTCTCACTGTAATATTTCCTCATTTGGAGAAATGCGATATGTTGGAACCATGCGTTGTATGCGGCAAAAATTGAAAAAGAAACTGTCCTTTACGACAGCAGTCAGATCGAGGTTACTTCCGAAGACTTTACATAGTTTAGACAACATGATTACTTATTAAAAAAGAAAAGAACAAAGAAAAATATCATTATCAACGAAGAAGTAGAAATTACAGTCTTAACGTGTTGTGAAGCCCATCGCGAACTTGCCATGAGAGATGCTACTAAAGAATTGGGTTTAAGTTATGCATTAGTTGAGAGAATTTAAAACAAAAGCATAAGTATATCCCATTTAAGTATCGAACCTCACAAACATTACAACTAAGAGATTCAGACAGGAAGTTGGAAATTTGAATGGAACACAGTGTATTTTATGGAATGATGAAACAAACTTCTCCAAAGTGGTCTGTTTAATAAGAAGAATCATTATCACTGGTCGCAAGAAAACTTATTAATAGTGCGTCCACATGGCGCACAAGTTTGATTTACTTTTAGTGTTTGGTGCGGATTACTTGGTTCGATAGTCCTTGGTCCAGTGTTCTACAGTGGTACATTGGCAGAAAGCAAATATCTGGTATTTATTCGGAATGTTCTAGAGGATTTCCTTGGTAACGCCAATTAACTGATGCGCTAAAATTTATATTTTCAGCTGGTGCTTTTGTACACAGCTGCCCCATAGTTCATAACTATCTGGACACCATCTTTGCCTATAAATGGACCGGTACAAACGGGCCAATTCAGCACGCAATCCTAATCCTTCACCTTTGGGGTCATTTAAGAAATCAAGTGTACAACACGCGATACAAAACGTGAACGAATTGCAAAATAAAGTTAAGAAAGTTTTCCGCGAATTGGATGGAAAGACGGTTTTAAGAGCTACCCAGAGTGTACTCAAGCAGGCACGAAAATGTAGTGAAAAGGAAGGTGAAACTTTTGAACATTATTTATAGGTTATACATTTACTTTCTCTTTTCCAATTTAATTGCAACGACATTGTTTTAACATGTAATATGTTAGAATAAGCATTAAATACAAAGACAGGTATGTATCTGTTTTGTCAAAAGTTGAGCAATAACACTTAGAACAAAATGGAATCTGCTATAACTTCTTTATTGTTAATTTTAAGACAATAGCACAATATTCTGTTTGTACTTTTCCATTTTTTTTTTCACTGTCTCTATTTGTATATGTGACGCTCTTCTTGTTCTATAGACATGGACTTCTCTATTAGTTCTTAGTTTTGTAGTTGTTTTTATAAGTTTCTTTTTCATTTCATATATTAGTAATAATAATTAGTAATAAATTGGAATTTTGCTGTTTATTGAATGTCCATTTCTTCTATCTTTCTGTATACCTTTGCTGTGAGTACCATTCTATCCATTTTGTTTACTAGTTTTAGTATTTTATTTTACTGCCCTTGTAGTTTCTTTATATTTTGCTTAGTTGTGTCTCCCCATACTTTTATTAGGTAATTCATGTGCGATGTAAACATTGCTGAATACAGACTTCCTAGAAAATTCTGATATTATTTTTCGTATTTTGCATATCTTTGCAGTTGTCATTGCATTCTTATTAATTAGTTCGTTCTACTTCATATTGTTTGGTATCGTTGATCCTAGGTATTTTACTTTGTTTATTTTGGTATTTTACTTCTTTTTCTACTTTTCTATGATGGCAAATCAAATATGAAGCGGACTTTTCTTTTGTGCACACATCTGTTGGGCAACGTATTATTAAATTTTTGGCGCGGGAGGGCGTAAAATCTGTCGAAATTTTATATCAACTAACTATACAGTTTGCTGAAAAAAACGCTTTCGTAGACCCAAGTCTACTTCTGACCCAAAAAATTTACAATGGTCGGGAGTCGGTGAAAAACCAGAACCTGCTCCTTGATATACTCCGCGAAGACGTACAGTTAATGCTGCGTACTACTGCCAACTGCTTGGTGGAGTGGAATTGGTCTATCGATGGTGTGGGTTTCCTGACGTTGATTGAGTCTTACCTTACTGGAAGGAAGTGTTATGTCTGCTACAATGGTTATTCCTCTACGCCGTTTTCTCCAACATCAGGTGTTCCTCAAGGTTCAAATCTTGGACCACTTCTCTTCAATTTTTATATAAATGATTTACTATCTCTGTTTACGTGTCACGTCTTAGCATACGCAGATGACGTAAAGATATTTAATACTGTTGGTAGCATTTTCGATTGTAAACATTTACAAGACAATCTTCTTCGCATTAATACTTGGAGCAAGGTCAATTATCTCCCTCTGAACATCAACAAGTGTACTGTGGTTTCCTACAATAACACTCACACTACTTTATACTATAACTACCAAATTAATGATGCAGCCATACCACGCAATATCAAAACTTTGGATCTTGGTGTTTTGTTTGATAATAGATTGTCATTTACGGAGCATATTTCGTCCATGTGTTCATCTGCTTCCAAAACTCTCGGTTTTGTCATGCGTTCTTGCAGGCATTTCTCAGACTTAGGTGTAATGAAACGTTTATATTATGCCTACGTTCGTTCTAAGCTTGAATACGCCTCCATTGTTTGGTATCCCCGTTATTTACACCAAGAGCTTATGATCGAACGGGTTCAAAAGAAATTTCTAAAATATCTCTCCTTTCGAATGGACAACGTGTATCCTGCAAGAGGTATCGAGTATTATAGCTTACTTGTTGAGCATGGTTTTCTATCTCTTGCTGACCGCCGCGAGCGCGTAACAGTGTGGAGTTTCTTTGCAGGATCCTGAAAAATACTGTCGACTCGCCAGCCCTTCTGGCGCAAATAAACTTTACCGTACCTACTCATCATACTCGCTACTTTAATACATTTCAAGTACCTAGAGCTAATACCAACATTTTGCTTAAGGCACCTCTCAGTCACATGGTGAGAAACGCAAACAAACGGGATCTAGAGCCATTTTTGTGAGTCTTTCTTTTTTTTTTGTTTCATTATTATTGTATTATTATTGTAGGCAACACGATTTGAATTATTTTATTTTATTTTATATATGAATTGTATTGTAATTTGTCCTGTAATTGGCCCCTGGGCTGTTGGGCAATAAAGGATTATTATTATTATTATTATTATTATTAAAAGTGATTCTGCCTATTCCAAGTGCGAGTCTGTTCCATGACAATGCTCAGCCACACACATTTGAATTGACCCAAAATAAGTTGGGAAACACTGGAACATCCGCCCTACAGTCCCGATCTGTCACCGTGTGACTACCGCTTACTTGGGCCACTCAAAGAAGAACTGAGAGGTCACCACTTTTTCGACGACGAAGGTGTGTACAATTGATTACAGCCGCACCACCACATTCATTCTTTGATGACGGAATTAAGAAACTTTCGATACGATGGAAAAATGTATTAATTTTTTTTACTGTACCAGTAAATGTTTTAAAACCAAAGTCCGGTTCATATTTTATTTGCCCTCGTATTTTTATGTTGAATTTTGATGTCGTTGCTATGTCTGAGAGTACCATATACTCTGTTTTTTATTCATTTTTTGTTCCAATATATCTATGTCTGTGTATGGCTTGTTGTAATTCTTCTTTGTTCTGTCTCTAAATGACAATACAAGTATCATCGGCACAGGTGTATATATCCCCAGTAACTTTTTTGGCTGTCGTTAGTATATATTATGTAGAGTATTTGGGGTAGATTTCCGCCTTGTAGTATTCAATATTCAGGGCTTTGCTTTCGATTCCTTGCTTATTTACCACTGTTGTTTGTGTTCTGTCAGATAGGTATATTTGTATCAGTTTTTTCTCGTTTCTGTAGATTCCTATTTTCCGGATTAGTTTTGGTTTGCATACGGTGTTAAGTGTTATTTTCATATGAATGAACATCGCAATTACCGTGTTTCTTTTTTCCAGGTTTTCCTTCATGTTGTTCAACAGGTCAATAGTGACAGAGACAATTCCTGAATGCTTTTGTAAGACATATTAATTTTGGTGTGTTATTCAGCTCCTTTGTAAATAATCTGATAACTGCATTTGTATATTTTTTTCCAGTGTTTTGTGTAAGGTTGTCAGTAGTGAGATTGGTCTACAGTTTATTATTATCTCCTTTCTTGTGTATTGGAATAATCGTCACTCTTTTCAACTATTCTGAATATATTTCTTCCTCTATTACATCATTTTTCAGTTTCGTTATTATTCGTGTTAATTTTTCTGCTTTTCTTTTTACTTTTGTGGTGATCCTATGAAATCCTGGTGCTTTACTTAATTTTAGTTCTTGAATTATTGCTTGTATTTGTATTGTCTTCATTCTTTCCAATTTAAAGTTTATTCCTTAACTTGTTCATCGTAGTTTAGTCTTGTTATTCGGATTAAATTTTTTTGTGCTAGTTTTTTTCCCTATTTTTGCAAAGTAATTATTTATCTCCACTGGTATCTCCTATTAGAAGTACGCTAGGGTGACAGAATAAAATAGACACCTACTAATTAAAAAAAGATTCTATTCTCGTTACATATACAAAATATTTTAAAATTTTTAAAAGTGCTGCGAGTCGTCGTCGCATAGAATCTATTAAATGATTAGTGGTGTCTTCTGGAATATTTAACCACTCTTCTGTAACAGCTGCCACGAGTTCTTCCTTATTGCTGGGTTTTCGTGGTCTACGCCATATTTGTCTGGATTATGTCCCAAACATCGGATTCATGTCTGGTGATTGACCTGGCCATGGTACAATCCGAATCCCCTGTTCCTCTTTCCATGTGGTTGTTGTTCTTGCTCTGTGGCAGGGTGCTCCACCCTCCATACAAGTGGCGTCTTCTTTAGATAAAATGGCGTTGTCGAATATCGGTAGTAGTCCTTCTGTTAATATTTGGATATATTTTGCCGCATTTATATTTCTGTCGCAGATTACTAATTGCGATCTTCCACCATACCATATCGCGCCCCACACCATGATGTTTACACCGCCGTATTTCACCGTCTGATGCAAAAAATTGTCGTCCAGTTGCTGTGACGAACGTCTCCATACCCACGTACGACCACTATCATTGAATTGGCAGTATCTGCTTTCGTCTGAAAAAATGACAGACCGCCAAAACTCTTCGGGCTTCGTTCGCATTTCGATTGCCCAAGCCATTCGGCGCCGTTTTTGAAACACCGTAAGGAGAGGTTTTTTCTTTGCCACCCTTTTATACATCCCCACACTGTGGAGGTATCGCAAAACGGTGCGCAGACTTTTCTGTGAAGTTGCCGCAAGCTCAGCTGTACTTTTTCCCGGTTCTCTTAACACTTCGCGCACAAGCACCCTTTTACTTCTTTCAAAAAGTCCGGCACGACCGCGTCTCGGCTCCTGTTGTGTTTTCCTTGCGTTTAAATTGTGTAATCACACGGTTAACTGCGTGGACAGCGTAATATTTAAAAATTTACTTATTTCACGTTGCGAAGCGCCGCGTTCACTCTGGCCAACGATGCGACCCCGAGTGAAGTCGCTAATACCACTCGAACCTTGTAAGCGAGGCATAGTTGTAACGATACTAAACTATGACGAATTCCTTCCGATACATCTACCCCTATCCTAATGAGAAGAGAAAGTTCTTAATTCGTTCTTAGAATTTAGCTGTTTACATATTTATACCGCTTTACCTGGTGTCTATTTTATTCTGTCACCCTAGTGTATAATTAGAAACACTTTTCAAACTACAGAGGTAATATAGTATTTCATTTCATCTTTGTATTCCTCAAATCAATAAAATATAGGACACTTTAAGAGAATGTTAAATGTATACAGTTACGTTCATGTTTTCTTGAACTTTGCTATTTTATAAAAAATTTATTGTCTTCGCTAGACATAATTTTCCGTATGCATAATATTTACCAGATTACCCTAACAACTGAGAGCAACAAACACAGCATCAAAAGGTGCACCTCTGCGAGAAGCGGGGGAATCACGTGCCGGTGAAGGAGAAGTTCCAGTTTAAACCGGTTACGTTTGTCATTAAAACGCCAGAGTTCTACTAAAAGTGTATTTGTTGAATTTTTAATATCGCAGGCGCGTATGCGCTCGGTTTCTGTTTGTCGGCGAATTCCAAAAGTTTCAAGACATATTGGTGCTAAATTTTCTATTCTGGAATTCTTGGAAGTGTTACTTTTTTCCTTACAATTACTAGTTTTAATAATTAAAAATAAATATCTATACTCGACTCTACAGACGTATATGTTTTATGTCGAAAAGATTGTTAATTTAATGCTCAGCGATGGAAATACATTTCTAATTAGAAAGTTAGTATATAGTAATAATATGCATGTAACTATAAAAATATTTTAGTTTTTATACCGAGTAACTCCGAAAATACTAAGCTATCTGCTCAAAAAATTATAACAATTTTTATAGTGTTAAAATTGATGTTATTCGTTTTTTTTTTTAATTTCCAGTCAGAAGAAATATATCGGGGGAAGCTATGGCGGTGAAATTAAACGCAATCCGTCTTTGTATTTACTAAGAAGAAGTATATCCTTCAAAAAACAACATTCACCCAATCCTCTACTGCTGACAGAAAAGGAAAACGGACACGTAAATAAAGCTTTCGTGGATTCTGACGGGTAAATCGTTTTTATATGCTATACATTGTATTTTTAATGGTATTTTACTACATCTAAATTTAAATCGTTCTATTAAATGCATACCTTGAAATTAATCACTAAAAAAAAATTTAGAAATAAATGACTAAGGAAAAATGTTCTTATTACAATAATTTTGAGAGCTTTGACAATGTAACATGAAAAAATTCTGTTTAACTAACTAATTTCAAGAGATGCATGTAAATTCAAAATGTACGTTCTATATGTCTCTACTGCAATATTTTTTTCATTAAATAAGAGTATGTACGAAAAAAAGATATTGGCCCATGAGGGGATCGAACCCGCGACCTTCGCGTTATTAGCACGACGCTCTAACCAACTGAGCTAATGGGCCACGTCTATCATATTTTGAGATTGTAATACATACATTATGAACAAATATACGACAGTTATTGTCATTTTAAAAGATCTGTTCTGGAAATGATAGAACGATGAAATTTCTTTAAAAAAGCTCTATTTCAGCTAGTTTTCAATTTTATTCCCCTTTCAGGCCGGATCGGAAATAAATAGGGCGCTATCGCTGCCGTAAATCAATCCAGCATGTCAGTTTACATAATTGTTCCAAATTTCATCGTCCTACCACCTCTGGAATGGATCACCCAATTTTCGACCAAAAGCAACACTTACGATCCAAAAGACCACATTGTGTTCGCGGAAAATACCAAATTTTGCATTGCGAGGATCCGTTCCAGAGGTTGTAGAACGGTGAAATTAGAAACATGTATGTAAAAGGACACGCTAAATCAATTTCCGACGGAGTTAGGGTCCTATTTCTTCAGGATCCGGCCCTAAAGGCGACCAAAGTCAAAAACTAGCTGAAATAGAGTCTCTTTAAAAAGCTATTATACGGGTACCGGACATGACTCGACAGCTCTTTCCTACATCAGATGAGGTAATTGAGTGTAAACAAAAAGTTCAGCCCGCTATATAAAAGATATACATATTTGAAAACACAAGTTGAAAAATGTAGTGCACAACGAAAAAGACCTAAAAACCTAGCACGTTCATTTGTATAATAATTTTTGAACACATTAACGAACTAAAGGGTCAACAACAACTAATGTAGCTTTATATACAACAGTTCTCTAACTAGTACTGTCTAACTATATATAACATACATAGCGGGAAATACACATTTTAATTGCACCCCCAACGGATAGAGCCCGGAACGATCTTTAGTGAGATTAGTCCCAAAGCCTGCATTTTCCGAATGTGACATCTTTATCGTATTCATCGTTGTCAATTATATATGTAACCAAAATTTAGGCGAAATTGGAGAGGTCGATATTCACTATGGAAAAATTGCCGATTTTTGACAATTTGCGAAGGTCGTTTGACCTTGCTCAAATTTTGGTTTCATATGAAATTGACCACGCTGAATAGGATAAAATTGTCAGATTCGGGCGAAAGTTTTTCCTTTAGACAAAAGATTGAGTTGTACAAGTGGAAAATGCGACGGTAGGTACCCTAAATATCAAGGCTCTACCGGGCCCCCTCCGCGGAACTCACCTATAGTATGAGGCAGGAGCTGTCGAAGAGCGGAGGACGGGTCTCTTCCGGTATCCGTGCAATCGCTCTTTAAAAAGACCATGTTTCAGCTGGTTTTCGACTTTGATACCCTTGAGAGGCGAATCCGAAAGATATAGGGCGCTAACTACTCCAGAAATCGATTCAGCGTGTCATTTTACATATGTGCTCCAAATGTCATCGCCCTACCACCTCCGGAACGAATCCCGCAATTTTCGACCAAAGCCTAGCGTCGACCTGCATTTTCCACTCGTAGAACGCAATTTTTTCGACAACAAGAAACTTTAGCTCGAATCTGACAGTTTTATGCTATTCAGCGTCGTCAGTCACGTATATAACGGAAATTCGAACGAAATCTGAAAGGTTGAGATTTTTATGGGAAAATTGCCTATTTTTGATGATTTTCGAAAGTCGTTTGATTTCGCTCAAATTTTGGATATACATGCAATTGACAACGCTGAATACGATAAAATTGTCAGATTCGGGCTGAAGTTGTTCTTTTGGCCAAAAAATTGCGTTCTATGCCTCTGGTACACCGACGAAACCAGCAGCTCTATACTGCGTCAAATGAATCTTTAGACGCACACCATTATTCGATGGCATAAAAGATCGCTGGTTAATCTGACTACCCTTATATAATATCGATTACTAAATATTCACGCGCGGAAGATGCGTCTGTCTAATTACTAGTCTCAGCAATGTGGAGCAAGTTACAATGCAGTACGGAGAACAACGTGGAGGGGCCGGAGTGTTCAGTAACATTTACGTACACACATCATTTATGATAGTAACCTGCATGAATTGTTATCATGAGGTGGTATCTATTGCATATTAAAATCATTGTTGAATATGTTTCCACACTTGTTACGGTCAAATGAGTACGGCGTGCGGAATAAATATCTTTCAATGATGAAAACGACCGGTCCACATTGAGTGACGTTACATTTGTAAATTTAAAGTAATCGTTGTGACAACCTAATGGATCTTTCGACACACCTTCCCATATTTGTCTTAGAATGAGAAAATCCGAATTCTTTACATTAACACTTTCAAATTTTCGTATTACACTAATATTTTTCGCCTTCTGCCGTACATAGGTGTAAGTGAACATCATCCACAATACCATCACATTCACCCCGGAATGTTTTTGCCGATCGGCAATTTTTTATCTTTCAATTCTGCTTTAATTCATCTTTCAATATAGTTCTGAACAAATGGCATAAAATTTCTTAATCATACCCGACTTGTTAATGTATAATCCGAATACTTGCTCGAGAAGGAGATAAATTCTTGTTGGTCTAGTAAAGTCAACGGTACATTACATAGAATTAAAACAAACACCTATATCATATATTAATTGTTCGCTGTATCGTTTGCTACGGATTGCAGAACAGTGTTTTATACGTTTTAGGTGGCCTTCACGCTTCCACCTGCTGGTACACGTCCGATAGTTGTCGCACTTTACACATTTAATTCTATCGGCTTTGTATTCTAAATCCGGCATACTAGCTATTACCTTTATTCTAGTTTATTCGAAATAGACCGTTTCCGAAACGTACCTAAATGCAACATTTTCGAAGTATGTGTGTATTGACAAGCACTAACAACGACCAGTCGACTAATAATGAACAAGCATGCTTTGATACGGGTACTCGATTCTCCGTCCCGCGCGCTTCACGCCTCCACGTCGTTTTCCGCAAGGCACTGGAACTTGCATCTCTTTACCGATGAAACAATGACTGAAACTGTTTTGTGATCCTTTAACTATGCAAACTTTTTCAAACATACAGTGAGTACCTACCTCTTCAGACGAAGAGAAAAAAGGCGGAAATCTTAGCTAGAACGATCAAAAAATTCAGATGATTTTAAAAAAGAAGCACGCTTTGATATTTTTCGATACATCTCATACGTGCCTATAGTTCGCGTTCGCACGGAGAACCGCCATGTCGACGATACCATTTCGCCGTATCGACGACCGAAGATAATAAAATTCATCAAACTACACATCTGGGAGCCGTTTCTGGTGTCCTGACTCTTTCCGTAGCTCCGACGGATATAAACGTACGACCATCGCGAGTAGCAGGCAGCGCCGCCTGTATCGGGTCGGGATTTATATGAATGTGTATCGTGGACCGCCGCCGCGAACCATCACCTGCCGGCCTCTGATGCATAGGCTACTTCATTAGACGATTTGTACGTCCGTACGCCTAACTTCGAAGATGTTACGGGCCGACGGCGCGTAAAAAGTAATCTTTTCCAGGGCGATCCGGTAAGATTTACACGGAACTAACGTACTTGCACGCGCCGATATAAAACCGGTATAGAAGTAAATTGCGAGCGTAAAGCTTGTGTAAGGTATAGCGATCCGCCTATAAAGTTATATTTTCAGCTTGCGCCGAATTATATCGGGTGATCAAAAATAAATGGAAATGATAACACGTGATGCAGAATCGAAATGACCGTGTAATCATGGCGAATTGACTGGATAATAACCGGAATGCTGTGCAGTTGCAGCTGTATCTAGTTACAATTGGCATCCCTGAATTACAATTTCGGTTTATATCTCAAATAATTCGATTTGTTTGGATTTGGTATTCAATTGACTTGTAACCAATTGGGATAACTTATTTTTACATTATTAGGTCTCCAATTTCAAGTTATTTTTTAAATTCTATTTTAATTTTATTTTTTCTCGATTTCCCTATTCCACCTCACTTAACTACTAACCTAATAGGGAGGACAGAAATTACTGTGTCAAACTTATGTTTAAGCTACAATTTTCTGCGCAGTAAACCTGCATAGAAGGGGATGGCCATTGTACCTGCGCAGAAGCTGGTGTGCAGTAGACCGATTCTTTTGCGCGTGGGCGGTTGTCTATTCCGCTGACCCTTGTCCATTCTGCGGGGTTGGTCTGCATATGCTTTTTATTCTTCTGTCGTCCGTATCGCCGTCGCCGGTCTTCTGCTATTGCTTTCTTTAATCATAGGGAGCCAGACGTTCTTTATCTCCAGCCTTGGTGTGTTGGTGTAATGGCCATATATACTGTTCCCAACAATTTTCTTTTTGAGGCGTCACCTTCTTGATCCAGGATCGCTGTATTGTTCCATGCAATGCATTCCGCACCCATTTTGACGTTGTGTTGGTAATTAGAGTCGAAATGAAGGTATTGTCCTGTGTGTATATACAGCTGTGGCCATATGTATTCGCCACCCTTTTTTGTTTTTTATTCCGACCAATATATAAGAAATAAAAGAAAATTGATCGATGAAAATGTTTCATTGTGAGTGTATACAGATATATACAGATATTGCTTAATATTTAGTAGCACCTCCCTGGGCTTTTATCAGCGCACGAATTCGTCGGGGCATACTGCTCACTAAGTTGTAGCACCGTTCGAGGGTGATTTTATTCCACTCTTCGAATGTTTTTGTTTTTAAGCATTGCTTTGTGGTAGATGAGTATTTAGCTACATTTCGCTTTAAAATGTACCATAAATGCTCAATTGGCGATAAGTCCGGGGATTGTGCTGGCCATTTCAGGACCCGCACGTTATTTTCCTCGAACTAGCGCATTACTTCGCGAGATTTATGGCACGGTGCATTATCTTGTTGGAAGTAATACTCTGGCTCATCATTATCGAATAATTTTAACGCACACGGTTCCAGAATTTCTTCCAACATGTCGATGTACGTCCGACTATTCATTCGGCCCTCGCAGAAGAACAGTTCTCCGACGCCTGTTGCACTCATGGAACCCCAAACCATTATACTACTACCCCCAAACTTGACAGTCGGGATGATACAGCCTGGATGGAAGGCCTGTCCTGGCCTGCGTCGCACGTATTGAGGCCCAGGTTTACCACAAAGCTACCAACAAAAACATGAATACTGTTACATTTTGGAACCCATTAAAAAGAATAAAAACACTGTAGATACCAGGAATTGGATACAGAATACCGAAAATACAATAATTATGTATTACTTACCTCAATATTTGACTCATCCGTCCACATAACATTGGCCCAATTGTCCAGTCGCGGTGACTTTTAGCCCACAGCAGTCTCTTTTACTTTTGTTGCGGAGACAACCACGGTTTATGTCGAGCTCTGTATCCACCCAAATTTAATTCACAAAGGCGTCTTCTAACCGTGCGAGGAGAAATAACAACATTATGTAGCAGGAAAAGTTCACTGGAAAGCTGTTTAGACCCTTTTTTTCCGGTCTCGCAAAGACATCCGCTCTAAGACTCGCTCATCTCTGCTAGTTGTCTTCCTTTTTCGACCAGTTTTCGGTTTGTTTGCCAAAGATCCATTCTCTTTGTATCGTTTTATCGTCATTCTAACTGTCGATCGCGCACATTTCACTTGTCGGGCAATAGCAGACACCGACAACCCTTGCTTTTCTAACACCACAATTTGTCCTCGCTCTACCTCCGTCAATTCGTGTGTTTTCGGCATTACTTTTTACTGTATACTATCGTATTACACAGACAAAATCACAGACACAATATCTTCACTCTAACTAGCTCAACCTTACTCTTACAACTTTTAAGAGAGACTGAAGAAATATTCAGAAATTACAATTTTACGTCTATTTTCTAATTTACTCAGAATGGCCTACAATAAACCATTAAACCCTCATTACCAGGTACCTAGTTAAGTCCGTCATCGACCCTGCTTCTTAGAAATACAATAATATTCGTGTAACACGTTCAAAACGAAAATGGGGAATACATATGGCCACACCTGTATATGTACATATACACCGTCGTCCGTAATATGTTGTAGATGTATCGAGACGTCTAGGAATGGGATCCTGTTATCCATCTCTAATTCCAACCGTTAAGATGTTGGAGGAAGCCAGACAACGTCAAATTGGGTGTTCCGGAATGTTTGTATAATGGGGCGTGAGATGTATGTTCGGATGATGGAGATAGAGAAGAGGAATTCCGATCCATCACAAATACACTGAAATTAAATGGATACACAGAAGAAACGCTGTCTAAGGCGATAGCAGTACGTATAACTCGGAATGAAAGTGCGAACGACAACCGAATGTATGTACTATAACAATTCCGTACGTTAAACGCCATCACAGAAAATCAAAGGAAGAGGCAACGATTACAATATTAGAAGCGCCATCAAAAGTTCCAATACTAATAGGTGTAAGTTAACAGAAACGAAACCAGACAATGAAAATCAAAGAAACTAAGAAATGTGCATACAAACAATACATGGATTGTTAAACCAGAAAGGGCGCGCACCAAACAGTGCAAAAGGTAACTGCACATGTGAATGATTCGTCTTACTGTGGCGTATTAAAAACACATCTAAAGCGCCTAGAAAATGATACCAAACATGACAATGCATTATCATGTTTGGTATAAAGTGTATTGTTTAATACTTTGCGGTAATAGTGGGGTATAGTAGTAAGTGGTATATCTCGTTGTGAAAACAAGATGAAAAGATATAAATCTATGCATAGTGTGCGTAATGTCGTAATCGTCTTTAAATAACATGGTAGAAAAGATTCGGTTTCTCGAAAAATATTTGAAACTATATATACGAGGTAGGCACCCATAAATTCTCGGCCCGATATACAAAAAAGAAACTTAGAAAAATATACAGATATTACAACGATTAATTAATAATTTGGCACCCTTGTAAAATGATCTGAAGTATTTCCATCAAAATGTTTTACAACAGCTGCTTGCAACTCACTATAGTCCTTAAAACGACGTCCCCTACTGTCTTTTTTAAATTAGAAAACAAATAAAAACCACACGGAGCCATATCCGGACTATACGGCGGATGTTCCAATTCTTTAAGGGCACATTCACAGATGGCAGCTTGTGGAACGCCGGCAGTATGGACGGGAGCATTGTCGTGCAATAATCGTACAACTTTTGCCAATTTTGCACGAATACTGTCCCTTAATTTATGCAATAAGGACGCATAATATGTGCCCGTTAACAGTTGTATTGCGCTCTTTAAAGAAAGTTAGCAAAATGCCCCCACAATCCCAAAATATTGTGGCCAATACCTTTTTCGTTGATTGAATGACTTTTGCCTTTCTGGGACGAGGTTCATCAGTTCGCCGCCATTCCATGGACTCTCCTTTCGATACAGGATCGTAAAACAGAACCATTGTTTCATCCCCTGTGACGATGGACTACAAAATCGGTTTTGGGTCGTCTTCACACATGTTTAAAAATGACAGCGCACAATCGACTCGACGTTCACGTTGGAGAGCAGAATGAAGTCGCGGTACCCATCTTGCACTAATTTTATTCATACCGTAATGGTCATGGTGAATTCGGCGAATACTTATTTCGGATATGTTTGTTATCACTGCTAATTCCTTCACTTTCAAACGGCAATCTTCTAGCATTAAATCTTCAATAATTGAAATTTGCTGAGACGTTATCGCTTGGTTTTCCAGAGACTCTTGCCCCAAACGGAAACATTTTGCCCACTTTGGCCTTTTGATTTCTTAAAGAATCGCTTTCGAGTTGTAACAAGAAAAAATTGCAAAGTTTTGGAAGCAAGTCGCATTACTCTTTAACTAAAACGCCTCATAAAAACAGAATATTCTACGAAATGTAGCTTTAACAACTATTTCAGATTTTCGAATATACATATATCTATAGCAACCGATCTCTGTATCTAGTAGTAACTTACAAGTTTCTTGAATATTTACGCGATCATGGCGAAAATTTTTCCTGTCTTCCTTTTCTAACCTCTACGAAAGAGCTACACGCCTACATACCTGCTAAGAAGTTTATGAAAGTTAAATTAGAACAGGACAAGTGTAACAGTCATAAAATATATATACACAGAGGGAGTTAAAGTCTAATATCAGAAGCTGCGAGGGACGTATTTTAGGTGATGTAGTGTTGTAGGATGTTATAAATAAAATAATAAACTTCTTAAAGTGGATCTTGGAAAGCGTGTACGTTTGGGACCGTTGGTGTTAAGTAAAAAGTAAATTCATTAAATTATGGAATACAACGCGCAGATGTTCCTTTATCAATTGAGTGAAAATGAGAGATTTTAGTGTCTCAAAATTTCAATTCAAATATTTATGTTTATGCTTAATTAGAGACAATGCGCTTTACATTATATAGCAAACATTTAAAAAAATATTTAATTTGTGGTATCAAACTTTACGATAAAAGATATAATAGTAAAAAAATGTACAGAAGTATGGCAGTGACCACGATCTACTCAGTATGCAAACTGTATTAGATGGAAGCAGCGTAAATGAAAAGAAAAGAAAAAAGTAATCAAAGAAAACATAAAAAGTTATAAACCAGAAAAGGGTGAAATTAAAAAAACGTACCAAGTGGTAGAGGAGCAGTTTAGAAAAAAGGAAAAAAAATTGATTTATATTCGTAGAAGTTGATAGTAGAAATGATCGTGGGAATTGTATAAAACAAAAGGAGTCGAAACAAGTATGATAACAATTACGAAGGTTGTCTTTTAAGTTCTACATATAGAGCTGGAATAAAACAATAGATAGATTTTAAAAGCTATTGTTTTTCGAAGCATTCTCTGCGAAGATTAATTCACCTTGTAATGCAATTATTCTACTCGCGTCTTTGTGCAGTTGAAATTGAAACGTTAAGAAATCGTTGGAAATTGAGTCCAGACTGTGCGGAGGATGTCTAAAAATTTAATGCCTTGTTACATTAAAAATTTAATTGTCTCGCGTGCTGCGTACGGATTTGCATTGTCTTGGTGGAGAATTATTCGTCATTTGGTGTTGGTTTCTCGTAGCTCAACGATGAGTTGCGGCAAACAAATGGTTGTATGCCAATCCCTAGTAACAGATCTTTGATCTTGCAGAGGAATTGTTGCTATACGACCTGCTTTCGAGACAAATGTTGCGACCATCTTTTTGGAGACACTTCGAGAACAGATGACTTTCGTCGATTTTTCTTCACTTTGGAACGCCCAAACAGACGATTGACCTTTATTTTCTGGCTCGTATGAGTGAGATTCCTGACGATGTTCTACACGTTTTTGAAGTTTCCGGCGTTGAAGAGGTCTAGAGTTTTTCAATTCATCCTAGCTCCTTGTGGTATCCAACGGTAAACTATTTCTTTTACACGCAATTCTTCGGGCAACATTTTCTGATTTGAGGTCTTTAAAATTCCCAATGACGCCTCAATTTCGCCGTTCGACGTCTTCCTGAGTGACTGCCTTTTTTTGACGCACATACTCTTGTTCTAATATCCGAAACTTTTAAAGACATCCCTCGTATTAAGAACAACAAAACAAGATAAAGATGCATAACCAAGAACCCACGGAATTCAAGGCAACGTCTTGATAGAAGAATAGATTGCAGAAGAATGCATTTCCCTTATTAGATTGATCATCTGTATCAAACAAGTTATATTAGAAATTACTGTATTGTGTTCGATAATGGATTGCGATTCGTTTAAATTACTTGTTGTCCTACAACTGGGTTGGGGATCTGGAAGAGATGAGTCAGTTTCATGTATGATTTTTGCAGTATGTTCTTTGTTTAATAGATTTGGATTGAAATACTGCCAACAGGATCGAATTTATTTTCCGGTATGTTAGTTCCATCAAGAAGGAATAAACCCCCTTAAACCCTGAGGTAAGACGCTATTGTTTGGAAGAATTAGCCCATATATTGCTTAACAACTTTTTCGTTGGTTGCTCTCCTGGAAAATTACTTAAATATTTTAGCAACTCTTTACGCCAAGCTTGCTTCAGAGGTTCAGAAGTTCAGAAGCAAGCTCTGTCTAAAAATTACATAAGATGTATAAGATCTGGTGACAGTTTTACTAGTATTACATCATAGTCAAAGGTTGATTTAACAATTTTAACGTGGAAGCGATATCTATCAAAAAACCAAATCATTTTTTATTGTATCTACTTTTTCTTGTCTGAATGTTTTTCGAAAACATACTAAAACCATCTCGTAACCAGTGTTGTATTTTCCATCCGTTTGGGCTAACGGTATTAGTTCCTGCATAAAGTTTCTCCTTACTATCAAACCATCATCAATCATTCGTCATTAAAATTATAAAAGGCCGCAATATAGACGCTGCGTAGTTTTATACTACATTCTTTTCCGGTACTTCTTCTTCTACGATATTTCCAAACACTTTTTTCTTGCCCCTTTCTGCTATAACGTTTACATCTTGCGGATTATGATTAAATAAAGTTTCATCAAAAGTCTATAATAATTTTGGTTCTATTACCTCTCGTTCTTACGATCTGTCAAGATCATTTAAACACTTCAATGACAATGATTCACCTTTTCCCATAGCTACGTATGTCTGGATGTCTCTTCATGAAAAACCCAAATCAATCATCGCCAGGTCGATTTTCATTTCAGTGTACTGTAATCCTTTGTTTGATGCATTGGTTCCTGAAATAGATCTAATTCGTTCTTTGTGTCTGTTGACAAGGTCGTGGAACTTCAGTTGTATTGTTTATATTGAATTTTCGTTAAAATGGAATCAACATCGGTAGAAGAGAAACCATTGTACCTAGCTACATCTTTGATGTAGTTTAGTTGTCTTGCGTAGCTGCTTTATAGCGAGTGTAGTACGGCCTTTGCCGTATCTGGCATTTCGATCTCCATTCGGTTCTAATTTTCCAAACTTCTCCATCCCTCCATGATATGTCACTGGCTTTCCGCTTCTTCTATTTTGTCGTGTATAGTTTAATGCCCCTTTTGGCTATCGATCTTCACTCATTCTTTTTCATTGCTGTTTGTCATCTACCAGCTGTCTGCACCGTATGCTAGAATGGGCTCCAGGACGGGTTTATATATTTTTATCTTTGTTTCCACAGCAAGGAATTTAAGGCCTGGGTTGCTTTTTTCCCTGTTGTATTACATTTCGTATGTCTATTTTCGATGTACCTTCCTCACTAAGTATGTTTCCTAGATATTTGTACTGGTTTTTTCTTCTTATTTCTGTAATTTGCAAGTCCTGGTGGTCATCTTTATTTTTACACACCACTTTCATATATTCAGTCTTTGTCTTGTTTATTGTTAGTCCCCAATGTTCGTATTCTTGTCTCAGTTTTCTAAACATGCAGTCTACATCCTCTTCATTACAAGCTAAAAAATTGCAAGACAGTGATCTTCCATGTTAACTCCCAGTCTCTCTGTTTTTTTTTTGTCTCCAATTACTTCCTGAATATAAATTTTAAATAGTCTAGATGAAAAACTGCTTCCTTGTTTCAATCCTTTATTTATAGGGAATGGTTTTGAACTGTTTACGCCTATTTTGATTATGCTCTGTGCATATTTATATAAGCTCCATATTGCATTGATGTACCCGGTAGTGAGTCCCACTCTGTTTAAAACTTCAAACATTTCTTTTAAGGGTACCGTATCAAAAACCTTTTCTAGGTCGATAAGTACTAGGTAGGTGGCTAAATTTCTAGCTATGCGTTCTTCCAGTATTTGTTGTATCGCAAGTTTATTGTCCATGCATGACCGACCCGATCGGAAACCGTTTTGCTCTTCTATCTCTTGTAAGCCACTTTCTATTCTTTTCTTTAATATACGACCCTACAGCCTTCCCAGGCACATTGTTTGCAATAGTATGAAGTTTATATTGGACAAACAAAAACGAATATCGGAACGAGGTTTATTAGGCACTATAGTTTCGATAAACCAAGACCATCTTGGTAGCTTGGTAGAGTATATGGTAGAATCCAGAAATAATGTTAAATTAAAAGCTACTTATAAATATAAATTCGTGTAGAGAATTACACGCGTACGAAACGATATTTATGAAAAAGAGTGAAACCTTCGGTTCGTTTTCGTTCCTTTCTTTCCAGAAAAGTCACAAAATATCCAGGACCACCCAATAGGTTCTAAAAAGTTCATGTACTTTAATAATTTTTAAAGCTTGTGTAGGAAATATTGCATGTGCGATACATTTCGCAATGCACTCGGTAATACGGTTGACAATGAGAGTCCACGTCCTCTTGAAACGCTATATTCCCAATAAATTACTAATTTGGGTGAAGTGCAGTTTACTGAGATACCATTGAATATTTTAAAAAAGCAAATGAAAATTGTGTGCATATCTGATTGTGTAAAATAAATATCTTATATTATTATTACTCATATTTTTTAAATTTTACTTTTGCAACTTTAAAAAATATTAATTAATTAATTAATAAAATTAAGGTTTCATTTAGGGACATCTACCGAGTAATTATCCAACACATCGTTCTAACATCGATGTTACAGGTCGCTATAATTCATTACTTCTCTCGAAATCAGATGCCTCCCTTACTTTCCTTATCCTCAATAATCAATATCGTAGTTCCCTAATATTCCGTTCGGGGTGACTCGTGCCCCAAAAATCAGTGGCGTATCGTCTCCATATTTAATTACATCGAGAAATCATGGAAATCCGTAAGATTCCCGCACAATTTTGCGCGATTACAAGTGCGCGTTT
Organism: Trypoxylus dichotomus; assembly: GCA_023509865.1. NCBI lineage: Eukaryota > Metazoa > Arthropoda > Insecta > Coleoptera > Scarabaeidae > Trypoxylus > Trypoxylus dichotomus. The sequence goes on along the minus strand of CM042074.1, from coordinate 9,254,495 downwards.
TTATCGCAATTTTACGGAATAATTTACACCGGCTATAAACATGTTTCGCGATCTAGATCGGAACCGGCTGCGAACCGCACGCTACTGGTAATATCCGATTTTATTCTACGCGACGTCACGTGCTCCTCTTAGCTACCAATGGAAATACTGTTGTGCATTACAACATTGGCTACGAGAAGTCAGCAACGTAAGGTTCTAATCGTGAGTGAGATCGTCTATCTTTACTTTTTTTGAGTTGATCGCTGGTCGTTTCGACGTTAGTTTAATCTGAAAGGTAAGTACATAAATTTATTACGTGTATTTAATACTTTATATAGGTATGTTTCGCTAAAGGTAAATGTAAATTGTAAGTGTAAGGGTGTTGTCCCTTTAGAATATATAGGTATCTATTGTTTTTACCTTTTATCAGAAAATCAATAGTTAAGAGTAGTTGTGTCGTGAGAATTCTTCGTTTATATTTCGTTCGATTTTTTTAAAAAATAAAACGTAATATGAGGGAAATTAGGTATTTATGGCAATATGCGTTTTAATTCGTTTAAATTATTAGAATGATAGTACCATGTCTTTGTATCGTTTTCATATGAAGCATGTTTATTTTTTTATTGAAAAATTTACGCATTATTTTTGCACGAAACATACGGTTCAAACTAGTTTTAGGCTGATTATGTGTTAATGAATGCGCTTTCTTGCATGTTGTATTTTTTTTTTTTGAACCTGTTCGTTATAAAATGACAGTCTGTTTTCAATTTGAGTATATGAATTTTAAACTATTAATTATTAAAACAATAATTTTTGAAAAATAATCCCTTTATTGGATGGTACAGGTGTCATGGAAATATAATTGAAATAACGATATGACCTTGACAATAGGTATTTGAAGTTCTGCACGCAAAAATTCAGCTATGAGCAAATGAGTTTTAGCTGTTTTCTATAATAATGAAAGTTGTGGTTATGTTCTGATTGTCTGTCATAGCTTTAATGTCAAATGTTTGTTTCATCCAAGTGATTGCCTTTGTAATAATACTAACTTGATTATGCATTAGGAAGTCAAAGATATAAGGAATTTTTTTAAAGAAATATTTGAAAAATGATTTTAAATATACGTCCTTAACATGACAAAGAAAATTAAATATGGCGTTTATTTTAGGACTTTATGACATTAATGTTACATTCTCCATTTATTTTACTTACGTAGTGCCATGATGTTAGGTTCTGTTACGTGGCAAATTTGGGATTGGAAATCGATCCACACTGACCTATGAAACCACTGTTTTGCTCAAGTACTCCATATTTGTGATTTAAGAGGTAGTAAATAGTTTTCCGAAAGCAGGGAGAAACAGCTAATTTTAAAAAAGTGCTGATATTTTTATTTCAGTTCAAAGTATAAATATTTAAGTAAGGAAATTCTTTTCGGCAGTTTTTTAATTTTTTGCACATTTTTGGGTAAATATTACGAATAACAAGCTCGAATGTTCTCTTTCAATTGCTGGGTCGTTGTAGGACTATTACCATAGATCATCGTTTCTAAACTTGCGATTCGTGACCCCCAAGCGGGTCGTGAAGTTGCGAAAATAAAATTATTTATTATAAACATTTTACTTACAATAAGTACACATATGAAGAAAAGAATAATAACTTATTTCCTATAGGTACATATTTACCCAGTTACAGGAAACAGTAAATTAACATTGTTTGACAGCAAAATACAAAAAGAAAGAAGAAATACATATACACAAAGTAATTGCCAAGGATATATAAACTAGGATGACAGAATAAAATAGACACCTACTAATTAAAAAAAGGATTCTATTCTCGTTATATATACAAAATATTTTAAAATTTTTAAATTAGACTAATATTTTGTCGATCCACCTTTCGTGAAGTGTTGCGAGTCGTCGTGGCATAGAATTTATTAAATGATTAATCGTGTCTTCTGGAATATTTAACCACTCTTCTGTAACAGTTGCCACGAGTTCTTCCTTATTGCTGGGTTTTCGGCGTCGATTCGCCATATTTGTCTGGATTATGTGCCAAACATTCTCTATCGGATTCATGTCTGGTGATTGGCCTGGCCATGGTAAAATCCGAATCCCCTGTTCCTCTTTCCATGAGGTTGTTGTTCTTGCTTTGTGGCAGGGTGTTCCATCCTCCATAAAAGTGGCGTCTTCTTTAGATAAAATGGCGTTGTCGAATATCGGTAGTAGTCCTTCTGTTAATATTTGGATATATTTTGCCGCATTTATATTTCCGTCGCAGATTACTAATTGCGATCTTCCACCATGCCATATCGCGCCTTACACCATGATGTTCACACCGCCGTATTTCTCCGTCTGATGCAAAAAATTGTCGTCCAGTTGCTGCGACGAACGTCTCCATACCCACGTACGACCACTAACACTGAATTGGCAGTATCTGCTTTCGTCTGAAAAAATGACAGATCGCCAAAACTCTTCGGGCTTCGTTCGTATTTCGATTGCCCAAGCCATTCGGCGCCGTTTTTGAAACGCCGTAAGGAGAGGTGTTTTCTTTGCCACCCTTTTATACATCCCCACACTGTGGAGGTATCGCAGAACGCTGCGTTGACTTTTCTGTGAAGTTGCCGCAAGCTCAGCTGCACTTTTTCTCGGTTCTCTTAACACTTCGCGCACAAGCACCCTTTTACTTCTTTCAGAAGGTCCGGCACGACCTGGTCTCGGCTCCACTGTTGTTTTTTCCTTACGTTTAAATTCTGTAATCACACGGTTAAGTGTGGACAACGGAATATTTAAAAATTTACTTATTTCACGTTGCGAAGCGCCGCGTTCACCCTGGCCAACGATGCGAGCCCGGGTGAAGTCGCTAATATCACTCGAACCTTGTAAGCGAGGCATAGTTGTAACGATACTAAACTATGACGAATTCCGATACATCTACCCCTACCCTAATGACAAGAGAAAGTTCTTAATTCGTTCTTAGAATTTAGCTGTTTACATATTTATACCGCTTTACCTGGTGTCTATTTTATTCTGTCACCCTAGTGTATGTATTTATGTTTTAAAAATACAAAATATTAAAATAAATTCTGTTCATAGCCTTTATGTAGATCAGATCTCTTCGACAGAGAATAGAAGAATTTCAAGAACCTTGTCTGCATCGCCTCGATAGAGTTTAGGTGTGTTTCATAAAAAGGAAACTAGACCAACTCCAACCGGGATCGAACGAGAGAAAACAATAATGAAGATAGAGCTTGTATATTGCGGAAGTCTCTACAATCACGATAAATAAATCCATATATTTTGATAGCATCGTGATACCAACTGAGTTACGTGATCAGAGAAAGACAGAGTGGTATCAGAAAGCACCCCAAAATCTTTAATTGATGTGGATACCTGCTTTGATGTTCCTTAAACGTTATAATTGTAGATAATAGCTTGCTGTCGCTTAGTAAATGTCATAGTAGTACATTTAGATATATTTAAGGACAATCTATTAAGTTTACAACAATTAGAAACACAATTGATAAAATGATGAAAATAGTTTAATATCAACAGCGTACATTAGCGTTTCGCATTCAACAGCACTAGCAATGCCGTTTATGAAGAGCAGGAATATTAGAGGTCCAAGATTAGATCCTTGAGGTATACTAGAGGTAACGATATGCTTGGATGACGCGGAATTCGTATAGCATACTCGGAAATTCTCTATTGATCAGGTACGATTGTAAGAGTGCGCGCCGTGGTCTTGAAAATCCGAATCAATTTAGTTTTCGTAGAAGAGTATAGTGATCTATCTGATCAAACACTTTCTGAAAGTCCAATTAAATATCGTCAACGTGGTTTGTACTATCTATTGCCTCAGAGACAAGCTAGACTAGTGACGGTTGAATGTTGGGATATAAAACCATGTCGCTTCTGAGAGATCCGTTCGAGCAACTCTAAGAAAAGATGAGAAGAAGGAATATGTTCAAAACTTTTGGAAGGTGATGGTTGCATTTGTTTTCCATTTTCTCCATACGGCGATCTGCGCTAGAAACACAAAAGCAATTTGTTTTTGAGTCATAAGAGACGATTCCCATATCTAATTTCTAAGCCAATCATAGATGATCCTTTTCACATAAATAATATATTTTCAATGCAAGTCAAAAGCTGTGTGTCTCAATTAGAAGCAACAACGTTTGCACTAAACGGATTCAGTATTCATCTCTTCATTCTTATCTCCATGCAATCCAAACTATGGTGAATGGCAGTGTCTTGTTCATTCAAATTTTTCTCAATATAATGCGAAGCGAATGGGAACACATCCAAATTTTTGCTTTGAAAGCGAATAACTCACATATCAAGCTTTTTAATGAAAACATTGAACTTTGTCTATTATTAATAAAATGTTTTATTGCGTCCTTGTAAATTCACATTCAAGTTGTTTAAATTCTATAAAAACAATGAGAATGGCTTTCGTTTATCCTGGAAAAATATTATTAATTCATCTCGCAACTCCCAATAGCCGGGTTAACACTTTCCCTCGTAATAACTGCCTAACTTCTGTATGGAAACGAAGAGATGTTATATTTTCGACCATTTCATCGCATAGTTTAGCAAACAGCCCATTTCTGTAAGTGTCGGTTTTTAATAAAATTAACCATCTTTACAGCTTCGTAAAGAATTTGATTGAGATTTTCCGACATATATTTTCATTTCCGTCCTTAGTATAAACGATCTTTTAATATTTTTATTAATTTACTCTTTTTTCTTCTGTTATCATCTTTGTTCCTATCACTACATACTGCAATACATCTTGTCCAGTCTATGTTAACATAATTTCTAGTAGCTTTATAAAAAACATCAAAATGGCATTACTTTGTCGCATAACGCAGTACTGTTTTGCAAAACAACATATTTTCTTTGACTAATGCATCTCTATCACATTTAAACTTCACGAAACATACGAACTGACACATGTTTGCTACATTTGTTGAATTTTGTTTGGTATAAGCTATTTGAATGACATGACAAATATTCTATCAAATTGACAACTAATGCGACTGAAAATAGTATAAGTTACGATAAAAATTTTTATTGGAATAGACTACTAGAGGTAAAATTTATTTGAACGCTTTTTATTTCATGAGACTAGCTATAAAAATGGAATATTATGACTTTATCATTTATTACTGGTATATGATCACACTTTTGATTAGTGCTGTCTAATAATATATTCATATATAAGCCAGAAATACAGTTTTTTATTGATACATCTGTTTAGACCTTTTAGAAGGAGCATATAACTTCACATACATACGAAAAAAATTCTTCACTATGTTTACAGATATAGAGATTTCACAACATTATTTAAATCTGCGGGTTTATCTGACGCTGGAGGTTTTAATCTGCTAAAGAGTAGAAGGTATTTCGAAGTATACGTTAACGTCATTAGTGAAATTTGATTTATAGCGTTGCTATGAGTCATTCGACGTAGGATTAGCGGCAATTGCGAATGTGCTTCGTTTGTTTATTTTCTAACGATGCATATTAGTCATTACTAAGCTTGTATACAGCAACAATAAATTACGCAAAAGAGATGTACACTGACATTTAATACTCCTATAACGTTTCGGAATTGCAAGGAATACGTTAAAAGCATAATAATGTTAGACTATTAATATCTAAGATATGAGTGCATTCATATTTTTTCTTTTCATATGTTCGGGTCGATAATGACCCAACACATTTCATCGAAATAAAAGAAAGATACTGTAAAGCGTTATATGTATTGTCTTTTGCGGAAATAACAAGGAAGAATTACAACAAGCCATAGAGATACGAATATACTGGAACAATTGTGTAACGAAACTACTTTAACAAAATAAACAAATAAAAAACAGAGTATATTGTATTCTCAAGCAGAACAAAAACAACAAAATTCAACATAAAAATAAAAAAAAACAGGAAATAAAAGAAGTCAACAAAGTAAAATACCTTGGACTAACAATATAAAACAATTTGAAGTGATGTACCTACATCAGCGAACTAATTAATAAGAATGCAATAGCAATTGCAAAGATATACAAAATACGACGAATAAGACCAGAATTTGCTACAAAGTCTGTATTCAATGTAATGTTTATTTTGGACATGAATTACGTAATAAACGTATGGGGAGATACAACTAAGAAATATATATATATATATAACTAATATATATATATATATATATATATAACTAATATATATATATATATATAACTAATATATATATATATATAACTAATATATATATATATAACTAATATATATATATATATATATAACTAATATATATATATATATAACTACAAAGGTAGCAAAATGAAACACTAAAGCTAATATACAAAATGGATAAAATGATGCCCCCAACAGAGGTATACAGAAAGGCAGAAGAAATGAACATTGGACAAACAAAAAAAATCAAAAGGTTTATTACTGATATTCAAAATGGAAATGAAACTTATAAAAACAACAACAAAACTAAGGATTACTGCAGGTATACAAATAGATACAGCGAAACAAAAAAAAATATAGAAAAGTTCCAACAGCGAATACAATAAAAAATTATAAGAAAGTATCAAAAGCAATAAAAAATCTAAACTACACAGAAGATAGAATATAGAAGGCAAAGCAGCAACAAAAGCTATATTATTATGGTTTATAGTTTAAACAAAATTAGGTTCAGTGAATTTTGCAAGCATGCTTGTGGCAATTATTGCATACTGTTTGTTCTATTGTCTTTGACAGTAATTGTGCGGGACATTTATAACCTGACAAGATGCGCTTGCAATGTTCTGAATCCTTTTGTACAACACCTTGCGATTCTGCTGTTCTTGGCATACGTAGTCTGCCTAGTATGTGTTCTTGTATGAGAGCTTTTCCTAATTCTTTTTAAAATATCTTCCTTTAGCGTGTTTGTTTGCCTTCCAATTTGGATCTGTACTCCTTAACAGAACAAAAGCTGAAATTTCAAGCATATTATATGATACTATCATGGTCCAGCGATTTGTTTTATGCTTACAAGTCTATGCCTTTTCTCTTGCTTTGCATTTCTGTTATAAAATCGAGAGATCATGCAAAATATTTCCAGTGATATAGTTGATTAAAATACATCTCTTCCAGTTACCCGATGCTACAAGGATAAGCTTAGATTCTCCATATGTCCCCATAAACGTCAGAAAGTAAACTTCACAAACTGCAGCATCTAATTTTTTCCAATGCTCACTACAGATGCTTCGCCATTCAAGATTTATCTTTTCAGCATTACAAAATGAAACATGAAGGCTTGATGTCGCCAGTGCACCAAAATGTTTCCACTGGTACAGTGGCTCTAAATATATTTCCACCAGTTTCATTATCTCACAAGCTCTTCGTAGATTCTGCATCTTATTCATAAACTTCAGAAAGTAAGCTTCAATAACTGTAACATCTAAACCTTTCCAATGCTCACTATAGATGCTTTGCTCTTCAATATTTGTCATCTCAGCACTCAGCATTACAAAATGTAACTTGAAGTCTTGATGTCACCAATGCAGCAAAATATTTCCATCGGTATAGTGATTCTAGAAATATTTCTACTACATAAACTTCAGAAATCAAGCTTCAAGCCAGCTAAATCTTTCCAATGCTCATCATAGATGCTTTGGTCTTGGAGATTTATCATTTCAGTATTCAGCACTACAAAATGAAATTTGAGTTCTTGCTATCACCAAGCGCTAAAATGTTTCCAGTGGTACCTCGCATTTATGGCGTCGTTATTCAAGATTTGTCATTTTAGCATTCAGCATTACAAAATGTAATTTGAGATCTTGTTATTACCAATGCGGCTACTAGTGTACCTTGGTAAGTCCTGTCGTTGGTGTTATTACATCAGCAGGAGAATAGCGACCTTCTCACTGCCGTTGACCTCAATTCCATTTTTTCAATTATTAAAGAAAATTTCTTCACATTTATACTTAGAAGTATATTATCGCCTTCACTACCAGAATTGTCACTTTCAGACACGTCACTTGTATGATCATATTCGGAAATACTTTTTCTTGTGGTTTTTGAGTGTAGTGGTAAATCCAGGTTTCAATTCAACAGTCACATACTGCCGCGAAAATCGAAAATTCTTTTGGATTGCGCTCATACATCTACAAACGTGATACACAAATCTTTGAAAGCATTTTTATATGTAAATACGATGTCATGTATTTTATTGATCATCTCTACTTCAATAGGACATTATTTGCGCTCGTTTGACCACACCGAATGGGCATAAAATGTAAAGAAGCAGGCTCCTCATAATACTTTTCAACTTCTCCGTGGTATGTGTCACAGTTTTTCCACGAACAAAAAAATAATGTTTAATTAATTTATGAAACTTGATTGCAGAAATATTTATACTTTTCACTTTCGAATGCTATCAAAACCAACTATTAGATCAGCATGAAATTCATAAAGTTCTGGTAGAAAAGATGCTGTTATCTAGAAATATAATCATCTTTGCGGTCGCACCGCTATGTATTCAAAAATGTCATAGCCAACTAACATTTCAAGTTAAATTTTTGTAACGGTATTTATAACTAGACTAGGCACAAAGTTAGTCAAGACCATATCCATGTATTTCACAGAAAATTATGTACGTTCAGTGACATAAAAGGGCAACACCTAGTGTGGGTGAACATTTTTTGGCAGATTTTACCAAAAATTTTGTTGGCAGCATTAATCAATTCAAATTTTAAGGCCATATATGAAGACTCGGTGATTTAAGTAACTTTACAAATGTTGTTTTTTTGTATATGTAAGCTATATCTTTCCACTCTGGCCTCGTAAATAGACAAGTTATTTCCTTACTACTAAAATAGGCACACAACTCTCTTTTCGTATAAGAAAATCCCATAAAAGTTTCGTCGATAAATACGCATACATAAAGAAAACAGATTATTGGCACTACGAATTAGATACATTGCAAACCAGATCAGACCTGGTTACGTGATATTTTGCGAAACATCTGCAAAATAGAGATATTAACACGCTAAAATATTTACACGTAGATTTTAATAGTAGTCGTCAGACGTGTCGAAAGAATATTGGTGCGATGATATGCTAGAACAATTACAATGCTTTAGGAAATTGCGACAAATATTTGCTTGCTACAGTATTTAAAAGAAATTGCGATGTGTATACATGAGTATGTACAGGAGATATGTGTCCCAAGGTTGTCGAAAATATCCAAGCAGCAACAAGGAAAACGTCAATAATGGTACTTACATTCATGGGCGAATATAAGCACGTCGTTAGCAACTTTAATGGGAGCATCTAATCATGAGAATTGAGGTACACGTTTAGTGCCGGTTGTTAGCAGCGACGTACGTATGTATGTAAAAAATATTTTTACGTATTAGAATGCGTAATATATGCACTCAGTAAAATTTTAATATAACAATTTGTTGCTACTTTTTATTAATGCTAAACTATAAGGAAGTCAAGCGGAAGAGAAAGTAATACAAACAAAATTACTGCACTTTTTACAGAAAATATTTACAATAACACATTATTGCTCAACAGGTTACAACGTAATAATACGACAAAATTCTGAAATATACATACAGGCTTACATAAATATATTTTACAAACGCAAATAAAGGCACAAAAGTAACCATTACTTTACCTACAGATTAACTTCAAACAACAACAATATTAACATAATACTAATAAATTCTAATTCCCTTGATCTAAATTAATTAATTCGTGAAATTAAAAAATACGGTATCCAGTAGGATTCGAACCTTCAAGTCCTGTTCTTTAGATAAGTACGTTCCCAGTTACGTCACGGGGATTGTAGAAACGAATCCTTTTTAATTCGAAATACGTGTACAAACACAATATATTATCGCTAATGCACAACTAATTAAATTATGCATTTCCAAGGAAATTATAATTTATCATTCGGAGCCAATGGATGCTGCATTATTAATTTAATTAGCATAATAATTTCATACTTGTGCTACAAAGGTATTTGTTCGCCCTCTACCCATATTGAATGTGTATTGGATGAGTATTTGGCAGAGAGAACCAATGCCGGCTAGCAAAGTGGGGCAATCGATAATGTTACAGACAAGCTTACACAAGAATGTGGTGTTTGCGATTGCACGGCTTTTCGCGAGATATGTTGTTCCACATCGAGAGCAACAAACTCATGAAGCACCATGCTGGGGATGCACGTCAGCAGTTTTAAATAACAAAAGTTTCAAAAAACGACATTGTACACGTTCAGTTGCAAGTTGATGCGTCAAATGTATAAGATACCAGATTAGGAATTCATATTCCAATTTGACAACAAAGACGAAGTATAAAGTTTTTAGCGAAGTCGCAACATTAACATATCTGGAATTGCTAATTATAAAACCCAGCATTTTGGGAGGCCTTTCTGCTAACAGAAACTCCAATTAGAAGGAATTATGATAATATTGCGGGCGACAGAGGACATGTAAGTTTCTGTCGTATGGTTGTAGGTCACCAGGCGTAGTTTACGAGGGTATTTGATAAAGGAACATTTGTTATAATTAACTTTGGTAAATCATTCACTTTTTGTAGGATCGAAACATTATTAAAATTATCAACATGAGTATAAAGCTTAACATCAGCCACATAAATAAATGAAGGGCATAGAGATGATAAAAGGTCATTAATAACTACAATGAAAAGCAGTGGAGCCAGAACAGAGTCCTGTAGTACACCAACGGAAGAAATGTACTCAATAGATCTGTAGCCATAGCAAAATACGTAATTTTTTTTCTCATATTAATCTCACCAGTGAGGATATAAAACTAAAATAATAACTTCAGCGGAATTTGTGAAAATAGGTCCAGTTGACCGCTTGGGAAGAACTGTCGTTTTTAGAAATTGATATAATCCACGATGAAAGAAGAATAGAGGTACAGTAAGCCAAATTGAAATAATTGGTAGAGGTTGAACCAGGATAGACCTAGTTGTAACCCGCGGTTATGTTATTGCCCAAGGATAGAATAACGTTCGCAATTAAGTCTTCGCTAACAACAGTCATGGTAATTTGAAGCAATGGAATTTTTATAGGTCAATTAACGCTAAACGGATAAATCAAGAACTAAATTTAATAATGAATGTTGAATCCTTTATTCAAAGTAATTTCAAAAATTCATTTCTCCTTACAGGCTACCAACTTTGTCTGTATTGAAATAGGAATCTCATTCTAATACCTCTTTATCCCAGATTTCAGTTCTGTTGGTTATATTCGCCAAAGATTTTGGACAGAATTCACGTCAGGTGTCCGAACCGGCCATTATAATAACTTAATTTCTCTTTTGAAGAAACCAATGCTTTGCTAATCTAAAAGTATGGACATCAGCGTTATATAAGAAATTAGACTTATTTGTGTAGAAACAAAATGTATTGGTGTTTTACTGTTATGCTTAGTTGCCCATTTTGTTGCGCATTTATTTTATACGTTAATATTAAAGGTATTTTTCCTTTTTCTCAGTAGCAACATTAACAAAAGGATACCTCAATTGGTATATAATTGTACAATTCTCGCTAGATCCCAAAGTTTACCTTTAATAAATGTTTATAGGGAAACTAGAAAATTATAAGAACCTATAAAACTTCCTCCCGAAAATATACCGAGTGATTTTAAATGTTTGAGCACAGTTTAAATTTCGCGCCTTGCTAAATTTTTGTCACGTTGGCGATTTGGTTTTGAATTCGTAACCAGTAACGTAGCAAATAGAATTTGGATGGGTGATAAAATATTGACAACAGATCTTCAAAAAATCAATTTCATATTGATTTTCTAATCAGAAAATTAATGTAAATGTGATAAAAAAGTGGAATGAAATATAAACAGTAGCTCTAGGAAGAACAGATTACAAGTAAAAATGAAGCAAATAATAACGAATAAAATGAATATAAATAACGAATAATAAATAACGTGTCGCATAGGCAGTTGACAGGACCGATACTCACAATGGCCACTCTTAACATGTCAAATCCCCTAGAATCCACCGCGCGAAATTTAAACTGTCCTCAAACATATAAAATCACTGTATATATATTAAAGGAATTTAGGCAATTCAAGTTCAAGTTCATGTTTTTGATATTTTATCGTGAGAATTGCGATATATTGTATAATTTCAATGAATGTGAAATAATTACACAAATGCAAATGAAAAAAAAAAATTACGATATCATTAACTCTATTTCATTGCATACGTAAAATAACGTACCATTGTATTCTAATCATTGAATACATTATCTACAAAAAAGTCATTGATTTCATTGGTTGTATTTACCGCCTGTTATACTGAGATGTTTTGAATTAATGTAACTTTATTGCTACTGATAACATTTTCATAACAGGGCAATAAGGAGAATTTCGATTTGTTTACAGTTACAGATACTGTTCTGAACATTAGTAACAAATTTGATGATTTATATATAGTTGAATTTGAAGGAGTTTTTTGAACTTTAATGTTTCCCTTTCAACACATAATGAATATTTTGCTGACGTATTAGTGTTATAAATATATATTTTTACACAAGAGACCTTATCTTCTTACAAATGAAGCTCACTTGCGAGGGAGAGTCATTAAATAAGTCACAAACTGCTGTGGGAAAGCTGAAAATAGTAAATGCTGTTGTGCCTTTTTCTTAGGTAAAAGGACTTCCTTCAAAAGATATCCGTAAGAAACTGTCTCGTGTTTACGGTCAAAAGTGTTTGTTGCGTAAAGGAGTGTATAATTAGGCCGACACATTTTTTCAAGGGCATTCAAAAGTTGTTGACGATCAGCTAAATAGTCGCCCAGTTCAGATTGCGCCAGATGTAACACTTTGACGGATAGAAGAGATTATTTGAACTGACAGGCGGGTAACAATAAACAGTATAGCAACTGTAATAGTGTTCCCATGGTTTAGCCTACGAACTGATACAGGATCGTTTGAATTTTCGGAAAGTTTAGTCACGGTGGGTACCTAGACAACTGACCGAGGAACGCAGAAGGATTCGAATGGGCTTGTCGTTGCCGCATCTCTCGAAACAAAGCGTACTTTAATGCAATGAAGATATCCTTCTTCACCGTCAACAAAGAAATTCAAAGTTACGCCCTCAGCTGATAAGGTCGTTCTTACCGTGTTCTGGGATTCTCAAGGAGAATGTGACTGAATCATACTGTAGAGTTTTGTTGTTGCTTCGAGATGTAATTCGACGAAAACGTCTAGGCCTATTGACAAGAGGAATGCCGGGCCGCATTCGAGAATTGCACAATTAGGGTTGCCACTTTAACATCCGGCTTACAGTCCGGACTTAGTCTCAAGGGGGACTATCATCGGTTTGGTCCACTCGAAAAGCACCTTGGCGGCAAACATTTCTAGGATGATTACGATGTTCAACAAGAGGTACTTAATTTTGCAGAAATACTCTTTTAACATAAGATTCGGCAAATACATAAGTTGATATGAACAGCTTGGTAATGTAATAGATAGTCGTATATAGTTTTTCTTTCCCATCAACTGATTACAAATTATCACCGGTTTGAAACGAAATTTGAGCTTCTGTCACCATGACGCGAAAACGAGGATTTATTACGGTTTGAAACGGACAAATAGGAGGACTTGTCTTGGTTTGGCAAATGATATGTTAAAAGCTGTATGATTTTTCATAGAACTCGCATCATTTTGAAAACTAAAGTTGTATGTATCATAAAACTTGAACACTGTGGCCCTGGTACACTGTAACATTTCGCCATCTGTCTGAGTATAACACTTCACTAAAAACTAGACCCACGTTTTGACAGCTGAGTTATCATCTTCAATTCAGTATTATTGCTGAAGATGATAACTTAGCTGTCGAAACGTACGTCCAGTTTTTAGTGAAATGTTGTGGCTAGGGCAATAGTAAAGTGTTTTAGGTATAGAAGAATAGAATATTACCAACTACCTTACTATGCATCATTGCACTTTTTCTACACTTACTATTTATAAACTTTATAACAAGAAAAGTAGCAAAATATTAATATACATAGTGAATTTTATACACAAAACATTTTCGGAATACTAAATTTAACTTATATTTTCACAGCAATCTTGTATTAATATCCAGATACACAAACACAACTACTTCAACCATATCAATTGCTTATTAATTAATACCGATGTCAATGCGAAAACCAGACATTAAAAGAGGTGTAAGACCATTTTCCACTATGAATGGTACACGATATCGAACAGAGTTAAGTTGCATCCTCCTTAAGTATTTTATTAACCTTCTGTTAAATATACTTAATCAGCATGATGATGGCGTGAAACTTTTAAATATATAGTAATTCACGGCAAATAATTCTGTAGAGTATAGAGCAAGCAACTAATAAAGTTCACACAACGCATTTTATTCGAAAAAGATTACTACTAACCACAATATTTATACATACCTAATTTTAAGCTGTACGTGAGCAAAATAAATATTCAGTAAAATCCGGCAGACATTCAAATTTTTTACATGCAAATTATATACAAAAATATTGATCTAACCGAAGAAAGGCATAATATACTAATTCACAAACGTCGTATGATCTCATAGAATACTACGCGGCCAATTGAATATTAACTTGTTAATTTGCCATAAGAAAAAGAATCTATTAGTACAAGCAGAATCTTGAAAACAGACTGTCTAACGAATTTTCCCCCAATGATTTCTCTTTTCGTTGATCTATAATTTAAAGCCGAACCATGCCTGTGAGCTTGGGGGGTTCATATCAGTCCCTAACGGGATCCGAGGATGTCTATCGCTCGACGACTGTCAGCGGGAACAATACTAATGTCCTGGATAGCGTCAAGAAGGCCCTGCATTTCGTATCTGGATCGCCTAACAAAGACGAGCGTTTGATTACCAATAGACAACCGGTAATCGTTGCGTCAAGGTACGGTATATCGAGGCAAGCTTTGATTTTGTATTGCTTGTGTCATATGCGCCGCTTCCATTGAGCATTTTCTAGCTTTGGTAGTTAGATTTTGTTTATTTTTTTTTTTTGGTGTGTGTAGTTGTATTATAACAAATTTATAAGGAAAGGTTTCCGGGTGTTAAATTCAGATCTTAATGCAACTTGGTAGGTAAGTAGAGTATGTTGAGATTTGAAAATCATTTTTTTTTTTGTTTGTGCTGAAATTTACTCTGAGGGGGTCAATCACCCCTTCGAAAATTCGCAGATTTTCAGTTTTCTTGATTTCATTTTTGGACGGAAATAAATAGAACAAAAATTTAAATGCAAATATTGTACCTTATTGAAAGGTGTTTCAGGACACGTGAATGTATTTACAGGGTGTTGAATTTAAGCGCCACCCTTTTATGTTGGAGATGGTAAAGCAATTAACGCAGGTTGTTCATCTTTAACATCTTTTATTGATTTTAAAGCATTTTCAATTATACAGGGTGTTCCAAAGGTGATATTAACATAAACATGAACTTATATCTTATGCTACGAACGTACTATATAAACATACATCAGAAAAGGGAAACAGTTATTCTATATAATCCCACTTCATACAATTTAGGTAGTTCAATTTGCTAATTATATTTATTTAAAACGAAATATTTACAAACCACATCCTATTATTTGAAAACTCATAATGAAGGTATTAGTCTTTTAATACCAATTTTAAGAATATATTCATATTTTGATATATTATTTGTTCGGTTCTTGATATTTTGGTAATATACCACAAAATTGGTTTTTTGTTAAGGTATAAAGAACGAATATATAATAGAAATAACGTTGTGGTTTTATAATACAACATTTATATACCTACTCAACGAATTCAAAAACAGACAGTACTAAATGAACCTGGTGGCAAGTTTGGGCCCCAAGTACAACAAACTCTGTTTTGACCTGCAGATGGTGCTATTCAAGCTTCATCAGATAAATTAACCACTGATTTATTTAACAATTGGTTTCTTAATATTTAGTTATCAGGTATTGAGCCAAAAAGTCTTATTCTTTTAGACTCATTTTCCAAAGTCTTTCAAGAAAGAGGTCGCATCCAACAAAGATGTTCGAGTAGTGACAATACTAAAGAAAACAACAAGTATGATTCAACCAGTGGACGTTTATAGATTTCGAATATAAAAGGGATTTAATCGACGATTTTCTGATCTGGTTCTTATCTCAAATTATGATGTTAATCTCCATTTACGAAAAATACTAGTGTATTCATAACTGATGTAATTTTACTAATTGATGATGGTTTTTCTTAATAGAAAACATATGTATGCAAAATATAGATGATTTTGGTGTTGGAAGCGTAAGCTATGACTTGGTCTACGCATTTGGAATACTCTGTATAATTTAAAATGCTTTAAAATTAATAGAGAATGTTAAAGATTTCGAACTTTTTTCCATATTACTATGATCAGCTCTAGCGTAATGGGGTGGCGCTTCAATGCAACACCCCGTGTATACGGCGTTCATGTGTCCTGAAAGGCCTTTCGATAAGGTACAACATTTGTATTTAAATTTTTATTCTATCTATTTCTGTTCAAGGATTAGATTAAGAAAACTGAAAATCTGAATTTTCGAGGGGGTGTTTCACCCCTCATTAAAATCTTAATTTGTCACCCGGAAATCTGTCTTGTTAGATGTAGTTTTTTTGCTTTGGCTTGATTTATGTTGGTGTTATTTCGTAATCCTGGAGTTAACAACATGGAGGAAGGTATAAGGTTTTGTAGAATAATAGAATAGAAAAGAAAAGAAAAACGTCTTCTGTATCGTTATACATTTTTTTTCTTTTCTCGTTTTTATTAGAATTATTAAACCATACAATTTAAGACGAAATATTTCTTAATTCTTTGTTTAAACCTTCCATTCGTAACGCTAATCAATCAAACATCAACGTTACGTGCCGTTCTTGCGATACGATTCTAATTTGACTTTATATATCGGGTCAACTTAGTTAAAGAAGGTCAGTTCTACGGCAAGAATCAATTCCATTATGGCCTACTTTATATTTAGATCGAAACGCTAGGGTCTCGGTTCAGCGGAACCTTGTCGTACTAGGAACTTTCGTTGTAAGTTAGAATTATTTAATAACCTTTGGTTTCGGTTCGAGGAAGGAGTAGAATTTATTTATAATGGTTTTACTATTAACCCTTAATTTGAAATTGATGGTTTCGAATATAGGATTGCTATTAGAAAATGTAACGGAAATTGTAGTTTGAAATATAATATATTGTAATGACATGTATTAGTATCCTTTAAATCTTTTAAAATATCAATGTTTTCCGAAATTTTTCTTATACTTCTACTTTGGATATTTTCTCGTCAGTGTTTGGTTCACGCATGTATATACAATCTTACAGTTGGTTATTTCAATTATTTAACACTATATTGGATTTTAACACGAACAACAAATTTACATAAAAGAACCCATTTGGAAAATTGAGAGCCTGAGATTTTCCCCCACAATATGTTGTTTTAAAAATAAAAAGCCGGATTTGGAAGCGTATTTTTAGCATACAATACATATAAGAGAACCTTAAAATTATTTTCATATCAATA
Organism: Trypoxylus dichotomus; assembly: GCA_023509865.1. Lineage (NCBI taxonomy): Eukaryota > Metazoa > Arthropoda > Insecta > Coleoptera > Scarabaeidae > Trypoxylus > Trypoxylus dichotomus. The sequence goes on along the minus strand of CM042074.1, from coordinate 9,236,932 downwards.
ATACGCTACTCAAAAGCTCCAAGAATTATTAAAAAACAAAAGTATGATCTCTGATTCAATGTGTTAAAAACTTCGAACTACCGTATAATTATTTTTATAAAAGCTTTTCATTTTTAAATAAAGAGAAAATCCTTATTTTACCTTTTATTAACGCAAGTAAATACATAATACTATTTCCTATATATGTTTTAAATAACTTGTAATAGTTTTTTCTTCTAGAAAAGGGGGTTCGTTCTTTTAATCTTTGTAATGTGAGAATATCGATCATTGGAATATTGTTTCTTTCTCCCCAATTTAAGCACATATCAAATGCTTTTACTGCTGTTTTTTTACAATATTGTTATTCATTAGTTTCCTCTTCCGTTTTGGCATTTTCTTCAGTATTAGTGTGTTGTGCTTTCGTTTTCAAACCGTTTGCAACAACCCTACTCTGTGTAATAATACCGAACTAACTCAATTAACCTCGCATTTTTTCATGACGCAATTCTATGCAAACTAGGACTTGCAGTAATTGTTGGCAATTCACTTCGGATAAGAAAGTCATGGAATTACTAATGAATTCGATTTATTGCAGCTTCGGACTATATTATTGTAATTCCAAATTTAATTGTCTCTTACAAAATAGTCACCGTTTCCATCAACTCGGCGTTGCCAGCGTTCCTGTCATCAAGCGCTTTAAATATTTCTTGCGATTCCTCTTGAACCCCTTCTGTTACGTTGAATCGCATCTCTCCAGCGTGATTTTAATCTTCGAAATCATGAAAAAGTTGCGCGGATTTTTAGCTTTTTAGCCAGTTCTTTACATCGCACATTATTACCTTAGTGCTCCCAAAACATCAAGGCAGTAGAGAGCGTTCATGGTTTGACCAAATCGGACCAATTTCTTCAAGACAATCCACGAATGTGAAAAAAAATTACAACAATCATTTCACATTGCTGCGAAACTGAGTTTGGCGTCTTCCATTATGATTGGTTTCCGGAACTTAATTATTCACTCAGCTTCCATCATCTGTAATGATCTTAGATAAGAAGTTTGGTACCTCTACAATCGTCTCTTGAAAATGGGTGCAGACTTGCACTCTTTTGGCACACGAGCTGTACGTTCAAGGTCCGGGAGACGATCTTGGCTACAGTTTCTCTCATGTAAAGTTTATCAGATTTATTATTTGTTTTTCAATCTTGGCATTGAAAGAATGAGTATTTTGGGTCACAAAAATTTGCTCTAGTGGAATAAATAATACGTCACCAGTCGCCATCTTTAATATTATACTTGTACAATGTAAATTTGACTTGAGAATATAAAAAAAGTTGAAGAATTCTAGCTCACATGAAGCTTTTATAAAACCATCACTTCAATTTTTACCTGACATTTACCAAAATGTGATTTCAGTTGTAAACAACACAATGCTGTCAATAATGTCAAATGGCAAAATTGGCAGAAAAATATGAGAACATTTTAGAGATTTGTCACGAACTTTTAGTGAATGGTACCGCGGTCAGATTTTCTAAAACGAGGTAAGTTGTATCTTGCATGTTCTTTTCGCCTTGTTTTGCTCGTTGGAATATAACACCTCACAAACTCAAAACACATATCGTATTTTGTTGGAGAAGTTAAAGTTGGTATATAGAAATTTCAGAAATATATAAATTAGAAATTGAAACGTTCCCATTACGGAACAATAGACAACATCTAGAGATCTAGAATTTTTACCGGGAATGGAAAATTTTGTGTGCATTCCAGAGGAGCATACTTTGAGGGGGACAATATCAAATTGTAGATACTTCCAATTAGACACTTTAAACTAATTATTTTCATTAATTTTGAGATATACCTCGTATATTAGAATTAATAAAGTAAACAATTCATTTATGGAGCAATTCAATTGGCAGTATCTCAATAATCATTTACAACTTTATAACATATTAAAATAATTATTTAAGATTAAATGGATTTTGAAATGGCCATTTAGCACCGGATAAATAGATTTGGGCTTCAACATAAAGTAGGATTAATTGTAGTTGGGTAAGGTTTCTAAATGTATCGAGTTTCATGAAAATCGGTAGGGAACACATTCGAAAACTTTTTCTTGTTAATGTGTTCTCTGGTTTAAAATAAGACCTATTATAAAATTATTGTTATTTCTATATTTATGTGGTTTATCCTTTAATTCTTTGGAGTAAAAGAGAACGATGTTGTACAATAAGCAACGTTTTCTTGTATGTTTTTCGGAGGTAAATTTAAAAATTCTAAATATAACACATGGGCTGAAAAGTCACGGGCCTAACACATAGATGACGCTAGTTTTATTGCAGTCACCTTTCTCTCAGTTACTACTAACCTTCAAAAGACAGCTGTTAAAATTTCATGATATTCTATTCATTAGTTTGTGAGTTATTGTGCTAAGAGTCACGCTACTTTTGTTATTTTCAAAACAATGGATCAAAAACAATTTCGTGTTTTAATTTTACACTGCTTCTTATATTAATATATTAAATGTTGTAATTACATACATATTTCTTGAAAAATATTTAGAAACAGTATATTATTTGGAAAAACCAGTGATGATATTAAATTCGAACCCATTTAAATCAAGAAAAGAAATTGGTAACTAAGAACAGAAGATAAAACAATAGGTTTGATAAAACCGCAAGTTCCAGACAGTTGATAAATGGATAAAAAAATTGTAAATATAGTCTTGATATTACTGTCAACCGGAGTGCCTATAGGGGTCACTCGGTGTCATGGAATATCGTGGTAACTGTTACCCAGGTTTAATGTTGGCTAACTTTGATATCAGTAAGGAAGCCAGTGCATCCTGTATGAGAAAGAGAGGAAAATTCTGGGAGTGGCCTGAACCTCCGGATGTTCTTTGGTACAAAGAGCAACAAATTAAAAAGAAAATTGTACCGCCGACTGAAATCAGCAGCCACAAGTTTCAGGTTGAGCACTAATCCCCATATTTTCCATTTTTTTAATTCAATTTTTTAAAAAGTCCCTAAACTCTTTACAGTAATGTTTGTGACAGTTGTACATACGTAGTTCCTTTTCTCTTAACTTGAGTTTGACTTGATGTTTAGGGGAGATTTTTTAAAGAAAAGGTCAACTCACAATTTTGTTTGTTTCTTATTTTTGGTAACATTTAGCCGTTTTATTATTAAACATTTTAATTATGTTGATGTTTTACAAGTTTATAATGACTGGTTTCAAATATAAAATATACACATTAATTATTCTAGAGGGTGGCTAGTAACCATAAAACGTTTCTAATATCTTTTCAAAGAAAAACCAGGTGTAGCACTTAGTCTCCCCGACAAATCGGGTGAGTTATTGCCACACAAAATAATTCATTCTCCACTCCCCTTCTATTGTAACTAAAATTTCTTTAAGATTTATAAATTGATAGCAAAGATATGTCTATATTGTAATTCAACTCACTTCAATCGATATCAAAGGAGATATAAGTATAAAACTTCAAATTATTAAACGGTTCTCATTGACAAATATTTCTCCGTATCGGCTTCATTTTCCTAAGTAAAGGAACTCGTTAAAATAAATTGCACGCAGCTATTCTATAACATTGTAGTAGGTCAGTAAAAAACAATAGATATAAATCTAAATTTGACGAGTACGTTTGCAAAATATGTTTGTCTGCGATTCCAAGGACGAACCGTTTTAAATATACGCATCGAGACACATCTGCATTTTCATAATGCGTGAGACGCAGTTTCAAACGATATTGCAGCGTTAATACAACGAATTTTTCTACAAATTTACAGCAGATGTTCCTCGATTAAGACACTTATCACAAACAACATCATAATCATCATCAACATCGCGTTGCCATCGTACGGCGACGCATTTTATTTTTGTATCCGCGTTAGAGAGACGGGTAACACATGTAGCAACGGTTTTATCGGTCAAAACAAGTTAGAAAAGGTCGCTAAAATTGAATTCAGTACCCGTTGTACATCGTAAAGGATATCATGTGAGTTATTTTCGTTGAACAGATAATGGAAATTGCGTTTATCTCTTTAACTAAATAAGAAATATTTCGTCTTACTTGTTTTAACATTATACAATTTATATACTAACAAAAACTGTTTAATAGACACAAGTATCTCAGTACACTCTTTACCATGCTTTACCATGATTTAAATTTTAAATAATAAATTAGATGAGATGCTTGTGTCTTGATAACCATAGTCTTAGTATTATTACATAGTGAGAAACTACTTATAAAATCAGTTGCTGCGAAGCTGCTATGACTTAATTTGCCAGTTAGTTGTTTATTAGGCTGCCTTATTTTTGTTTTAGGACTGACAGTGTAAAACCAAATATAAACAGAAAGATGCCTACTTCCGGTGTAGCTGAGGAGGCAGCCCTCTTGGGGTAAGATGTTTTATTTATTGTGTTTCTGTCCATGTTTTTGTATTTTATGTTTTGAGGAATGTAATTTGCATGTTTTTGTCAATAAAATATCTGATAATATTCTTTTATTTTTAATATTTCTTTTTGTTTAAAGTATGTACAACATTCACCGAAAAATCGGTTTATTTTTTTATTTTTGAATTACGAATTGAAATCGGTTAAATATTCAATCGTAATTCACAAAGATCAAAAATTATTTATAACATCGGACATGTTGTGATAAATGATTAGATTAATGCGAATATATTAATGACCACTAAGAGTTTCATTTGAATTTAAATAAAAGAAGGAATATATTAATATATAAATAAATGCAAAATTAATACGAGGCTTTCGCCGATTTTTTACTGATATATTATAATTTCCTTGTGACTACCAATGTTAAAACTTTTCGGTCACGGTAGGATTTGAATCTACGTCCTCTCGCTTATCGGGTTTCTTGTAGGAACAAATCATTTTTAATTCATAGATGTCGTAATGTCTGTAGCTATACACTACTGCGCAAAAGAAAGAGGCACTAATAAATTTTATAGGAAGAAAATTTAAGAGATAATGTGTAACCGTAATATAACTATATTGTTCGATAAATGTTTACTACTAATATAATATTTATATCAGTAAATAGTATACTCGAAAACTTTCAGTTTTTAATATTTTCTATAGCCACCCATATTTTTGATAGTGTCTCTTACACCAGTTTGGATTATTACACAGTGTTCTGATGTCATCGTCCGGAATGCACAACCCATTTAAAGTCTTTGGTACCCTTTCAATCTCTTTACGGTCAAAATAATCCCAAACATGTTCGATAATATTAACTCCGAGCTTTGTGACGGCCAGACCATAGTGCAAACTACTCCGTCCTCTTATAGCTGACTCAAACAGTTCTTGACCAATCATGAAGTGTGTTTGGGATCGTTATCTTGCTGCAGAAGGAAATTATTACCGATTAAATGATGCCCAGATGGTATAGCATATTGCTGCAATATTATTCGATATTTCTGCGCTATGGGCTTCCCTTCAATTTGAATATCACCAACTCTTTGCGATCAAATGCAGCCCCATTTCATCGCAAGGAATTCCATTGTCACCCCCCGTGTTTGACAGTAGCTTAAACGCCTGTCCGATCCAAGTAATTTGAAATTTAGATTCATCGGTCCATAATACTTGTCCCCACTCATCATCTGTCCAACTTTGATGGTCTTTAGCATATTTTAGCCTTTTTGTTCTATTGCACAGAGGAGGTTTCCTGCTATCTACACACCCACGTAATTCTGATTTCTCCAAAAACGGCCTTGTAGTTGAAGCATGTGCTTGTAACCTCTTCTAATTCTCGCGTCAATTCCCCACTTACTTTATTTGTTTCTTGAGCTGTTACTTTCAAAACGTGTGCATCCGCTCTGGTAAGTTTTTTCGATCGTCCAGGCTTCAATTTATCCACCACGTCGCCTGTTACGTTATACTTTTTAAGAATTTTTTGTATACTGCTGGAACCTTCTTGATGTAAAACAACAACGTTATTTATGTTTAATAACGATATTTTCGGCATTTTTCCAAATGTAACCCAACTGTATCACAACTTGCTGTACCAGCTTTTATAGCATAGTATAAAACATAAACCTCGTTATAATTTACACGTAAACTTTTCACATTCAGGAACTACAGTGAACAATAAACACAGGCAAACAGACCCAGCTATAAATTTTATTGCCTCTCAATACAAATACCGAAAATTACCCTGCCTACGGCATACCTGCTTATCAATATATTTATCGCATTCTTGGATGTGAATACTGCAGAAGGATTACGATTTTGAAGTATTATTTTCTATTTATGTGGTGGTATAGCATTTACTAGACTTCAGCAAATCTTAAATATCATTACAATTAAAAATATATTAAGAAATATTTCCAGAACCCTGTTCATTATATACATTTCTAAAAATATACTACGTGCCTCTTTTTTTGCAGATTAGTGTATGATTCCAGCAGATATTATTTTTAATGCCATTTTCCCATTAATTCTTATTAACCAATATAAAACCAACAAAAGCCTTATACTAATTTAATTAATAAGAGCCTGCCATTAAAAATAATACTATTTTTGCTGGAATATGATAATATATGTATCTATAGACATTACGACATCTAGCTATTAAAAGCGAATGCTCCTACAAGGTCCCTTGGTCTAGTTGGTTAAGAAGTCCGTCTGGTAAGTGAGAAGCCTTAAGCTCAAATCCTGCCGACACCGAGATTTTTCCGGAAAAATTTTAACGTTGGTTGTTACAAAGAAGTTGCAATCTGTCATAAATAAAAACAATTAAAAATTTATAGTGATCACGTTTTTGCCTGTATCAAATTGCTATTAAAATCAGTAAGCGTTTGCAGGTTATCTTTCAGCTTTCTTTCTGTCCAAATATCCCACGCATGTTCAGTTATGTTTAAGTTAGGGCGCTGAGGTTTCTATTCAATTCACAATTCCTCTAGTGTACTTTCTCTGCCTTTTCACTTAAAGGGCCTTTCTCGATTCTACTGGAGTAAATCATTATCATGTTACAGCATGCAGTTTGAATCATTTGAATGATTGTAAAAAAAAAACATTTAGACACCAAAAGTGCTTTAACTGACTTTATTTTAATTTCTAATGTTATAAATACACTAAAACTTATTCTTAGTTTTTAATTGTAAGAGGGTTTAGAGTAGAATCTTGCCCATACAATACATAAAATTAAATGGTTCCATGTGGCATGTATATTATGTGGTTAAATAGGGAATTCATACATAACTTGTTCGGGACAAATATCAGGATATAACGTAAGCAACTCCCTTAAGTTTAGCTAACGATTTTCTCAACATGTAGTTTTGTGACGATTGCAAGGAGTGTGTGGATGTACAATTCACAGGTATAGCAGTAAACTCCACTCACACAAATTTATTATTATACATTATTTGTGTGAGTGAAGTTTACTGCTATACCTGTGAAATGTAGTTTTGTAAACATAAAGCAATAAATAAATTTTAACCGAAGGGAAAATTGCAAGAACAAATAAAAAATAGTGGCACCTGTGTGTAGTCACTATACTTTTGATAAAGAAAATGTTACTGTAGAAAGAGATTATATTTTTCAATTACCTTATTTATCAGTCATTGCGACTAAAGTCTTATGAAAGTCATAAATTCAGTGTATTTACTCCGAAGTTTTTCGCACAGCATTGCCAAATCCCCTACTACTCCCACATAGTTTTGCCTGTAACCGTCGAAAACCTGTTTTGAAAATAAACGCTGACTATTTATAGCTTTGTCGAGAGATTTATCGAAAACCACGTCTCGAAGTCTCATAGAAAAATAAAAATAAAGTTATCAAATCTTACGGATAAGTACTTTAATAATAATGATCCTAGTATTCAGACTGTTATTGAGTTCCCACGTCTTTAAGTATTGTGAATCATTGTAAAAGATATAAAATTGAGATAGTATGATGTGCTGTTGAAGAAGAGCTTTAAGCTATATACTGTAACTGCATTACCTTTGGCATAAAATTTCGAAAATCTATATTGTGTTTTTGCACATTTACTATTAAATCATTAAACATGTGATATACGAGGGCAGTCTGAAAAGTTTGCAGCGTAACACAGAAGCAAGTGTTGTTTTATCAAATTCTATGTTATTTCGCAACATAGCACCCTTGCAAGTCTATACACTTTTCCCAACGACCTTTCCATCTCCTTAATACGTCTAGAATCTTATTCAGCAAAATAGGCGTTTACGAATTCGACGAAAATTTCTGTGCTCCGAACAAAACTTGAAGCTAAGAAACAAAAATGTCACTATAAACCAGATCTGGTGAACACGCTGAGTAGTCAATCTATTCGAACCCCAATTTCAGTATTTTGACGACCACTGAAGTGTAACGGTGCGTTGTCGTGGTGGAACAAAATTTTCTTTTTCTTTTAAATGCGGTCGTTTTGTCCACAGCTTTTTGCCTTTTTCGGGATCAACTCACACTTTGCAGTCAACTGTTTCGACTGTATCTTCGTTTTAGTAGTATCTTTAGGCAACCTAAGTCCAAGGTTTCAGTGCGATACATGTAGTGGTCTAACTGCAACGAACTGTAAAAGTTGACAAGTTTTTTTGCAATTTTCGAAGACAAAAATGCTTTTCCGAGTTGGTTTTTGTTTTCGGCAATGAAACACCACATCAGTCAACAATTTCTTAATAACTAGAGTTGTTGTTTGGCTTATTTCCATCGTTCGTTGAACTTGTATAGTCCGACGTTTCAGCAGTCTATCTACTGTCGTCTTCAGGGCAGCTAAACGTCGGACTATAAAAGTTCAACGAACGATGGACATATCCCAAACTATTATGAGAATCCATCGTCAATAGTATCACGTCAAGAGTCAACAAATTCTTGTTTCTTGGTGGAGAATTCAAACGTGGATGGATTAGTCTTAGCGACGATCAAAGAGCAGGTGCACCAAAAACGTCGATGCTGTGGACAAGAACATCAACGAAGACCGACATGTGACGTATCGTGAAATTGAGGCGTCATTAGGGAGTTCAAAGACCTCAATTCAAAAAAATTAGTTCCTCGTTGAATACTCATCTGTTGACTGAAGAAAAGAAAGCTGCTAGGGTGAAGTGGTACCAAAAAGAAACCCTAAACCATTTCAGCCTTGGAAACTCTTAAAACGAACCCCGAATAACGAATCATCCTCTACCAAAACAATGCAAGTTCACACACAGCACGTAACGCAATTGAATTTTTAACACAACAAAACGTTGTTATACCATCCTCCTTACAGTCCTGACCCAACGATTTCTGTACCTTTCCGAAAATTAATAACGGACTGCGTGGTCAAAGGTTCCAGTCGTCACAAGGAGTATATGCCTTCAAAAACGCAATTTTAATTGTACCAACAAACAAGTAGAATAATTGCTTCAAGAATTCGTTCAAGCTCATGCAAGAGTGCATTAATTTTTATGGAGAATACTTCGAAAAACAATAAAATCTTTAAAAGCTATCTACTGTTTTATTCCAAGCGCTATATGCAAAACTTAAAAGATAAGTCTCGTATAAGTAAATAATTGTTTAAATCATAATTTCGACAATTTTTTTGGGAATATTGATATATATGCGGTTTAAAATCTTCAATAGTAACTTTTGGTCTTTGTAGGAACTGCAGTTGTTTTTGCTGGTACATGCTTTTCAATTTTAACTTTTCTTTCTTGGAGTCGAGACTGAAAACGCTTGCATAATTTGTGTTGTAATCGCATTGACTCTTTGATATGGAAACAGAAGACCTAAAAATACAATTAAAAAAAAACTAAATGTATATATATATTCATGTTTAACAAATTGTACTTATCGTTCACACCTTAAAATTTAGTGTGGCTCTTATGGGAAATGCGAACAAGGTTGCCACATTGTGTCAAAATTATATTAGGATATTTTAAACTCTACAGTTGGCTATGTGAAGAAATGACAAATGGAACATAACCAATATTTAGATATATTATAGTTAACTACTTGTCATTTGACGAAACTGTACCTTTAGGCTAGACCCTTCAAATAACTCACTATCTTAATGGTTTTTGTAAACAACTTTCTCCTGTGTATAAAAAGGCCAATAGGGCTAAAGATGTCATTAGTTTTTAACCTAGACGTTAGTTGAATACACTTGTCTTGAAGTAAAACATTGTTCACCAAGTCTCGTTTGTGTTTTTTAAAAACCTCGAGTCACAGTCGTGTAACGTAATTGGCGCAGTCAGTAGGATCGAAGAACTCCTAGATATTGAGCTACAAGAAGCATCATCTTCGAGGTCGATTCCAATCGTTTGTCTTCGAGAAGAACCAGGGTTTGCGGTAGAAGAATCTAGAGGACGACGCCGACAAGAAAAAGCTGTACCTCCAAGATTACGACTCCGAACGCCTTCACAACAAAGTAAGTCGAATTTCCTTACATTCTCCTTCAATTTGCGCATGTATTTTGAACAAAACGCGAACAAATAAGGAAATTTAAAAGGATAGCGAACATTAAAATTAAAGAATTTATGCAAAATTCGCTAGATACGTTAGTTAAGTCATTAGAAACAATGTCGTTAAGCAATTCGAACCACACACCACTAATTAGCGTAGCAAAAGCTAATGCTGATTGTTTGCCAATTTTCGACGGAGAATGCGCTCAACTAGAAAATTTTATACATAAATGCGAAAAATTTTATAATAACTTTGGGCGTACAACAGATAATGGCATTAACGATTTTTGTTTTAATTCAATTTGTGCAAAAGTCAAAGGTGACGTTGCTAATTTTTTAATGTGCAGACCAGATTTAAACACCTGGCCTGATGTAAAAACAGCTCTAAGAGACAACTACGGTGATAGAACCGATAGACAAACACTTATGCGTGAATTTTTACAGTTATCTAGGAATAAAAATGAAAATATATTAGAATTTCTAGAAAGATTAAAACTATTTAAATCAAGGGTAGAGGTAAAAATACACACAGATACTAGGCTTTCAGCAGAGCAGAAAACTCTTCTTATTAATCAGAACGAGCTTAATGCTCTAGATGTACTCGCTGCTAATTCAGACAACAACTTAAGGTTACTTCTAGATATAAAACCAGCAAATAATCTCGCAAGTGCAACAGACATTGTAATACGACACTACCATAACGAACAAAGAATTAGAACACTATCACAAAATCTTACACACCATACACAAAAACCTAACGAAATTCACAATCGTAAACCACCGGTAAATAGATCCCAATCTAATTATTTGCCCACGTACAAACCCGTTTATCCAACGCATGCATCGATGGCACCTCGATTTAATTCATATATACCACCTAACCCAAATTTCTACCAGAGACCTGCATATCAGCAGCAATACGTGCGACCAAGTATTCCGAAACCCCAATTCCCATCACAGCCGATTCAATACAGACAAGACCCGCGAATAACCAACGATTTTCACAAACCAACAAGTCTTTGGCAAACCAAAAACACCATCAAATGTCTTCTCACCTCGCAACTCGAACAAACCTAATGGTTCCCCTGAACCCATGGACATTTCTTCAGGAACGTATAACGTCAAATCGAATTTCTTTAAGAAAACAGGCCCCTGAATTTCGTATTATTCGAAGAATTGCACAATAACGAATTCGTAGGAGAATCACCCTCGATGGAAGATTACGATCATCAATACCCTTACTCTGAACCACCCGCGACTAATGATACATATCAGCAGCTAGTTCCCGAACCATACTTTGAATATCCACCTTCGAAACATACCTAATGAACGAACAATTTGTAGAACAGACAGAACATCAAAATTTTCACGAGGACCCCGACGTAAACCCTACCAGATAGACCTAAATAATATAAATTTGAACAATTCCTTGCCGTATATAGAGCTACGTAACATTCCGGTTAAATTATTAATCGACACTGGATGTCACGGTTCGTTGCTTAGACCTTATATAGCGGAAAAGTATTTCCCGGAGAAAATCTACCACAGCAACACACCGATTTCAACTTGCGCTGGCACTAAGCGCAGCAAATTCAAAGCAAAAATACCCTCCTTTCAGAACTTAACATCTTCAACGAATTTGAATTTATATTATTCCCTTTCCATGAATACTTCGACGGTATCATAGGCTTAAGAGACCTAAAGATGCTAGGACTAAGAGTAGACCTACAAAACCAAGTATTGAGTAGCAGAACTACACAAATCCCCTTCTCATACAGAACGAACTTCGATATACAAAAAATTGAAGTTCCACCCGAATCGATCGTATCCAAAGAAATTAGAACCTCCGTACCTGAAGGTACCGAAATCCTAATCGATGATGTAACATTCGGTGAAAATCTTTTACAGATTCCTAGTTGCATCACTCGAGTTGAGAATCAATCAGTCAGGATAGAAATTCAAAATCATACAAAACAATCACAACTGATGATTATCGATTTCGATTTTGTAAAAGAATTTGGAAACCCTTTCGATAATAATGAGTTCGAATGCTTTCATGTAGAGAATAGACAACCAGCATCGAACAATAACAACCTAGTTTCATTTCAAAATTTACGTACCGATCATTTAAATTTCGAAGAAAACAAGCATTGAGAAAAATAATCACTGAATTCCTGAAATATTTCACCATAGTTCCCAAAAGCTAACTTTCACAAACAAGATAAAGCACGAAATTAAAACAACAGACGACGTGCCTATCCATACCAAATCATATAGGTATCCTTATATCCATAAAAACGAGGTTCAGAAACAAATTAATAAAATGCTAGAGGACGGCATAATCCGACCAAGCCAATCCCCTTGGAGCTCTCCCATCTGGATTGTCCCCAAAAAACTCGACGCCAGTAGTCAGCAAAAATGGCGAATCGTAATAGACTATCGCAAAGTTAACGAAAAACAATAGATGATAGGTATCCTTTGCAAATATCAACGACATCTTGGACAAGTTGGAACGATGTAATTATTTCACGACCCTCGACTTAGCGTCTGGCTTTCACCAGATAGAACTACAACCTGATTCTATTCCTAAAACAGCATTTAACGTAGAGAACGGTCACTATGAATTCGTTCGAATGCCGTTTGGACTAAAAAACGCACCAGCGACATTTCAACGCGTGATGGACAACGTCCTTAAAGATCTGCAAAATAAGATCTGCCTAGTTTATATGGATGACATTATTGTTTTTTCAACCAGTCTTCAGGAACACGTTTCAAGTCTCCGAAAAGTCTTTACCAATTTACGAAACGCAGGACTAAAAATCCAATTAGATAAATCAGAATTCTTATGTAAATCAGTCGAATTCCTAGGACATGTAGTAACACCCGAAGGAGTTAAACCCAATCCAAAGAAAATAGAAGCAATAAAAGATTTCCAATCCCAAAAACCGCCAAGGAAATAAAGTCATTCTTAGGACTTGTCGGTTATTACAGAAAATTCATTAAAAATTTTGCACATTTAACAAAACCCTTAACTCAATGTCTTAAAAAGGATTCGCGAATAACGCATACACCAGAGTTTATTAAATGTTTCTGGAAAAAGTATTTTAACGGAAGATCCTATATTACAGTACCCCGATTTCTCAAAAACATTTAACATCACAACAGATGCGTCCAACTTCGCTATTGGAGCAGTGTTATCACAAGGTCCAATAAGTAAAGATTTACCAGTAGCATACGCGAGCCGCACTTTAAACCCAGCAGAATGCAATTATAGTACAATCGAAAAGGAACTGTTAGCCATCGTCTGGGCAGTCAAATATTTCAGACCGTACGTTTATGGTACAAAATTTAATATCATTACTGACCATAAACCACTACAATGGTTATTTTCACTCAAGGAACCAAGTTCTAAGTTGGTTCGTTGGCGACTCAAACTAGAGGAGTATGATTATAACATTATATATAAAAAAGGTAAAGCAAATACTAATGCAGATGCACTTTCCCGAGTAGAGATCCACCCAATAGATTTTACCGATAGTAACTCAATGATTGTTAATTTAGACGATAAAGAACTCCCCAATTTAGATGCTGACGAGTTAAGTGCCCTTCTCAACGATATACAATCTCGTCCAAGCACATCCGAGATATCTTTGACACCTCCAAATCATACTACTCAACCCGAAAAACCACCATCAGACAATGACACAGTACACACCTCTTTAGAAAATCCAACAATTACTCTTCCTTATACAGACAGACACCTTAACACGTACACGAATCAAATTATAATAGGGAAATCACCCTGCAAAGCATTTCAAGTTCACTTCGAAAGAATATTTCAGAAAAAGCGTCACACATGGTTATTGCATGAAACCCTCCTTCACGACAAGGCGAAATTAGAATCTATTTTCTATAAGTTAATTAAAGAATATCTACGTCCAAACCAAAATTACTGTTTATTTTTCAAGTACCTCGACGCAGAGAAACCCCTAATTCGATTTTTACAAGAATACTTTCAGAACAAATCCTTTAATTTAAATATCACTCGTAGCATGTTAGAAGATGTAACTTCGCCTGAAGAACAACAAAATAAAATCAAACTGTACCACGAAACGAAAACATCACATCGCGGTATAAATGAAAATATATCAGCAATTAAAAAGTACTTTTATTGGCCTAACTTGGAAAATGACGTTAAAAATTATGTAAACACCTGTGAAATCTGCCAAAAGTCTAAATACGACAGACACCCTAATAAACTAATTTTCAAGCCAACACCTATCGGCTCCAAACCATTTGAACACTTGTATATTGATTCCTTCAAAATTACAAATCAGTACTTCATAACAATCATCGATAGTTTTTCTAAATTTAGTCAGGCTTACCCAGTAAGTTCGTTGAATTCTATCGAAAGTGCAAATAAAATTATTCAATATTTCTCGTGCTTTGGCATCCCAAGAAAAATCACCTGCGACAATGGAATTGAATTTAGGAACAAAGTCTTTCAAGATCTTTGTAACCTCTATGAAATTGAACTACATTATACGACTATATACAACCCCAACAGTAATAGTCCGATTGAACGTTTCACTCCACTGTCATAGAAACCATCAGAACCTTAAGAGAAAACAAACCGAATTTAAATATTTTAGATTTAATGAACTTTGCAATTTTATCCTATAATAACAGTATTCATTCAGCCACGGAATATACACCGTTTCAAATTGCAAAAGGGCAGCTAGATTTTAAAAACCCTTTGAAACTACGAAAAATGAACAAATATCAAACTATATCGGGAACATACCCAAACACTAGAATTATTGTCAGGACATTTGTCAGAAAAATTAAGAAAATAAACAAAGGCAGTCACTAGAACGCGAAAACCGACATCGCAAAAGGTCAATCGCTCTAAATCCAGACCAACCTGTATTCGCGAAAAATAACTCGAAAACGCAAAAAGACCAACTTCCTTTCGTCAAATTAAACGACCCTAAGGTCATAGAAGGTGTAAAAATATTAACCAACGATAAAGTTATACATCAGAGACAATTAAAGCCTCAAAGAATACTAACTGTTACAGGGCATCAGCATGGTGATGAAGATCATTCTGATTCTGATGATATTCCTTTATCCCGCTTGCGGAATAAGAATTGAAACCTTAAAGAACCCTATCCTCCCTCTACAAATGGGCAAAGCACGTATAATTGAAAATGAGCACACATTCGCCTATCACGTTAATATTAGCGTTCCAGCTTCAATTAACAATAAAATCAAAAATAATATAAACATATTAAGAGAATTCTTAGAAAAGAATCCCAATCACTTTAGTTTGCTATTATCAGGGAAAGTAGAAATTGCTAACGTACTAAACAACAAAATTGAAAATGTCATATCGAGCATACGCAATACTCGACAGAAGAGAGCAATCTTCGACGGAATTGGCACAGCATCAAAATATTTATTTGGAACCATGGATTCTAACGATCGGAATTATATCAATAAATATGTCGAAACATTAAACAAAAATGAATTCAAAATTCAGGAGTCTCTTTCTAAACAGCAAACAATATTAAAGGAAATGATAAGTAAATATTCAGAAACCTTTGAAACACTTCAGATCAATCAAAACAAAATTGTACTTCAGCTTAATCAATTGATTAAAAATAATGAAATTTTACAAGAACATGGACAAGTAATATCACTAAGTTTAACTTTAGATAAATTAATCCTAGAACTGCAGGTATTATTTGACATCATAAATAATCTACAGACAGCATTATCATTTGCTAACTTGCATATATTACATAATTCTATAATGCAACCTCATGAAGTCGAAAATATCCTGAACATGTTAAATAAGAAATTTGGCCCAAGTCATATACCAAGTTTCAAACACTTAATCAATTATTATTTATTCTTTTCAACTAATTATGTAATTTCAAACGACGTAATTCTGTTCAAGATACATGTACCGATTGTTTCAAAACCTACGACTATTTCCATTTTCTTCCCGTTTACCAAAATAATTACACCGTAATTCCCGAAACTCCTTACATTTTATTCGACAACGAAATTATTGGAACACGGAGAGAAATGCAGCCTCGTCGAAACCGTCTACTTCTGCAGGCAAGAAGATCTCGCGAAAGAGAGACCCATGTTTAAAGAATATCCTCATCCACGCTGTAAATCATTGTCCCGTTACAGCCATTACTATAACGAAGACCTTAGTACAACGAATAAGCGCAACAAGAATACTGGTCAACCCGAAAGAACCTGTAGCTAATATTCATTCTGCGTGCCCCGAGATGGACTCACAGTAGTACGCACGCACCCTCGTTAATTGACTTAGAAGACTGCAAGGTCGAAATTGAAAATAAGAAGTTTTCACCGAACGAAAATCTACCTGACGGCAACATCTTCACTTTGCCTGACCTCGATGTCAAACCCCCTCACCGCTCCGAACAGAAGACCGTCCGAGTGTCATCGATAAATCAGAAAGATGTGAAGCATATAAGGTTCCTGGCCGAAAACCTAGCGACCACCAAAATAGAACAAATTCAGTCAACAAAACATTCATGGACCAACACCGTCTTATTCGTTATTACCCTTGTCGCCATACTAAGTATCCTCGGACATTATGCCTGGAAGACATATCGAAGAACGACCGATGATAGCATGAACATGCAAGAAAGAAGACATGAGCCAAATCCGGACCCCGCATTCGCTCATCTTAGGGATGGAGGAGATATATTATAGTTAACTACTTGTCATTTGACGAAACTGTACCTTTAGGCTAGACCCTTCAAATAACTCACTATCTTAATGGTTTTTGTAAACAACTTTCTCCTGTGTATAAAAAGGCCAATAGGGCTAAAGATGTCATTAGTTTTAACCTAGACGTTAGTTGAATACACTTGTCTTGAAGTAAAACATTGTTCACCAAGTCTCGTTTGTGTTTTTTAAAAACCTCGAGTCACAGTCGTGTAACGTAATTATTTGTCATATACGTATGTTTATTCTTAGTATTATGTTACATGATACTATTTAGTATAAATATTATAAGTTATTTCTATATTTTCCTAATTATACGAAACGACGTTTATTAAAATAGAATTTACGATTGTGACATTTCTTCTTCTTTTAGAATTGATCACACAATTGTCTATAAGTAAACTAATTTATTTATCGAGAATAGTGATGATATATAATATAAATAGTGGCCTTGTATATATATATATTAACAAACATTAAGAATATTAGACATATAAAGCTATTGATAGTAAGAGCAGGCGTAAGGTTTTTCGAGTTAAAGCAGAATAGGTAAGACCAATAAGTAAAACTTAAATACCAATTTATTTGTTAGTCAGGTCTGTCAAAAAACGTCACCAGTACAAAAATCGTGCAACTCTATCCATGTTCAAAAGAGATGTACATATATAACTCTCTGTTAATAGAGAGAGAGAGGATAACATTTCATAAGAGCCATACTGAATCTTAGGTGCGAACGTACTATAGGTCTATCTACGTTACCTGATTCTAACAATCTTCATAGATGAACCTGGTGTGCTTGGAGAGTTGTAGGGTCGTGGTTGGATAACCGTTGAATTTAGAGCGTTTGCTATATATAAAGTAGGTTTTGCGTTCGACCGCAATCTATTACGTAAGTCATTAAGGAACATTTTGTTGTCGAAGTGTTTGGCCCAAACTCTCGTTTTATTATAGAAGTAATTGATATCTTTGTTTACTAAATCTTCATGGACGCAATTACTCTTTACATCTGTAATTAAATCAAATAATATTTTTATTTTCATGTCATCTTCCTCCCGCTTCTAATCAAAAAAGATCGAGTAGTGCCAGAAATGTAAATAACGTATAATTCCGCTTACATTGTTGAATAATTCATAAAATTTTTATGACGTAGTTAATGTTTTATCGACCCAACCTCGTTTATACCGTACAAAGTATAATATATGTACACCCTAGGTCATTATATCGCAGTCACATTCGTCAAAAGGTAATAAAAACTTGTAACAAAACTCTGGTATTACTCATAATTTTTCTTTCAGTCGTTTATGGTTCCTAAAAGAAGAAGAACGATCTGTACTCCTCGGCACCACTGCTTCCTCCATTCCAAGTTATTTATAACCTTCATCCCTCTTCGTTCGTGTTCTTGTAATAAATACATCGCCGGAATTAGCTTCTTGATCCTCTTACGCTTCAGACATCGCTCCTAACTTTAGCGTTCGCGTCGCGATATAGTTTCGGATGGATTTTAGACGTAGGGCGCTAGAATCTCGCGTCAGACACGGCGAGTGCTTCGGTATTGATCCGCACGGCCGGTGCGCTGGCGGAGTTTCGGAATTCTCACAAAAACGGAATGCCTCATCGTGTTTACGGGTTAGCTGTCTACTTGGCGGTAATTTTCGTTCGTTATCTTGTCCTTCTTCGTCCTGGAGGCTCTCTTTTTTTTTCACGTATCTTCGTAGGTTGAAATTTGTTCTATTGTTGTACCGTAATAAGGGAATAGAGATAGTTGAACTATATTTTTTCGATCGGTATCTTTAAATAAGATGTTTTTGAAATAGATTTATAGGTCAGACGTGTTTATCTTGAGATCTACTTTATTGATTCGGAGTTAACGCGGTTATGTAACATGGTTAAGGGTCAATGCTTTCTTTTCGTTTCAAATCTCACGTAAAAGATCGTAGAGAGTCAATATTTTTAACGAGGTCGTCTAGTTCGCAAAGAAAAGTTTTTTTCGATTGAACGTTACTTTTCGATAAAGCTTGGAGGAGAATATCATTAACTTCTGTGCCTTTTAGTATTTCCTTTTTGTTTTTTTTTTTTTTTTTGGACAAAAGAAGTGAATCGAAAAAGACTTTTTTAAGCTTGGACCGTTTTCACGCCCTTTTTCGTATGATCGAAGCTAGTGCTCCAAGATAACAACTTTTTCTGTAACAGTGAGAACCATCCTGAAGCAACTAACATTAAAAAGACACTCACATACGCTGTAACCACGGTACGTTTCAGCACATAACACATACACATATGGCACATGTGCATTTCAGTACTGTTTATTTTGCCGCATACTGTATTATTGGAGTGCATAAAGCTGAAACCTAATTTGAATTTGATTTTATTACTGAATCCAAGTTAATATCTGATTTTCCGTTCCTAAATGACGTCTTCTTGATTCGATTTTGCCAAAATTACAGTAATATTGGAATTATTTCAGGAAACTGTGTGATTACATAAAAATAAAGAAATATCCGAAAATCAAGTGACTAGTACCTAATAAAAGATATCCATTTAAAGCGGACGTTACATTTGTCAACATTTTTAGAAAAAAATCATCAAAATACACTTTATATTTATGGTATGCTATATCATTGAACGTGTCTTTAAAATAGCTTATCAGATACAGGATGTTCTATTTGAAATAAGAAAGTTAATATTCGTTTCCGGTTTAAACGAGTTTTAAAATTAAAAATATTTTTTGAAGACACATCCCCATCTTTTGCGACAATTTTCAGTTGCATCGGTTTCTTTAGCGTTGATGAAGTTTAAAGTCACTTGTGCTGCCAGAATTTGAAAAGTGTTTCAAAAGCTGAGAAAGGTGTTTATGATCTACAAAAATTCATTCGCAACAGCCAAATTAATATTGTTTTAACTACCTCTACGTTTGTGAATGTTAATATTCGATTTTATTGAATATACCACAATAAAATAATGTTATCATATGCATGTCGTTTGATTGGCCAATATCTTGTGCAGCGTGCTTGTAATCCCAAGAATTCCAATAGAATTGTGAAAAATTACTTAAGTGAAAAGCCAGAAGAAAGTGTGTTGAAAAATTATACAGAGACGCTCTCAGAGCTCTAACTTAAATGTAATTGAACATGTGTTGGACCATTTTTGGGAATAGATTCAGTGCCTTGCGTCCTTGGCTATTACTCCCTAGGTCCTGGGTTCGAATCCTGGAGCTGTTTCCCAGGATCGGGGTTTTCTGTGTTTTTTTTTTTATATCTTAAAACTTATAACAGGCGCAATAGTAATTCATGCCCAGTCGATACGCCCTGTAATTGACGAAAACTGTTGGAGGATGCGAAGCCATGGATTATTATTATTTTATTACTAAAATATTACATGGAATTGAGGCAAAAGACAGTCACTGTAAGTATTAAACTGTGTTTGTTTATATATTGTTATATTTCTATTTTCTATAAGCCCTTTTATTTCGTTAATATCCAGCAGAATATTTTCATACAAATCGCAGTATTACTTAATTTATTTTTTTAAGCAGTACTAAAAATTTTAATTAAAGACTTGGTGGTCGTTAATATATTCATGCTATTATATCTACACTACCGTTCACGGAAGTTTAACCAGAACAACAAGGGCTTAAACTAATACGATGAAAGTCGATTTTGCATCGATGACCCCTCACGTGACTTGCGGCATTCTCTCGACCAACTTGCGTATTGTGTGACCTACGATATTGTTCCATTCTCGTGGGAGGACATGCTACAGTTGTTTCGAAATAGAACCAGTTATTCTTATTCTCCTACCAAGTTTGTTCTACAACACCTCCATAAAATTGATACCAGGACTCTATGGCGGCCATGTCATGATTTGCGAGATATTTTCTTGGTTCTACACCTCCAAATAATCTTCGTTTATTCGAGCTATATGTTTTGGATATTTGTCGTTATGCACTCAAGCGAAGTTGCGACGGATTAGTCGCGAATCAGAAGGAACAGCGTAGGTTTCTAGGATTTTACGGTATTATTTCTTTAGTTTCATGCAAAGTTCCTATTCATGAGTACGACAAACAATCTCAAAGTATTACGGAATCAACCCATGCCTTACTGTAGGTACAATACATTCTCGTCATTCAGTGACCGTCCCATAAACATGCTTCTATTTTCATCAAATGCTTGGAATATGGATTCGTCAATTCACAAGTTCTCTTGATGTTCTCGTGCTCATTACAGCTTTTTTATTCACTTGTTACGTTACAGCAATGTTTTGTTTGCGGAATTTGTCTCCCGCGATTTAATTCGTTTGTTGTTCCTGGGGGATGGTTATTCTCAAAAGTCTTAAATACAGATGGTCTTCCAACGAAATACGAGGTGTTCCGAAAGTCCTTATCAAAATAAAAAGAATATAATAAGATAATGGCCATCTTTAATGAATAAATGATTACTTTTTATTAAAATACAGGCGTTGGGAATTTATTTCTTAAAAACTGTCTTCTAAATGTGTCCTCCTTATTTTGCTGGCACTCTTCTAAACGTGAGGCAACATTTTCAAGAACTACTCGGTATATATTCTTCGTGATAGCCCTCTTCGGATATTCTCTTTTAATTCATTTAGAGAGTGAGGAGTATACCTTTGATTTAAGGTAGCCTCATAGAAAATAATCCATTGGTGTCAAACCGGAACTACGTACGTGCCGG
Organism: Trypoxylus dichotomus; assembly: GCA_023509865.1. Taxonomy (NCBI): domain Eukaryota; kingdom Metazoa; phylum Arthropoda; class Insecta; order Coleoptera; family Scarabaeidae; genus Trypoxylus; species Trypoxylus dichotomus. The sequence continues at coordinate 9,215,069 of CM042074.1, read as the reverse complement.
CCTGTCTATGCCACTGTGCCTGGATATCAATTTTCCAGGAAAAATTTCATGAACAACTGGCAAGAACACGTTAGACATATGGAATGTTGTTGGAGCCAAGTGTTTCGATTAAAACCATTAAAATCTCCACTATCGTTCGGAATTACGGTTACTGTACGATCTCCGTCATTTTCAAAAAAGTACGCGCCAATAATTTCTTGCGCCGACATTCCAGATCAAACAATAACCTTTGGCAAGTGAAGTGGCCTCTCATACTTCTGTTTTGAATTTGTTGAACTCCAATAACGGCAGTTCTGCTTGTTTCCATAGCCATTAATGTTAAAATGTGCCTCATCTAAAAAGTTTTTGGAAAATTCGCACACAGCACAACTCCATAGCAACTAAATTCCCAAGGACAGGGCTAACGATTGGTATACTCGTCACTCCCCGGTCAACGATTGTATTCGGGCAGTGAATAAAACAAATTGGAAAAGACTTTTGGAACATCCAGTACTATTGAAACTAAACACAAAATTCGAGAATTTCCTCTGGATACCATTTGTATACCGACAGATTTATTGTTCGTAATACTGTCTATATTCGGCTATTAAAAATGTTTGAAGGAAAACTCTTTCAACTCAGACATTCTAAAAATTTTATTCTCGGCCAAACTTCCGCGAGCTGTGGTGTATATAAAGCTTCAATTATCTCAAGGTGATCTATACGAACGTACTTAGTAATTTAGGTTAATTTAGAATGGAGCCTACAGATGACACGATTACGGTAATTTACGCAAATAGACGGATTTGCATTAATTTCCATAAGTGTAATGACAGTTTATACCTTCTTACGTACATAACGTAGCTCGAGCTGGTTCAATAACTGAGCTTTGTGAAGCTTGAGTACGTACTTCAGCCACTTTATGACGTTGGCCCTATAGCCCGAGAGTTAATTACGAGTACAAAAGCGCTGTTGACTAAACAGATCAATAAACCGAGGGATATACTGCAGTAATAAATCTACTTCCGGCTTGAATTGTTTTCCTTTTTTTTTTTTAATTACAAAACGTTTATTTTTTGTTTTTATAACATGTTTACTTTGCTTGTTATCTTATTTGGCGTGAATTTAATTCTTTCGAAATGTCAATATTGGCTGGCTTTTCTTTTGCTATTTGAAAGACAGACGTTTCAAACTACCGCTTATCCTTCACAAGTTCGTGGTTCGCGAAGAGTTTGACATAGTTAAGGAAAGTGCAGAGTCTTGTACGTCCCTAGTCGAAGTAAAAGTAGATAAATCTATTTTTCTACACTAAAAAACAATTTGAATCCTTTTACTGATATTTCGAATAAAGTTTGTATTTCATGAAATATTTTAAGACTTATTCTCTCGAGTATGCGTCCGTTAGTTTCGCTCGTTCTAAATGTCCTTAATTGTATCAGCACTAATTCCTTCGCCATTCCATAATTGCGGGCGAGATAAACAAAGTTATTAAAGTGCTTTAGCTAATTCCTAAATTTAAAATTCTAACATGGCATTGCGATTGCAATCGTAGAGAACCAAGACGTGAAACAAATTAGCCAATTTGGAGTCGTTGTATGCTGGTTAATTTCAAGGCATTACTGTTAATAAAGTAAAGGTCTACAGGACGCCTGTCGTGTCTCAACATATCTTCAGTTAGATCTCTAATTTGTTTAGATATGAACTTGAAGTACTGAATAAAGTGCACAAATTGCGACATATATAAGTAAGGTTCGCAAATCACGGTTCCTGGTCATAGGCGTCCGACTGGGAAATACATAACTTTGTTTGAGTAAGAATTTATGTGAGGCTGGTATCACATGTCCCATTACCACCACATTTGCGATTGGCAGAACGCGCAGACGGTACCCTATAGTTAGTTACCGCGTAGAGAGTGTTGCATACATATTTTTTAAGGTTTCGCTTAAACTACCTACACTACTGTTTATAAGTTTGACGGATAATGTTTGCGAGAAAAAATTAACTGCAAATGTTCTTTTGGGAAAATAGTTCATTCTAATAATACACATATTTTTATAATGTTTCTTCAAAGTAACCCCCTTTTGCTTTAATAATTAACTGATAGATACACAACATTCTTAGAGCTAATCGCTCGAAATGCGTTTCGTCTATAGCATTCTGCACTTCCTACAGAGCATTCCAGAATGCTGCTATGCCAGTCGAAGATTTTTCCCGGACCTTACGAGTTTAGTGATCCTACAAGAGCTCTGTAGGGTTGCAATCAGGGCTCTGTGGCGGTCACCCCATTAAGGATAGGACTTCTACAAAAGTAAGCTTTAACCACCTTTGAGGTGTATTTGGGATCAATATCTTCAATTCACTTTCATTTGGTACTGCATCGTTTTCTAGGATTCTCAAATACACGTCCATTGTCATTCTTTCGCCTATTATAACAAATATTCCAATTCTTCCGTTTCCAAAGCAACCCTTCATATTTCACCGTGTGTGAAATATATTCTTTTTCATTAATTTGCACGCAATGCTTGAGCTTTTCCAATTTAGTCTTTTCCGTGTGTGTATAAAACTTAACAGTGGTTCTCTTACTGCTATACGACCTAGCAGGCTCTCTTTTATTAGTCTATTCTACTGTAGACACACTTACTGGCTGACGGCGTTGTAAATTGAACTCTGCCGTAATTTGCTGTGTGATAAGGCGGCGGTTTCGTAAGGAAATCACTCGGATGTATTGATTGTCTCGTTTCGTCGTTGATCTGAGCTTTCCACTTCGCTCTCTGCTCTGAAACCTACCGGTTTTAATTGTCCTACGCACACAACACTCAGAAATATTTAATTGCCGAGCAATTTCTTTATTTAAAACATTTATTTCGTGTAAGTTGTATTGCAATACCAAGTACTGATAGTAGTGAACGTAGTAGAGACTTGCACGTCTATGGAAACTATCTCAAATTCATGCGCTTTAGTTATGAATGTTGCTTTTTCTGCATATAAAAAGCTCGACATTCAGAGTATATTTAACCAAACAAATTATAAAACAATTCAGTAGCAAAAACAAAATGCTCAGAAATCGTTTCTTTTCCAAAAAAAAAAGAAACAAGGATTGTTTCGCCGATTTCCTTCAAATCAAAAGAGTTCCGATGTTTTTCCGCAAAAACACGTTGCCTGTTTCCGTTTTTGGTTGCGTTTCTTTTTGTTTCAATTCGAAACATCCGATTCACTTACAGCACAATGCCTTCTGACAGCATGGACGACATCGAACTGAAAAATATCCAACTTCAGTTCCCGTCGACGAGATCTATGTCCAGAGATGACTCTAGCGCCCACGAAGAGACTGTGGAGACTGATCGTGGACCTATTACTGTCGCCGTTCAAGGCCTGAAGAGTAAACCAGCTATCATAACGTATCACGATCTTGGCTTGAACTGTAAGTACCCTTTTGCTTTCTAGATCTGTTTCACTAATAGTTAGAATTTTGAATTAATCATTTGGCGAAAATCTGGGCATATTTTCTAATGTCGTTTGACTGATTGATTTGGAAAATGTAGTTAATTTGTAACGTACAGGATATTCCACCTTCATTCGCTAATACTCGGTTGATATCCTTAGGAAGAAATAATCGAAAACTCCTTAATGAACATTATGCTTTTTTAGTTTTCATGGCACATGCAGTTACTGGTTAAGCTAAAGTCAATTGTTATAGTCGCTGTTCTGTGTTATTTGCCTAAATGACCTTTGTATTTGTTCAAAAATCTTCAAAAACAGATTACCATCACGCAGGTTTAGAAGCACTAAAACATTTTAGAGAAAGAACATATATACGAAGGTGGATCTCTTGCTTCACCACTGATCCACTCACAATAAAAAATGTGCAAATAGTTTACTTTTATTTTTCAAGATAGTCTCCATTAAGGTTAGATTTTTCCCATCGAAGTTCTAGCCCTTCTAATGCTTTCCGAAAGAAAGATTGTTCAACCTCTACAAACCACTGATTTTTACCGCGCATATCACATCATTATTAGGTTTTGGAAACAGTCTGTAATCGCTGGGAGCCAAATCTGACGAATATGGCGAATGCTCAACTAATTTGAAGCCTGCTTGAGTTTTTGTAAAGGCGGACTTGTGAGTGCACTGTGGGTGCATTATTCTGATGCAAGAGAACACCTAACTTTCCCCGATGTTTTTCTTTTATCGAGTCACGTAATTTTGGAATTAAATTGGTATAATCAGCAGCTGTATTTGTGGACACTTGTTGTAGGAAATCTACTGAAATTACGTCTTTGGCATCCCAAAATATGGATAACATTACCTTCCCTGCTGAAGGTTGCAGCTTGAATTTTCTCGGCGATGATGAACCTCGATGTGTCCACTGCTTACTCTGTAATTTGGTTTCTGTATCATATTGAAGGATCCAGGACTCATCTATTGTCACAAATCTTGCAGGAAAGTTTTCTTTCTCGTGTCTCCACCGCATTAAAAGACTGTAAATGTCTTTTCGAGTTTGCTTGTATGCATCTATTAACATTCATGATACCCATCTTGCAGATCATTTTTTCATGTTCAATTCGACAGTAATTATATTATATGTCACATTGTATGAGAGACCAGTATCCTCAACTAGTTGTCTAATTATCACACGTCGATCTTGCAGCAGGAAATCATAGACCTTTTAAACACTTTCTTGGCTAGTGAGGGCTGCTCCACTTGCATGTTCGACTGTACACGGCTGTCTACCACATTTAAACTCACCTCACCTTCCTTTAATTATATCATATGATACTGCAGATTCCCCTAATGTATTCACCAAATGTTGATGAATTTGAGTTGGGGTCATCTCTTCGAAACGCAAGTATTTAGTCACCGCTTGTAGCTACACGCGATCCATTTCAATACTGGTGTGTGATCCTCTCGACCTCGAACGTCTACGCTTTAACAAGTTCAGACTTGGAAATTTGTACCATTAGTGTAGCAAGTTACAATACTACTGGAAGATAAATAATTGTTTTGGTTTAGAGACGGAGAAAATGGATCAGCCCTCGTATATAGCAGCTTTTATATTTTATCTATCTTTCTTTGCTTGCCCCATATCACGAATTGGGAAATTCTAGTTATTCTTCGTATTAATTTTTGTAGGTAATTGCCATCAATTTGATGCCCAATTTTCTCTAGGTCTCGAAGGTTTTTGTAAGTGTCATTCTTTAGCTTCTCTGTCCAGCTCATCCCACAGAATTGCAATAATAGCAGTGTCATGGATTTAAACAAGCCAGACTCTTACTGTTATTTCGCCTGCTGATCTTTCTTCATCCAGAAACTTGTTACATACCCTAGCTGTATGCATTGGATCATTATCCTGTTGGAATATAGACGGTTGATCGGTAATTTTAGTTAGTTTTACCGAATCACCAAAATAGCAAGATGAAGAACCCAGAAAATTCAACGTTTAGACCAAAAACTTCAAATTTTAACACCTTTATCTGTGTTATCAATGCCGTTAATGCGACAGAGTATATTTATGTGTCAATCAAGAAGATATTACCCGTTTCCTATTTTTCTCTCTATTGATGAGGTGACTCCAGTAGCTTTCGCAGCCTCATTTTCTGTAATGGTTACACTTTCTTCCAGATGAGAATCCCCTACGTATCTTTATTTTATTTACTTACTCTGCGTGTAATACAAGCCCCGTCATTTTTCTGTCAGTGCTCAATCGTTACGGGCCGTAGCTTCACCTGTAACTAATTATTTCGTTAGATTATGCAGAAATTCTACGGATATCAACGTTACCGATTTGCAACTGCAAACCACGTTTAATGAATAACAAGAAAATTTCGGTTGGTAATATATATTTGCCAGAGATCATTTTTCTCTGGGGTTTTAGGTACAGAACGTCCAAATATATCCTTTCTCACAAGTGGACGATTTTTGTCTTCTATCACATTCCTACATGGGATAGAAGACAAAAATCTAAAGCCCCGAGTATCACCAAAGTTGAAGTAACCATTTCCAAATCCAACTAAGCATTTTTTCACGTTGGCGAACTATTGGGCAAAATTCTTGTGAAGACAGGGTTTAATACGCAGGTCCCAGAAATGCATTTGCCCCATTGTTTTGCAAAATATAGGAATTGATAAGTTATCAATTCGAAAAATTTGTTTGCCAACGCAGTCTTCTTATTTAGAAAGAAGTTCATTTAAAATTTTTTTCCAATAATTGAATTGCGCATCCTTTATCGGTCAAGGTAGACATGACGCAACGTTGGTTGGCTAGTTGGAAATTCAATTCTTGTGCTGATTGCGTACATTACTTTCAATCCCAGTTCTTCCGTTTTATATAATCATAAACTAGTACCATTTTATTCTTTATCCTGGGTCTCGTCTAATCGAATCGCTGCGATATCGAAGATCGATACTAAAACGTTATTTTCTTGATTCTCTTTCGTAGAAATACTTTAATAAACCTTCTCACAATAGTGTTATATACATGCATCGCGCTTGTGTTACGGAAAGCTAACACTTTTGTCGATAGCAACGCTTTACAGAATAATGTATGGTGCACGTAAAGGTGGCTTTGTTTCTTTTTTTTTCTTGAAGGCAATTAAAAACTAATCTAGCGATAAAATTAGCGTGGGTAACGGCAATTATTTTCGAAATAGAATTAATGACGGAATATTGTTACGACCTAGAAGTAGTAAATCCTAAAATAAATATTATATATTACTAGGGTAAGCTGAAAAATTTGATAACTAAAGCATAGCAAATAGCAATATTTCAATGAAATGTGATTTATATTTCGATATAAACCCCCTCAAGATCAATACATTTATTTAGTCGATGCTCAAGCTTCTTTATGCCTTCACAGTCACATTTTCTTTGAGCTCCTCAAAATAGTGGTCTACGGCAGCTATCAGCTCCTCATCTAAAGCAAATCTCATACCCCGGAGGTGTTTCTTAGGCTTGGGAGAGAGATGATAGTCCGACGGAGCGAAATTAGGTGAATAAGGGGGATGCTCAACCGCTTCGAACTTTAATTTCGCCAATTTTGCTTCGGCAATTCCACTCTTGTGAACTAGCGTATTGTCTTGATGGAGAAAAACTTTTTTTGCTTTCTTCGGGGTCTTTCTCGGCGATAGCTTCCTTCAATCGATCCAAAAGTTTATAGTAATGCCCAGTAATCGCGTGTCCCTTTGGAAGGTAATCGACAAAACAAGATTCCCTTTGTATCCCAGAAAACGGAAGCCATCATCTTTCCTCGTGATAGAATTACCATTCATTTTCCAGTGTGTAGTGATGGATCCACGTTTCATCGCAAGTCACAAATTGGCGCAAAAAAAATCTGTTCGATTTTACCGAAACGGATCCAAAATGGTTCTAGAACATTTCACACGAGTTTTTGTGGTTTTACACCTAGTTCATTTGCGTTATAGTATCATTGTCAATAATTATAAACGAATTTACAACGCTAAACAAGCAATTTCGTTATGAATTATTAATGACGCGCAGCGGAACTTAAAAAGATAAATAACAATTTATTCGGCAGGCAGTGTTTCGAGAGTTCGTGGACATTCAAATAAATTAATGAATGAAAACAAATTTTGTTGTATACACACTTTGTTTTAAATAAAATTGCATATTACTGTCTATAAAATTGGTGCACACTTATATAACGCATGGGCTGAAAAGTCGCGGGCCTAACACATAGATGACGCTAGTTTTATTGCAGTCACCTTTCTCTCAGTTAGTACTAACCTTCAAAAGACAGCTGTTAAAATTTCATGATATTCTATTCATTAGTTTGTGAGTTATTGTGCTAAGAGTCACGCTACTTTTGTTATTTTCAAAACAATGGATCAAAACCAATTTCGTGTTTTGATTTTACACTGCTACTTGATGGGAAAAAAATACCGTTCAAGCGAAGTAATGGCTTGAAAAGTGTTATGGGGACTCCGCTCCATCAGGAACAACAATAAAACGTTGGTTTGCTGACTTCAAACGTGGTCGTAGAGACACCGATGATGCAGAACGCAGTGGACGTCCAAATGAGGCGGTAACACCAGAAAACATCAAAAAAATCCACAAAATCGTTTTGAAGGATCGAAAAGTGAAGTTGCGTGAGTTAGCTGACATCGTAGAGATATCAAAAGAACGTATTGGCTTTATATTGCATGAGCATTTGACTATGAGAAAGCTCTGTTCAAAGTGGGTGCCGCGTTTGCTCACTGTTGACCAAAAACAAGAACGTGTTGATGATTCTGAGCAGTGTTTGGCCATGTTTAAACGTAACAAACCGGAATTTTTGCGTCGATATGTGACAATGGATGAAACATGGATCCATCACTTCACTCCGGAATCAAAACGATCGTCATCTGAGTGGACAGCAATTGGTGAACCTCGTCCAAAGCGCCCGAAAGCACAACAATCGGCTGGAAGGGTTATGGCCATCAACAGTGAATATTATATAGCGTTATTGGAGCGTTTGAAGGCCGAAATTGCAAAGAAACGACCGCATATGGCAAAGAAAAAAAACTTTGTTTCATCAAGACAACGCACCGTGACACAAGTCAATCAAAACAATGGCAAAACTATATGAATTGAACTTCGAATTGCTCCCACATCCACCGTATTCGCCAGGTTTGGCTCCCAGCGACTACTGGCTGTTCGCAGATCTCAACAAAATGCTCGCCGGTAAGAAATTTCGCACGTTATCGGTGAAACTGAGGCCTATTTTGAGGCAAAAGATAAATCGTTCTACAAAAATGGTATTGAAATGTTAGAGCGGCGCTGGAATGATTGCGTTACTCTTGATGGAGATTACGTTGATGAATAAAGCTAATTTTGAACAAAAAAAAACCGTGTTTTCTTTGTTAGGCCCGGGACTTTTCAGCCCATGTGTTAAATACGTACGTATTTCTTATTTGACGTTTAATTAGTTCAACATTGTTGGTGAAATAAAGCGTTATTATTGTTATTAAATAGAGAAATGCTTTATAATAAAATTAATGTAAATAAAAACTTGTTTTAAAATACGAAAAAATATGTTAGGAATTCGTCTATATTATATAAACTATACATAAAGCGAAAAGTCAGTTTTTTTCTAAAAAGGATCTTATAAATTAAAAAGGCAGGCGACAGGCATTTGCCTAAACATCCGGACTTTAGTTATTACATCTTTTCTATATCATCCTAAAATTTTTAAATAGATTCAAAGCTTTTTTTAACGCGATAAATAAGTGAACAAGAACTGAAATTGCATTATTGATACGATATAAATACGAACCACGTCGTCGCCATTATCATCTCGAAATAAACCCATTTACCGAACTTCTTTACGTCTGTTTTAGATATCTCCAGCTTTCAAGCGTTCTTTAATTATATTGACATGCGGGTATTAATGGAAAATTTCTGCGTCTATCACGTAAATGCTCCTGGCCAAGAGGAGGGAGCCCCAACATTGCCGGAAGAGTGAGTATTAATGTTTTCTCTCCCAATAACAAATGTTACAGATAATATGGTTACTGTACTTCAATAAAATTGGAAATTGATGTACTAAAAATAAAAGCAAAGAACATGCGATTCGTTATACAATATTAGTTTTCAATTGTCAAATAATAACAATTGTCTTTTAATAGTAACCGTGGGGATATCGACATTACTTATAAATAATTTTTTTTGCACACAGGCTTATACATATATGAAAATGACCTTATCGCTCAATAAAACTAACTTGATACTGTATGAATTAATTTGTTTTCATCCGATGCATCACCGACACAGCCTCTTTAAGAAATAAACAAAAGGCAAATTAATTTATCACGCCATTACATGAATTGAAAGCCAATTTATTTCAGTCTTTGTCCTCGTAAGGAATAATAAACAATACTTATAGTTATTAATAAAGGAAACAGTTTCAGGACAATTTATAAAGTGTTGTACAGTCTGCTCGTGTTGAATGTTTCATCTGAATATGCTCGGACCAAAGGACCAAATGAATAAAATAACCTTTAGGGCCGGTTTATTCACATTCTGATAGTGGCAGATAACCGCCAGCAAGATAAATTTATCAAGTAGCAGATATCTCTCTTTTTTTATCATAATGTTTTTAGACGGTTATACACTAGGGTGACAGAATAAAATAGACACCAGGTAAAGCGGTATAAATATGTAAACAGCTAAATTCCAAGAACGAATTAAGAACCTTTCTCTTGTCATTAGGGTAGGGGTTGATGTAACGGAAGGAATTCGTCATAGTTTAGTATCATTACAACTATGCCTCGCTTACAAGGTTCGAATGATATTAGCGACTTCACCCGGGGTTGCATCGTTGGCCAGAGTGAACGCGGCGCTTCGCAACGTGAAATAAGTAAATTTTTAAATATTCCATCGTCCACAGTTAACCGTGTGATCACACAATTTAAACGCAAGGAAAAAACAACAGTGGAGCTGAGACCAGGTCGTGCCGCACCTTCTGAAAGAAGTAAAAGGGTGCTTGTGCGTGAAGTGTTAAGAGAACCGCGAAAAAGTACAGCTGAGCTTGCGACAACTTCACAGAAAAGTCAACGCATCGTTCTGTGATACCTCCCACAGTGTGGGGATGTATAAAAGGGTGCCAAAGAAAAAACCTCTCCTTACAGCGATTCAAAAACGGCGCCGAATGGCTTGGCAATCGAAATACGAACGAAACCCGAAGAGTTTTGGCGGTCTGTCATTTTTTCAGACGAAAGCAGATACTGCGAATTCCGTGATAGTAGTCGTACGCGGGTATGGAGACGTTCGTCACAGCAACTGGACGACAAATTTTTGCATCAGGCGGTGAAATACGGCGGTGTGAACATCATGGTGTGGGGCGTGATACAGTATGGTGGAAAATCGCAATTAATAATCTGCGACGGAAATATAAATGCGGCAAAATATATCCAAATATTAACAGAAGGACTACTACCGATATTCGACAACGCCTAAAGAAGAAGTCTAAAGAAGACACCACTTTTATGGAGGATGGAGCACCCTGCCACAAAGCAAGAACAACAACCTCATGGAAAGAGGAACAGGGGATTCGGATTTTACCAATCGCCAGACATGAATCCGATAGAGAATATTTGGCACATAATCCAGACAAATATGGCGAAACGACCCCGAAAACCCAGCAATAAGGAAGAACTCGTGGCAGCTGTTACAGAAGAGTGGTTAAATATTCCAGAAGACACGATTAATCATTTAATAGATTCTATGCCATGACGACTCGCAGCACTTCACGCAAGTAAAGGTGGATCGACAAAATATTAGTCTAATTTAAAAATATTTTGTATATATAACGAGAATAGAATCGAATCTTTTAATTAGTAGGTGTCTATTTTATTCTGTCACCCTAGTGTAGTGTAGCAATGGATAAAATTGAAAGATACTTATATCCGTTATAATGAGAGAGGCAAACACATAATTACAGTTTCGATTTGAACATAACCTCATATTCTTCTGCTATTCGTTAAATGGAAAATGGTATTAGAAAATGTCATAATGCAAGAAAAATATTGACCAACTAATTTTGCGGATTATGAAATAGAATAATTGGATACCGAAAACTTTAAGTTTCCAAAAAATTACCGATAAAGAAACCTAAAGAACAAATTCATATTAAATTTGTGATGATTGCTGGTGCATCTATCAGATCTTAAAAAAAACAATTAACAATTGCTGAAAGAGAATCTCAAGTCAAAGATTTAGAAATTAAAATTAAGGGGATTGGAATATTTGGAGAAAGAACATGAACTAAAAATAAAAATCTTGAAAAAGGAGTACAAGAAATTATATTTTTGTTTTAATACTTATTTGTTTTATATATACTTCTAATGCGAATTTCATTTTGGACCGAGAATAAAATGATTAATTAAATATTAATTCATAAAATAAAATTTAGTAAATTTAAAATAAAACCAACAAAATTATTAACAGCAAGTCAAGAACAAAACTAAATTAACAGCGATTATCGTAGTTTTCAATTGCTTGAACTTCCTCTGGGATAAAAACATCTCCAAAACCTTCAAGAAATTCCATATTCATTCAGAATATTTCTATATGAAAACAAACGCACGAAATAAAGTGAAGTTATAATATCCGATAGATATACATTTATCTGGACAGGTAAATTTACCTTCTGATACACAATTTACCAACTGCTTTTTATCTGTCAGAAGGTGAATAAACCAATGTTTGTGTTTATCCGTTAGATTGCGCTACCTGCAGCTTTATCAGAATGTGAATGAACCGGTCCTTAATGTTTCAAAGTTTACTTCTTAACACGTGACTATCTTAGACCTACTCTTGCTACGTTCTGCCACCTACCGTCACTTACTGGTAGCTACTATCATGCTATCCCCTCTTATGTCTAACTGTACAACTCCTATTCTACCTTACCGACTTTCGTATATGAGCGGGTAAAATTCAAATTTTAAATCTAAACTTTTACAAAAAGCACGGAGATTTTTTGAAAAGTGCCAAAGATATTTACTTCTATTTTTTTACACAAAGTACATAAAAAATCCTTAGCTTTTTTTTGGATATAATTTCGGTCAATTTTTCGATATAATCAATACTGCTCCAAATTATAAACAGGCATCCCTGCAAGCTTACTCTTCATGTATGTCATAGTTCGAAAAATCTTCAGTAGGATTGGCGTCAAACGATTTAGATAGCCAATCCATCGTAATGATGCCATCTTTCTCCTTTCGGGCTCTTCAGAATCGATTACGAAATTTTGCGCCATTGTTCTCTTATAAGTCTTCTTTGTGTCTAAATTCTTGGTGAAGATCCCCAACCAGCCGAATCCACATTTCGAGAAGCGTCTCCAAACGTTGAATTTTATACTGAGTTTGATAATACTCTGTATGAAATTTGTACCGCGGACAGACCAAGCACACTTTACCCGAATCTATGCCCCGAAACTCTCTTGATTAGAAAAAAAAATTACGTTCGATGAATCGCGATTGATATTTTTGGTTGCCCAGCTCATGCGTTTTTGCATGTGGGCTTCGAAAAGCAGGGATGTCGTACTCGTGTTTTTTTTTTTTTTTCAATAAAGTCGATGATTGATCTTCTCTAAATATGGTTCGAAAGTGATATTGTTCTTCCCTTCAAAGTATACTACTTTAGAATGCACACAGCGTCTCCCGGGGTCCTCTGTTCCTTGTGGAAGGTTCCGTTAGGCTGTTTAGAACCTGCGTCGTGACTCTTTGTATGTTGTTTATTGCTCCATAATGGGAACGTTTCAATTTCCACTTAAACGTTGGAAGAAGAAAATAGTTACATGCAACTATATCTGGACTGTAGGGCGTATGTGGGAATATCGAAATGTTTTCTCTAAAAATTCTTTACTGGGGACATAGTCGTAATGCAAGATCCATAAACTGGCAATTTTAGGTAGCACACACAAAACTATTTTCCGCAAACGTTCGAGGACCACACGATAAAAGGTTTGATTCATTGTTTGGCCTTACTATACGAATTCTTTGTTGAGAATTCCACGAGAATCAGAAAAGATGGTAAGGATAGATTTGATGCGGGATTTGCTCATGCGAGTTTCTTTCAGTGGTAGTGATGCAGGTGTGTGTCGTATTTGTATACCCATGATTCCGTCAGCTATACTCTGTGCATGAAGTGGGGTTCGGTCGTTAACCGGTTCGGTAGTTGGTGGATAATGGAGAAGCAATGTTCCTTTAGTTCATCAGACAAACTCATGGACACCCGCTATGCACAAACTTTCCGTATGTCTAATTCCTTTATCACAATTCGATGAACAGTACCCTTATTAATGCTGACCTCATGTGCAATCATCCTGAGAGTGTCAAAGGTCTGTCTTGTAATAACACTGAATGTTTTCATCGGTTTTCAACGTGGACGGCCGTCTGGTTTAGTAACTACCTTTAAAAGACTTGTACCATCTGAAAACTTATGCTGACGCCAACGCATCATATGCTGTTCGTATCATTTGTAGTGTTTCTGAAGCAATTTTCCCCAGTTTAACTCCACATTTAATTGCATATCTCGCTCACGCCATTAACACTAGACTAAGTAGCCTGCGCCAGTTCTGGTTGCGTACTTATCACCTGTACTCATATGTAGTCGACTTCACTCCGCTGCTCTGTTGTCACATTGAGTGTACACAATTATGTCCCATTTCCATTGAAGTCCTGTTACTGTTAAAAGTGATGCATTTTCCATGATAAACAGCATAATTTTTCGTTTGGAATATACTTGCGACGACTATTAATTAATCTGATTCTTCTCACCCTCGTCTCAACGCGACAACTTCAACATAATTCAATTGTAGTACTAAATTTTTGCAAGTTTAATTAAGCAGTTAAAGTTATACGAGCAACGCTATATACGCCATTCCGTCGAATTAATCAATCTCGTCTCATTTATCAGCTACGTCTACCCTACCATGGATGAGATGGCGCACCAATTAGAATTCGTACTTTCGCACTTCGGTCTCAAACAGTTCATCGGCTTCGGCGTGGGAGCCGGCGCTAATATCCTCGCCCGCTATGCGATCCGCAACCCGAATAAGGTGGCCGCCCTCTGCCTCATCAACTGCGTGAGTACGACGGCCGGCTGGATAGAATGGGGCTACCAGAAGCTGAACGCCAGATACTTGCGATCGAGGGGAATGACGCAAGGCGTGCTGGATTATCTGATGTGGCATCATTTCGGACGGGTAAGTTAAGTTGAAAGTAGCTTCGCACACTAAACGGATAAGTTTCGCGTTGCGCGGGATGTTTTGTTTTGATCGTAAACGATGATGGGATTTGCGAATGTATCGTGGCTGCATTAAAGATAGATAAGGAAAAGCTCTAGTGTCAATTTGATGTTTCTTTGGAGGTTTATTGTGTCTCTCTCACAATTTAATGAGTACAATGTTAGTGGAAGCTCGTGCATAAAGTATGGTCGCAAACATTTACGGATATACAGGCTGCTTTGAATTCACAGGCCATTGTGGGGATCTTATTATAAGAGAAAGAGTGTAAGAGGAGAGATAACCATACTTACACGCTGTAGATCTATAGATATCTATCTAAGCCACAAGGTGATAGTAATTATCGTCCAGCGCCTATGTAACACATGGGCTGAAAAGTCCCGGGCCTAACACATAGATGACGCTAGTTTTATTGCAGTCACCTTTCTCTCAGTTAGTACTAACATTCAAAAGACAGCTGTTAAAATGTCATGATATTCTATTCATTAGTTTGTGAGTTATTGTGCTAAGAGTCACGCTACTTTTGTTATTTTCAAAACAATGGATCAAAAACAATTTCGTGTTTTAATTTTACACTGCTTCTTGATGGGAAAAAATACCGTTCAAGCGAAGCAATGGCTTGAAGAGTGTTATGGGGACTCCGCTCCATCAGAAACAACAATAAAACGTTGGTTTGCTGATTTCAAACGTGGTCGTAGAGACACCGATGATGCAGAACGCAGTGGACGTCCAAATGAGGCGGTAACACCGGAAAACATCAAAAAAATCCACAAAATCGTTTTGAATGATCGAAAAGTGAAGTTGCGTGAGTTAGCTGACATCGTAAAGATATCAAAAGAACGTATTGGGTTTATATTGCATAGGCATTTGACTATGAGAAAGCTCTGTTCAAAGTGGGTGCCGCGTTTGTTCACTATTGACCAAAAACAAGAACGTGTTGATGATTCTGAGCAGTGTTTGGCCATGTTTAAACGTAACAAATCGGAATTTTTGCGTCGATATGTGACAATGGATGAAACATGGATCCATCACTTCACTCCGGAATCAAAACGATCGTCATCTGTGTGGACAGCAACTGGTGAACCTCGCCCAAAGCGCCCGAAAGCACAATAATCGGCTGGAAAGGTTATGGCATCGGTATTTTGGGATGTGCGTGGTGTAATATCATTGACTATCTTGAAAAGGGAAATGCCATCAACAGTGAATGTTATATAGCGTTATTGGAGCTTTTGAAGGCCGAAATTCCAAAGAAACGACCGCATATGGCAAAGAAAAAAATTTTGTTTCATCAAGACAACGCACCGTGTCACAAGTCAATCAAAACAATGGCAATACTACATGAATTGAACTTCGAATTGCTCCCACATCCACCGTATTCGCCAGATTTGGCTCCCAGCGACTACTGGCTGTTCGCAGACCTCAAAAAAATGCTCGCCGGTAAGAAGTTTCGCACGCTGAAACTGAGGCCTATTTTGAGGCAAAAAAAAATCGTTCTACAAAAGTGGTATTGAAATGTTAGAGCGACGCTGGAATGATTGGGTTACTCTTGACGGAGATTACGTTGATGAATAAAGCTAATTTTGAACCAAAAAAAACGTGTTTTCTTTGTTAGGCCCGGGACTTTTCAGCCCATGTGTTAAAATAGTTTGGTGATCCCTGATCTAAGTCACGAGGAGCTTGTAGAAGGAAGTGGCCTGTATTAATTGGGTATAATATGTGTAGATATAATATCTCAGCAGTCACAATATTATTTTAAACCAAGCTTTTCCTCCTAACAGGTCCTCGTGGTCTAGATGGTTAAGATATTCGCCCGGTAAGCGAGAGGGCGTAGGTTCAAATCCTACCGAGTACCGATTTTTTCGGAAAAAATTTAACGTTGCTGATTACAAGAAAATCATAATTCATTATTATAAATACCAACGGAACCTTCATATTAGTTGATAAAATTTTGTAAAACATATAGTGTTGCCAAGTTGGTCAGGCTACCATGGCCGTCCGTATCGTGGCAAATAGTCAATAACTAACAGGTAATACGCAGTAAAATACATTGAGCATTTCATTTTTAATCTGGTATTTTTTATTTAAAAGACTTTTCAATAACAAAATGGTGATGACCACATTTTTTTCAATGCTTAAAATGTTTAACTATGAGCGTACATCGTCCATTATCTGCAGTGACTCCACTACCACACTGTACCCCAACACCTAAAAATTGACTGTGACACTAGGACACAGTCTATGAAATTCGTTTAAGAGATGTTATTTCTACAAAGAAACTAACTCTGAAGATCAAGAAAGAAAGATGAACGAAATAAAACAACTGTTATAAAAGAAATACAATAAAATAAGCTAAAACAACTCTGCGTGAGATAAAATCTAACATAAAATAATTACAGTTAATAATAACGAATCTCAAAACTCCTCTCCATGGGACAATGAACAAAAGACACTGTTGAATATAAGTATTGAGTATTGTTTAAATGTTGCAAACATATTTGAATTTACCGCTTCTCAATATCTATCGGTTTGGTGTTATGTTCAGTATTACCAATCCATATTTCTTTGTAACAAAAATAGTAACCAAAATGTAACGAAGTTAAGATAGATATAGAGGTGAATAGTTGTACATTCCATGTAGTTCGTTATATATAAAATAAACTGTGTTAAAGTATATATACAGAAGTGATCTTTTCTTACATGTTGACTCGAAAAGCGCAATAGATACCTATGAAATGAATCTATAAACATAAAAATATTAGAATCAGAGAGGCACTGCAATAAACCAGTGCAAAAAATAGAAAAATTTAAAAGATACCTTCGTTATGATAAATTAATTTTTATTGTTATTTCCAATGTTAAAATTTGGTGAAATTTTTTTATTCCCTGTAAGATTTGAATCTACGTTTCTTGTTTTCTGGACAAGTGCCATAACCACTAGATCACGGAGACCGTCGGAAGAAATCGCAACAGACACAATATTAATAATGCCAAGTTCTTATTAATTAAATTCATATGAAACTTCCGTAGACATATTTTTTCATTAAATTTTAACGTTAAAAATTATCCAAAAAATTATAATTTATAATTAAAAAAGCCGACGAATGTTTCATATTAACTTACCCTCCGTTATGTTATACAGCTGTGGCCATATGTATTCGCCATCCTTTTTTGTTTTTTATTCCGACGAATATATAAGAAATAAAAGAAAATTGATCGATGAAAATGTTTCATTGTGAGTGTATACAGATATATATAGATATTGCTTAATATTTGGTACCTCCTCCCTGGGCTTTTATCACCGCACGAATTCGTCGGGGCATACTGCTCACTAAGTTGTAGCACTGTTCGGGGGTGATTTTATTCCACTCTTCGAATGTTCTTGTTTTTAAGCATTGCTTTGTGGTACATGAGTATTTAGCTACATTTCGCTTTAAAATGTACTATAAATGCTCAATTGGCGATAAGTCCGGGGATTGTGTCGGCCATTCCAGGACCCGCACGTTATTTTCCTCGAACCAGCGCATTACTTCACGAGATTTATGGCACGGTGCATGATCTTGTTGGAAGTAATACTCTGGCTCGTCATTATCGAATAATTTTAACGCACACGGTTCCAGAACTTCTTCCAACATGTCGATGTACGTCCGACTGTTCATTCGGTCCTCGCAGACGAACAGTTCTCCGACGCCTGTTGCACTCATGGAACCCCAAACCATTATGCTACCACTCCCAAACTTGACAGTCGGGATGATACAGTCTGGATGTAAGGCCTCTCCTCGCTTGCGTCGCACGTATTGAGGCCCAGGTTTACCACAAAGCTACCAACAAGAACATGAATACTGTTACATTTTGGAACCCATTAAAAAGAATAAAAACACTGTAGATACCAGGAATTGAATACAGAATACCGCAAATACAATAATTATGTATTACTTACCTCAATATTTGACTCATCCGTCCACATAACATTGGCCCAATTGTCAATGGTCCAGTCGCGGTGACTTTTAACCCACAGCAGTCTCTTTTTCTTTTGTTGCGGAGACAACCGTGGTTTATGTCGAGCTTTGTATCCACCTAAATTTAATTCACAAAGGCGTCTTCTAACCGTGCGACGAGAAATAGCAACATTATGTAGCCGGAAAAGCTCACTGGAAAGCTGTTTAGACCCTTTTTTCCGGTCTCGCAAAGACATCCGCTCTTAGACTCGCTCATCTCTGCTAGTTGTCTTCCTTTTTCGACCAGTTTTCGGTTTGTTTGTCAAAGATCCACTCTCTTTCTATCGTTTTATCGTCATTCTAACTGTCGATCGCGCACATTTCACTTGTCAGGCAATAGCAGACACCGACAACGCTTGCTTTTCTAACACCACAATTTGTCCTCGCTCTACCTCCGTCAATTCGCGTGTTTTCGGCATTACTTTTTACTGTATACTATCGTATTACACAGACAAAATCACAGACACAATATCTTCACTCTAACTAGCTCAACCTTACTCTTACAACTTTTAAGAAAGACTGAAGAAATATTCATAAATTACAATTTTTCGTCTATTTTCTAATTTACTCAGAATGGCCTACAATAAACCACTAAACCCTCATTACCAGGTACCTAGTTAAGTCCGTCATCGACCCTGCTTCTTAGAAATACAATAAAATTCATGTAACACGTTCAAAACGAGAGTGGCATAAGGCACATATGGCCACAGCTGTAGAATGCTTAGGAACCTAAGAGAGAAAACCATTGCAAAAGATAAGAAGTTAAATAGTAATGGAGTCAAAGTAGATACCTCAAACAAATAGATAGTTGATTATTCATTATTATCAAAATATCAGACAGGATAATTAGTAATAACAACGAAAATATAGCTTTTAGGACCACTCGAAGGAAGTGGCTGTATATATAGTCTGTTCGCACCTTAGAATGCAGTATAGCTCTAATGCGAACGCGGTTGCCACATTGTATCAAAATTATATTCTTAGGTTGTTTTAAACTCTACAGGTTATGTTTATTATAGTATTATGTTACATGATAGCACGTACTTAATAAAAATATTACAAGTTATTTCTATATTTTCCAAATTATACGAAAGGGCTTTTATTAAAAAATATATTTAATATAACTAACGAATGTAAAATTTCTTCGAAATTCTTAAATTAATCGAAAATGTAAACGTCACGGGAATCATGGGAATGCAACTACCAAAAAAAAAGTCACTAGTACAAAATCGCGCCACTCCGTCCCGATTAAAAAGAGATGTACATACATAAACCGTCTGCCAAAGAGACGATAACATTCCATAACACTCTACTGAATTTTAAGGTGAGAACGGCCTATAGGTCGCTTTACTATGAAAACTCAAAACGGCATTCGTCTTTCATAATGCGTAACATGCTCGCATATCGTTAATCCCGTTATCGATCGTATCGGCTGCTATCTCAATGCTTTGCTGTACCTTTTACATGTTATTCCTTGGATTTCTGTGATAAATACGTATTTTAGGTGTCTCTACAAGTAAAAATTGTCTAAATTTAAACCGGGTAAAAATTTAGAATAGCTTAGAAAACTGCAGTAGTAAATATAAAAAAAAACTATTTATAAACATGCTGCCCTCTTTAAAATATGCATTATTTGTTTTTTCTCGACGTAAATTAGAACACGGAAGAAAGGAACCACGATCTAGTACAAGTGTACAAGAGCTACTTCGAGAGGAATGTGAACCCGACGAATCTGGCGTTGTTCATCGACAGCTACATCCGGCGTACCGATTTAAATATTCAGCGCGACACCGAACTGGGCAAGACGAAGGAATCTCACACGTTAAACATGCCGGTGTTGAATATCACGGGCGCCTTGAGCCCTCATATCGACGATACCGTCACGCTCAACGGTCGATTGGATCCTAGGAATTCTTCGTGGATGAAGGTTGGTAGAGGTTTTTTTTTGTCTCGGAGTATTGACTTGTTAAATATACACTACCGCTCATAAGTTTACCTTGAGAAATATGTGTTTACGTTAGAACAAAGAAATATGACAATATTTTATTATAATTTTATTGCGCGGTATATTTAAGTCATAGTTATATTGGTAAATGATACCATTTTACTATTTTCCTGTAGTTGGTCTTAAATTTATGAGCGGTAGTGTATTAAATGTCCCACAAATGGTTACGATTTTTGCAGCTGTTTATAGCAATTTAATTATTTTATATACAGACATAATCTGAGCAAAGTCAACGACGGGGAGGTATCTACAATCCTACACTGAAAACCACGAAATAGCCGATTATGACGTATGCTTAAGTAGCTACGACTTACGTTATATACTTCTATCTCGCTTGTGTTTACGTATGCTTCTGACTTTTATATATAGCGCTTGTCTTTATCGATGAAACAATTATGTTACTACAAGCTTTCGTGATTTCATGTGTACGTTCCCCCACTCTAGCTATAACCATGATGTAGTAGGGCAACAGCTAAGTACTTTTACTTGAATTTGACGAATGACTGATTTCTCCTTCATTTTCAAGAAAAGTTACTTTACTCAAAGATATTTTATAATCCATATTTTTTTTTGCATCTTCAGATATATTTATAAGCATTCTAATACTTTTTTAATCATTTTCATCCGTTCTCAAACAATTTTTGTTATTCTTGAATGCTTCGTCCCTTAAGCAAATTATTTTCCTTTTTTTACGCCTCTAACAGAATGTTCTAACGGGCAATTCAGTAACATATTACTTGTTTTAAGACTTCATGCAAACATTATATATCGTAACTTAAAACTGTTAAGTGTAAGTCGTATAAAAAATGAAGTAAATAGTAACGTGTTCGTTGAAACCCCGTAAATCCAAAATTTTTGTTTTGAAACCAAAACTAAGAAAAAAATCGTAGAAGTTATAGTTAGCTATGAAAAGAAATGGGGTTGTATATTTTATGTGTTGCTGGAGTTTTGTAATAAAGGAACTCCCTCTAATAACATAAATCTTCACGTACAATAGCTTTTTTCGATTGAGGTTACGGTTAGTATATGTGGGTGAAATTGATCTTTGCGACAAGGAAAAGGCGGTGGATTCTGCACCATGGAAACTTTATACACTTAGCGATATTTCTATAGCTGCATATATACAGTTGCTCACAAAAGTCTTCGGTCATTACGCATTTCATCGAATCGATCAAAATATTCCGAAGTTATAAAGAACTAATGTGTAAATTATTAGAATAACTTCCCTTGGTTTTTCAATGATAATTCAATGTCCTTATTTATTTTTTTATTAATAAGGTTTCCGTTAGGATTTGAACCTAGAGCTCCAGTTCGCTAGAGCGGTGTGTATCCATTTACACCACGGAGATCGTCTGAACAAATTCTTTTATGCAATTTATTCCTTAAGAAAAATGGACGTCGTTCAAGGCTTCGTAAGTTGTTATTCATTTACGGTATTTTGGAGGTGAATCAACAGTTCCTGTAGACTCCGTTTTCTTTATAATGCTCCATATGGTTGCTTCATTAAGTCCTAGCTGCTTGGAGATTGGATTGATAGCTGCCAATTGGTAAAATTTTCGAGAGCTTGGTGCATATTCTCCGTGATGGCCCCCATTTCTCTTGGAATATTGTCTTTTTATTTATTCAAAGAGTAAGGTGTGTTACATATAACTTTGATTTAAAGTAGCCCCATAGGAAAAAATCTGTATCAAGTCGGAGCTATGCAACCGCATCAATTTTCCAAGGGAAATTTTAGGGACAACTGGTAAGGACACGTTAAGGGTGTAAGACATTGCTCCATCTTATTTAAACCAAATATTCTGATTAAAACCATTATAATCTTGCAAGGCTGCCGTAAAAAAGTTATTAATCATCTCCACATATCGCTCGGAATTTACGGTTACTACACAATCTCTGTCGTCTTCAAAAAAGTACGGGCCAAGGATTCCTTGCAGTCCAAGTAAATTTCGGCGAGCGAAGGTAACCTCTCATGCTTCTGTTTTGAATTTGTTGAACTCCAATAACGGCAGTTCGGCCTGTTTAGATGATGAGTCATTAAAGTGTTTGTAAAGTTCGCACACTCCGATCCCTTCAGACGTTCCATACATTGTGTTCCAGCAATGAATAAAACTAATTGAAAAACACTTTTGGCATACCCAGTACAAAAATTTCGTTGAGTGCATACCTACTTTAGTTTTCGTTTAAACTCATGTATTTATTTGTGTTTTAGATATCCGATTGCGGTATGGTCCTCGAAGAACAACCAGCGAAAGTCTCGGAGGCGTTCAGACTTTTCCTCCAAGGAGAAGGATACGGTAAGGGAAACTGAACGAAGTTTTTTTGCGATCCTAGTCTAGTATAAGAGGCGAAAACAAAAAATAAGCTAGTAAACTCGTTCAATGGTACAAAATGTATTGTCAGTTGAAACGTTTTTGTTTGTCATCGTTGTTGCATAAAATCGTGTTTTCTTCGTTGACTTACTTTTTCGTTTATGACTTCTTAATAGAAGGTATTGTTGTAAAATGCTTTTGGTAAGGTATTATAGTGACATAGCTTTGTTTTGGAGGTAGTTTAATGAAGTACATACCAAAGCGAAACTGGTGATAATACAATTGAATTAGCTTCAATTTAAAATTGATCATTTCCTTTCTATATGAATCTACGTATAGTGTTTCACGAAAAAGATTACTAAAACTACTTTTGTAACCAGTGTGAGGATTCCTTTAGTACATTCCATCCTTGATGGCGTAACACGGAGTATTGAGCCATTTATAACATGCATACGAACTTTCGGACTTGCCCACAATACTATATAATTCCATAAGGACTTGGTTTCTTACTTTCGATTCGTTTATTATATTTTTAATTTAATATTGACGCACTCGATTTTAGAAAGTAAGTGCCTATTTAGTGGGGATGGTGTTATATACACTACCGTTCAAAAGTATTTGGGCACCCATATGTTTAAAAGAAAAGATTTTAAAAGCACTAATGAATTACACATTATACGCGAACTTGTGATTCGTCTATGTGACCTCCTTTGTTTTTGCATTTAGTTTTGTTAGGTATCTGATGTTATTCGGGCCCCTGCTTCTTGCAGATTCATTCACAAATCAACCGACGATATTGGTACTGCTTTCCAGACCTCCCGATCAAGTTCCACCCGCAATAACTATTTGGTTTAGATCAGGGCTTTGGGGAGAGCAACACCATAACTTTTCTGGATCCGCCTGCTTCCAAGTGTTGCAAATAGTCTTTGCGCAGGTTAGCTGCATGCTTCAGGTCATTATCTTGTTGGAATATAAAATTTGGACTCAAAAGTCTCGATCTTTGCAATATCACCCACGACCATAAACACCAAAACAACTCCAGATCACAGAACCATGTTTAACCGTAGGAATAATAAATTTCATTAATAAATACATTGTTCTATCGCACGCTCAGCTGTAGATCTCCAAAGGAAAGCACGTCTTCTTGAACCGAAAATCTCGAACCTTAACTCATCGGTCCACAAGACTGTACTCCACTGTTCAACTGTCCAGTGCTGTTCACGAGCCCAGTTTAAGCGTTTCCGTTTATTTGGTATGCGCAATTCGTCTGTACAAACCTGTTTTGTACATGCCACGTTTGACTGTAGCTACGCTTATTCAGTTTCAATGGTCTGTATTGATTTCAGCAGCGGTCGAAGAGGATAATGTACTAAACGAATCCCTCCACTGTTTATAACACATCTTGCGTTATGCTTTGTTCAAGTAGTTAGGTACAATTCATTATGGTAAAATTTTATTAGTATCGTTTTCTTCTCATCACATTAACGTTACCGAATATCTTGAACAGAGTTCGTATTATCTAAATATGATCAAAAGTGAAGTATCTTTCTGATTTCAAGAAAAGTCGGTCATCCAGAAAACAAAAACAAAATACTATCTTGTTCTTTTTATACTGATTTTTTCTTCTTTCTTGTAATAAGCACAATTATTAAAAAAATATATATCAAGAGGATAACTGACACGTACTTTAAGAACATTTAAGTGAAGTTAAGTCAATGATCAAATATCTGTAACACTGACGCCAACTTACTATCATTGACCCATATTCTCTTTTTACCGAAATAGCTCTACAAGCTGATTGGTCGTTCTTTTAGTAGTAAGGTTTTGTCAAACTTTTATCGATCAGAGCATGATTTTTGAAAAAATTTCGAACATGCTTATTTAATTAGTCTAGAGAAGACACTACAACGAAGTAATGCAGAATGTGTAAATAGATACACTAGTGGGAATTGTAAAAATCACGCACAATCAGTGACCGCCGTATAAATTAGCTTTTATGAATATACCCTATTCAATACAACTTTATCTACAGGTATTTCCGTCATTGCAAGTTAAAGCTCTAATGCTCAAATTGGCGAGTGGTGGGGGTGCATATGCGCAGATACGATTAGAGTATGCAATACATATTTCTTATTATTAGTAAGTCTGCAGAAACTAGTGCGCACTCATTGGCAGCGATGATATATTTTGAAAGCGTTCTGACATAGCCGAAGTCGGGACTCCAACGCGTACGACTAGTATATGTATGTATAACGGATTAGTGTATAATTACCAGATTGAAAATGGTGAATCGACGGCGTTCTTTGCTATGTTC
Source organism: Trypoxylus dichotomus (assembly GCA_023509865.1). NCBI lineage: Eukaryota > Metazoa > Arthropoda > Insecta > Coleoptera > Scarabaeidae > Trypoxylus > Trypoxylus dichotomus. The sequence goes on along the minus strand of CM042074.1, from coordinate 9,189,731 downwards.
GACGATTGTTAATAGATTTTTTAACCGACTTCCGACATTAGAATGCACTGACAATTATTAAATGTATTGTTTGCAATATCAATGTTTTACCCTACAGTATGTTTGTGTTGTATGTTAATAGCAAACAGCGCAACGTGACGTACCATATTATAAATTTCTATATGATTTTATTTATATCTTAAGTGTGTGCAACATTCCACAAAATATTCTAGACAACATGATGTCAATTACAATATAATTTTCGTCAGGTGAAAAGCATGATTACAGATCTACCGGTCTACTGAGACAGAGTTAAAACATCAAAAAATATAGCTGGCAGTAGATGAAACAACGAAGGCAAAAAGGAATTGTATTATAAATGCGTTAGTGCGGACTTGCGCAGTAGAATATTACAGAAGACAAACACGGAAAGTGTAGTAGAAAGCATACAAAGTATCTTTGGGAAGTTCAATATATCGACAACCCAACTGGTTCTTGACGTGATACTGTTGACGATAGATTCTCATAATAACTAGAGTTGTTGATTGATGGGCTATTTCCATCGTTTTTCTGTAATGGCTTCTACACTTGTTGATGTTCTCTCGTCCAATGTGGTATCTCTGGATAGTCTGTTTTTAACTATTGCTAGAGCTGCTTCCGTTAGAACATTGCTGAATATGTTTGTGATGTCAAAGCTTACCAGTTTGTCGTGCTCATCAATTGTTATCTCTTTGGTCTGGTTAATGAATTGCTTTGCATTTGTGATGACGGGTTATGTGTTTCCCGACAGTGGGGCAATTATATCTAGTAGGAACTTAACGAGTGGATGACGGGGAGAATTTCTCGAGGCCGTGGTATCCTTCTTTAATTCCTTATATTTCCCTGCATTTATTATTTCTTGTATTTTGATGTTGTATGTTTCAACATCCATTATTACCGTAGCGTTTCCTTTGTCCGCCGGCAAGATCTTGAGATTTTTGTCGCTCATTAATTCCTTGAGGCTGCGTTGTTCTGCCTAGCTGATATTTTTCCGAATCGGTTTCGGTTTCGCCTTCTCTATTGCTGTTCCGACCTTACAACGATATTCATCTGCTGCTTCGGGTGGTTGTATTTTTTCCGATGCCATTTCCACTGCTAGTATCATATCTAGCGTGGGTACTCGTATGGGACCTATTGCGAACTTCATGCCTTTAATATTTTAATGGCATTGTCATCCAGCTGCTTACTGGATGGACCAGAACGCTCCTTATCCAAATACACCGAAGGAGTATGACTGAATCAGCACTGGAAGGCACGCTAATAACACATATTGATAGTAACCGGCTCCGTACGCTACTGCGAAAGCACTTGTTTCTGCAGTCATATATTACTTTTTATATATAATGCATCCCTACGATCTGTGATTCGAGGTTAGCGATTTTGCTTCTCTCACCGTACCTATCTATTGCCTCCCACTCTAAACCTTTCCAAACAATGACAATATTAATGTATAACTATAATAGGATTTATGAATGGATTATATGCCATATCATCCCATAGCGTTAATAGTGCGTCTACTTCAGTTATGAAATTCTAAACAGATATAGGTATTCAAATTTAATATAAGAAACCTTATACAGAGTGTTACAAAAATCTAAGTTGTGTATAGATTCAAATTCAATCTAATACATTTAAATTGATTGTTTTTTTTCTTAATATGTTTTTCTACTAGTGTACTTATTTATTACATTCAACTTACATAAACGCTTAGTTTTTGTTTTTAATATTACACGCACACGAAACACACTTAAGCTTTTTCCTACAATTATAAAAATATATTACACCTATCGTTAGTTAAGAAATGAATTTCCTACAAATATGTTCAGTTTTATTTGTGATTAAGAAAAAAAAGGCAAGGAAATATATGTTTTTATGTTGGCATATAAACACGATCAAACACTGAGTTTCTTTCGTTTTACAATGTTTGCGTTACGTTTGGATTTTCGCGAATGGTATGTATTAAATTGTTTGGACATTCTTCATTCCATCCTTCGTATATACTTTTGATCTCCGATATTATTGTTTCTTGTAACGATGGTCTCCAATTTCACTTTCATTCTCGATCGATTGTTTATTGTTTTTTTTTTCTCTCTTTTTTGTTTTTCGCTTTGTTCACGATTTTCCTCTATCTAGCTGGAGCAGTGAAACTGTATCCCAAAATAGAACCGGTTTTAGAGAAGTATTAATAACGGGTTTTCAAGTAGAATATCTAGCAAATGATTGTTTGAATTTGATCGAGAATGGTTTAAATAAAAATCGTGCTTCGTTTGGTTTCAAGAAAGGCTAAGAGGTATAATTTGTAACGGGACTGTATTTGAGAAAATGATATAATCTCAGGTGAATAATAATACTTTGAAATGATACCAATAAAGTCTAAACAAAGGAAGACTAATACTAAATTTTTCTGTATTATATTTTCATTGTATTGTATAATTAGCGACATCTGGAGTGAATAGGAGGAAAACCATAAAATTATATTTTCTCTGTTTTTTCTTGAAACCTAGGGCTTTTGATGCTATTGTAACAAATCCGCTGAACTAAATTAATTAAACAAGTATTACTAACAAATCTATAATATATGTTAATGTATTATATTAACGTTGTAAATTACCAAAAAGAATTCCTAAAACATTTTATGTGGAGTTTATTACCACGTTTTTATGTCTAAGAGTAATAAACGACTTACATACTGTTACTTGCTTGTATAAATTCATTTATTACACTAAATTATACTTTGTTATATAAATAAACTACTGAGAAATATTAACGATGACAGTTTCATTGTTCTATTATTCTAAAGTAATCGTTTTTCTTTTAGTTATCTTCATATTTTAGTTGTTCGTTGTGTTTTGTATTCTGGTAGCACATTTCCTCTTTATCGTTAGTGCAAGGCGTTTGTTTATATTGATTTTAATTTATTTATTTTTTATATTTCAGCCATACATGTCAGACCTTATACTCTTTGCTAACCGCAAAACATCTATGTGTCGATAATTTTATACAACTCTGTGATAGCGCTTGTAATATACTATGTGTACACCGATTAAATACTGGCAAATATTATGTGATCTAAAAATGTCAATTTTTACAAGTATAAATGTGTATATTTCTGTTATTAACTATTTTCTTTTCTTATGAAGGAGATTTTGTATATTCCTGCTTTTTTTGTGAAAATTTAAGCAGTATTATTGAAGTAGTGTTCTATTGTTCTATTTGATATTTTGTTTTTATTACTTTTGAAACAGAGTAGACTTTTGAAAGCTTTTAAATAAGCTAATAGTGTATATGTATTTTCTTTAGTAACACACATATATTATTATTCTCGTGAAAGTGATATATTTCGACTATCTGCTAAATATTTTTTGTATACAGGATCTCTATCTAATATGTTTTGCCATTGAAATCTCGTAAATGGTTAGAAATAGACCTTGTTAAATAACACCAAATGTAGTTTTTCATAATTGCGTCTATAATAAATACTTAAATATAAAGTGATAATTGTATATTAGAGAAAAATATAAACACCACCGTCCAAAAGTCTGGAAGCAGCGACAGATTTTACAAAAAATGACAGATACAGTAACATTTTATTGTGATGATTATTAATGAATTTGTGCGGCATAGGTGACTGTGGTTAAATAAAAGTAAATTAATTTAAACATAATAATATTTATGCATTATTTACCTTGCAAGTTTATTTTCGTGTATTTTCGCTGCACAAATTTTATAGGCATTCTTCCAAGCAAGTTTTTGAGACAGTCCGCGTTAATTTGTTGCCATGCGTTTTGTAAATATTCCTATAGGTATTGGATGTTCTGAGGAAC